>CM076575.1:1114691476-1115291476 GCA_034641835.2 Pinus albicaulis | reverse complement strand
TGCTCTTCCATTGAACTAGCACCCTTTAAAGAATTAGAATCCAGTGAAGAGATATACAGATCAGGACTGAAAAAGTGTGCAAATATTGTGATATGAATTGCCAAGTTAATCATCTGAAATCTGAAGTGGTGTATATCTGCATAGAGAGAAAGTAAAATAAAGGAAGGTATATCGTGAATTGCCAAGTTAATCAT
Organism: Pinus albicaulis; assembly: GCA_034641835.2. NCBI lineage: Eukaryota > Viridiplantae > Streptophyta > Pinopsida > Pinales > Pinaceae > Pinus > Pinus albicaulis. The sequence goes on along the minus strand of CM076575.1, from coordinate 1,115,291,282 downwards.
CTGAATTCTGAAGTGGTGTATATCTGCATAGAGAGAAAGTAAAAGAAAGGAAGGTAAATCGGAGATTTACCTTCCTATTCTTTGTATTCAAAAGAAATTAATATATGTATTTCAAGTGAATATGAAGTAAGAAGCAGTGTCTTGACTAAACCAAGGAAAATAGAAGTAGAAACCAAGTTCTCTAAATGTTGAAGAAGATCAGTGTAAGACGATGAAAATATAAAGGATCAGCATTGGAAGCAGTGGTGAGGTCTTGGAAGCATTCATAGGTCAAGGGTCTAAGTCCTGGTCATGGTACTTGTCATTTGAAGATCTATAAGAAGAATTTCTTGTGGATTTTCCTCTCCAAGAGGGAGAGGTTTTGCCCTCACTCTAGGAGCCTAACTTTGTGTCTTTTGTATTTTGGTAATTTACTTGATGAAAGACTAAATAAGCTAAGCAAGAGAAGACATAAATAACTCAAGTAAACTCACAAGTAATTATCAACAAGAGAATTTGAATTAATCTCCAGCCCTACAAATTCTCAGCACATAAATCACCTTGTTGAAAGTTGAAACACCAAACCATCCATTACCAAAATACAAAAGACACAAAGTTAGGCTCCTAGAGTGAGGGCAAAACCTCTCCCGTGAATAAATAAATAAGCTAAGTAAGAGAAGACATAAGTAACTAAATTAAACTCACAAGTAATTATCAAGAATGGAATTTGAATTAATCTCCAGCCCTACAAATTCTCAAAACATAGATCACCTTGTTGAAATTTGAAACACCAAACCATCCATTTTTGTTGTTTAAGGTTTTTCATGTGTAGCTATATTTTCCTTTTGAATGGGAGGGCATTACAAAAACATACTTTCCCTAGTATTATCTTGAGTATAGATAAGACCTTATCCAACAATAAAGGCTAATAGACGTATACTATTTTCCCTGAGTTCTAAATCTACACCTTGCATAACATTTAGTCATGTCACTCGGTTCTTTGCAAGATGGCACATAAGAGTAATGGGTAAGGAACCTTGCATAACATTTAGTCATGTCACTTGGTTCTTTGCAAGATGGCACATAAGAGTAATGGGTAAGGAAGATTTAATCGACTCACATAATAAGCTTGAACATTGCCACAAATATCTTGGATTTCTTCCATAAAGAATTCAATCTCTAGAGCAGTTGATTGTCAATATTGGCACAACTACCTAAGTAGAACTACAAAAGTTCATATTTCACTATTATTAATTCAATTGCAACTATTTTTTCTCTTGATAAGCTTCCAGTGTCTAGTCCTGTGCTAATCATAGAAGATGTAGATACAAGCCCTTCCAAGACACTAAACCCCCTAAACACCACACTACTCGGCCACAAGGAAGACACATCCCATGGAACCTATGGAATGCCTTCCTCTCCACCATCCTTTCTGATGACCAGTGTCCTACCTATCTTTTGTGAGTGTTAGTTTTTCAAACACTGCTGGAGACATATGGATGATCAATGTTCAGTTCTGCTTCAAGGAAAGGTTCATTGGTGTTTTACATCTTCTGGAGATTGTCAATCTCTAGTTCTTATTGCCCTCTTTGGGATATGGCAGTCCTTACAGAGTTTGGCATTATTCAATCTATGGAAGATTTATGTTTTTCACCATGAGGATAGCTCATTCTATGTTTATGTTCTGTGGAGGGATAAGGTATACCATCAGCATTTGGCCAAAGACACTACTGATCAAAGATGCCCAATGTTTAGATCCCATTGTTTATTTTTATATGCTCTTATATTATGATAAGATTTTATGATCTCCACTTTTTTCTCTACTGTTTTTGAATAATTTCTACAAAAATAAGACATGTTTTCCAAACAAAAAAAGCATTACAAAGTCCATCCTTACCTGGTATTACCATCAATTTCATATAGCAGAATTAAAGAAAACTAAGATGGGGAAAAGGAGAAGATGTGAACACAAATGGCATTCGATTCTAATTTTAGCATGGATAGGTCAGATTCATATCTAGATATGGACATTCAGCAGCTAAGCTGCAATTTTCTTCTATATTTTTCAACAAATTAAATGTCATACAAAACTTTGTACGAGTTTTTATCCCAGCACAATGTTAGGGAAGTGTAATGGAATAAGAAAGGTAAAGTTTCAAACCTGCATACATTCATACCAATAGGTGGAGATTGAAACCTGTAGACATTCTTACTGCATATTTTCCATTTTGGCATTGTCCATTATTCCAAACCCAACCTAGAATTCTGATAATAGTGACTAGTACAACTTGCTAGTATATACTACACACCCATGTCAAATAATTATGACAATACAAAACTTAAAAATATGCAAGTACATGTTTTAAGGTCATTGGGATCTGCATCCTATCTCTGCATGATGGACAGATTTTAATTAGTGTGCTCCAAGGAAGAGATAAAATCTCCTTGAGATCTACACCCTATCGCTAGATTGCATGCACCCTTCTTAACTAGACTTCAGACTAGGTCAAAATTAGAAAACTACTTAAATGAATTTAAAACTAACACTTGCAAAGTGCATGCACCCTATTTTACATGGAAAACACATGCAAATTGCTGAGAATAGATTGTTAAGAACAAAGCAACAATCCAATCTATAAGATTGATCACTCCCTCACAATTAAAGTGCCATACTGTTGAATTTGGAAAGAGGAAGTGTGCCCCTCACTATCCTGTCGAAATTCTGCAACTAAAGCACTCATAACTCATTCATACATGTGCCAAGGAGTACCACATGTGCAACCAGATTGTAAAAGACTATCCAAGGTACAATATTTTAATACTACCTCTTATTGAGAAAATTGTTCTCCACCCATCCAAGTCTCCCCATGAATATCTTGAAATTCCCTTGGCCAAGGACTTAGTCAAGATATTTGCAACCTATCTGAATGTACTCTAGATCAATTGCTCCCTTCTAAAACATGTTCCCAACAAATGGTACCTGATTTTAATGTGCTTGGAGAAATCATGGAATATTGGACTATCATAGAGTTCGACACAATTTTAATTGTCACAATTGACCCAAGTGGGCTCCAACATCTCACATGTTAGTGCTGCAATCAACTTGTGAAGCCATATGTGGCTTTACAACTAGTAGTGTTGATTGCAATGTACTATGTCTCTTCTAAACTCAATCGCACTAAACGCTGCTTCCTAGTCAACCAGAAAATTGTTTCTAAACCCAAATTGAAGCAGCACCAAAAAGTACTCTTCCTATCACTTGCATCTCCTACACAATAAAAATCAGTAAATCCATGCTGCATCAACTCACCATCTCTTGCATATTTCAAACCATACTATTTTGTACCCTAAAAATATCAAAGAACATGTTTTGCAACTACCCTATGAATATACCTCAGATCAACTGTGAACTAGATCAAGGTGTTCACTATGAAACATACATCAAGTTTGATGTTACATCAAGTTTGATGTTACATCAAGTTTGATGTTACATCAAGTATCTAATAAATTGTCTATACATCAAAGGATCTACCATATCTGAGTTCAAGTCAGCATGCAACCTAGAATTGGCATCATTGGGGTGACCATGGATTTACAAACAATCATTTGGAATCTTTTCAAGGTCTCAAGCATGTACTTTCCATGCCAAAGGAAAACCTCACTTGTACTTGGCCACACCTCTTGACCCAAGAAACAATACATCAAACCAACGACTTTCATATTTAAATACTCATTCATACTGGGTATGTGTTATATTCAGACACTGGAAGCTCTACGAAATGAAAAAGATCGATATTGCCAACTTCCTTTACTCTTTCAATTGTTGCTTTTGCTTGCCTTCACAAAAAATTCAAAATTAGAAAATTTATTATGAACACTTGTAAGGAAACCAAATCTGAGTATTTCATAAAGGAATCAGTGATATTTTCTGATTTAGCTTCACCCTTTACCAAGAATAATGACAAAATGTTTGTTCCAAGATCAAGTGCAAATTATTACAAGGCTATCCACCATTTTCTTTTAGCCATAGATCCCCTTGTTGAAACACCAAACCATCTTTTGTTGTTTAAGGTTTTTCATGTGTAGCTATATTTTCCTTTTGAATGGGAGGGAATTGCAAAAACATAATTTCCCTAGTATTATCTTGAGTATAGATAAGACCACCTCCAACAATAAAGGCTAATAGATGTATACTAGTTTCCCTGAGTTATAAATCTACACATTGCATAACATGTAGTCATGTCACTCGGTTCTTTGCAAGATGGCACATAAGAGTAATGGCATGCTCTGTTTCGTGTAATGCAACAAGAGGATTCTAGGGTCTTTATGTTATGTTATTTTCCTACCAAGTGCATCGGTTGTAAGGTCAGCGGCATTTATATCCTTCCTTGTCGCCATAATTTTACATTCAACTTTTCTTGCCAACCTAAATGCCTTCTCCAATGAATCAGGTTCCAAAACACAAACTTCATGTTGGATGTTATCCTTTAGAGTACCTATGAAGAGATCAATCCTATGTTCCTCTGGAATATTAGAAGTCCTCAATGTGCTGCCCCACTAAACCCTTTTGTTTGAGATTTCTCAATTGGCTAAAGAAGGTGTTGCTCTTTGTATCATCATAATGTGCTATCATTTCCTCCGTAAAAATTGACCAAGCGACAATTTTTTTACGGGAGCAAAGCCATCGATACCATACAAATGTATTTTTTTCTAAATGTAAAGTTGCAATGCGTACCTTTTGTGTGTTTTGCACGTTAACATGAACAGAATCAAAATATTGCTCCATACTGTAGTTTCATTATTGCAGTATCCTTTATAGCGGTAAAGTGATTCCATCTTTGGAATGTAGTGATTTCTTCCACTTCAACATTAAGTTTATGGAAGTACGATTAACATTTATTTTGTTCTCATCATGAGGTTCTTCTACTATCTTTTCACCATTGAGAACGTTTATTGTATCAACTTTGTCAAACTTTCCATGCTTTTGAAACCATTCTTCATGTTTTTCCATTTTCTCATACGATCACACCAGCTTCCACATCATCCATCTTTGAATTCCTTTTGACCTCCATGCCGTCTATCTTGAATTCCATGCTTTCCCCCATACCATCCCTCTTAGTTTCCATGTCTTTCTTCAAAACTTCCATGTCATTTTTTGTTGCTCTTTGCGAAAGCGAAATTTGTTGCACTTGCTCTTGTAATTTTGATATGTCATGTTGCCATTCTTCGTCTTCATGAGTCATAGTAGAGCTTTCCAAAGGCTTAATGGGTGTTGAATTCTTTTTAGGGCCATTTTATAATCCAATACTGATATCTATTCTACAATATGCCCTTGCAATCAATTCAACTTGATTCTTCAAACAAGACTTATGCAATTCGGAAAAAAATTACACACCTTTTACTTGCTTTTGAGGAGCTCGATATTGAAATTGGATTATCTCTGTGATTGCGGCTCTTCAATATCTGAAATTCAGCACTGAAGTCACCCTCTAAATTCTCTTTTGAATTCCACAGGTCTGACTTGATTTGGATTCTCCAAGACAAAGTTATGTCCAATCTCCCACAATGACCTAATTATGGACTGGTTCAGTATAGTGAACTTGTACAGCTTGCCACGTGTCATTTTTTGGTCCTTCACCTATAAAATTGATAGCCAAGAAACTACAATCCGTTTACTTGGGCCATACTACAACCGCCAATGTAGTTATAGGAGGGGGTGTTTAAAATTTTCCCGATCACCCTCTCGACCAATGAAGTTAAGGGCCTGAAAAAGCACTACCTTCCACGGATGGAATTAAAAATAGTAAAACCCAAGCTCTGAAATTTTGATGAGTTTCATGGGATTTCAGCTTCATAAAATTTCAGATTACGGGCCTTGGTGAAAAAAAATTTGTATTCAAATTTCACGCATTGTTAAATTTAGGGCACGAAAAAAAGTCCTAACTTACGAATCATATCTCGAAAATATTCGAACCAAGCAAATTTTGAACAATCTTCCTCGATTTTAAAGCACACCTAAAAATTTCAGCTTAAAACTTCGTGAAAAAAATTCATAGCGAAAAATACCACGATGACCTGTTTGGTGATGGCCTGGTCAGCTAAATACCAAATGTTGTGTAACCAGCTCCAAAAATAGAAGAAAAGAGATATCAACGCCTTAGAAATGAGCCACTTCGAGGGGGAAACCTCCAATACATTACATAAATGAAAAATTCTTGGATGATACGATTTACAAAACCTCCTTTCTATATATAGGAGTCCATGTGGCCATAATGTAATCCTAGTGGGCCACAATGTAATCCTAGCCGACCTAACAATAATAATTTAAGGGCACAATAATAACAAAATGGGGGTTAAAAGGGTACAATAATAACAATAAGGGGTTTACACTAACAATAATAAGGGACTATACTAGTGATATAGGGACCTAACACGTTCAGGTGTTTGGTATCAGAAATCCTTATGGCTCTGATAGCCAGGGTATTAAGGACACCAAATTTTTGGGCTGGATGATGGTAGGATTCAACATGGAGATAGCTATCAGTATGGGTTTTCTTTCTATACACATGGTGCCCAAGCATTCCATCATCATTCCTAGTGACAAGAACGTCCAAAAAAGAAATGCTCCTATTTTCTTCAACCTCCATTGTGAACTTAATCTCCGTGGAAATGGAATTGAGGTGATTAAAAAATCCGTCAAGATTTTCTTTACCGTGGACCCATTTTATGTTGGTGTCGTCCACAAAACTTTTCCACCAGTCAGGTTTTAAGGGTGATTAAAAAATCCTTCAAGATTTTCTTTACCGTGGGCCCATTTTATGTTGGTGTCGTCCACAAACCTTTTCCACCAGTCAGATTTTAAGGGTGGTTAAAAAATCCTTCAAGATTTTCTTTACCGTGGGCCCATTTTATGTTGGTGTCGTCCATAAACCTTTTCCACCAGTCAGGTTTTAAGGGTGATTAAAAAATCCTTCAAGATTTTCTTTACCGTGGGCCCATTTTATGTTGGTGTCGTCCACAAACCTTTTCCACTCGTCAGATTTTAAGGGTGATTACAAAATCATTCAAGATTTTCTTTACCATGGGCCCATTTTATGTTGGTGTTGTCCACAAACCTTTTCCACCAGTCAGGTTTTAAGGGTGATTAAAAAATCCTTCAAGATTTTATTTACTGTGGGCCCATTTTATGTTGGTGTCATCCACAAACCTTTTCCACCAGTCAGGTTTTAAGGGTGATTAAAAAATCCTTCAAGATTTTCTTTATCGTGGGCCCATTTTATGTTGGTGTCGTCCACAAACCTTTTCCACCAGTCAGGTTTTAAGGGTGATTAAAAAATCCTTCAAGATTTTCTTTACCATGGGCCCATTTTATGTTGGTGTCGTCCACAAACCTTTTCCACCAATCAGGTTTTAAGGGTGATTAAAAAATCCTTCAAGATTTTCTTTACCGTGGGCCCATTTTATGTTGGTGTCGTCCACAAACCTTTTCCACCTGTCAGGTTTTAAGGGTGATTAAAAAATCCTTCAAGATTTTCTTTGACGTGGGCCCATTTTATGTTGGTGTCGTCCACAAACCTTTTCCACCAGTCAGGTTTTAAGGGTGATTAAAAAATCCTTCAAGATTTTCTTTACTGTGGGGCCATTTTATGTTGGTGTCGTCCACAAACCTTTTCCACCAGTCAGGTTTTAAGGGTGATTAAAAAATCCTTCAATATTTTCTTTACCGTGGGCCCATTTGATGTAGGTGTCGTCCACAAACCTTTTCCACCAGTCAGGTTTTAAGGGTGATTAAAAAATCCTTCAAGATTTTCTTTACCGTGGGCCCATTTTATGTTGGTGTCGTCCACATGGAACATTTTGAGAAAAAGGCCCTTGCCTCTTATGTCGCCAACTTATACATGGAACATTTTGAGAAAAAGGCCCTTGCCTCTTATCCCTTAAAACCTGACTGGTGGAAAAGGTTTGTGGACGACACCAACATAAAATGGGCCCACGGTAAAGAAAATCTTGAAGGATTTTTTAATCACCTCAATTGCATTTCCACAGAGATTAAGTTCACAATGGAGGTTGAAGAAAATAGGAGCATTTATTTTTTGGACGTTCTTGTCACTAGGAATGATGATGGAACGCTTGGGCACCAGGTGTATAGAAAGAAAACCCATACTGACAACTATCTCCATGCTGAATCCCACCATCATCCAGCGCAAAAATTTGGTGTCCTTATTACCCTGGCCGTTAGAGCCATAAGGATTTCTGATACCAAACACCTGAACGACGAAATCAGTCACCTTTTTGCCATTTTCAAAGACTTAGGTTATAAATATAGGGATATAAGAAAATCCCTGGAAAGAGCTAAGGGTTCGATCTTACCTCGAAATCGCCATGAAAATCAGGAAAATATGGGAAGAGTTGTTCTACCATACATTAAGGGGGTTACTGATAAAATAGCTAAACACCTGAGGAAGAACAATATTTTCGCTCAATTTTCAGCATTAGGGACTATTAGGCAAAAAATGCGATCAGTCAAGGATGGCATAAACCCTGATCAACTCAAAGGAGTGTACAAGATTAATTGTTCATGCGGAAAAAGTTATATTGGTGAGACTGGGCATTCACTTCAGAAAAGACTTAAGGAGCACGAGGCTGATATCAGATATGAACGATCACGCACCTCAGCCCTTGCAGAACACTCATCGAAAACCAAACACCAAATACGTCTGGAAGATGCAAGGATCATTGCGAAAGAAGAGCACTATCAAAAAAGAAAAATTAGAGAAGCCCTTGAGATTATAAAGCATTCAGATAATCTTAATAGAGATGGTGGAGTTGAAATTAGTGACACTTGGAGACCCCTTCTTCGACATATATGTTCCTCCAGAAACCCCTTCCATTGAGGTATAGTTTTCAGGTATACAACCCCAGGTATGTTCCTCCTCCTTTGGATTCCAGTCTAGTTTAGTTTTAGTTTTAATTAACTAAAAATCTAATAATTATCCCTATTAATTAATTTTGTTTGTTAAAATAAAAATTAATTAATTAATAATTATAAGGATTTTTTTCTATTCTCCCTTTTAAAAAATTTCTCTCTAACCTAGTTGTCCTTTTTCCTAGCTTTATAGTTTATTTTGTTTATTATTATAAGCATTAATACTCTAATCAAATAAAAACAAATCTTTAAAACTCTAGTTAGAACAATATAAGTCTTTAATTTTAAATTTTAAATATTTAATAAAATTAAATATATAATAAATTAAAATGATATATTTAATAAAATTAATATATCATTTTAACTCAATTATATATTTATATTTTATTAAAACCGTTAGCTTGTTTTTCTAATAATTAGTCACCATCTTAGTTTTTTAATTTTTAACAAGCCTCTTCCTTACTTTGTAATTAAATTTTTTTTTTTGAATTGAAAAAAAAAAAATAAAAAAAATAATAATAATAATAATAATAATAATATATATTTTTTTAATATTAAATATATAATAAAATTGGATATATAATTAATTAAAATGATATATTTAAATAAACTAAATATATCCTTTTATTTCAATTATATATTTATATTTTATTATTTGAACTTTTATCATAATATAGGTTTTCTAGTCTTTTAAATCAAATTAACTTGGAACTTAGAAATATTTTATTTAGAATTTTAGACCAGTAATTCTTTATACCTTAATATCATGGATTTTTAACCTTAAATAAAATATATATATATATATATAAATTTGAATTAGGATTATTATTTTAAAATATTAAAGTAAAAAATTTATATAATATAATATTATAGACTTTGGTCGGCTCTTTTCTTGAAAATCTACTTCTACCTCTATTTATGGTCTAGGTCCTTTCTCTCATTTTCTTCATTCAAGAAAGCACTGATGATGGATCCTCGTTGGGATTCGAAACGTCGACACTCATTCTCTATAAATGTGGATAATCCGGAAAACTTTTTAAAAAAAGGAATCCATGTATTAGATGCAAGTAAACCTTTTAAGAGCATATCAATTACAGCTAAAGATATGTTTGCAACATTGTTTTTTTCAACACAACTACAAAGAATAGGCAAAAATCCCAAACTCATAAGAGAAACATCAGAAAGGACATCTCCCACATTCTTCCTATCTTTGATTCTCCATTTTCCTAGTACTTTTTATGTTGAGAATGAATAATATCTAATGATGTCACAAGCACTTCCAAGAGTCATCTAAGCATTGTTTCAAATCTATCTGGAATAAATGGCTTGATATACGTCAATGATCTTAGGCTTGTGATCACTATTCTGATCTCCTTTGCATAAAGTGTCCAAGTTTGCATTTTATTTTTTATTGATACTATACAGCTGGACATCCATCTCACAAAAATTATCAAAATTTGGGCCTATTTAAAGAGAAAAATTAGCATGTAATTTGTTGGGTCACCAATGGGGCCTAACACCTGTATTGATAACAAATAATTGAATATCTTCAACACACAACCCTATTGATTCTTCTAACAAGGTTGCATTTAGGTTTATTGATCCCAACTGCGTCCCCTATCCAACAAGACACAATATGAGGTCTTATAAACAGAAGGATAAGCACCAAAACGGACTGAACCGAAAATGTTATACCATAAACAAGGAAAGTAGGTAGAGTCTAGATACATAACAAGCACATAAATTGTTTTGGATAAATATTATAGTTCTCAAGCATGAATGAACTTACAACCTTTTTGTTGAATATTGACAAGTCTAACACAGTCATCAACGCTTTTAAGGAATTCAACTAAAAATCTGCAAGACAAGAGACCTTGTTTAAACTTTACACAACTAAATATTTCTAGTGTCTTTTTTGTTGCAGCTGTGAACCCTTTGTCTTCATAGTGAGACCACCACCCTATACCCAATTCCATTTCAAGGGATTTGGTATCATAAATATACTTATCTTCACACAATGGATGAAGCTCATGTTATCTGAAGTCTTCATCAAGACTTGCTGATCTTGTTTTGTTACATTCATAGTGGTGTCAAATGTTGTTGAACTTCATTAAATCTTTCGTCTTTGCAATTCCAGCTACAAGAGCACCTCTACCAATTTAGTGGTGTACTAAATCAGCCATTGAATCCTATAAGATAATGCTAGCAAAGAGCTCAGTGTGCTTCTTGAACCTCTTAGACTTGTTATTGTGTGAAGACAGTTGTTCTTTCCTGATAGGCGACTTATACAGTTTGACTGTGGTAAATTCCAGAAGTTAGTGATTTTACTCAGAAGGTTAAGAATTTAAGATCAGTAGGGCATAAAGCACTGGCATTCACTCAAATGACAAAATAAATTAGAAAGACGTTGCTTTTGATGAGCTGAAGGGACTTTTGTACCACCTTGAGATGAGTTGAATTATTGTACAAACCTAGATAGATCTATTTATATGTTGAATTTGATTCCAATATGAGAGCCCTCTTTCCAATCTCATTAATGGCATAAATATCATCCAAGATGATCATGAATATCCTAGGTATGGTGTTGAATTGGAAGAGCCCCTCAATCATTTTATGACATCATCAATGTTTGAGGAGTCTGGTTAAGAGTCTATCCATCAATTTAGATAAACAATGTAGCAAAACAATTCTTTGCATTCTAGTGACTGGTCCGCTGCACTTTATAGAAGATATTTTAGTCACCCTAAATTTCCATTTCTGAAATCAAGCTGTAAAATTTGCCATTGACAAGCCTTGCAAGACTAATTTAGCATCATCATAGAAATTCCTTGAAAATATTTCAAGGTTGTCCTAGTTAGCTTAGCAATGGAAAGAAGTCATTAAGCTTAGAAAAGTTTGCTTTTCTTTTTCTTTACAGTTGCTTTGATCATGTAGTGGTTAAGTCCTTTGATATGACAACCTACAGGAAAGGAATTTAAATGATTATGAACATATTTCTTTTATGGGTCCACAAGGAAGTTTACTAGCATGAACTCCTTAAGGCAACGATCCAATCAGCTACAAAAACAAGGTAAACGACCAGAAATCATAAATCAGATCCCTGATGCAAGCCTTAGTCTGTATCGTAGCCATTTTGAGTTGACAATTCTCCATGATATATATTTGGTGGATCACTTGCAAGAATTTTGAGCCATCTCTTGCCAAGTCTGGCAGTAGAACCAACATAAAAACACTTTGATGGACCATTGTAGCTTACTAAAGATAGCCTTCCCACCTAGAACTCACTTCATTATAGCAGTTATACCTATAAGGAATAATTCATAAAGGAGGATTGTCTTTCTTCTTTCTCACACTAGTACCACCAATACCTCTTATTTCATTCACCAAAAATATGTGAGCTTGGGATATCTGCACATCATAATCTCAAAATGGTATCCTTATATCTGCAACTTATAAACTACATGTAAAAGAAATCAATCCCAAGGGCACAACAAGGATGTCAATTTTAGTCCAAATTTGGGACCAGTTTTTTATTTTATTTTATTTTTTATTTTTTATTTATTTATTATTATTATTTTTATTTTATTTTTTTTTCACAGTAGCTTTGAAAGACATTTCTCAATGATCATTTGGAAGAACACACTTATGTGTTTTCAGTTGAAAGCTAGTTCACCCTCAATTGTGAGCCACTGTTCATCAAGTGCCACATTTATTTCCTCAGATCAGCAAATCCCCTTGACATACAATCACAAAAATTTACCAAGGAAACATCCTTTCTCAAAGACGAAATTGAAGTAAAAAAGGGAGGGCATTGTCTGAAGAATAGAAGACATTAGTGCAACATAAGTAGGAAATTTATTAGGTTGACGACTCGCCTGAGACATGGACTTAGATGCTCCCACTTGTTCATGTACACCCTACAATGTTTGAGTAAGCCATCTTAACTTCTTGGCTACACTAGTAAGTAATTAGGCCTCTGTTACTTGACTAGAATCTTGTAGATCTGACTTTGATTTATTTTTTAGTTTTAGAACAGAATCTGGAACAACATTTTCGCATGCATTAATCACAATAGGATGTTTCTATGGTTTTGAGGACCATTCATCTTCATCAAACTTCATATCCTTGCTCACCAATGTCTTAAGTTGCACTTTAATTTAGATCATGTAGGCCTTGGATGTCTTACTCTATCCAAAAAAGACCGCCTGTATGTTCAAGGGTTCAAGATTAGTCCTTTTCTCATCATGAATATGAATATACATTGGACGAAAAAAAGGAAACAAAAATGTAATACTTGTGGCTTCTCACCAAAAAAAGATTTCTTTGGTGTTTTGTCCTTCAAGATCCTGTGAGGACATTGGTTCAAGATATAGACAATGTGTTTAAAGCTTTGGCTTAAAGACACATGGGTAAATCCATGTCTTGGATCATGGTTTTAGCTATCTCAATGATGGATTTGTTACTCTACAAGCCCATTATTAGCATCCTCTTGATCCTTGTTTCCCTGCAAAAGGTATCAAAGTCCTTGGACAAGGTTATAGTCCACTAGATCTATCTCTCCCCTAACTTCCAAGGTTGAATGTAGGAAACTCAAGACAGAGTAGCAAAAAAATGGGCATGTCAAGAAATTTGGATTGGGAAAATACTTGCACATATGCAAGTTCATTAGGATAAGCATAATACTTTTAGCGATAATGAGGGAGTTACCAAGATGGAAAAAAGACCCGCCTTCGATATTAATAACTTGCATTGAGGTGCACATATTACAATACTCTCTGTTGTTATTTTGTTTTTGGTCAAAATCAGGGGAAAAACTTCCCCACTATAAGATGGGGAAGATCACTGTCAAACACAATGGACCATTGGCTAAGCTGTTGCATTTGAGGGTTTTCTATGCCCATATAAAATCCAATTGGACTAGAATTTTGTATTTTCCTGTTGGCCTCATCATGGGCCCATAATAACACAATAGAGTGTGCTTTTCAGGGTTTGAACCCAAGTCATCATATGAACTCCCTCTTATTGGTAGACCATTTTTTCTTGGAGCTCTTTTTGATAGCCAAAAGCCCTATTAAGGGTGGTGTTGGCACGGGATAAATTTTAAATTTACACTTTGTCCTGCATATTTTCAAATTCATTAGCGAAAATGGGACAAATTTGAAATGGCTTCACCAACTAGTGCCCCACCACCTGGACCTACTACTTATGTTGTATACTACCTCAGTATCTTGAATCTTATTGACACTCACAACAATGAAGCCCTTAGCCACTTGTTAACAAAGCTAGATACACAAACCAGTGCCACTTCTAAGGGTTTTGAATGTGCTCCTTTGGGCACAAATTTTGTAGTTCTTGTTTCAAGTCCATCTATAGTAGAAGTGGCTACAAGGCAACTTCCCATAACCATTCATCTCTCAGCAAAGACAGAGCTGGTAGATTACTTGGGGAAGGCTTACAAAAGGTCTTAGCTATTCATAAGAATTTACCACCTAGTGGTATACTGGTATTTGTCATAGGACAAAAGGAGATGGAATTTATATGCAAACAGTTGAGGAAAGCCTTTGTGAAAAGAAGCAAAAGCAATGTTAAAATACAAGATATTTCTCAAAAAATCAAAGCCCACTGTAGACACAAATGATGTTACAACTGAACCCAATCTTGAGGGCACTTCTCAAGTTGTGGATGGCACAGATGATAGTGGGAAACACAAAGATGGAACTAATAGGTTTAACTCATTTGACGATGAGGGGTTTGAAGTTCAATCAGAGGCAAACTCATCTTCCTCTGATGCTGAATTTGATTCACATTCAGATAATGAAGAAGAAGAGTGTCTTGACAGTGGAAGAAATTGCAGTTGATAGTGTTGAAGCAATAAGTGAGGGAGTAGATATGAAATTGGTAAATATGTTTGATGTTTCGGAAACATCAATGTCTCTCCCATCCGATCAGTCTAATATGGAACCAGATAAGAAGCGCAATGTGGTAGTTGATACATCAAATGAAATAGTTGGTGATGGAGGCATCCCTCATGCATGCATTGGTCTATCACGGAGAATGCAAGTACCAAATGTTGATATGCAACATAAAGTCATGATTGAAGCAGTTGAAAATCATATGCCTCAAACAATTATTATTGATGAAATTGGAACAGAGCCTGAAGCAATGGTAGCCAATACTATTTCTCAGCGTGGAATCCAATTGGTTGGAACTGCGCATGGAATGACTACTGAAAATCCCATAAAGAATCCTTCTTTAGAGATGCTTGTAGAGGGTGTGTAGAGTGTTACCCTTGGAGATGATGAGGCAAAGAGAAGGGGAGTTCATAAGGCTATACTTGAGAGAAAAGGACCATCCTCATTAACTTATGCTGTAGAGATGACATCAGGGACCAAATGCCGTATTCATCACAGCTTATAAGCAACTGTGGATGCCATATTAGCAGGTGCTCTATAAAGTTTTTCATATCCATCCCAGGGGATAAATATGTTGTATGATACAGTCTGCAATGTCAATTCAAAAACATAAATAATTAATCAAGTATCTATATTGGCCTGTTCAAACTTCATATAAAATTTCCATGATATGTTGTGAATAGGAAAATCTCCATCATTTGAGGTCCGCCAGATGGTTATGAAGGTAGCGACAGATGGAAGTCCTGCCACAACAGAACCAGGCATTAGAAGACATTTTAGGAGCACTTTGACATGTTTGGAGTCTGATGGTGTTTTTGAGGCTGGTAATGAGAGTGGTGATGATGATATTTTTGGGTTGAAAGGTAGTTATGAGCAATTTCGGAAGGTTGATGATTCACCACTTATTTTATATACTTATAAAAGATCATGGAGGCTGGTCTGGAGCAAGTAGTGGAAGTAATGGGCCTAGAGAATGCAGTTAAATTCACAATGACATTGGAGCAGCTGATGCAATTCTTGCTTTACATTCTAAGCTCAAGGAGAATTCATGGATTCGAGGAGTGGCTGAATATCAACGTCTACCCATATTTGTGATGAAGACAAACATGATGGCGGAGATGGTAAGGGTCATGTGTACTATTCTTGGTTTGGAGACTCTTGGTGCAAGTTATTTTAGTTCATTCAAAAAGCTTAAGAATGATATTGATATATCAGATGGAGCAGCCAAGAGAAGATCTTCCCGAGAAGAGATTGATGCTTTAGAAGAGGCCAGACTTGCTATTGAATATATTGTGATCCCTGGAGGGCAGCAAGTTGAACTTCTTCCAAGATGTGCTGACATTATTGCTCGTCAAATAAAGCTGGTGGAGAACTATCAATTAGTAACAGAGAAATCAGGGAGATAGCGAGAGCGACAGCCGATGACTACCCATGTTTCAGAGATATGACATTGCAAAACATTGAATCAGCAAAAAAAAAAAACAATGAAATAGTAAGCCTTAGTAAAGATTCTATTGAGCATATACATAGAGGCAGTGAAGATTCTCAAATGATTGAACTGGTGGATCAGTGTTATAAATATGAAAACAAGTCTTTTCCCCACACTATATCAACAGCGACAGGTGTGTCTAAAAGAAATATAAACAATGAAATGGCTAAATGTTTTGTCAATTTAGAATCTATTATTACAAATGAGCAGAGATCTCCTGAAGTGGAGGAACAGAGATCTCCTGAAGTGGAGGAAGATAATCCCAAGATGAACCTGATGCAAGTAAGGCTATGCGTATTGGTGTTCCGACAGAGGATGGTCTGGTAGAAGGAGATTTAAGAGCTAAGAACTATAACACTATGGCAATGGAGCTTCTGCCGATATTATGCTAAACCTCACGCATGTTCGACTTATGAAGGATAACCGTTGGTTTAGATTGATGGTTCAAGTTGATTTCGAACCCCCTCGGTGTTTCGAATTTTAATGGAGGAGGGGGGGTTCGAAATGGGTACTTTTCAAACCCAGACATTAACCATGTGGAAAGTGAAGGATATGTTCGCACACCCCCCCCCCATGACAATACAGCTTACCATCTGTTGGGCTCTCCGAAATCTGGTTTCGGGTTTTCGTAAAACAAATGCTCAAAGTCTATACTTGGAACGAATTTTTGTTGCTGGGAAAGGAAAGGAGGTTTGAACTATCATTATCCAAAAAGAGCGATATTTGCACGATAATGTACACTAATGGCACAACTGGTGAACCTAAAGGCATATTGATCACAAATGAAAAAAAAAATTATATGGTGACCGAAATTTCTTATTTTATTAAATGTCAGAATGAAGAGCTCACAAAGAAGGATGTTTATTTCTCGTTTCTTCCTCTAGCACATATATTTTATCGGGTGACAGAGGAATTTTTCATATCGAAAAGTGCTTCAATAGGCTTCTGGTGCGGGGATGTGAAGCTTTTGGTGGAGGATATTGCAGAACTAAAACTAACTGTCTTTTGTGGTGTCCCACGTGTCTTTTGATCACATATATTCAGGTTTAAACCAGAAGATCGCCGTTGGAGGAGTTCTAAATAGAAAGGTGTTTGAATTTGCATACAAATACAAGCTTAATAATATGCGCAAAGGGTTGAAACATGAAAAATCATCTCTACTTTTTGATCAAGTTGTCTTTAGCAAGATTAAACAAGGTCTGGGAGGACGTGTCCGTGTAATTTCATCAGGAGCAGCTTCACTTGCAAGACATGTGGAAGAGTTTCTACGAGTAGTGACATGTTTCTATGTTGTACAGGACTATGGTTTGATAGAAACTTTTGCGGGAAGTTTTGTTTCCCTTCCAAATGTTATTTCAACAATCGGGACTGTTGGTCCACCTGTTCCCAATATTGATGTCTGCCTTGAGTCTGTCCCTAAAATGGGATATGATGCACTTTCAGAAGTTTAATCTTTCACAAGGAGAATACGTTGTAGTGGAAAATCTCGAGAATGTGTATGGCCAGTGTTCTGCTATTGATTCGGTTCGGATGTTGTTGAGTTCATCATTTATCATGCAGAGGTCTTAATTGCCTTTTTCCAAGAGGTAAAGCTTCCCGCGATTTTGAAATGCTTTCAACTATTAGTTCAGCATGAAAATGTCGTGAAGAAGGCTACAGAGGAGTAGAAAATGCTTCTGATTATAAACCCATACTTGAGCAGGATGGCCTTATATGGCAGCATTCTTCCTATCAGGGGACAAAGAGGGAGAAAACAAGAGAAGAATCATTAGCTGAAGTAAGAGATTACAAGCGGCAACAAATGTCATACAGTGGAAAAAAGATCAAGCGAACTCCAACACAGGTGTTACAAGATATAATTGAGGGCCACATGGAGGAAATTAAGATAGCAGGAGGAATTGGTTGTTTTGTAAAGGGTATATTTGAGATACCATAGAAGGCAACATAATCTCTTCCTTCAGACAGTGTGACTGAGCGTAAACAGCAATGTGAAGCCACCAATTCAGCCTTTCCCAACAGGGGTGAAGGATTCTCTGTGTCTAGCTATCAAAGGATGCAAAGTGTCATGCGACTAAAGTTTCTGTAGGAAGCAATGTTTCGTCTTCTCTGATAAATAGGATCGATGCTATGCTTCACAAGGTAGGAAAAGAAATTGATGATGTAGATGCAAAAATTGGTGATCGATGGCAAATATTGGACAGAGATATTCGAGGGTACACATGGTAGCCAGCGCCGCATTAGAACTAATGATCCAGCAAAGGCGGCCTGAATGGCATAGCCAGATGTCATAGCCACCCAGCGTTGCCTCTTCGTGACCACCTCAGCCACTTTTAGCATACCTTTTTTATTTAGGAAGAGCTGCCAAAGTTAATGCTACAGTCGATTTTTCCAGAGATATTTTTTGTTCGGGCCTTGCATGGCCATAGTTGTCCAATTCTAATTAAATCTTAGTTAATGAAGATTGCTGAAGTAGAATAGGGCAACCAGCATAGTTGCAGTTAAATACTGCTTGTATTTTCATTATCAAGGGTTGGACCTTGTTAGACTCTGTGTTGTAAAGATCATTGTATTGGAGCACTGTAGTTTTTGCTGGGGCATCAATAATAAGAGACTGTTCACAGGATTCTTGAGATATGTTAATGGTGATGTTTCTTTTGTGTTAATGTTTTTCTCTGCCTTTCATGCTGAGCATCAATTTGTATGATTGTGAAACAGAAAATTTAGATTAAGATTTGATAAGAGAGCACCTTAATTTTGTCTGTGTTTACTATCTTAATGTTTTCTTCTCAAGTATAGTTAAAGAATTCTTAACTGCTCTTTAGCTATTACTGAACTCATTGTTTTCTTCCATTTCATATTCACACTGCCAGTAAGATCCAGTCTGCATAGTTAGCTTGCCCTGTGAATGCCCTTGAAAAGTCGATGCACAATAGCTCTATCTATCCAACCACATAATCAATCAAAACAAATAGCCCTCATAATTTCTATAACTAGCCTAATATCAGCCTTTATAACCATCAAGCTAAATCATAAGAACAGAGAGAGCCCTCTCTGAGTCTAGGAAGGATAGGTTTTGGACTCCAAAGTGGTTTGATGTTGTCCTCTGTCGTTTATTCTTGCCAATCTTATAAATTACAGGGCCACAACAGGTGGCGCTAATGTTGCAGGCTAGCTAATCAAGATAGTCCTAGTCAACTTCTATGCCTATAGGGAATACAAGCTTGGTCTCCAGCATTGAAATTGGTCCAACTTACCACTAGACCAAGCCCTGTGTAGGCTAAATATTGATGGTGAGAAATCACTAGAGGGAGCCACTGATGTTGGAAGCTAGTCAATGGGGATAAACCTGGTCACTTTTGTGTTGAATAGGAATAAAACATTAGTCCCTAGCATGGTATATGTCTTAAATTACGCTAGAACAAGCCTAATCAACTCATATTTTTATTAGTAGGAATGATAGAGACATGATTTTTAAGGATGGTCTGGCTTTAATATCTTCTCTAGGTTGTTATTTTATTTTTGGTCAAAAGCAGGGGAAATACTTCCCCACTATAACATGGGGAAGAGCACTGTCAAACACAGTGAAACATTGGCTAAGTTGTCGCATTTGAGGGGTTTATATGCCCATATAAAATCCATTTGGACTTGAATTTTTTATTTTCCTCTTGGCCTCATCATGGGCCCTTAGTAACAGAATGGAGTGCACTTGTCAGGGTTTGAACCCAAGTCATCATATGCAATCCCCCTTATTAGTAGATCAATTTTTCTTGCAGCTCATGTTGATGGCCAAAAGCCCTCTTAAGGGTGCCACTAAAGTTGCAGGCTAGCCAATCAAGATAGTCCTAGTAAACTGCTATGCCTATAGGGAATAGAAGCTTGGTCTCCAGCATCGAAATTGGTCCAACTTAGCACTAGACCAAACCCTATGTAGGCTAAATGTTAACAGTGAGAAATCACCAAAGGGAACCACTCATGTTGGAAGCTAGCAATGGGGATAAACCTGGTCACTTTTGTGCCAAATAAGAATAAAACATTAGTCCCTAGCATGGTATATGTTCTTGTTGCACTAGTACAAGCCTAATCGACTCGTATTTTTATTAGTAGGAATGATAGAGATGTAATTTTTAAGGAGAGTCTGGCTTTAATCTCTTGAAGAATGTTCTTGTTGATTTCCCTCTATGTGTGAGATGTTCTAAACTGGCTCCTTGAATTCTGATGACTAGAAACACTAAAGGATATATGTAATTCCTGGGAATCTTGTTAAAGCTTTAAGTGAGAATGTTAGCAACTAGCTATAATTTCTTGTTTTGTATCAATAGTGAATTGAAGGAATTTGGACGCTGGGAAATTGGACTTCACCTGTTGATTTTGGAAATGCACCACTCAGGTACACAAGATGTTATGGATTCTGTAACCTTTCTGTAAACTTCCAAAGTAAGAAGTTGGACTAAGCTAAGCAAGAATCAAGATGATAAGAGGAAGGAAAATTCAACTGGGTTTTGGCATATGTAGAAATGGAGAAATCCTGTCTGGAATATGAGCGGTGTATCATTTTGTATTTGTCACAAGAAGGAAAATTCAACTGGGTTTTGGCACATGTAGAAATGAAGAAATCCTGTCTGGAATATGAGCAGTGTATCTTGTCTTGTTTTTATGATTAACCTCCATATTATCATCTAGAGGATCAATGGAAGAAGGAAGGAGTCAAAGAATAGATGCAAGGTAACAAGGTTGTTTTGGATATTTGTGTAAAAAGAAGGGAAAATGGGCACTTAAAAGGCAGCCTTGTGCTCTCAAGGAAATGAAATGTTAAGAGCAGATAAACAATCCAGGTTGGAAAGAGCAAATAAACAATAAGGACACAGTTAAATCTTTGCTCCATCAATCATACTGCAATAGCTAAAAGTCTAAGGATGGTTGGACAAAATTCTCATTGTAGCATCTGCTTGGCATTGAGCAGCAAGGACAGTAAGAAGGTTCTTGTACAATAATTTCTTATAATTTGCGAATACCACTTCTGAAACTGCATCTGACTTTCATGTGTGTCAGGAGAGAGTTCATAAATTTGCTTCCTTATGCAGTTAGAGAGGAAAATGCTAAGGCTTGCTAAAATCAGCGATATGCCCACTGCACAGTGGGAAACTAGATAGAGACAGTTACTATTTAACTTTCAAGAAATTATGCTTGACTAGCTGAAAAGTATTAGATTTTTTTTCTCATGACCTTGAGTACAAAGTCTCATAATCAACTGGATGAAAAATCAAGTCTATCTTTCAAATGTTTGAACCAGGACTATATAACTGATATTACAGCAATAAAAGAAATAATTATAGTCTATAGAAAGGTAGCACAGTAGCAAAATACTTGAATTTTTGGGGTGCTTCAAACAATCTCGTCCTAAAGATAAGATTCCAAGATGTTTGCAGTTTTTAATTGGCGAAGTTGGCTCTAATTTTGGAACTTTGTCGGCTCTTCTATAGGTATCATTTTGCACCAATTCTTCGCCAAAACTTTTTCTTGGACTCACTAAAGGAGTTTCATTTTATGCATCCTTTGTATGATTAAACCTTCAATAGAACATTGGTTTGCCATACAAACTTTCTTAGAGAGAAACTGGCAACTCGGATAAGGTTACAAGACCTCCTTCTATAATGGACAGAGGTGACCCCAGAATGTGGCAACAATTTTCCACTTCAGCCGTTGTAAAAGAAAACAAAGAGCTTCTCTCTATAACTTCTAAGGCCTACTTGGATGGCCTATTCTGGCCAAAACAGCAAAAAAGTACCTCTACGTTGTTATCTTGTGAAGGATAACGTTTCCCTCCATTAGTAACTTTTTCTATAGTCCCTGCTTCTTGATCCATTAGTTTTGACTTATCCATACACTAAAGAGCATTAAAGATTGTATTCTATTGCACAAAGATGATCTGAAAGGGAAAACCTGTTAAAGCATAGTATTTCAGTTGACGTGTCAAATTCTTGGTTGCATACAAACAGAAACTGCTTGTTCCATACAAATAGAAACCACTTGAAGATATCTATGAACCACCTAAACATAAAAAATGTTCAGTCTCGTAATTCTTAATTAAATATGTAAAGAATGTGACATTAGCCTTCTTGGCTTAGTGAAATCCCTAATGTTCTATCCTATTTGACAGTCTTAAAAATCTCACAAAAACCTGTAAAGATTTTGGCATTCTGTACGCCCAGCCTCTAAAAGCCCTAACTTTCTATCTTCCTCTGTGTAATTTGAATAGAATACCGTCAAATACCAGAATAATCAATGTCCATTCTCCCAAAACTTTGAAATGTGCAGAACAGAAAGAGAAATCATTCAATCAAACTACTCGAAATGTATCAGAATCCCCATCCTTTAACTCAATGAATTTATTCGCAAACTCTGTCATTTTTTAAACAAATTTTTGAGCACAACCTCCTCTAGTCCATTTATAGAGAGCCTTAGCTTATGAAATATTATCTATAAGCCAAAATAGGGTTAAAATTTTCCATTGAAAGCTTAGAATAATTGAAACTGAAAGAACCAAAGAACCATTGCAGATACTTTAATCAACTTTTTTTTCTCTAATTATGCTGCTTAAAACAGTGTTTTGAGCAAGACCTATTTCGACAAATTTAGTTCAGAGAATACAATGGCTTATTTAATGAATTTTCTCCAAGACAGAGCATACAGGATTCGTGACAGCCACAAGAATAATTATGGGATTTTGCAATTTAAGCATTCTCTTGCAGGAAAATACCTTTTATGAACTCATTTTGACGGTGGAGAAACGCAAATGATCTATTGGAAGATGTGCATAAGTGATCTGTTGGAAGTCGTGCATGAAGGGATCTTGGGGCTTGGGGATTTATTCCAGAGCGATTGCAAACCAAGATTGTACAAAAGCGAGCTCGTGAGCTTGTTTCAGTGCATGAGCTCATTTCAAGGCAGAGAGAGGGATAACGCAATAGCGGCAAAATACAAAGAGGCATTAAATGTAAAGGCGCCACATATTTGTATTTGAGTCAAATGATTTCAAAGAATTCAGAATAGTTTAATATTTTTTTTAATTTGGAAAAATAAATGGAACAAGAGGGCAAAGGAATGAAACTAAGTGACTGGGTGGGATAATTATAATGGCTTGTGTCATTACTTTGAGTCACATTGAATCAATATATAAATCAATTATAAATTAAGTAATTATTCATTACTAAAGTGGGGTTTTATATAAATTATTTATTTATTAATGTTAATTTGTAGTTTTTAATAATATATTTGTGTTAAATAAAATTATTTAAATTAATGTTGTATCAAGATTTTTGTTAATTTTTCTATATTATATTCTAATTTACTTTAAACTTGTTTTAAATATTTTTTCACCTTCAGGTATGGAGGTTATTTATTTGCATATTTAAAGTTTTGTTGTAGTTTTTTCTTAAAAAAATGACTATTGTGATTGTGATGGTGAGAAGGTATTCTATAAATAGCGTTAAGGATTATTTAGAATAAATAGGAGATTCTTTCTCATTATCTAAGACTAATCTTTGAGAGAATGGATATACATTCCCTAATTATCACATAAACAATAGGTTAATCTTGCATTTATTGCTTTCTCTCTGTGGAGGTTCGCTAAACAAAGGGAATACCTCCTCCTATGTGAATTTGATTGTCTCCACCTCTTAAAGGATTTTCAAACAATAATAATTAAATCTCCATTACTTTAAAGATGTAGTCTTGTCGAATATACCAAAAACATAGTAGGATTCTTTCATTGTCGACAAAATCAAGTACATGTCTGAGGAAAGTATTCCTCTATGGATGGTTAACAAGTTCATCAATAACTACAAGCAAATGCTTCAATCTATATATTTAATGATCTTTAGTCATCATCTAAAGAGTTCAAGAATCAAATAAATTCCAACCTAAGTTCTAAGTATATGGTAAGCTTGTACTTAGAGGTTCTATTGTTGTAAAAATTGACAACTATGGAAGTTGTGGCAAGTTATTGGAGGAGAGACTGTCATTTTGGGGCAGAGCTAGCCTCTTTTTAAATTATAATTTCTAAAATTGAATCCATCTTCAATGTATGTACGTTTTCTAGCTTTGAGTTTGGTTTCCCTTTCATCCTAGAGATCAGAGAAAGACATGCAATGTATTATGACTTTCTTAGGGTTTTCAGAAGATTCAGAAGTTATGAATTTCTCCGGATTGTTTTTTCTTCTCCTTCATCTCAAGTGCCATTGGCCTTGCCCTCCTTGGACGAACTAGTGAAGGAGAGTCTTGCTGCGACGATGAAGGAAAGAAAAACTAATGCTGAGAATATTTGAATCCATCTGCAATGTTAAAATTTAGAAACAAAGGGGCATTTAGAATTTTAACATTGTAGATGGATTCAAAGACCCCTTTGTCTCTAAATTTTAACACTGCATATGGATTCAGAGACCACTGTAGTGAAATAAAACACTTCAGTATCAAAATTGCAATTTTCTATTGCTAGAGTGACAGAATTAAAAATTACTAACATAAATGACTAATTCATATACTTGTTGTACTTATTATTTGGTCATATTTTTATTCTTGGGCTATAGTAGTCATTTATGTTAATCATTATTAATCTTGTCACTTATTATCTAGTCATATATTTTAGTCGTGGACTAAATTAGTCATTTTAGTTAGTCGCTTTTAGTTTGGTCACTTATTATCTAGTCATATATTTTATCCCTAAACTAACTTAGCCGTTTAAGTTAGTCATTTTTAGTTCGGTCACTTAAAATTTCTCAAATTTAGTATTAATTTAGCTGGTGAACTTTTACAACTTGTAATTGTAAGATCATTAGATGAGGTGATCCTCTAACTCAATGTTGTGTATATGGCAAAGCTAGAAGATGTTATTGAGAAGAGGAATATCATGATGTCATTGTTTTCAACTAGACACTAATGTAAACCCACTTTGAAACCACCATGGGGGATCTGGAGGGCAACATCTAGTGCTCTTGTGTGTATGAGGGTTCAAAATTAAGGCCCCCTCTTATTTGCATGAAGTGTTCCTAATACAAATCCATCTTATAGTCAAGGCCATGAAAATATGAAGTCCAAGTACTAAAGTTATTGTTTATAAATAACCTCTTTAAAAAATTGACACAAACGTATAATGATGTCATTTACATTGGAGGTGTATGTCACCTGAATCGTGTTACAACCTTAATCGCTCCCCCACAAAAAGGTGGCATGCTCCCTTGTGATAGTGCATCAACCTTAATGGAGAACAATCTTGTGATGTAAAAGGAATTTAAACATGATGTAACTTTAATAGTGCCCTACATTCATCCCTTGGCTCACCACTCGTGGAAAATGTGAGGCTATTTCAAGAATTGATGTGGATAATATCATTTTATTTTCTCTTATGTATAGTATTATACATTGACACAATTGTGGTTTTTTAGCAAACAAAATATTTCTATCAAGGGTTAGCTCCTTGTTCATTAAGGTTGAATAGGTTGTGTCATTATGAGTGATTTATTCATTGTCAACTCCTTATGTGGGAGAACACTACAAGCTCCATGTCAACATGAAGAGTAGATATTGTGAGCAATTCTTATCGAGGTTTTTCAAATTATCCAGTTGTTCTACATTTGGTATACATGTTATAAGCGCATTACCCACAAACACACACCCTCGAGACCAATACCCAGTTCTCTAAAAATCAAATGGTACCAATATTCTTAGTTAGAGGTGAAGGATTCTCCTAAGAGGTTATTTTGTTGGTTTGAGGTGTTGTGTTTTGCCTTAGATACTAAGTGGTTAAGGGCTTCAAGAGTTAATATTTAAGGGCCAAGGGCTTGGGGGGAAAGGGATTTAGGGGTTAAGGGCTTAATAATTAAGGGATTTAGGTGTTAGGGGCTAAGGGGTTAGGTTTTAAGGTGTTTGGGGGTTATGGATTAAGGTTTAAGGGTCACGAGTTAAGAGAATAAAGGGGTTAGTGCTTAGGGGGTTCATGGATTCTAGGTTATGAGTTAATAGCTTAAGGTTTAATGCGTCAAGGGTTCGGTGGCTTATGAGGTATGAGTGTAGGGGTTAAGGGAGTATGGCTTCAGGGTTAAGGGATAGGGAATTTAATTGTTATGGGTTAATGACTTATTGGTTGTGATAATGGGGCCCCTAATGCCCTTATCACCACTGTTAGGGGTTCCCCTTTCAATTTCTCTTGTTACCTTCCCTCTAGGCCCCCTAACCCCTATGACATTAGGTCTTAATCCCCCTTCTCATTCTCTAATGCCTGGATTATAGATCTTAGTAAACCATGCTTGGACATCCCACTTCTACCCATCTATTGTACATGTGTGTCCCCCAGTCCTGTTCAATACACCAAAAAATACTCCTCCCACCTTTTCGGTCATATCATTCAACTTATCCTAACATTATGGGTGAAATTGGTGTTTATGTTGTAAAGTGAACATAGAAAAAATATTACTTGTTTTTTCTATTGAGAAGATGTAGAAATTAATTGTCATGATTGGAATGTGCATGCATCAATCTAGATTGGCTTGTTTTTCGAGCTTAGACATGAATAATCATTTGGTCATACTCCATCCTATCAATGGAGTCTGATACCACAAAGGTATCGATGGGAAATTTGAGAGATTCTTTTGAAAGCTTGTATGTTGTGATGTTTATCTCCTTCAGAATGTGTCTGAAAGATAGCTAGTCCAAAGAGTTGGGGGAATCTATGATATCTTGTAGGATGGGGTGTAGGTAGATGTTTTCTATCATGAATTATTGACCCAACTGATCATGATTTTTGAATCCCCCATGATCGATAGGGATTTGACTCTTTTGATGGATGCAATTTCCAAAAGGGTACAAAGAGCAGTGGAATCAACTCAGTTGTTGGAGCCTTAACTTTGGGTATGTCTTACTTTCTCGCTATAAGACTGGGAGAGGAAGAGTACCACACCCACTTTGCAGCTAGGTGGGATAACTTGTGCAACACCATCAAATAAGTCACAAGGGCATCCAAGAGGGAGTGGAGGAATTACCAAAATCCATTATTTTGTGGTTTAGGATGAATCTTGTCTTCCAAACACTATTTTTTATCAATTTAATTGTGATATTTGTTAGAATTTATCATGAACAAAATGTGTTTTTGTTCCAATCCCACAATATATTACTGATTAGAATGCATGGGACACCTTTAGAATAATCTTCCATGATGTTGAGCAGCTAAGTTTTGAAATTTTCTTCCAAGCTTAGATAGGACAACGAGCCTGTCATGTTCAATTTTGCAAGGGTGGTGGTGATGACCTACACTGTGTTGGGACAAGAGATAAATAAGTGTGAAGAAATATCATCGTATGACTTGCATAAAGGATAGATGTTGGGGTGATTCGTAAACTATCATGGATATTTCTCGTGAACAAAATGTGTTGTTGTTCCAATCCCACCGGATATTGTTGATTAGAATGCATGGGAAACCTTTTTAATAAATCTTCCATGATGTTGTGTAACTAAGTTTTGAAATTTTCAACCAAGCTTAGATAGGACCACAAGCCTATCATGTTCAATTTTGCAAGGGTGGTACTGGTGATGACCTGCCTGTGTTTGGACAAGAGATAAATAAGTGTGAAGAAATATCATCATATGACTTGCATAAAGGATAGATGTTGGGGTGATTCATAAAATATCATGGATATTTTTCGTGAACAAAATTTTTTGTTGTTCCTATCCCACCAAATATTGCTGATTAGAATGCGTGGGAAATTTTTTTAATAAATCTTCCATGATGTTGTGTAACTAAGTTTTGAAATTTTCTTCCAAGTTTAGATAGGACCACGAGCCTATCATGTTCAAATTTTCAAGGGTGGTGGTGATGACCTGCACCGTGTTGGGAGAAGAGATAAATAAGCGTGAAGAAATATCATCATATGACTTGCATAAAGGATAGATGTTAGGGTGATTTGTAAAATATCATGGATATTTATCGTGAACAAAATGTGTTATTGTTCCAATCCCACTAGATATTGTTGATTAGAATGCATGGGAAACCTTTATAATAATATTCCATCATGTTGTGTAACTAAGTTTTGAAATTTTCTTCCAAGCTTAGATAGGACCACGAGCCTATCATGTTCAATTTTGCAAGGGTGGTGGTGATGACCTACACTGTGTTTGGACAACTAGAGATAAATAAGTGTGAAGAAATATCATCATATGACTTGCATAAAGGATAGATGTTGGGGTGATTCATAAACTATCATGGATATTCCACTAGACAATTCATCATAACATACCAGATAAAACTATATTTAAAAATGAATGAATGAGAGTTTGTGACAGGAAGTGTCAGTGAGTTTCGGATGTGCTAAGGAGGGAGTGACCAATAACCCAAGATTCTCCCCCAACTTGTCAAACTTCCCCTTTGTTAGGAGCTTTGTCAAACTATTAACTATATGCAACTTTGTCAGAATGTGGTCCAACACTACCAACTCCCTAATGAACTTGGAATCTTAGGAAATTGTATTGAATTTCAATGTGTTTGAAATGGTCATGACACATTGGATTTTCATAGAGCTTGATGTAACTTTGATTCTCACAAGAGACAATATTGGGCTTCAACAACTGATTGGTTGACTCTACAATCAAGTTGCAAATCTAGATAGCTTCATAATAAGTATATGAAACTTCCATATACTTTGCTTCAGTGGAACTGAGTGCAATTGTTGCTTGCTTCTTGTTGATTTGATGGAAATGATTTATAAAATGATAATAATGATGTTTAAAATGAGCCTTATGATGGTCTAATTATACACATTGATTGTTCACGAGGTGTAGGGGTATGTTTATAACATCACTGCCCTTGAAAGCTTTGTCTTGAAAGCACAATATTTAGAATTTTCTTTAGATAAGCACATTTTTGTGGTGGAATGAAGTTTATCAAATATCTATCTATACTTTGTAGAGGTTTGACTTTGTTTGTCCTTTGAGTGTTGGTGAGGTTTCTTTGTATTTTTTGCATCATAGTCTAAAGTCTTTTAACATGATTGTTTAACATGAAAGCTTTATGCTTATTGGCAATATATTTGAAATACCTGCATGATCAAGAAACTGTTATGGTTAATTAAATTACTAATTAGGTACTACAGAAAGAGGATGATGCTGAGAGGGCTTGCCTGGGAGACTCTAGGAGCAACCCGGAGGTGGTCAGACAAAGCTCTTCTAAGTTACAAATCTGAAGAGAAAAAACTGGTGATATATATGTGGTTGCTCAACCTGGGTTGTATGGAAAATCTTGGCAGAGAGTGTTTACCTTTCCGTGTCTTCACGAAAGTAGGTTGTCTGGTCACAAAATAAGATCACTACATGTAGGTGATGGCTCTATAGTAAGTTCTTAGCCTTATCGTCAGAATGGCTAACAGAGAGGATCAGGTTTGAATACAGGATATAATTTGATGAATTTGGAGATTTAGAGTTAAAGAAAAAATTGTGGTGATGTTTGGATGGGTGCTAATTTGTAGGATTTTCCATTTTTATAATTTTCTTTGTTGTGCTTTCTACCATGCTACCTAGTTGCTTTCCTGTTGCCCTAGAATTTTAACTTTTTCGATGTTTATCTCTCTATTGTTTCTTTCCCCATCTGAAATGTCATCCTTATTTGGTAGGTGTTTTCTTCAATATAGTGTGAATATTTTTCCATCACACAGATTCTATGGTGTTTGTTTACGCAAATAGCTTGTAAGGGCCATTCATCAGGGTATTTGATGAAATAAAATGATAATCGATGATCACCAACTAATGGTACCTGCAAAGATTTACTCTAACAATTCTACAGTTTTCCTGTGCCAACAATTATACAACATTTTAACCTCATTAACTAGTCTCCTCTGTTCTCTTAGCTAATGCTATAAGCACTTATTGATATTGTCAAAACTTTTACTCTCTAGTCCCATTGAGCTATTTCAGTTATTTGTGGACATTGATTTATTTTCATTTCTGTTAGTGTCAATCTAGTCTTACTTCCATCAGTGATCAAAACTGCTCTTTTGCATTTGCATATTAGGAGTCCCATAATAATCAATTTCACCATTCCGCTAGGTCATGGATTCATTGATGGTAGTAATTTTTTATCAGTTTACCCTCACGAGATACTTGCTGATTTTCCTCCCTATGGTCTTCAGTCATGAGTCACTTTCAGTCTCAAAATCGTATCAGTAGGTCATAGGATGGGTCTCATTAGTCTCTAAGGTCTCACCATGGTTAAATCAATGAGTCAAGTGTCAAATAAAGATCAGCAAGGTCATGAGGAAGTCAATAAATACAAAATCACAACACCAAGAAGATCAGAGATATCATTTGTTCAGCTTGATGCAAGCTTCACCTTCAATACAAAATCACAGCACCAAGAAGATCAGAGATATCATTTGTTCAGCTTGATGCAAGCTTCACCTCAAAACATGGTTTTGAGGTGAAAACATGATACTTTGTCTTTCGGTCACAATTCAGAAGCTGTTATCTCCGCAAAGTGAGGTCCCTGCATTCAAAGAATTTTTCCACAGCATGTTCAGCACCAGATCATCTTCAAATTAGATCCATCAGAAAGAGCCCGGAAAGAGCTTTCCAACGGTATACTACACTCTCAAAACTGACTTTTGGATTGAAATTTATGCTAAGTGAAGTAAAAGTCCCTATATCCTCATATATCCCCTATTTCCCATTTTTCCCTTTAAAACTTTGTATTATTAAAGTTTTATTTTTCCTTTAAAAATTCCCTTTTTCCCCTTTCCCGATTATAAATCGCATTTTGATGTTAAATCCGATCCCAAACCACTTCCACGCCATTACCCTTGAAACTTTGTTATACAATCAAAGTTTCCATTACATATAACCCTGCCGCATAAACCACTTCCCCACCACGCATATAATAAAAACTTTATGATATAAAGTTTAAGGTTCTTTGTTATAAATCGCAATCGCAAAAAATTGTTCAATCGCAAATATTTCACGTATGTCTCGATTAAACAATCGCTCGAATCCCCGATGCGATTGATCGCACCATCCTCCGATTGCGATCAATCGCAGGCCCCTTCTCTGATCCTCCGATTGCGATCAATCGCATCCCCCTCCGATTAAAAACCCCCGATCATCCCTCAGTCGTTGATCTCCTAGTCCAATCAAACGGCTCACCTCCAATCGCACCATCGCAATCGATGCTCCCATAATGCCCCTTTCGATTGATCAATCGTATAATCTCCCGATCCGCTCCTCCGATTAATCGCTCCCGATTACACCAGAGCCGTCGATCTTTCCCTTCCGATCTGACGGTCTTCCGCCAATCGGAACTTCTCAATCGCAAATCCATCTCCCGATCGCATCGCACATCCCTACCTCCCGATTGCAATTTCTCCCCGCCTCTGATATTGTGATTGTGATTGACCATGGCTCCCACCATCAGTACTTCCGCTCGTTCATAAAGAAAAGGCCTAGCCCTTTGTTAATTCAATACTTTTGTTATATTTGTTTATTACAAAGGCCGTCCTCCCATTGCATCGCATATCTGTAATATGTCACTCCACCGTGCCCTCCACCCCGATTGCGATGGCGATTGCTGTTGGTTATGTCATATCTCTCCGCTCCCCCATTCCGATTGCGATTATAACGCAATTCTCGCCTCCTTTCCCTTCTCTGTCCTATTGAAAATATGGTTTCCCTTCACAAAGCATATATGTTATTACGTTCTATTTCGGTAGTATTTTATTAAAAAAGTCAGAGAATAAATAAATAATGGAAAGCGGAACGTTAGAGGCCAAAGAAACAGAAATGTAACAGTCGCATCTTCAGCAATGATTCTAAAGGATCCACGCTACAGGTTTTGCCTCCGCATTGGATATCCAAAAATTTCAGGAGGAATAATGTAACGCAACTCTTCCTTTACGAATATATTATGAGCTCTTGGTCTTCCATCTTCAGTTATGATTCATCCTCTTCCCATCGATCTATATTCCCACAAATTATGTCTATTTATTGTAAATTCCAATCATTTGTAAAAGGAGGCTAAAAGTCTGAGGTCTAAAAACTCAGAAGTTGGGGAATAGTGTGGCAGTGAGCGTTGTGCTCCGTTGTACAGTTTGGCAGGGAATTAATAAAGTGATGCAGCTCTGATTTGTGGGATTCATGTGGTATGAGTTTTAGCATATGTCTTTTCTTTGTGTTTCATATGTACTTGGTTATGTTGCAACATTCATTCATAAACATTTCCAGTTGAATGTTTTCAAGTTAGAAAGGTAGAATCCATTTTATATGCTCTGCCTTGGGGAATCATTCATACTCTTTTATTTTCTTCTGTTTGAAAAGGATTCATTTAGTATGCCCTTTTCAGCTTCTCAACAGTCTTTCCACTCCACCTTATTTTAAACTTGATTGCTAAATCTCCTGCCTATCTTGCCCCATGAAATATCCTGTATCCTGATTTAATTCCTCAGTTCATATTGTCCTTTTGTTCCATACATCCCTGAAATCTCAGTTATCCATCAAAACTCTTTTCCCCATTTATATACCTAGCCTAAAATCAGTTTCATTATTTCTTTATCGAATATCTACTCTACGGAGAGAGCCCTCTCCTGTCCTTCTAGGGCCAGCTACAAGGCTAAGCGTGGTTTAGTTGTTACCCTGATTTTCCTTTTTCAGCCTGAGGTTCAGATTGGGTGCTAACATCTCTGGCGACCATACTGGGGAACGTTATTAGCATAAAAGATGAATCACCCCAGTAATATCTTCCACGGTAAAGAATGACAGAGTATTATATCTGAATGTTGATGGTGAACAACAATCAGATGCATGTGAAGGCTGAATTTTTCACCTGGCGACTCCAACTCAATGTAAATACTCCACTGGAGGACCGACTCTTCCCGCAGAAAAATGGAAGTATCTTACACAAAGTTCAGGTATTCAAAGTGGAATGGTATTCAGGAGCTAATATGCTTTCTTGTAAATTACTTCTTTGCTTTTCTTGAAGCTCTCCTGAAAGTCTTCCAGAATTTGTTGTATGATAAAGGCGATCGAAATCTTCATTCAAATTATCCAAAAAGTGTAAACACTGACCTTTCCTTTGATCTCAGCCTCCACCCTTTTCCTAAACCCTATGATGAACATCTTCAGATTGATGAGCATAAAGAGACCAAGACTAATCTTGTGGCTCCTGTATATACTCCTAGACCTTCTATAGTCCCGGATAGGTATAAACCTCTCGTTTTACCTTCTGTACTCCATGCTTTCCCTGCAAATTATTACCTATATTTGCCGAGGTTTGATGGCGAATGTAACAATGTCAACGTTGAGCAACATGTGTAGAATGTTAAGACTTTCCTAGACCTTTTTGAGGTTGACGAAGAAGATGTTAGTAGAAGGTTTTTTGCTCTTTCTTTGCAAGGCAAAGTCAAGAGTTGGTTCAAAACCCTGCCTGATGCTAGCATCTCAGAATTCCAGCAGTTCGTCAGAGTTTTCCTCGACAGATGGGTGGTTAGACAGAACCTGTTCCTGATTTTAGACGAGTATGACCAGCTGAAAAGACAGTCAGGGGAGACAGTGCAACAGTTTTCCGCCAGATTCAATCGAGTCTATTATTCAATACCTGCCAATATAAGACCCCCTCCTAGCTCGGCCCTTTTACATTACTCGAGTGCTTTTGATCCTGAAATGGAGTTTCAGCTGAGAGAAAGGAACACAACAACACTTGAAGAGATACAGAACAGTGCAGTAAATGTAGAAGCTAATCTATTGATCAGAAGAGCAAAGTTGAAGGAGGAAGAAAAGAAGAATATTGCAGAGCACCTGACACTTTTAGAAGAAAAGCTTGACCTTTTGGCAAACGCAGTAGAAGAGATGATGCGGAAAATGATTGCAAAAAATGAAAATGACGTTCGAGAAAAAGTGGCCGATTCAAAACATCTTCTTTCTTATCCCAATTATCATCCATCTAGCAATGACTGTGTTATAGAACATCTCGGAGATGAGAAATCTGTTGATTTGACTTGTATGTTTGATGATATGTTTTATGTTGATGATTTGCCAAAATTCGATCAATACGATGATGATGATTTTTTCCAAACACAAGCTAGTCTTGTAGCACAATCAACTGCTGATTTGTGGGAGGAAGTTCCATTTCGACAGCTTGAAAACAGTAATCATCCGACGCATATCATCCAGGACAGTGATGAGGAAAGTCTGGAAAATTGGGAAGTAAGTGAAAGATCTTTGCCTCTTTGTTTCGCTTCAATTCATTTCGTCAAAGATAACTTTCATGCAATTAGAAATCAACAATCTCTCAGTGTTAATGTTGAGGTCGAGACAGATAGTGAAATCCTTGAGCAAGTTGTTTATGAGAAATCTTCCCCTGAAACGACCAATGAAATCATCTGCGATATAAAACCCTCCCCAGCTACAGATTTGCAGTCACCAGACGCAACTGAAGGTCAGATTATAGATGAAGGCTTGGGAGCCGAAACATATAATTTAATGATGCAAGAAGATTCAGTACCTCTATGTTTCGAAGCATTTCAGTTCATCAAGCAGAATCTACGTGATATCTCTAAAGAAAGAGATGAACAGCCTGTAGGATGTCACATAGTTTCAACGGATATGTCGCAGCAGTCTTCTCAAGTTTTTGATGATCCTATTGCTCGTGTGTTGAATGATAGTTGCTGTAAAATTCCTTCTCCATTGGCTAACCATGTGCCAGAAAAGAATGTTAACAATAATCTTATTCGACAACCAACTTCATTGTCTTGTTCAACAGATGTTTCATTACAAAGCCCATATCAAGGTTTGCGGTCATATGAGGAGACTAATGAATAATACTTTTGTTTCGTTTGGGATCATTAGCAGAGTTTGGTTATTCACGAATTTCAAGATCCCTTTGATAGCTTGCTGCAGTCACCAAAGAAAAACAACGCAGATGTGAGGAAAATCTTAATATCCAGTTATGGAGACTACCTGGACCAGAGCAGTGATGTGTTAATGGAAATCAATAGCTATTCTTATGAATATCCTTTCGCAGTATTCTTGAAGTCATCCAGTCAATTCATGCTTTGCAAGTTTATCAGCATTAAACTTGATTCCAAGTTTCCATGGGAGTTGCCTTTCAGTTCTTCCCTTTTCCTGCGTATCAGAAAGCATTTGGGAAGAAATCAAATAGCAGCCAGGATGCTTACATGGTTGCATTGGTTGTTCCATTTCACTTGATCAAGTGGTGAATAGAACAATTAGAGTAGGTTTTGATGAATAAGCTCAGTTATGAGTATTTTTTCCATGTTTGTCAGTCATGTTTTAAGTCAGTTTGGTTTTATTATGGTTTTCAATCTTAGTCTTAAGTCAAAGTCAGTCTGCATAATGTCAATTTTTGACATTTTTGACTCCATGCCCAGTGGATAAGGCTACTTGGTCTACAGTGTTCTTGGCACCTCCAGAGGAGCTACCATCCCCATTGGAGCCAATGTTAGTGTTAGTCTAGTCGTACTGCCATCAGTGATCAAAACTGCTCTTTTGCATTTGCATATTAGGAGTCCCATAATAATCAATTTCACCATTCCGCTAGGTCATGGATTCATTGATGGTAGTAATTTTTATCAGTTTACCCTCACGAGATACTTGCTGATTTTCCTCCCTATGGTCTTCAATCATGAGTCACTTTCAGCGTCAAAATCGTATCAGTAGGTCATAGGATGGGTCTCATTAGTCTCTAAGGTCTCACCATGGTTAAATCAATGAGTCAAGTGTCAAATAAAGATCAGCAAGGTCATGAAGAAGTCAATAAATACAAAATCACAGCACCAAGAAGATCAAAGATATCATTTGTTTAGCTTGATGCAAGCTTCACCTCAAAACATGGTTTTGAGGTGAAAGCATGATACTTTGCCTTTCAGTCACAATTCAGAAGCTGTTATCTCTGCAAAGTGAGGTCCCTACCTTCAAATAATTTTTCCACAGCATGTTCAGCACCAGATCATCTTCAAAGCAGATCCATCAGAAAGAGCCCAGAAAGAGCTTTCCAACGGTATACTACACTCTCAAAACTGACTTCTGGATTGAAATTTATGCTTAAGTGAAGTAAAAGTCCCTATATCCTCATATATCCCCTATTTCCCATTTTTCCCTTTAAAACTTTGTATTATTAAAGTTTTATATTTCCTTTAAAAATTCCCTTTTTCCCCTTTCTCGATTATAAATCGCATTATGATGTTAAATCCGATCCCAAACCACTTCCACACCATTACCCTTGAAACTTTATTATACAATCAAAGTTTCCATTATATATAACCCCACCGCATAAACCACTTCCCCACCATGCATATAATAAAAACTTTATGATATAAAGTTTAAGGTTCTTTGTTATAAATCGCAATCGCAAAAAATTGTTCAATCGCAAATATTTCACGTATGTCCCGATTAAACAATCGCTCGAATCCCCGATGCGATTGATCGCACCATCCTCCGATTGCGATCAATCGCAGGCCCCTTCTCCGATCCTCCGATTGTGATCAATCGCATTCCCCTCCGATCGCGACCTCCGATTAAAAACCCCCGATCATCCCTCAGCCGTTGATCTCCCAGTCTAATCGGACGACTCACCTCCAATTGCACCATCGCAATCGGCGCTCCCATAATGCCCCTTCCGATTGATCAATCGCATAATCTCCCGATCCGCTCCTCCGATTAATCACTCCCGATTACACCAGAGCCGTCGATCTTTCCCTTCCGATCTGACGGTCTTCCGCCAATCGGAACTTCTCAATCGCAAATCCATCTCCCGATCGCATCGCACATCCCTACCTCCCGATTGCGAGCGATTACTCCCCGCCTTCGATATTGCGATTGTGATTGACCATGGGTCCCACCATCAGTACTTCCGCTCGTTCATAAAGAAAAGGCCTAGCCCTTTGTTAATTCAATACTTTGGTTATATTTGTTTATTACAAAGGTCGTCCTCCCATCGCATCGCATATCTGTAATATGTCACTCCACCGTGCCCTCCACCCCGATTGCGATTGCGATTGTTGTTGGTTATGTCATATCTCTCCGCTCCCCCATTCCGATTGTGATTATAACACAATTCTCGCCTCCTTTCCCTTCTCTGTCCTATTGAAAATATGGTTTCCCTTCACAAAGCATATATGTTATTACGTTCTATTTCGGTAGTATTTTATTAAAAAAGTCAGAGAATAAATAAATAATAGAAAGCGGAACGTCAGAGGCCAAAGAAACAGAAATGTAACAGTCGCATCTTCAGCAATGATTCTAAAGGATCCACGCTACAGGTTTTGCCTCTGCATTGGATATCCGAAAATTTCAGGAGGAATAATGTAACGCAGCTCTTCCTTTACGAATATATTATGAGCTCTTGGTCTTCCATCTTCAGTTATGATTCCTCCTCTTCCCATCGATCTATATTCCCACAAATTATGTCTATTTATTGTAAATTCCAATCATTTGTAAAAGGAGGATGAAAGTCTAAGGTCTAAAAACTCAGAAGTAGGGGAATAGTGTGGCAGTGAGCGCTGTGCTCCGTTGTACAGTTTGGCAGGGAATTAATAAAGTGATGCAGCTCTGATTTGTGCGATTCATGTGGTATGAGTTTTAGCATATGTCTTTTCTTTGTGTTTCATATGTACTTGGTTATGTTGCAACATTCATTCATAAACATTTCCAATTGAATGTTTTCAAGTTAGAAAGGTAGAATCCATTTTATATGCTCTGCCTTGGGGAATCATTCATACTCTTTTATTTTATTCTGTTTGAAAAGGATTCATTTAGTATGCCCTTTTCAGCTTCTCAACAGTCTTTCCACTCCACCTTATTTCAAACTTGATTGCTAAATCTCCTGCCTATCTTGCCCCATGAAATATCTTGTATCTTGATTTAATTCCTCAGTTCATACTATCCTTTTGTTCCATACATCCCTGAAATCTCAGTTATCCATCAAAACTCTTTTCCCCATTTATATACCTAGCCTAAAATCAGTTTCATTATTGCTTTATCGAATATTTACTCTACGGAGAGAGCCCTCTCCTGTCTTTGTAGGGCTAGCTACAAGGCTAAGCGTGGTTTAGTTGTTACCCTGATTTGCCTTTTTCAGCCTGAGGTTCAGATTGGGTGCTAACAATTTCATTTCTTCAATTTTTCTGACTGTTATGTGATTTGGCCAGTGCCTTATTTCTTACCTATGTTTTTTCTGCATAAGCATTCCAGCCAGCGAGAGCAGCAGGAAGAGCAGGAGCCACTCAGTCCAACCAAAGCCCACCAGGGGCAGGGCAGAGGCAGCAGGAGCCACGCAGGGCTGACACAAGCCCATTCAGGGCAGCACAGGGGCCGTGTAAGCCCTTCAGGTGTGACGTAGGCCCTTACTGAGTAGTGCAGAGGCCGACACAGGCCAATTAGGCTGACGTAGAGGGATTTAGAGCAGCATATTACTACCATTTTTATTTTTCTATTGGTTGAACCAGTTTTGGTGCCCAAGATCGTTGTACTTAGATTTTGCATAATAATGAAAACCCTCCAGAGAAAGCTGCACTGGTTTTCCCGCATTGGGTTTTTTCCGGGGACAGTTGTCCAGAAAATCCGTGTGTCACTTTGTCTATGAGCATGTTATTCAATATTTTATCTGTATGTGTAGGTTGCTAGTTGTATTTACTATTTACTTCGCTATTTTATTGAATATTTCAGAAATTAACTTGTAACTGAATTCAAAAAGGAGAAGTAAATCGAGATACTGCAGTAGGGATTCTTATATCAAGAAATTTTCACATTCCCTAGATCTTGCCCCATTGGGTCTGTAGAAATTATATAACTGATATGTTATACATCCGAGATTCTCCTGATCACACACTATTTGACTTCATGCACAATACAGAATCTCTTCTACCATTGATCATTAATTGCGGAAATTAAATCAATTGCATGCACACATTAAAACCATAATAATTCACACATATGAACACAGTAATTTATGGGAAAGCTTAAATTTGAAAACCCCCAACTATCTGTATATTATATGTCATAGAGATCATGTAACAATCATCATACAAAGCTCCTCGCAAGCTCTTAGTACAATCTCCAATTGCTACACACTAATCAGGTCCGAACTAACAAATCCCATGCACCGATCTCTGCCACCTGCTAGCCTGCCTCTACTGCGCAATCACTGCTAAAGAATGGCTCTGAATGAACTCGAATTGGTCCAGCCTTGCTCACGCAATCCTCATTGGCATCTCCAATCATTGTGTGTTGCAAATCATCACAACTTACTAGTCACAACTGATAGTCTGCTTGCTCTTTCACACCTACCTCCTTCTTGGTCTCCTTAGCTTGTCCATACCTTGTATTTTAAATGATGTATTCTTCGAGTTGATTAATAGTTAATAATTGAAAATGAATTAATTATTAATTAATTCACACCACTTTCACTAGTGTATCGATCGATTAGACTATATAACTAGCTCAACTATGTTTTTAAGCCAGGTTAAGCTGAACACAACTCCACCAACTACACTCAATAACTCCACCCAGAACTCTTTGTCACGTGAGTTCTAAGCTGAAGTCTCCATGCAATAGCTCCACCAACCAGCAGGAATAGTGCATAAATTTCAGCACGTCAGCACCTGTGCCACATTTGTGCACTTAACTGAAGTGCTCCAAGAGAATAAGATAATGTTTATAGTCCAAATATTATTAAGAGCTAATAATATTCGACATACCTATTTTTAGACTGGAAATCTAAAAATAGATTCCACCCAGT
This sequence comes from Pinus albicaulis, assembly GCA_034641835.2. Taxonomy (NCBI): domain Eukaryota; kingdom Viridiplantae; phylum Streptophyta; class Pinopsida; order Pinales; family Pinaceae; genus Pinus; species Pinus albicaulis. The sequence goes on along the minus strand of CM076575.1, from coordinate 1,115,251,200 downwards.
ATGTCTAAAAATAGAAGTCCATCTATTTTTCCAACTTGACAAACCATCCACAAATAGCATCCTGCAACTCATAGAATATGATCGACATGTCTAAAAATAGACTTGTGCAAAAAATAGCCTACCGGCCCACTTAGTGAAGGCGACTCTTTTCACTAAGCTCATCATCTTGTTGCAATCTCAGCAACTTCACCTAGGGCAACAATTTCCCAAGAATATCTATATCCTAGAGGCAGCTGCGTTGTTGGGTGCCCTCACTCTCCTCATAAATTGGGCCAATTTTGACGGTGGAATCTTCGGATACCTCAAGCCCTAGCTCTAGGATCAAGTTTTGCTTAGGTGTTCCCAAGGATAGAATCTATTGGGATCAATTTGACCTATCGAAGTAAAAACTCTTGTCTGATCCTTTCCCCTCACCTCATTTCCAGATAGGAACATCATTGAATCTTAAATTCCATCCTCGAACCTGGGTTGGGTCCGCTTGGCCTTGTGTGGTACCATTTGGTGTCAAAGGCCTTTCATCAAGGACCATTTGGGAATCCAAGTTCCCAAAGGATTTTAGGGATTGAGAACTTCCTTAATAAGTCTTATTCTTCTCCGTTAACCCTTCAATCCCCCTCCTCTCTCCCTAGAGGATCATGTCCCTTGCTTAAAAGGAAAGCAAGTCCCACTCTTTATTCTATCTTAGGGAAATGGTTTCTAGGGCCACTTCCCACCTACTCATTGACCTATACTCTATAAGTGACTTCCCTGGGCCACGGACTCCACCCATCTAGTGAAATTCCGTGAAGAGCAAGGAGCCTTAGCCGTGGGTGACAATGGGCTAAGCCTCCATCGTTTCCCTTGTCCTAGCGCTGTCCTTGAACCCCTTAGGTCCACTACTAGTTTGAGTGGTAACAAGTTGCTCACAATCTGAATCATTATATAACAATCCTTCATATGTTACTTCTGCATACTGGCTACCTCCAAGATGAGAAATCTAGGGCTATGGAGGCTTCCCTTCTTCTCTCTGAATCAATCCTCTACAATATAGTGAACTAGGGCTATTTAGTTGGCCCACTTGACTGTTGCTTTAGTCCTTCAAAGTCTGCACATCCTTAGGCCCTATACACCTACCCTTCTACCAATTTTGTTGTCCTTCACCAGAACAAGAGTCAGGGCTCTTCTTTGAAAATAACCTAACAACCCTCCAACTCTACTTGGACTACCATCAATCTGCCTAACCACAGTCAATTCTTTTTACTGATCTAGGGCCCACAATATTGTCTTCATCTAGGGCTCTTCAAATCTGTCACCTAAGAATGGTTTGAGTCCTCTCAATATCACTATTCTTGTGCATCGACAATTTGATCTAATTTGTTGTCCAATCTATGAACAAATATTAACTACTCCTCTTATCATACTTCTAACAATCTATAGATGACTGAACTAGGGTCATAAATCAGCCACTAACAGTCCATTTACTAATTTTTCATAGGTTTCTTCAGATCTTTGTCTAAAAGTCTATGGAAATTACACCAAAATCAACTCCTCTGCATGTCAATCCATTCTTCATATGGCACATTTCTTCTGCATGCTCAATCTTCTACACAGGTTCCACCCTTGATCCTGTCTCTACACACCCCAATCCGTTCACCCTAGATTAGAACCTTGCTGTAAATAAACCTCGCTCTAAGGGTCACAACCCATCTTCTTCTATGCAAATTTTTCATAGTCTTAAGGGCATACCTTATGAACTAAACATGCTAGAACCATCCTAACTAGGGAATTATACTTATGTACTTCTAATTTTTGTAGAACAAACCCTATTCACACAGAGAAAAACATGACTTTTGCCTCCATAAGAGACTCGACCTAGCTCATATGGATCCATAGATTCTGGGCATTTCTTTGATTGAATCTTGACATGAAATTCAGATCTCAATGTCAACCCTCAAACTAGGGTTAACTCAATCAATATTATGCCTGTGTCAACTTATTTTATGGCTCTAAATTACAATGCAAGCCCTCATCCATTTATGTTGGTCTTTATCATAGACCTTGCAGCCTACTAACCACCACAAGGCAAGATGGTATCAACCCTCTCTTCTATTTCATGTAGAAAATCTAACCAACGAAATTCAATCTGATCTTGTAATGTACTAGAACAAGATACTGAATCCTTCCTACAATTTGTGGAAACAAAACATGATCACATAATCACATATAAGTAAGAGAAACAAGTTATCAAACACACAGTACAAGATGTATCTGGGGAATCAACTGCTCAAAACCCTCTATCTCTATTTTGTATTAAGTTAAGGAATCATGAAACAATAAAATGCTTAATCTCTCTCGAGATTCTTTAGCACTCTGCCAATTGTTTCCTGCTGATCTACGCAAAATCGGTCTAATACTTAGCCAATTATCAACCTTCCTTTAGCCTGCCTTGCTCATGCAATTCCTATGGAATTATCTCCATATTAATTAGGAAAATCAAACTTCCTTGATTGCGCAATCCATCATGGCATCCTAATGACTTTATAATTGCAGATGGGAAATTTTCTATAAATACAACTAATAGTTATGTTCCTTTGAACTATGTTACAATAAGGATGAAGGGTATTTTTATTATTTAAAAATAAGATAAAACCCTAAACAACCAAAACCCTAACCCGAGGAGATGTAACACCAAGAGTTTATGGGCCCCATTGGGGTTAGTTGGGTAGCCAACTTCCTGGGGTCGTAACTTGGTCATATTATCTTCGTTTGACGCACATGATACCTTGTTAGAAAGATCTCTCCGAGGACTACAACTGCTAATGCAATTTATATGAAATCATGAAACCTTTCATGCCCAAAAAACGTCGTTTGGGGCCTCAAAATGACTTCGGAAGTTCAGGACCCGAAAAATTGACAAAAATAGTAAATTGTGCTATAATTAAGGAAACTGAAAAACTGAAAGAGACAATGGCGAGGGCCAGTGGAATAGGCGTGTGGCCACCAATATCCACTCGATCACCTTAAATCGAATTTCTGAGCGAGTCCAATCATCATGACTTAGTTAATTGACACAAGTTGTTATGAGATGAAATTACAATTTATTGTCCAATTTATTTAAGGGTTCTCTAAATTATCGCCACATTCTTTTGCCCAGAATATCAAAGTCCTCACCAGTGTGGATGCATTTTTTTGTCCTTTCTAGTTTCCAATTTCACTGTTTCTTGCTGCAAATTTTAACACTCCCTCTCAATAAGAAAGGAATTCAATCTATCCCCATCTGGTACCTTTGGAATGTTCTACATGCTACACTTCTCTAGTGTTGTTTTCACCTACAAATCCTGAAACTGAATAGCCTCCGAACAACTAAATCAGTATAATGCATATGTCATTAAAATCTTCTAACTACTACTAGCTACTGCACCTGTCTAGTACTGGATTCTCTATGTTGCTGCTGACATCTGCATCCGTGCGCTTTGAACTGTTGCTAACTCTGATTTGTGCTCCAGTATTTGACATCTGTCACTCTGATTTCCGTCTTGCTCACATCTGAATACATCAACCTCACTAATCCTTCCTACTATTGTTGTACTGTGGGCTCCTCGTAGCCGTGTTCGATCCTTGAGATGCATGAGACACGCTATCTCAATGGACCTTTGCCCAAATTTCTTATCTTGGGATTATGTTTACACATCACCCCACCATACACCCAGGTTCTGTCACTTCTTCCCATGTGGCTCGAAAATTCCCCCTCGTGAGGTCTTTTCGAGGACACTTCCACTTGGCCTTCCGTTTCTCATGAGGATGCATGTTGAGAGGTAATTTATGCTCCCTCTAAACCACCAAGTCTCTAACTTATGTCTTTCTCCTAGTTTTATATAGGTCCAAAAATTCTAGGCATAGACCTAACTCGCGTATGGTATAATTGTCCCGATGATAAAAAAAGCCTTAAAATTATTGACTCAAATCGATGATATCTCCCTCATCCAAGCTCTGATTCAATCGATTTTTTTTAATTTTTATTTTTATTTTTTTTATTTTTTATTTTTTGGGTAGATTTTCGCAAGGAATCCAAACATTATATTTGTTTTTGAAATTTTTACACCAAAATATTCAGATATTATCTGCAAACTCACCGCCCAAAAAATTCTTGCTCTGATACTACGTAGAAAATTTAACAAACGAGATTCAATCTGATCTTGTAATCTACTAAAACAAGATATTGAATCCTTCCTACAATTTGTGGAAACAAAACACGATTGCACAATCACATATACGTAAGAGAAATAAATTATCAACCACACAACAACATGATGTATTTGGGGAAAGAAACTGCTCAAAACCCCTCTATCTCTATTGTGTATTAAGTTAGGGAATCATGAAACAATACATTAATGCTTAATCTCTCATGAGATTCTCCAGCACTCTATCAATTGTCTCCCATTGAGCTAGGCAAACTCAGTCTAGTACTTAGCCAATTCTCATCCTTACTTCAGCCTGCCTCGCTCATGCAATTCCTAAGGAATTAACTCCTTATTAATTAGGAAAAATCAATCTTTCCTTGATTGCGCAATCCATCATGGCATCCCAAAATGACTTTATAATTGCACATGGAAATTTTTCTCTCCAATACAACCGAGAAACAAAACATGTCCCTTTAACCTATTTAGCAACTCTGGTATTCCTAATCCAGATGTCAAGAAACCATTTATAATAATTCTACTATATGATTGATCACTCATTTGCAGAATTTCAATTCTAATTTAATTCACTGGACCTCTCACTAGCTCATCACTCAATTAGAACTAATTAAACTAATTTTAACTCATTTAATTGAGTTAATTACACTTGAACCCCACTAATGCATCAACTTCAATTGGACCCCAAAAATATTAGAATCACTCTAGATGCCTCATCTTAGACCCTTAAGTACTTGAATTTCTTTAGCTAACTTGGTCATCATGACTTAATTAACTGACACAAGTTGTTATGAGATGAAATTACAATTTATTGTCCAATTTATTTAAGGGAAAAATAAATTAGATGCCCCACATTCCTCACTCCTGGTGCATCAAAATTCCTCACTAGTATGGGTGCATTTTTTTTTGTCCTTTCCGGTTTCCAATCTCACTGTTTCTTGTTGCAGATTTCAACATTTCAAAATTTGATGCGGCCTTCACACAAAGACACCATTGAAATCACATGCCCAGATTCTCATGAGAAACCTCTCTTAAGCTCGATCTGCCAGAAGAGAACCAACAATATGCCATCCTACTTCCTAGCACAAATCGACCATTAAGGTATGCAAAATTATTTTGAACCCTCACATGATGATCTTGCTCTTGGAGGATGATCATGACCTCCCTTTAGCAACCCTTACTTGGCCCTCGTACTTGACCTACTTTAGGACTACATCTCTCTTCACCCCCTTGATGTGCCAGATAGTGGGAATACATGTCAAACATGTTAAGATGTGCCAAGTGATAAGGCATGCCAAGATGTGCAAGGGTGAGTCAATGCGCGTCAGGGACTGTCAAGACAACAAAAGGGAGAGAAAAGTTAAACTACAAGGAAATGAACACATAAGAGGGTTAATAAGTCATCAATTTACCTTTTCCAAGAGGGGCATGCTAGGCACACCAACACTAGGGGGCAATAGGTGCCAAGTGCAAAGTCTTAGTGCATTCTAAGTGCCAAGTATTCCTTTCTTGCTTCTCATCTACTTTCCAACAATTGATCATCACAAATAAATTTAATATTAAACCATGCCAAATCATACCAAGGCATCTCAACGTATTCCAATCATGCTAAGACTTTCCAAGCGCCAATATGTGTCAGGGACTAGTGTTATGCATGTTATGAAGTGGAAGGGAATGTTGAAGAGTGCTAAGGTGTGCTAGAGAGTGATAATGCATGTTGATGAGTGTTAAGGATTACTAGGAAAAAAAATTAAGGGAGCACTAGGTAAAAATTCATGGAAGTTAATGAATATGAGGAACTTGTGCCAGAGACTAGTGTTAATGAGTGTTAGTTGTCATGCCAAGGAGGGAGTGACAAGGTATGCTAAGCATTGGTAATACATGCTAGGGAATATCAATGCATGTCAAGAATTCCCAAAGTGTGCTTGGGAGTTCTAGGGTGTGCTAATTATATCATGTGAAAATTAATAGTGCCAAGATATGTCAATACATGCTAGGTGCTAAGGATGTGGCACAGGGTGCCAGGGTATGTCAATATGTGTCAAGGAAACAAAAGGAAGAACCAATAAGAGGGTTAATAAGTCAAGACTTTATCTTTTTGAAAAGGGGAACGCTAGGCACACTAATAATAGGTCCCAATACATGCCAAGTGGCATTGTGTGTCAAGTGCTAATGTATGTCAATGCATTAACCAAGGCGTTCCAGGGCATGCTGAGGACTATATGCAGCATGCCAACACATGCTAGGAGAGTTCCATGTTGTGCTAGCGCATGCCACCATTTGCTTGGGCGTCAGTGTCATCACAAGATGTTCTAAGTACAATGATTTTCCAAGACATGTGGGGTGCTAAGAAATGTTAGCATGTGCCAAAGCATTAATTTAAGGTGTGCCAGATTGTTGAGGATTGTTAGGTCTTTCTAATTAATAGAATTTTCAAAGCTTGATTATGTATTAAATAATATACTTCCTACACACAATAGTGGAACTTTATCTAAAGGGAATTTGCTAGATAATAAACTTAATATATATGAATCATGTGTTGACTCATAGGAAATCTCTATTCGACTAGTCATTACTTGAGGGAAATGATACACACTAATTACTTATAAAAAAATTGATTGACCCTAACCACTATGATCTTGGACATATTATAAAAAATAATCCAAAATAATGGTATTAAATCGTTATCTTTTGACAAAAAAAATATTAGCAAGCACATAGTGTCATCAAAAACTCATTGGAATGATCAATGATGACGGGCATTTTTTGACCGTCACCAAAAGTAACAAAAATAGAATTGGTGAGGGTCATTAAAATTTCGTCACTATAAGTGTCACCAAAGAGAGAATTAGTGATGGGCCTTTAACAACCCTCACCAAAAGTGTCATTGAAAATGTCTTTGGTGACGGACCATAAAGGACCATCACTATATGCACTTACAGTGACGTTATTTTAATGATCAATGATGACGAAATTTTTTTTACCGTCACCAAAAATAACAAAAATAGCATTGGTGAGGGTCATTAAAAGTTCGTCACTAGAAGTGTCACCAAAGATAGAATTAGTGATGGGCCTTTAACGACCCTCACCAAAAGTGTCATTGAAAATGTCTTTGGTGACGGACCATAAAGGACCATCACTATATACACTTACAGTGACGGTTTTTTAAGGACCGTCACCATATGTGACATTGTTGATGGACCTTAAAGGTCTGTCACAAGCATGACCCTCACCAATGTGCTTTTTTCTTGTAGTGGATGTTGGCATATTGATCAGAGACTCTATTGTAATCATTTTGGCAGGAGCTTAATAAAAAGTGTTGCAGCTATTTCTTTGGGATACGTGTGGTATGGTTATATAGCATTGTTTCTTCTCTTGTTTCATTTGTATGAATGTATTGTTGGTACATTTTCCATTTCATGTCTATTGTATGATCACTTTCAATTTACAGAAACAAAATTCATCTCACATGCTCTATTTTTGGAAAGTTCTCATAGTCTGTTCATATTTCTCTTAGTTTAGGAAGAATTCATCTTTAATGCTTTTCCTAGCTCCTCACATGTCTGAATCATTTCATCCCAAGAAACCTAATGTGCTAGCCTTCCTACCTACCTTTCCCCATTGAATCTCTACAACCCTAATCCTATTTGCCTTGACCTAACCTCTTTGACCTAATATCCTCATTCAGCAACCCAATCAAATCAAATCAAACCCTTCTGCATTTCATACCTAGCCTAAAACCCTAATCTATCCAACCCTCTTGGTTGTGACCTCGTGGAGAGAGCCCTCTCCGGTTTGGTAGGGCTAGATACCAAGCCAAAAGATTGGTCTGTGGTTATCTCTGTCGGGATTTCTTCTTCGGCCTTAAAGATCTGGCGGAGAGATAACAAGAATCAAAATATAAGAACCGAAGTTGCCAGAAGTAAAAGATAGAAAAATAAAGGTGTGGTAAAAGAAATACAAGAAAGTAAAGTTGTGGAGATTAAAAACTATGCTACTTTCCTAGCTTATCTTTGAGTCTACAAGACATGCATGCATTTTAATAAAAATAAATAAATTTTCATTTTTTTCTTCTATTACATGGGATTTTTTTTTTTTCAAATTTTGACACTTCCTTGACAAAGATGCCAAAAAGTGACAGGCCTCCGTATTTAAACAACAATGTTGACATACTAGTAGTCTCAACTTTAATATGTTAACTTGGGGTTCATACAAACATAGATGTATCGTGCACTTTATATGCAATTCACAATTTTTATTCATTCTCAATGCATAGTAACCTAGAAGTAATTGTCCTTTTGATTAACAGGAATGGGTGGTCATACTAATAAATGGTCACTCAACTTGGTCTAACCTTGTAAGAGGTGAAAGTGCGTGAATCAAAGTGCAGGAATTGTAGTTGTAGGGAGTAAAATACAAGGAAATAAGCCATAATTCTTGCACACTACAACAAACTCAATTCAAAAGTATCAAGATCTTCAATGGTTAGTCCTTATAAGTGGGGAAGTACACCTGGATTGATATTTTTCATCCTGGATTTCCCATTGGTTTCCCAATTAAGCTACTCAAAACCATTAAAATGATCTCCATCTTTAGCCATTGTATAGTGAGATGGGGGGTTGTCTCCTTCTAAAAGGGTCTCAGATGCCCTGGCTTGATCTTCTAGATAATTCTGTAAGCTTCTTGTAGAGGAAGCTAATGTTAATCGACTGAGTGTCGTTGATTGCTGCTTAGAGACTCATAAGTGGGGGTTTTTGGAAAATAATCCCCAGCTTATCTCCAAGTCTACGAGACATGCATGTTTTTATATATTTTTCCCTTCTATTATAAGAAAGAAAAAAATACGATTGAAAACTTTAACACCTCCTAGACAATGAGCGAGAAAGTGATGGCCCTCAATATTCCAACAACAATGTTGTAGTCCTACATATCTCAACTTTAATATGTCAACCCTGGGTTCGTACAAACGTAAGAGATATTGTGCATTGTATATGCAATTCACACTTTTTCTTCCTTCTAAATGCATACTAACTTATGGAAGCAATTATCCTTTTGATCAAGTGGAAGGGGGTGTTCATGCTAATCAATGGTCACTCAACTTGGCCTAACTTGTAGGAGGTAAAAATGTAGGAAGCAAAGTGCAAGAATTGAAGTTGCAGGAAGTAAAAGACGGGGAAATAAAGTTGTAGGAAAAAAAATCAGGAAAGTAAAGTCACAGGGATTAAAATTGTGCTACTTTGCAATAAAAGAACTACATCATGCTTGCAAGAAAATAAAATCTAGTCTACTGTTGCATGAAAGTAAATTCAACCACATAACAAAATGGTATCAAAGCAATATGTGACCCTACAAGGCAATCCTGAAGATGTGACATTTTTCTCTTCAATCTCTCGTCATTCATAAAATCATATTAAAAGGCTAATCAAGGTGATTTTTAGGTAAATAACATAAAACCAGAAGAAATTATGCAAAACCAAAGTTCTTGGGTTTGCTCTACAGGAAGCCTTGTAATTCTACATGAAGCTCCCAATATTTATATAAGTACAACAACTTGATGAAAGAATATAAGAATTGATGGATGAAGTTGGTTCTCACTCATGAAAACTATGATAATCACTTAACAACTAAGAAACAACATATTCCAAGCATTTATGGGAAACACCAAACTATTACCAAGTTATTGTACTTAACTAAAACAACAAAATAAATGATAACAACTTAAGGAATAAACATGGAAACGAGGTACAAAAGGTACAAAAAGGGTATATAGAGAAATTGTGGGTGGGCTCTTCCCAAGGTGCTAGGGACCCTCATTAAAATCAACATAGAATGATTCCCAAAAGGAATTGTCTTTCAATTAATGCAAGATTGACATAAGTTTGAAGTAAAAGTTATAAGACTACAAACAATAGTATTGTTCTCCCTCTTAAAAAAACTCCCCTCTTCAATTAACTTGAGTCCTCTGCTTATACAAAATGTTTGGAGGGTTGCCTCCTTAACAGGAAGGTTGCTTTCCTTCCAAAAATTGCTAGAATATAGCATTTGGTACCTTAGGGCTTGTTGTGTAGCCACTTCTTATCTAACTGTTGATAAGTCCTACTTTCTAACAACCCTGTAGGTATATATTAACAACTGAGGTGACAAGTTCCCTATCTTCATGTTAGACTGATAGGGGTTGTTGATGGAACTCATTGTTTCTTCAAAATCTTGTCCAACCAAGATGTTAAGGTTGTCAAAGGTCACATTAGTCATTATTATGGTTAAATCGCTTAAGTGCACACTCAATCATAAGGAATAACATGTAAACTAGCAAAATGCATAATAATCGAGGTTACAACATGTTTTTCCCAGGTGATAGAGGTTATAGATGGGCCTTTAAACATGCAAATCAAGGGCTCATTAGTTATTTGTTTAAAAATTATTCACAATATACAAAAGGGAAAACATGATGTTGAATATATTAATAATGTTGATACTAGAGTGAGGGAGGATGCTCTTGCAACAATTTGGGGATCCCGTACTGAATTTGGCTTCTTTCTTAATAAGGACTTTTGGTGTATCATATATATCATCTCTATCTCGCATTTGTTGTAAATGTTTACTCACAAAGGTGCACACGCACACACACACACACACCTCGTAGAAAAAAGTTAGCTAGAGAATATTAATGTGGAATAAAATCCTAGATAAGTTAGCTAACAACATTACATGGATATCAACTACAAACCAAAGATGAGTTGTAAGGGGGCCATTTAAACAATTGTTGATGTTGATTATATTAGTATGGAAGTGAGTTATATGAATTGGATCCTTGCAAAAGCTTTAAAAAAAAACTCTTTGCGGACATTGTAATAACTATTTAATTATTTTCCGCGTAGCTGAGAAAATTGTTCAAAATTCCCTTTGAAGTTTAAATGAATCATTGTGATGCCTAGTTTCCCGAGATAGCCAATTAAAAATGAATATTGTGATGAAGAAGTGCATTGAATGGAATTGGGAGGAGGAAATTAATAAGGACAATAACACAAATGAGATCTTAAGGAGGTAGTCTGCTTGATAACTGGAGGGAAAAAAGACATTGAATGTAACACCCTCCTCCCACATTTACCTAAGCTAACCGGTCCACTAGGGTAAACATGTGACGAGAGGCTACTATGATGTGATTCAACTCCCCATGTATAGTCAAGGAAGTGGAATCGACATAACAAAACCAAATTGACCTTCCACACATGCTACAAAACATTTAAGAGCCAACCAACCTTTCCAGGTGACCAACCCCCAAAACAACTTGACATTTTACTGAACTGGAGCCTCATCCACTCCCATGAAAAGCCATGCATGTGAATGAGGCCTTCCAGTTGCTCCCACAGCAAGGTATGCAATGACTGTGGACTTTTTCAGGCATTTCTGTGCCAGCGACCCTAGATTTTAAGCCACTTTTTTCAGGGCTAGGTCTCAAGCCCCTTCCCAAAACTCCATGAAACTTTCAGTAATGATAAATAACAATGGAATAAGGCTATTAATGCAATCACTCATGCAAGTACTTGAACTTATCCCTACTATACATGACAAACATTTCATCAAACATGTTAGAAATATGTAATCTACAGGTCATAACAACGGATATGAGGATAGGGGTCTCATACTTATCTGAGATTTGTAAAGAAGCATTATTTCCTTATCACATTAGCTGCATTATCATCTCTTAGGTCATATATTCATTGTTCATTCATTTTCTAATCAAAACATGATGAGAGCCATACATCAAGTATGTCATAAAACATACTCAAAACCAACATATAACCAACAGAATTAATAAGTACATAACAACCATAAAGCCACATATGAACTAGTACATTTACACATGAAATACCAAGGAGAAAGAGCTCTTATTAATGAATGTAAAATCCAACCAAGTCAGGGACTCCCACAAACCACTTGACCATAACTTGGGCTGAACCAAATCTTTCTTTCAACCAATCACCCCCGTGCCATATTCCAAGCATGAATGTGGGACTCACAACAAAACCAACCAGGTTTCCTCAATCCTTACTACAATCCACCAAGGTATTCCTAGGCCCAAACAAAGGGATTCCTAGGCCCAAACAATAAACATGCAATACCAGGATTTACCGCAATCTCACCATATACCGGTCTAGGGATCACTAGGCCCATACAAGCATGGATGCCTCCAGATCTCTCCACCTACACCTTGAGGACTTTGTCTGTCTCCTAGTCTCTAGGATTTACCATATATCCCGCCATTGAACGGTCAAAGATTCCTAGGCCTAATCGAGACTCCACCCTCCAGGATTTACTATATATCCCGCCATTCACTAGTCGAGGATTCCTAAGCCTAATCGAGGGCACACACCTCTAAACTTTATCGTATATCTTGCCATTCACCGGTCAAGGATTACTAGGCCTACCGAGGTACACAAAATCAGGCTTTACCCAATCCCACCTTCTCCGGTACAGGGATTTATAGGCCTTGTGTTCTCCTTCAGAGACCAGCCCACTCAATTTCGAAACCATCCAACAATCCAACTTAACCAAGTAAAAGAGAACCCATCACACCATGGATATCCAAAAATTGAAAGGCAAGGTTGAAGAAAAATGTCACACTTGGAAAAACCCATGCCAATTACAACAAGAGAACCTAGAACACACATGCATGCCACATCTAGTAAGGAAATCACACATGCAAATTGATACCTACAAGTAATCCTGTTGTAGCTGCTTGATCCTGCTCTTCCTTGCTTGATCTTTGCTTCCCTTTGCCTTCTTAGTCCATCCTCTGCTTTCCTTGATTCAATGCTAGAGTGCTCCAAGAATGCTTTAACTGCCCAAGATTGTGTGTGAGAGAAAGTAGAGAGAGATCTCCAAAATTGAATTGAAAAAAGGTTCCAACTGATCCTCAAAAGCCTTTTCATTAACGAGGCCTCTATTTTCTTCATTTTCCATTATTTTTCCTTCAATTTCCTCCTCACGTGCAACATGTGACCTTTCACCTTCCTTTCCTCCTAATTTCCCTTATTTTCATAAATAAAATGCCAAAAATGCCATTTTTCCTATCCAAAGCCTCTGCCATTGCCTTTGCCATTTTCCTTAGCCATAATAAACCAAATGAACACCCACTAGGATGTTTTGGCCAACACTCAGCTTGGATACGTTCCCATGACCTTGGTTATTATTTTTCCTTTATTAACTTTATTTACATGGAATTTTGACGAGGGTTGTTACATTGAGTCAATCCCATGATGAGTGAATATTGTTGTTGAGACATGGCCATTTGCAAATTTCTCGTCAATGAGTAATAATACACTAAATTTGTGTATAGTTCAGCCTATTCTAAACATTTTCCTACTCAATAAAACCCCTAATTAATTTGGTTCTCTCATTTGAGTTTTCAATATAAAAATAAAATATTTGTCTCCCATGGTGTTAATCATTGTGTATGCTTATTGTAGTTTTGATTTCAAAGCATTTTTGCATTCTATATAAACCATACAAACTATAGCAAAGCTATATTGTAATCCTAGTTTTGTTCACTAATTTAAATGTTTAAATGAAAATTGGAATAGGTTGATTGTTTTTGCTAGTTCATTATTTAACCACATTCTATAACCAATCTTGCAATTGCTTCTTGTCGAGTGTTTATTATTTTATGGTGGGTTTGCACGAGTACAAAACATTTCAATTAGTTATAGTATTGCATACTACAAAGTACTTGTATTCACCCACTATTCACTTAATTGATCATTAGAGTATAGCTACAACATTACCCTATATCTCCTATTCTATGTGTGGAGATAACTTCTAACTCGAGAATAACTTTGGAGAGTCATTATTGAACAAGTGTATGTGTATTGAACCAAGTAGCCAAGTCATGAATGAAATATGAAATAGACCCATTTCTTTTTTTTTAATGTTTTTTGGTGGTTAACAACAAAGAACAATATTTATTTCCACAAAGATTTCTGTTGATGAAATGGACAGACCGTAGGCCTACCATTTATGGATCATAAGGTATAAGATTAGGCTTGTTTGAGACCTTGAAGTAACTTCCATGTGCAAATACTCAAAGAGGGAGAAGCTATAAGAGTTGAGAGAATTCAGTAGGCAAATACAAGAGGAGAGTTAGTATTGGGGATGGAAAGTAGTTGAGCTGGAAGAATAAATTTCTAAATTCTAGGACTCCTTCACCACCATGAGGGCACAATTAAACAAGAGCATATTGAAACTTTTGCAATTCGAGGAGAAATTCACCCAACTATATAATTGGAAAGAGGAGAGGTTCACTAGAGTGTATTCTCAACTATAACAAGACTTGATAATGAAGGAAGAGGCCTCGAAGAAGCTACAAGTGACTATCCAAGAGACCAAGCAAGCCCTTATTATTTCCACCATGGAGGCTAATGCCATGACAAGGTTAAGCATGGTAAAATAACCTTCTTCGTTGACTTTGAAAAAACACACTACATGCATAAATTTCAAGCAAATAGTATACAATGACCAATGGTTGGGAAAACAAGGCCAAGAGATCATGAACCACATTACAACTCAATAAAAGCCCAAGAATAAAGGCACGTGATTCAATGGATAAAAAGCTAGCACAAGTCTATCTCCAACCACCTTCATCAAGGCAAGAGGAACCATAAAATAAGTTGTTCCCATGGAGGAAAAGTCAGTTGAAAAAGGAGTAGGTACCAAGGAATTCAAATTTGCTTGTAAAGGCTTGGAAGAGGGAAATAAAGAAGTTATTTTGCTATCTAAATCTAGTTTGACTCTTGGGGGTCCAAGTAGCTTCATTGACAAGCATCCATAGATTGAGAAGGCACACATAATATATTTGGTTTATTTCTATTGTAAGAAAAGGGGTTGTAGGACTAATAATTATTGGCACTTTAGAAGGTCAAGCAACCCATGCAATAATTATTTCCAATACTGTAAATTGACTAGACATTAGGAGGCCAAATGTTGAAGGCTCATCGTAGAACTTCATCCCAAGAATCAAGTAATGAAGAAGGAAGCTTGGGGAGTCAAGGTCATGGGGAAAGAGGAGATGCTTGCACTTGTATCACAAGGAGAAATAATTGTCCAATGACCCATTGCAGTAATGAATGCCATTTCTAACCATGAGATGGGCAACAAGCTTATGCCAAAGACAACCTTTATTCAACTCTTATCTTCCATTTTATAGCAGAGGCACCCTTTCTCTAGAGGATGCTTGAATGTAGGGAAGAAGAATATTGAAAGGAGTTGAAGCTTTCAGGGCTTGTAAATGGGGAGGTACGATTCAAATTGGATCATAGCTAAAAAAAGTCTCTTTGTCAACTTTTTAACAAGCATTTAACTATTTTTGGCAAGGTTGAGAAATCATTAAAAAATCCCTTAGAACTTGAAATGAACCATTATGATGGGAAACTGATATCCACCTTGCCACACAACCTTTAATGACGTGGTGGGTGGTACAAAGGTCGTCAGATTTCAAACCGATTCAAATTTGATGGCCTCTATAACACCTGTCACAATAATAAATGTTGTATAGTAGGGTGGATAAGGGTCGCCATTGCAATGACTAGCCTTCCAATGCATCCCATTAAAAATGAAGGTTGTGATGAAGAAGATCATTGAATATAAAAATGGTGAGGAAGTGAAGAAGGCAATGGCAGAGGTGAGACCACCAGGAAACAACTTGCTTGATGATAGGAGGAGAAGATGACATTGAGGTTGTCCCATAAAGAGTGAAGATTGTTGTTGAGCCATGGTCATTTGTAAATTTCCCACCAGTGAGTAATAATACAATAAGCTTGTGTATATTCACCCTTTGTAATCAATTTCATGTTTAATAAAACCCCTAATCAATCTAGTTCTCTCAGGTTGCAAAAGAAAAATTGTTGTCTCATGGTGTTAATGGTTTTGCATACTTGTTGCAGTTTGGGTTTTAGTATGTTCTTGCAGTCTATGTAAACCAGGAGAAATATAACAAAGCTACATCGTAATCTTAGCTCTATTAACCAGTTTAAATGTTTGCTTAACTGTATTTCTAGTTCGTTGTTTAACCACATTCTATCACCAATCTTGCAATTGCTTCTTATTGGGTGTTTGTTATTTTGTAGCGGGTTTGTATGAGTACATGTCATTTTAATTAGTTCCAATCCCACACCACACTACTGTTATATTTACTCATTATTCACTTATTTGATCACATGAATATAGCTAAAAATTTGCCACACATCTTCCATTTAACATTCGGAGAGAACTTGTAGCTTGAGAGTATATTTGGAAAATTTTTATTGGACAAAGGCATGTTCATTGAAGCAAGCAATCAAATATCGAATAGAACCATTTCCTTTTTATGTTTGTTGTCGATTAGCAATAGAGATCATTATTTATTTTCATAGAGATACATGTTGATGAAATACATAGACCATAGTCCTACCACTTACAAACAAGTGAGGGAGGATAATATCATATCAATTTAGAAGATTGCATCTAATCAACAAAGTTATTTGATGCTATAAATGCATTGAAAACCATATTTTCTATTTTCTATTTTCATTTTTTTACACGAAAGTAGTTTAACATCCTAAAAGTTTGGTCTACACTTGCCAAGGTTGTTATGAATGGCTTGTTAATAACCACGAGGACCCATTGCATATGTACTCCTTACCTACCCTATGATTTATCACCATGACACCATACATCATATTAAACTTCAATTACAAATCATATAGGTTTGCAATTATACCAAATAAAACATGTCTATCACCATGACAATATACAACATATCAAACCTCAATTACAAATAATGTAGGTTTACTATTATCCCAAATAAAACATAATAAAATTTTCGGCCAAGAGAAATGAAATGAAAAATGTAACAATAATAAAAGAATATAAAAATAATAAAACAAAACAATAATAATCTAATTTTAAGGTCATGCCCAAAGAGACACCAAATTGGTGTAAGAGAGACTCTAACCCTTATGGATTTAAACAAAACAAACATATTATTAACCACTCAACCTACTCAAATTATAAATTTGTATTCATCTCTATTTTTAAAACGCTCACAAATTTGTATTTTTATTTCTTTTTAATCTTTCCATTTTTAAAAAATCATTGATTAAAATAGATTTGTACTTTTATTTCTTTTTAATCTTTCCACTTTTTAAAAATCATTGATTAAAATAGATTTACATTATATCTGATATAAATTAGGTATAAATTCATCTCATTAATTCACTCCATATTTATTAAGAAACTTGGACATATTATTAACCACTCAACCTATTCAAATTATAAATTTGTATTCATCTCTATTTTTAAAACACTCACAAATTTGTATTTTTATTTCTTTTTAACCTTTTTGCTTTTTAAAAATCACATTATACCTGATATGAATTAGGTTAAACTCATCCCATAAATTTACTCCATATTTATTAAGAAATTTGATTGGATGATTTGCCAACTTCTTTGTTTCCATCATTAAGAAATTTGATTCACTCCATATTTATTAAGAAATTTGATTGGATGATTTGCCAACTTCTTTATTTCCTGAGAAATTGGATTAGATAATTGGCCAAACTTCTTTTATTTTAAAATCAATTTAGATTTATGAACTTAAAATATATTAATATTATATCTTATCTTAATATAAATATTTAAACACATCACATCAAATTTTATATTAAAATTAACCAATTTAGATTTATAAAATTAAAATATATAATATTATATAATTTATCCTAATATGAATATTTAAACACATCACATCAAATTTTATAATAGAATTAACCAGTTTATTAATTTAGTTTACAACACAAATTAGAACTTAATAAATAGGAATTGAAAAATAATAAAAAATATAAAACATCAAACCTTATTATTAAACTGAAATACACCTATAAAAATATAATCAAGGAAAAGTCTCAAAAAAATCAGTAAACAGAGGGCTAAAGGTAATGCTAATAACCCGCGAAAATAGAAAAAGACCATCAGGCTTATAAAAAAATGATAATGAATAAAACAAAACCACTAAATAAAGAGCTAAAGGTAGCGCTCAATGCCCGCCAAAATAGAAAAGAGATCGTCACCAGAAATGGGTCAGTGAGAGAGTCCGCTTCAGTGCTCTTGTATTTATTAATTTATTCAACTGGAACATGAAGCTCGTTAGTGGAGCGAGGGAACCCAAAAACATCGGGTCCTCACTAAAGAATGGAAGGAAGGAAAAGGAAGAGGTGGGGCAGAAGGAAGGCCCAGTAACAGGGAGCAGTAACAAAAAAGGAGGGAAAAAATGAATGAGAAAACAGAATCAGTAGAAAGAAAGAATCGACAAAAGGCAGAGACAGAGGGTCCAGAGGTCCAACTACTATTACAATGCAAAAAGTTAACGAAGTAATGATGAAAATCATCAGTTGGGTATAGGGTAGGGTGATGTGTTAGAGTCCCTATCTGAATTACCCTCCACAAGGGTCAGAGAAGGAAGGGTGCCATCGCTTCTTCGTGCGGTTTCTGGGGATTCTTATGGTTCATGTGGCTTCTTATTCGACAACAGGTATTGAGAGCCCTTGTTTAAATATTCTGCATTTTTTTGCTTTCACAGGGATACCTATATTCATTTGGCTCTCTCCGAGTGACATTTTCTGATATAAATTGAGGCAGGTCTTCCTGGATACTCTCACATTCACTTGTGATCTCATGGGTGACAGAAATTGACTGTTTCTGAATAGAATTCCAAATGGTTCTTGTTGAATATCCCCGTATTCATATGGGTTATCTGCGAAAAGGAGGTCATGCCATTATCTGCATTTAAGCTGACGTGTTTCTTGTTGGGCGCCCCAATATTCATCTCCTTTCTCATGGACATTGAAACTTTCCTCAATAAGTCCTAAGCGGATTTTTGGATCTGGAACCGTAAAGAAGGGTTAAGTCCAGCTGGATAGAATTTAGATATATTAAAAGTCTCGAGATCCATAGACAGACCCAAATGGGGGACTCAGCAGCGGGAAGGTGGAGTTGGCAGCTCCCCGGATTTGAGAAAAGGAAGTCTTTTGAGATGTGTGATGACGAGGACGTGGAGAATGACTGGGGTAAAGCTGTGCTGCCCACTTCATACAGCAAGAGCCCTCCATTGGATAGAAGGTATTCCATATCCACCATGGCGCCTCAGGCTGAGGTTTCCAGACACAGGATGACAAATCTTTCTGCCAAGGTTCAGAATCTGAAGGACCGAGTCTCGGTATGTATTTCTTGTCTTTTGAAGTTCGTAATTATATTGTTGTGTCATTAGTGTGAGCGACTTATTATGTATCGTTTGAATTAGGCCCCGTTCGGTTTATTAGTATTTTCTATCTCGAAAAGAGATGAAACTGCAGCCGGCTACTAGAATGGCAGGAGATAATGTCATGGCACGGAACAAATTGATTGCTGTATCATGAATTTCATCATTCTACCCTATGTATAGCTAATCTGTCGAGTATGTCAGAATCTCATGATTCCAGAAGATATCAAACTTGAATTTAAAAAGAGCAGGCCACATGGATCGCTTTCAAATTGTCAGAGCACCGTATATAGTGCTCAACATAGGATGAATCGTAAACTAAGTGCTCTTGGAGATTGTGACTGCAACCCCCTCAACAAGAGTCCAGACTTGCGTTGCTGTTGGATTTTTGCAATGCCTTCTCATTGTCAATTGTTTTTTGTCAACAACGCTTGATCATTTCTGTTACCAAGAAGACTCTTTGAGAAAGGAGCTATCAAAAATCATATATTTTTGGTTGCAGATATCAAACAAAAACATAAAAAAGCATCTCAGAATGGACCATTTTCCGAATATCCGTGCCTCTTTCTTTGAAGCCACATTTCTAGAACATGGTGAATACATGGTGAAACCATATAGAGCCCCTAATAGATGGAGACCGTAAGCCAACCTACCTTAGTGATTGAGGCCTAATTCCCCAAACATGAGTACACCATGCCTTTGGCTTTTGAACCTATATACTGTACTATGCGGCATCCAGATAGTCATTGTATTTGTCACAGTTCATTTAATATTGCTGCTTTAATGCACCTTGCAAATTCATAAGAAACATTTGCCAGCTTCATTACAAATTGATGAAACATTTAGACTTGTATTGTTTTTGTCATGATGCCCACTTATCTACTATAAAACTATCATGCAGGTATCGAATTTATGCCAACCTGATGTAAATAATAGAAACCAATTGATAGAACAATTTGCCAGTAATTTTTTTCTTGCAGAAATATTGATTATTGTTAAATTGGATGAAACAATCCTGTCCACTGAAACAGAGAACTCGAACCTTCAAAAGTCAGGTAGACCAGAAGGGAAATGGCTGGTCTCTCATAGGCTTTTAAGTACTGAGTGCTTATAGAATGAAGAAGCTGCAGGAATATCCGCTGTACTGAGTATGATAGTGTTTACGAGGCAGATAGTTCACACAATTATTTGAAAGCACTGTGGCACAGGTTAAGCTCGTGCAGCATACTTGAAAACAGCAGGTCTGTGCAGGCTTGGCACAAAGTTATTCCCTTCTTACATGGGGATGCAACCAACAAACTATAATGAACAGAGGCCAGTGATGTAAATGAAAGTACCTCGGAAAGTCTTCCACATTAACAGATCTGACACCTGTTCAGTGGCACTGTATTGTGTCCTGTGGAAGCTAGTGATGGTGCATCACAGTTCTCAATGAGAAGGCACATCACTCTTGAGTTATACAGGGACAGGGCACATGTGATGGACATGCATGCATGCACCTGCCTACCTGCCAGCTAGTCTTAGATAATGCATGTGCCACTTCCAGCCACTCTTGGAGGCATGTGCCCAGGGTATAAATTTGACAGGCACTCCTACCCAATGTTGCACGAAGCGGGGACATTTTTTGGAAGCAGATACATTGAAGCGTCATTTCCAAAAAATCTATCAAGCGAAGTTTCTACTATATATATATATATTATTTATATTTTTTGCATTTATATTAAAAAAATCCAAAATACCAAATTAGTTGTAGAAGATATGAAAACATGCATATTTGTACATAAGTCAAGATAGATATGACATCCATGTATATCAATGATTAATTATTTGAGCATCAACCATCTAGATGCGTCAACCATCTAGATTCTTCTCCTCTTGTCTTGGCTTTGCCTCTACCTCGATTTTCCTTAAAATATGGTGGAAAAAACTTAACATGCTCGATCAATGATTTTGACTTGATTGAAAGGTAATTTTTTGCTAAGGCCATGACAAAGGAGTTCAACAATTAACACCACCAATCACATACCCTCATACATGATATAATCTAATGAAATGCCACAATCTCATTGATCCGGAATTTATGAAAACTGTTAAGTCTGTTGAATTTTGAATAGGATATGAAATTCTATTTTCTCCATATGAACTCTGATGAGGTTGGAACCACTTTCAAACATCTTGAGTCATTTCATGGTAATGTTAAAAATTTAAGTAAAAGGATGAAAATGAAAGATAAAGGATAATGTCACTTTTAATTTTAGAATTTAACATTACCATGAGGGAGCATCCAATAAGCAACTAAGGAGCATCAAAGGAGCACCTTGGGAGTGTCCGAGAAGCCCCATCCCAACTTAAGTCAAAGAAAAATAAATAAATTTAGAACCCCGCGGAACTGACCATCTCCCTTTGGATTCGCTGGCGATCTGTGTGGATTTGTGCTTGAACCTCCATAGATCCACTCTAATATTCTTAATTAGCAATTCTGCTAATTAGAAATATTAAGTTTTGATAAAGTTTGTATTTCCTAATGTTAGCTCGAAATAATGTGGGTCGGGGATCCACAAATTAGATTAAAGTGAACTAAGGCATTTTCCAATAGTGAGAAGCAAAGATTGCGGCCTTGGTGGGGGTAGGATGAGCCAATAAGGAGGCATTGCGCATTTTAGAAAGGCAACACGGTGGTTGGGCAGGAAAAGACAGCTTAGGAGTGGCCAAAGGAGGGGCAACGCAGTTTTTGGTGGGGCCCCAAGGGAACGTTGGCCCTTTGGAGACAAAAGGAAAGAGGTAGTTCATTTTGCTTATTCATTCATCATCTAATTCGAATTGTCTTTGACAGAGCATGCTTGAACAGGAGCCAAGTCTGCATTGCTACATAACATTCGAGTGTTCCCGAGTGGGAATCTCAACCTTTGCTTCAAGGAACTTCGAGTGCTTGCCCTAGGGAGGAGAATCACACCAGTTTGATTTAGGGAGAGGTTGTGGATCCATCACAACGTAGTCAACAGTAGGGAACAACGCAACGTAGTCACATCAACGTAGCCACTGTGCGGTAGTGAGGAAGGCATCCTCCGAGAGTTGAGGAGTGAAATAGATTTTGAGGAGGAAATTGGTGGGGAAGTCGAAGGCTTCCTAACAGGGTTATTGCATATCTTTTAGGGGCATTCTGCAGTGTTATTTCTAGGAGCACAGTTTCAGCCAACAGCACAGAGGGCTAAGCCCAAGAGGGCTAATTTATGGGGTCAGCCATTCCACAATTCCTTCGCGGGTTATTGTGGGTTTTGTGAGTAGAGTCTGAGGTTAAAAGCCTGGAATTTTTTGAGCATTATCCCAGGCCCTAGCAACAGTTCTGGGCCAGGACTGCACAACGTTAGAGCAGCGCAACGTACCTTTGGGGGTTGATTTGATCTCGAGTCAGAGGCTACTTTAGCTTGCCTTGAGCAAGCCCAGGTGCCATTATTCCAACATCCACATTGTACACTTATCTCAGAATTAATAAAATGGCTCAGACCTGAATTTTATGGCTTTAGTTTATGTTTTCATGGCGTGATTTTATTTGCTGTTGTTAATGTCTATTGATGCATTGATTTTACTGCTAATTTCCAATTAGGAATATTACAGTGGCATAAGAGCTCATAGACTTGGCTCAGCCTGTGTGGAGCACGCAGTCTATGACATCGAAGAATAGACGTAATGTGACTTGGAGCGAAGATACAAGAGCAGGGAAAAGGAAGCTCGAAATCACTCCAGATTCGGTTGATAGTGTTCCAGAGGTTGTAGAAAGGAAGATGGAGCATGCAGAAGATGGAAGGAATGAGGAGAATGAATTTTCTCATCTTATGCTGAATTTAGTACAACATCTCTCCAAGAGGATTGAAGAGATGGGTCAGAGGCTTAACAATGGCAGCAAGGTGAAAGGAGTCCAAGGGGAGTTTCAGGTTGGAGAAAGGTTTGACACTTCGCAGCACTAGACAACACCCCACAACACCCCACATTACATTGTTGGTTGTACCATATACTCCACCACAGTCCACTATTCCCATGTTCCTAGCTTTAGGGACAGGAGGGCAGCAGGAGCTGGAAGAGGCTTACTATGGAGACTTTTTCATAGAATATCAATCTTATGGGCCAAATTTCGGGAAGGCCATCACTTTCAAAGAGTTTTGCCAGTTGAAGACCGACAACAAACCCAAAGCCCAAACCGGAGGAGGATACACGCAAGGGAGTGACTTACAACGTACCGTGGGTAGGCTGTTCCTCCCAACTTTTGATGGCTCTTCTAAGAGTTCAACAAAGGCATGGGTGGAGAAGTTGGATATCTATTTTCAGCTAAACCAGATGATCGAGACAGAGGCAATCAAGGTTGCCACACTGCACATGGAGGGAGAAGCCCGCGATTGGTAGTTCCATGGGCGTGATTACGTTGGGTCACGTAGGGGTGACAACGTATGATGAGTTCACACGGAGGGTGTTGGAGAGGTTTGACAGGAAGGACCCAAAAGAATACTTTGGGGAGATGACTAAGCTCAAGTAGTTAGGAACACTAGAGGTGTACATTTTGGATTTCTTGAGACTGTCAGTGATGGTTTTGGACCTGTCGGAACCTAGGAGGATTTTCATGTTTGTGGAGGGGCTGGTAGAGCCACTACGGGGCTTAGTGAGGTCAAACTGACCCACTATGCTATATGATGTAGTGGGGAGAGCAAGAGATTTGCAGGATGCCCTACCAAGGGTTAGAGAACTACTGCCTACTAGACCAATTTTCCAGCAAAAAGGGAGAGACATGAGAGCTCCACCCCCAAGAGGCAACTGGGGCCGAGGGCAACTTGATGATGACACTAGGAGGGATCTTCAGAGGAAGAAACTTTTTTTCACTTGTCAGGAGCCATGGGCACTAGGCCACAGGTGTGCAGGAGGGAAGGCACACTACATAGAGCTCTTCTCAGATAGTGATGGAGATGACGAGGGATTCTTTGAGATGGGAGGAGAGGACAACCCAACACCCCAGGAGGGAGGACCTCCACCTCCACCCCCACCTGTAGCAGGAGGGTCTGCATTTTCACCTTCAGGAGGGGTCCTCGCATCACTGTGTGGGGTATCCAAGTACTTGACCTTGAGGATCAGGGGTATAGTACAGGGACATGTCTCAGTGCTTGTGGACAATGGGGCCATGCACAACTTCATTGATGCACAGATGGTGCGTAGGAGGGGCATTACGAAAGAGGAGTTCGAGGGGTTCTCTGTGTTGGTGATAGGAGACAGGACCATGCAGTGCACCACCTATGTCCCAATGCTGACTGTGACCATGGGGAACTATTCCATGGCCGACCATTTCTTTGTGGTTGACATTTTGGACACCAAAATAGTGTTGGGAGTCCAGTGGCTCTACGCCCTTGGCAGAGTCACCATTGATTGGAGGAGTCTGGAAATGGAGTTTCTAGACTTAGATGGCAAACCAGTGATGCCGAGGGGCATGCACTCATACCCACCATAGACAGTTTCTGCGCACAGGATGGAGGCTGATTTTAGGCGTGGAGGTATAGAGTGGGCTGTGGAGTTGAGGATCTTGGAGGTTGGAGGTGTGACTAAGCCACCTCATCCTGAGATTCAGGCTATCCTGGATAGATACCCGATAGTATTTGGGGACATACCACCGGGCCAGCCATCGGACCGGGAATTTGAGCATACCATTGAGCTGGAGCACGGGGTGCAAGCAGTGATCACAACCCTCTATAGGTATCCTAAGGTCTACATGAATGAGATTAGAGAGCTATTCATGAGCTCTTGGCATTGGGACACATCAGACCTAGCTCTAGTCCTTTTGCTTCTTCGGTTATTTTGGTGAAGAAGGATGGGTCACTGAGGATGCGCATTGATTAGAGTGCCTTAAACAAGAAAACCATGAAGAACTGTTACCCCATTCCCAAGATTGATGAGTTGATGGATGACTTGAGGGGAGCTAAGTTCTTCTCCAAGATCGATTTGAGGTCTGGGTACCATCAGATCCGGGTGAGGGACAAGGTCGTCCCTAAGACTACGTTCAGGTGTCACTATGGACACTTCGAGTTCTTGGTGATGCCCTTTTGGCTAATCAATGCTAAGGCCACCTTCCACCCCTGCATGAACCACATCTTTCGTGCCCAGTTGAGGAAATTTGTGATGATACTTTTCAATGACATTCTGATATATAGTTGCCCCTGGGAGGAACACTTGCAGCACGTAGAGGCAGTACTGCGTATCCTGGAGGAGCAACAGTTTTATGCAAACTTGTCCAAGTGTGAGTTTGGTTTGACTGAGATGCTCTGTTTGGGGCATATCATTGGGGTTGATGGACTGAGAGTCCATGAGGAGAAGATCAAGACCATCTCGGATTGGCCAGAGCCCAAGAATGTGACAGAACATTGGGGATTTGTGGGCATATGTACATACTACAGGAAGTTCGTAAAGGGCTTTGCAACACCCCTCACAGATCTGACCAAGAAGGGGGATTTCCTTTGGACCATGACCACGCAGGAGGCTTTCGAGCACCTCAAGCAGGTGATGAGCAGCTGCCCAATGTTTGCCCTTCCTGATTTTATGCAGCCCTTCATCCTGGAGTGCGATGCATTCATGGAGGGAGTGGGTGCAGTGTTGATGTAGGGGGGCATCCCATAGCTTTCGAGAGTTGGAAGTACCCTATCTATGACAAGGAGATGCTAGCCATCATGCATGCGCTAGCCAAGTTCAGGCAGTGTCTAGTGGGGAACAGGTTTCAGGTGAGGACAGATTGCAACAGCCTTAAATTCTTTCTCGAGCAGATCAATTGCAGGAAATGCAACAAAAGTGGGTGAGTAAGATTAATGACTATGATTTCGACATTGAGTATGTAAAGGGGAAGCACAATGTAGTAGCTGATGCGTTGTCTGGGAGGCTGACTTCTCTTTCATTGATGAGCATTGAGCCGGATTGGAAGGCTCATTTGTTGGCAGAGTACTCCACGGATCGCTTTGCATGCGAAATCTTGGAGGGACATGTGATAGATGACCATTATCGGGTGATGGATGGATTAATATACTATCGAGACTGGATTTATCTAGTGGCCAACTCCCAGCTGCAGGAGAAGATCCTACATGCAGCCCATGACTCACCATTGGTAGGGCACCAAGGATTCACGAAGACTTACAGGGCCATCAGGGAGAAGCTCTCATGGAAGGGCCTCGAGAATGATGTTCTGTAGCACATTCAGGAGTGTGAGGTGTGCTAGTGGAACAAGGGAGAGATGACACATCCAGTAGGGTTGCTGCAACCACTTCCCATCCCTGAGGGGAAATGGGAGAGCATTTCGATGGATTTCATCACTGGGTTGCTCACAGTGCAGGGCAAGGACTGCATCTACGTGGTTGTTGATCGCTTGACGAAGTATGCACACTTCTTTGCGATCTCAGCCAAGTACATGGCCTCATAGGTGGTCGAGTTGTTCTTTAGAGAGATATTTCGGTTGCATGGTCTCCCTAAGACCATTGTCAGTGACCGAGACAGTTGTTTCATAGGCGGATTTTGGCAGGAGCTATTCTGATTGGTGGGTACGAAGCTCACTTCTAGTACGAGCTACCATCCCCAAACGGATGGCCAGACGAAGATAGTTAACAAGTGGTTGGAGGGCTACTTGCGTAACTACGTCACCTGGTAGCAAAAGGCGTGGTTGAGGTGGCTATACATGGGGGAATACTACTACATCACCACCTTCCACGTGTCTATAGGTATGTCTCCATTTTATGCTTTGTACGATTATAATGCTTTGACATTTGTTAATGTCATGTTCGGAGACAGCAAGGCCCCTTGGGCTAATGATTGGATCCAAGAGAGCCAAGACATTTTGAGGGCTCTCAAGGACACCATGAGGGTAGTGCAGAACCAACAGAAGATCTACGCTAACATGGGTCATGTGGAGAGACACTTTGAGGTTGGGGAATTAGTGTACCTCGCCTCCAGCCATACAAGCAATCCACGTTGAAGCAGAAAGGGGTCGAGAAGCTCAAGCCTCGTTTCTATGGGCCTTACCGGGTCACTCGAGGAGTGGGGGAGGTAGCATATGAGTTGGAGCGACCCCCGGGGAGTCGAGTGCATAACATATTTCATGTATCTTGCCTGAAAAGGCTTTCGGACAACAATTAACAACAACAACTGAGTTGCCTCCCATGGATGATGAGGGGCACTTGGTACTTTAGCCAGAGGCCATTTTGGATGCCAGAGAGAGGCAGTTGACGAGAAGAGTGATCAAGGAGTTTCTGATTAGGTGGAGAAATCTGCCAGATGAAGATGCCACCTGGGAAGGAGAGCAGATCCTACAACACCCATAATTGCAGTTGCTTGAGTACAAGCAACATCTTGGCGGGGAGCACTGTAATATTCCTAATTAGCAATTTTGCTAATTAGAAATATTAAGTTTTGATAAAGTTTGTATTTCCTAACGTTAGCTAGAAATAATATGGGTCGGGGACCCACAAATTAGATTAAAGTGAACTAAGGCATTTTTCTATAGTGAGAGGCAAAGATTGTAGCCTTGGTGGGGGTAGGATGAGCCAATAAGGAGGCACTGCGCATTCCAGAAATGCAGCGCTGTGGTTGGACAAGAAAAGACAACGCAAGAGTGGCCAGAGGAGGGGCAGCGCAGTTTTTGGTGGGGCCCCAAGGAAACGTTGGGCCTTTGGAGACAAAAAAGAAGAGGTAACTCATTTTGCTCATTCATTCATCATCTAATTCAAATTGATTTTGACAGAGCACGCTTGAGCAGGAGCCAAGTCTGCATTGCTGTTTAGCAACCGAGTGTTCTCGAGCGGGAATCTCAACCTCTACGTCGGGGGACTTCGAGTGCCTGCCCTAGGGAGGAGAATCACACTAGTTCGATTCAGGGAGAGGTTGTGGATCCATCACAATGCAGCAGCAGGGAACAACATAGCGCAGCCACAGCAGCGCAGTCACTGCACAATATTGAGGAAGGCATCATCCGGGAGTTGAGTGCATGAGATTTTGAGGAGGAAATTGGTGGGGAAGCTGAAGGCTTCCTAACAGGGTTATTGCATATCTTTTGGGGGCATTCTGCAGTGTTATTTCCAGGAGCACAATTTTGGCTAGCAGCATAGGGCCAATTTCCGAGGTCAGCCATTACACAATTCCTTCGTGGGTTATTGTGGGTTTTGTGAGTAGAGTCCGGGGTTAAAAACTTGGAATTTTCTGAGCATTATCTCGCGCCCTAGCAACAGATTCAGTGGAGCAACAACAACATTTCTGGGCCAGGACTGCGTAGCGCTAGAGCAATGCAACGTACCTTTGGGGGTTGATTGAGCTTGAGTCAGAGACTACTTCAGCTTGTTGTGAGCAAGCCTAGGTGCCATTATTCCAACACCCACATTGTACACTTATCTCAAAATTAATAAAATGGCTCAGACTTGAATTTTATGGCTCCAGTTTATGTTTTCATGGCGTGATTTTATTTGCTATTGTTAATATCTATTGATGCATTGATTTTAATGCTAATTTCCAATTAGGAATATTACATCCACGGATCGAGAATTTGGAACAACGGATCGGGCTCCTGCGGTTCTGTATTTCCAGGAATCGCTTTAAAACGAGGAACCGCGGATCCATCGGAGGCAATGTGGAAAAAGTCGGCAAAAAGTCTCGATTTTTTGAAAAAGTCTTGAATTATTGCAGGAGCCGATTATATTGGCCGACTTTTTGGCGACTTTTTCATCCCTGAAAAAGTTGCGATTTTTTCGCCGAAGTCCCGACTTTTTGCCGATTCGACAGAAAAAATCGCATGTCTGTCCAAAAGTGTGGTTAAGAGGCCGAAATTGAATAATTTTTGTTTGTTTAATCTATGGGTCGAATTTTTCAAAAAACTCCAGACTTTGCGGAGTTTTTCAACTTTTTGATCCTTGCCAATTTAATCCCGACTTCAACTTTTTCCACATTGACCGGAGGATCGCCCAAGGATCCGTATGGGATGTGGTTGCGACCTTGGATCCTTGGGGGGGGGGGGTAGGATCGTGCAACATTGCTCCTACTCGTCAAGTAAATTTTTTATGATGGTTTCCTTCCAAAATTTCCCTTCACATGATGTTTGATTTTACCCATCATTTAAATATGATATATAATATGTTTCAACCAATAATTTGATAGATGTATATGCTTTATATTACTTTAGAAAGATCAACACATTCACTGTCTTCATTCCTACTGCCAAACTAGCCAATGATTTCGTGCAATTATGTATAGTCGTTATTTATGTAATTTCAAATATTTTACAAATTATGCTAAATTATTTTTGAAAAGTTTTCAAGTGGCTTGGTCAAACCCATAACTATAATGTATTTGAAGATAGTAATGATTTGGGTTGAAGAGGGATCTTATAAATAATAAAACAAGTTTGAACTCACTTTTAAATAGGAATCTGGGATGATTCTAACATTTCAAGCAATAATAACATGGAGGGTATGCATTTTGAAGAAATTCATAATCTTCTGACAAGGAGGAAGAATAAAGCTCTCTTGCAGACATGCTAACACCTATAAGGGCCAAACCTAGCTGTTTTTAGACTCATGAATTTATAGAATGCATCATAGCTTTGGTAACCACACATTTGAGATTTCCATATCCAACCACAAAATAGATTTGATTTCAAATCAAACTAATAAATAAAGCCATTTTATAAAAACTGGGATCTATCACTAGTGTGCCAACACTAAGAAACTACATAAATCTTTTAAAATAAAATGAAAAACTGCTATTTCACCCAGAAAAACAATAAAAGTCGGTCAATGTTTTATATCGAATACCAATGGTCCATGGGTGTGGACATGTGATGTGAGTCTCAACCTTTAAGCTTCAAGTTTCAGTGTTTAAGCTTTAGGCTTCAGTGTGTACAACTCAGGGTTGCATGGTGTGAGTGAAGACAGACATTTTTTTTTTTAATAAGTCCAAAGATCTTTAATGGGTGAGTCTATGCTTATCTTGAAGTGTCAGTGCAATTGGGGCATTCTATGCTTATCTTGAAGTCTCATCTTAGAGTATTAGTATTGTGGGTGTCACATAGTGCGATAGTTATCTTGGGTGTCACTAACTATTTTTGTTTTTTACAATTTTATTTGGAATTGCTTGTATATATATATATTTCATATTGACAGTTTGAAAATTAGGTAACCTCAGTAGCGTGCAAATCTTAAAATGGTCAGTGTTTGACAGTTAAATAATGAAAATACGGGTAAATACCTGTCAAATTTAACCCTTGCGTACACCACCAGTGAAAGATAGACCAGGAGTCAAAATAAAAATAAAGTTAGTTTGCTTTTATTTTTATTTTGTTTTTGAGTTTGATTTAGCATAAAATAGAGAAAATTCTATTTCTGAGTTTGAGTCACATGCAAGCCTATTTTGTAAACACTATACACTCCTCTCAGATCTATAAGACCAGAGGGCAGAGATACGGATTATTCATTGAGTCTTGAGTCTAGCAGTTAGCAGTTTAGGGGTATTTTTCGAATAGGAGATTTTAATGTACAGAATAAATAAAAGCAGTGACAGGTTTTAACAGTGGTCTACTGAATTCTTTTCATTGCTTTCTACAGCATGTGTTTATAGATTCTAGCATTATTTTAGAGCTGTTTTGATAGTACTTAGTTCTGCTATGTTTTTAGTTTGATATAGGAACTGTATTACAGTGTAGAATCTGTCTACTGAGTGTAAAATTTCTTTATGGTATCAGATTGGTTTGCTGAAACCTTCTGGGAATCATTGCATGGATAGGGGGCTGCTATTTGCAATAGGGAATTATTGGGAGGTTTCAGGGCAAGATGTCTGTGATCTGTGCTTAAGAAAAGCACAATGAACCTGTGATCAGGTTGTTGCTTTTTTTGTTATGTTGCTGATTTGTTTTGTTTAGCAGAATATTCTAGTAAAGCAGTATGATTACATTTAGTCTTAGATATGAAGACAGGTTGGAAGGTCTCTGTAACTTCATCCTGTGGAAATGTCTGGTAATAATGTTGTTGGAGGAGCAAGATTTGAGGGACTTTGTTGAGAAACTATTTGTAGAGCCTATTGATCAGGTCGTTGTCTTTTTTGTGAGGTTGCTGATTTGTTTTGTTTAGCAGAATATTCTAGTAAGGCAGTATGATTACATTTAGTCTTAGATATGAAGACAGGTAGGAAGGTCTCTGTAACTTCATCCAGTGGGAATGTCGGGTAATAATGTTGTTGGAGGAGCAAGATTTAGGGGACTATGTTGAGAAGCTATTTGTAGAGCCTATTGATCCCTTGTTGGTAGATCATAAGAAGAAGATGGCCAAGGTCAAGTGAGTCATGTTTTATGTGAAGGATCATTTGATTCCTGACATCGCTAGAAAGACCACTGGAAATGACATGTTTGATACTCTAGTCACTCTTTATCAGAATGAGAACATTAATCGCAAGATGTTATTGAGGGATAATGATCCAGACTGGATGACTATATAATTTGTCATCGATCTTGATGCTTTCATGATGGAAAATTTGTCATGCTCCTTTTCGAGAACAAAAGACAAGGTTAATTAATTGATATTGAGTAATTAAATTAAAAAGTGATTATTAAATGACTTAAATTAATTAAAGGTTAGCGTTATAAAGTCACTTTATTTAATTAAAAGGGAGAAAGGACCCATGGCTTTCGGAAGACCGAGGGTATTGACCCATAGTATTCTGATGGCCATCATAATAAAAGGAAGGCAAAGGATTATTCATGGACATCTATATATTGGGGGAATTGTTTTCTTGTGGCTCCTAGAGCCTTGCGTGAGCGTTTATAACCCTAAGTGTAGATTTTTTTGGGGGTGAAACCATCTACCCCCAGAGGGATCATCACCTTGGTTTCAATGCTGCAACAATACACCCTAACCAGTCACAGGAAGGAGTCACACAGACTTCTCAGAATCCTATAACTGATGAAGAGATTGCAGGTACTCGAGAAAGGGCAACACTTTAGGAATTTTATGTAGGTTGAATTAGTGAAGCAAGGGTTGAATCAATGTTATAGTCATAAATCCTTGGGGTTGAGTTATAAACAATAACTAGAGCAGATGCTGTAGTAGAGTGATTATTATAAGTGAATCACCTTAGATTAAAAGGGAATAACCAATCGAGGCCAAATTTCTGGGCGAGTGCTCCATGTGAGGCCGATTGGTTTAGAGGTTATTTGCAACAAGATTACTAGGGGTTTGAATCATTAAACCAATACAGACTTATCCCCGATGGCCACCTAAGGGGAATTTTCCTCTTCCTTACAATTGAATATCTCAGGATTTGCACAGTGTAGGTCGAATCATAATGTGGTGGAGGATCGAGTTGGTAGTTGGTCACCACAACAAATTATTTGTGGTACATCATTAAATGGGGTTGTTTAATTAATATAATAGAGGTCACATCTATATAACTATGTTAGGTCATAGTTGAGGGCCAATTCAACATCCGACTCTAAAGGATCTAATTGTAAGAGCAAGGGGAATCTTGCAGTGTCAAATATGAAGCCAATTGCTTCTCCCCAAATGTGCCATAATGTTCTTAACCTTATAGTGAGTATAGGGAAGCACCTAGTAGGTAGGGCGATTTTCTGAATCTTATTAATATTGAGGCACACCATTCAAGTTGCTAGTGGAAACAAAGGGAGCTCCTTTGCTGAACAGTCAATATGGACCAAGTCATTTAGCAATTGGGAAGACGTTACATACCTAGGACCGATCTGTTGCAGACAGGGTAACCAAATTATTGTTCGAGGAAAATTTATCATTGCTGACGTTGAGAGGAAAATTTAATAGAGTCAATACCTTGGGAATTGAGTCAACACTGAACATGAAGTCAATCCCGTAACAAGTCGAGGAACATCATCACGATTAAGGGGCAATCAACTGAGTGAAGGCCGATTTCACATAACCAAGGCCGATTGGAAAGGAGATATGGATTGTAATATGGGGTTGAGCCATCAATATGGCACGATTGGAGTCTGAGGCTAGTTTTGTTACAAATCCAATGCCAGAAGGTTAATCCTGTAGTGGATTCGAGGGATGTTACTAATAGGAGCTAATACAGAAGTTTGAGAAATCCTTGATGATCCATCATTTTCCCGATCCTTAAGGGTCAAGTCTTGGCTAAGAGAAATTGGGTCTAGAGTCTAGACCATCAAATAAATCAAATAAAGGTGGGTAGTCATGGCATAAGGGTTAGTGAGGCAGGCTAAGTATTTGCAACTTTGTACCCTCCAACTATTACAAGAATAAATAAGCTACAATTTGATATTGAATTAAGGGTTCCCTTGAATGTCTAGTGAAATTGTTTTTGTTATAGTCAGTGCCTATAGAAGTTACATGATTGTTTGTATCCTAAAGGCCTCGTGAGGATGATTATGTGTTTTGTATGCTAATAGGTTATTTTCTCATGAGCATATCAAGTAGACTAATGTGCAAACATAACCATTTTGTGTTGTAAGCTGTAACACTTGGGAAAAATTACAAAATTAAATGAAAGGGAACAATACAAGAATTGAAGGGATCAACTTATAGTAGCAATTTTAGTGGTGTAACCTAGTTTGAAGAATTGGGGCCTGTAACCTTTTAGGGCCAATTTGAGGCCATAAATTACATTTTTTGCGGGTTAAACTTTGTTGCTTAAACATCACAACTTGTGATGCTATTCTGCACACAAAGACCTTTCCAACAATCCAAGAAAAATGTCAATCAGAGTTTGGATGTAGAAGTTATGCCTATTGGAAGTTGACCTATCATGATTAACCATTATAATTTGAGAGGATGCCATGTAGTCCCTGTTACTCATGGAAAATGGGCTAGTCACGTGCAGACTATGAAAAAAATTAAGAAGCGTCAAAGTTATAACTTTAGTTCAGATTTAAATGAGTCAAACTAAACCCCTAGTTGGATATTGGGTTGTGTTATAACCGGGCCACTAGGAGGAAAAGGGATTCCATTCTATTCAAGTGCATTTTGTTCCATAGAAGAACAGAGTAGTCGAAGGGGGATAGAGAGAGAGAGCAAAGCAGAGGAGGGAGTTTGTGTTTTGTAGTATCCCATCGGTCACAGGTCTTGGGTAACTCCATAGAGAGTGCCTTCTCCTTTGTCTTTACATCATTTTCATTTAAACAAAAGAGAGTAGAGCAACCTCGCATTGTAGTTTGGTTTTCTCTCAAATGGGTTTCCCAGATCATATCTTGGGGTTCATTGTGATTGGTGTGTGTTTGTATTTCACTATTCTCTATTTTTTGCATTTTATCTAGTGTATACATAAGCAAAAAAAAAGTATTTAATAAATTCAGGGAGTAAGGAAAATTAATCGTAGGATTATAGATTCTAGATTTTTAGTCTATTTTATTAGATATGTTGTGACGAACTGTCTAGTGGAATATCCACAGTTGTTTACATATTAGAGAATCTTAAAGCCATGTGTATAAGCAAGATAGATGTCATAGTTGCCTCTATTTGATGAAGATTATTGAACTTTGTGATCACTTGTAACATTTGGAGAGGAGGTCAAGGGTGAAGAGCTAGTTCCCATTGCATTAAATGGGTTCTAATATTTTTGGAAACCTTTTATTCTTGGGGTTTGTGCTTGAAAAGAGTTGCGCACTTTTGAGAGGTCGTGGGAGGACTTCATCTAGGAGGAGACAAGTCTGTAGTAGAGATGGAGTAGGAGGAGAAAAATCTTGCACTTATTAGCAAGATAAAGAAGGTCAACAAGAAAGGGGGACCTAGGAAGGGTTAGAATGGGAAGAAAGAGGACTCATGTTTCTCTAACTAGAGTAAAAAGGATTTGAGCTACATCATGTGCCTCGAGTAGTAGAAGTTTGGGCACTTTGCTTATTAGTGTCACGAGAAGAAGGGAAGGTTAAGTAATAGGAGAAAAAATGGTTTGTAGGGACTGTAGAAACATCAGTTGGACTGAATGAGCTTTCATCTAAGCTTTAGACACATTTTGTGCTCTCATGCATGTCATCTAACATCAGGTGTGGTGTTAGTTGGCATGTGGATAGTGGAGCCTTCAGACATTTGACTTATAAGAGGTCCTCAACAAATTTGAAAAGCAGGAGGCAAACGTGCAAGTGGAACATAGTGATGATATTACATATCTAGTTGCAGGACTGGGATCCATCTCATTCTAGGTGCCATGAGGTGATATCCTTTGTTTGTACCTAGCCTAACTAAAGATCTCATTTTAGTTCCAATGATGATAGATCTCAGATCTGCATTTGAAAGAGATGCTTGGATCTTGGTCGTTGGTAGGGTCGTTTATATATATTACAGGGGGATCCTATGAGAGCTCTAGTGCATGACAATGACTACTTGCTCAATAGACTAGGTCACTTACACTGAGGAGCGTTGCAATTCTTAAAGAACATGGTGCAAGGATTTGCAATATTCAAGGTTGAGAAGAAATGAGTGTGCAATGGTTGTGCACTTGGAAATCGTGGGAACGATGCTTCTCCTAGTGGCGAGCATAGGTCAAGAGATATTTTTAACCTAATCCACTTGGATGTTTGTGACCCTTGTCTTGTCAGGTCATATTACCATGCATCTCTTTTGGATGATTTTTTTAGAAGGTGTTGGATATAGTTCATGAAGACCAAGGATGAGGACTTCGAGAAGTTTCAAGAGTTAAGGCTCTTAGAAAATTAAACATGTGAAAGTATTAAGGTGTGAAGGCTTGACTATGGAGGGAAATATACCTCCAAGTTTGATACATGTTACCCCCCTCACATCTAGGGATAAATAGAGGAGAATTTTTCTTGTATGATCTTGATCATAAGCAATAGTTCCATAATTATTACCTATGTTTCTTCACAGACGGTTGTAGAGAGATGCATTCCACACCATGCCCAACTCACCCATTAGATGATTTGGTTCCTAACACATGAGGTAATTTGTTCATCACTTCATATTAAGTGTTATTGGCATATGTATTTGGTGTAAAAGTAGTGACCATGTATTTGGCGTAAAAGTAGTGACCATGGGTTGAAATTGGATAATGGATCATGATGCTTTAAATTTGTGCCTTTTGCCACCTTTGTGGTCATTATCATCTCCTAGTCAAGCGTTGTTACTCTTGGGTAGAGGGGTCCTATTGGGGGACTTTGATAGGAATAATGTGTCCATGCCCCAATCTATACATAACAGGCTCAATCTTTACCATCTTCATTGCTCCTCATGTTGTGGCAATTTACACACAATGAGCTATTGCTCCGTAGCCTTATGGCCCTAGCAAGA
The DNA here is from genome assembly GCA_034641835.2 of Pinus albicaulis. Classification (NCBI taxonomy): domain Eukaryota; kingdom Viridiplantae; phylum Streptophyta; class Pinopsida; order Pinales; family Pinaceae; genus Pinus; species Pinus albicaulis. The sequence continues at coordinate 1,115,214,463 of CM076575.1, read as the reverse complement.
CTACCAGACAACAAAATATATGATCAAATTCAATCAAATAGATAAATCCCAAACCATGTCATCAAACGACCAATTATGCATGCAATCTCTAGACTAAGGGTTTGAGCTAGAAATTGAAGCCCTCGCAGATTGGTGATGGATCTAGAGTTTGAAGCAAAATTCCCTTGCTCCAACCAGGAGATCTCTTCCTCTACAACAAATCTAGACTTGCACACAAGTACCACCAAACAAGGACCACGAATAGCCTTCATCATAAGACTGTTAGCTCAAGGAAATAAACATTGACATGTATAATTGATCGTAAACACATATCTACAGGAAAAGGAACATATATTTTTATTGATCATAAGCAAAATGGTACATGTATACCTTCACGCATAGGATCTCCTCTCCAGATTTTGGCAGAGTCTCTCCCTCTCTGAGCAATATGACCTTAATAAGAAGTGAATCACAATCTTTGAATCAAAATGACAACATAACCCTCTAATTCACTCTCTAACTCTAGCCCGATCCTCTAGTATAGACGAATATATAAAGAACCAGAGAGTCTCCAAGGAGGATGAATGTAGATGCTTAGGGTGAAGAGAAGTTAGGAAGCTTCTCCAATAATGCACCCAGGCCAACTAGAAGAGATAGGATATCATGAAGCTTCGAATTGATCTCCTAGGAAACATAAGTCTCTAGAACACGAGCCATGGCCACATAAACAAAACAAAGAAATTTCGGCTGCAGTCGCACGTTAGGAGGGTATTCTATGCAACTGGAGGCCTATAGCCGCCCTAACAAGCCCTAGGTTTGTGCAGATGTGGGGAAAACTAGGTCAAAAGAGGAGTCAAAGCCCATGCAAATGGTCAACAAGAAAAGAGCTCTCAAGTACTAACCATAGGGAGCAAAAGCAACTGGAGGCCTATAGCCGCCCTACCAAGCCCTAGGTTCGTGCGGATGTGGGGAAAACTAGGTCAAAATAGGAGTCAAAGCCCATGCAAATGGTCAACAAGAAAAGAGCTCTCAAGTACTAACCATAGGGAGCAAAATAGGCTGATAACAGATGCCCCTGCATGAGGTCGGAAGAGTAATTGATGGCCGAAATGCATTCAATGTGCATAAAAAAGAGTGGCTAATGCCACAACTTGACGGGGTTAGAAGTAAGGCATAATGATGGCATTGACGGTAAAAAATGTATTTGAGACGACAATATGTGACCTACACCTATATGCTAGTAAAAGAGACGTACCTCGGGCCCACTGACAGAAATGGGACCTTGAAAGAGATACTAGTAAAAAGGAAACTCTCCATACTCTTGCAAAAAGGTGATTAGAAAAAAGACAATAGAAAAACTCACAAGTTCAACAAAAATTAAAAAGGGAATATTCTCTAGACGCTAAAAAATATCATAAAAGGGACACATACCTCATTTGATTCATTGTGAGTTGAAGAGAAGAGGAGAAGAGAAGGATTCCCAAAGAGTGCAAGAAGGGCAAGGAGTAGCAAGAGGATCAAAGGATCTTCCAAGCAAAGGTAAGTCGATTTCTCTCCCTCTCTGGTTGATTTACACGTTGGTGTTTCATGGTCGTAGCGACTTTTTGGGTAAAAATGATTTCTTATTAAATCTCCCGCCTGCTAGGATGGAACGATCGATTCTTGGCTGAAAGACTCTAGCCACACTGTGCGGTTGGAGTCGAGATCCAACCATTCCAACCTAGCAGCTAGGGTTTGAATCACAAAGTTTTCCTTCTTTTTCCACGAATCACATTACACATATCTCATTTGATTCATTGTGAGTTGAAGAGAAGAGGAGAAGAGAAGGATTCCCAAAGAGTGTACAAGAAGGGCAAGGAGTAGCAAGAGGATCAAAGGATCTTCCAAGCAAAGGTAAGTCGATTTCTCTCTCTCTCTGGTTGATTTACTCGTTGGTGTTTTATGGTCGTAGCGACTTTTTGGGAAAAAATGATTTCTTATTAAATCTCCCGCCTGCTGGGATGGAACGATCGATTCTTGGTTGAAAGACTCTAGCCACACTGTGCGGTTGGAGCCGAGATCCAACCATTCCAACCTAGCAACTAGGGTTTGAATCACAAAGTTTTCCTTCTTTTTCCATGAATCACATTTTGTTAGGGTATATTAGTTATAATTTTTGTGCGACTATGCTCATAATGAATGTATGATTTGTTGGATGTAGGAGAAACCATGGTTGAGTGGAGGGAAAGAGAGCATGTGTCCAATGACATGCAAGCCATAGCTCATTCACCAACACTAGATGCATTGAGAGATTGTGGGTTGTTGAAGTTTTTTAAGAGTCCCATTATGACCAACCAACCCCATTTGTTTCAATAAATCATTGATTGGTGGGATGTGTATAACCAACAATTTGTGGTAGGGCTAGAGGCATTCACTCTAGGGTTGGATGATATTTACTTCCTCACAAAGTTATGAAGGTGAGGAGCTCCAGTTATGTTAGCTGGTGTGAGAAGTAGGAGTGGAGAAATGGTGAGAAGCTACATAGAGGCACACTGTAGGGAAGGCACAAGAACAGATGGTGAGAAAATCCTGATTTAGGCCATCGAAGACATAACAATATGAACCATAGCATAGATCATCACCCAGGTAGCACATACAAAAGCGCCCTACATGGTAATCAAACCACACATGGCGTTGGTAATACAATGTATGGACCTGACCTTATTCAACTAGTGCGAGGGCATGTTGGCCAATGTCAAAGATCAACTTACGAAGATAAATAGAGGAAGGTTCAAAAACTTTAGATATGGGAGTTTGATAATATCCTTCTTTTTGGAGAGGGTACCGACAATGAGGCCAATGATAGCAGATTATGAGATGTATCCACCACCAATGGAGCCTCGGATGATGAGATGGCATTCCCTTATGATGAGGCAGGAGGGTGTCCATTGTGGAGACTGGTTTTTTGCATCGTACTTCAAATGGTTGAAGACGACGTCCCTAGCAGTAGATATTACACATATGATGGGGTATATTTCCGTGGAGAATCAGATCTGGTCTTGCCCTTAATAGTAGATGATTACACATATGATGGGGTAGATTTCCAAGGAGACCCAGATCTAGTCTTGCCCCCTAGGATGCAATGGAGTGACATAGGTAAAATGTTTTTGAATTTTATATTTTTGAATTTTTTTGATTTTTGGAATATTTAATTGTTTTGTTGTTTTTGGTATGGGTACAAAGTTGCTAATGTGTAGTAAATGTGATATGCAGATATTGTATCGACGCACCTTGAAGGTTATTCTCCCTTGAGGAGAGGAGTGCCACTAGCCCACGCTCAAGCGACACATGCAACAACCGAAGAGGACGATGAAAGCGAGGAGTTACGAGAGTTCACTCGCAATGTCGAGGGATTGACACTAGGGGTTCCACCTAGGAGCATTACAGAGACTCCTCGACACATGAAAAGGCATACAATAGGGGTGACTTCTGCTCGTCGTCGAGGTCTCCTCCAATGAATTTTGAATGCTGTGTTATCATGAGCACCATTGAGCAAGGATAGTGGGTTGCATAGGGTTTTGCTTTTTATGTTACTGCATATGTGTGGCATTATGGCCAGGGCCTTAGATGCCCATATTTTGAATTAAGTATTCAAACTCTATTATCATATAATAAAATGACGACTTCTATGGTGTGTTTTGTGAAAAATGTGCACTTTGCAATGTTTTTTATCATGTGCATGGTTAAAAATTTTTATGAGACAAATGCCAATCTAACACACAATTAGCTAAAGAATCAAGCATTGTGTTTTATACTCTAGGAATGTAAACATAAGAAAGCTAATCAAATGATCGTTCTAGGAGACGTACCCTCAAAAAGTAGCGTAAGATTGTAGGATTCCTCACAGAATAAATACGGTTGAGTTGAGACACTACGAGCTGGGAGTCAAGCTGAACAACTAAGTGGCGTATGCCAAGGCGGTTAGCCTCTGTTAAGAGCTTGTTGACAACACTATTCTGCTACGTTGTTGGTAACCTAGCGAAGATAAGCACCCCCTGAACTCACAAGCTCGTCAGTGGGCAAGAAGATAACCCGAGCAGCGGAAGCTATGTTCTGAGTGTAACAACTTGCACCATCTACAAGGCCTATGTAAGGGAGCGAGGGCGTTGACATCTGTTAAACAAAGACCAAACACACAAATTACACACTGAAATTGTGGAGAAACAAAAAGATGAATTGAGAAAACTATCACACCCACACCTATATACAATACATACAAGCGACCATGTAAAAAAACTAAGCATAGTAGCGTTTCGGGTAGAGCTCATTATGGGGCTTGGACAGTGGATTCCCGTCATAATCAACTAACTCTTAGGCCCCTTTCTTGAGAACAGGTCTAACAACATAGCGACCATGCCACAAGGGCTCAAGCTTACCGACTTCTAACTTATCATGGTCTTGATTGTAGACCAAAATCAAGCCACCTTCGAAAAAAAGACAGGGTAGAACAAATTTATCATACTAGGCCTTCACATGTTTCTTATGAGTTTCGTTATTAACCATGACGAAAAGGCACTGTTCATCTAAATGGGAAAGGTATAATAGACGTTCTTCCTTAGCCGAAGTGTTATGAAGCAGTTCCATGACTTGTTCAAGTGAAAAGTTTTCACATTGAATAGGGGGGGCAGACTCCACTCTATAAACCCGTTGGAGAGGAGTAAAGCCCGTATTAGACTTAACTGAGGTTTGGTATGCCCATAATGTAGAAAAGAGCATAAGATGCCAATTTGACTTGTGATTCCCTACCATCTATCGTAACATAGTTTTCAGGGTGCGATTAACAACCTCTACTTTATCGTTAGCTTAAGGATAATAGGGGTTTGAGTGTCCACGACGAAAACCCAACTTGGCAACTAGTTCTTGCATCATATGATTTTGAAAGTGTTTACCATGATTAGCAACAATCTGTTTAGGCACACAAACCTAGCAATGATGTGATTAAACAAGAATGAGGCTGCAGTGGCTCCGTCGTTGCAATATGTAGGCATAGCCTCAACCCACTTTGTGAAATAGTCAACAACCACGACAATGCAGTGATGACCGCAATTTGAGGGGGGGTTTACATTGCATAAAATCAATACCCCACTGAGCAAAAGGACTGACAACAACCACAAGATGTAAAGGGGTCGGATGCATGCACATTTTGCGAGAAAAGATTTGACATGGTGGCACTTTTGGACGACATATATGCAATCTTTGAAAAGTGATGGCGAAAAGTACCTGACGCTTGTGTGGAGATCTAGATCTGTTGTAGAGGAAGAGATCTCCTGGTTGGAGCAAGAGAATTTTGCTTTAGACTCGAGATTCGTTATCGATCTGTGATGGCTTTAGGTTCTAGCTCAAACCCTTAGTCGAGGGATTGCATGTGTAATTGGTCGTAAACACAGATCTACAAGAAAGGGAACATATATTTTTTATTGATCACAAGCAAAATGGTATATGTATTCCTTCACGCATAGGATCTCCTCTCTAGATTTCAGTAGAGTCTCCCCCTCTCTGAGCAATATGACCTCAAGAAGAAGTGAATCACAATCTCTGAATCCGAATGACAACATAATTCTCTAATTCTCTCTCAAACTCTAGTTCGACCCTCTAGGATAAATTAGTATATAAAGAACTAGAGAGTTTCCAAGGAGGATGAATGTAGACGCTTAGTGTGAAGAGAAGTTAGGAAGCTTCAACAATAATGCACCCAAGCCAATTCGAAGAGATAGGACATGGTGAAGCTTCAAATTGATCTCCTAGGAAACATAAGACTCTAGAACACGAGCCATGGTTGCATGGGCAAAACAAAGAAATTTCAGCTGCAGGTAAGGAGGGTATTTCGTGCGGTTGTGGGGAAAACTAGGTCCAAAGAGGAGCTAAAGCCCATGCAAATGGTCAACAACAAAAGAGCTCTCAAGTACTAACCCTAGGGAGAAAAATAGGTTGATAACACCTTCTCTGTTGGTTGTTACATGACAAACATATAGTTTAATGCTTCATAATCCCACAAGAAGAAAGAGTTTGAATGCTTGAGTTTGATGTAGCTTTATTAACACAACAAGAAAAAAAATAAGAAATAAAGTTCAAATTGCCAAAGAAGGGATATGAATGATAGGTCAAAAGGCAAATCTTGAGATCTACTTGATTGCTATGAGGCCATTACCCCAAGTCCCATGCAATGAAACACATACCTAAAGATGACTAAGTAAAATTATCCAAACCCCCATGCAATGAAAAGCATATGCAGACAAGGGGACTCTATGAATTGAAGTAAACGAAAAAGAAATAAAAAACAAGAAAAATGCAAGAAATGGGTGGTAAGACAAAATGCCAAGGATGTTGACTTTTGGTTGCGGTTAGTATTCAAGTTAGCCAAATTAAAAGAAAGAAAAAATATTATTTACAAGCTCATGTAGGCTCCAAAAAGATAGGTCAGCCCCTACCATGCGAATGCGTGTCACCCTTGGTCAAAACCCACCTCTTTTGACCACTATATATATACACATTCGACCTCCTCATTTGGCAATAAAAATTCGGATCTCACTTAATCATCTATTCTCTATTCACGTGTGTGAAGGAGAGAAAGGAGAAGACAAAAGTTTGACTAGCGTTGACCACTCCTTGATTGAGCTGTTATGAGGTCAGTTTGACCGAGTTTTCTTAGGCTTTGACTAAGCTGTTTTGAAGTTAGTTTGATCAAGTTTTCTGAGGCTTTGATTGACTATTCTGAGGTCAGTTTGACTGAGGTTTCTGAGGCTTTGATTGAGCTATTCTGTGGTCAGTTTGAGTGAGTTTTCTGAGGCTTTGACTGAGTTGTTCTGAGGTCAGTTTGATAGAGTTTTCTAAGGGTTTAATCAGGTATGTAATGGGTTGTTTGACCACATTTTTGAGGCGGTTGATCGAGCTCTATTATGGGCAGTTTGATCAAGTTGCTATATTGACTAGGTTTGACCTGTGGGATTTCTGTGGTTTGTTTGACCAAATTTGACTTATGAATATCAAATTGTAACTTTGTTGAATTGAAGAATTTCTCTTAGAAAAGATTGTTGGTTTGCTCTCGAGTTTGGGTTTCCTAGGTGAAAATTTGTGTCTCTTTATGATCCTATTGTTATTATTGCATTTGAGAATTTTTTATGTATAATTGGTCAATGATTTATGTGACATAGGACACCTTGATTAAGAAATCATTGGAAAGTAATTATCAGATTCGAAGATCAGATTTCTCTTTAAAAAATCAACATGGTTTCAGATCCTAGGTGAAAGTGCAACCATTAAAGAGACAATGTTAGTGAATAAAAAGGACAAGCCTTACAAAGGATATATTGGATCATTAGTAGTTTCCTTAAAGCTGTAGCAACTAATGAAGTCTAGTCTGAGGCTTGAGCTATATTGAATATCTGGAGTAGGCTGAAATTCAAGAAGGCAAAATCTTAGTGGTCCTATCTTAGGGCAAGCTTTTGAGGTGAATTCGGCCTTGGTTAAGGTAGACTTGAAGTCACTTTCTTAGGATTTCTTGAGATCATTTTTTAGGTTATTTCGAGCTTGTTTGAGGCAAATTGTAACCTGTTCTCAAGAACATTTTTGTGACAATTCAAATCACTGACTAAGGACAAATCTGAGGCATCATATTTGGAGCAAATCTTGAAGCGGTCATTGTAAACCTTGAAGAAGCTTGGAGCAGATTTTGAAGATGATCCTTGTAAGAAGATCTTGAAGAAGTTGAGCTAAGGAGTCTTGAATTATTTAATGAGGTCTGTACAAGCAATAAATTGGAGGGTCTTGCCAGAACAGATTAGTATATGATAGATATGATTAACTTGATTTGATTCATGAAAGTTACTCCTGAGCTAGAGGGAGTTGAGGAGAAAGGCTCTCTCATATAAAGCAAGAAAAGTAATAAACCTTGTACTAAAGTATGAGCCCTTCTTGGAAGAGTTGGCAGACTTAGGGTTTGTAAACCCTAGAAAAGACTTGAAGGTTATGATTTAGAAAGTCGTAGGATTTGTGTTCAAGAGGGAGAAATTGTATTGAAATCTAGAACCGTGACAAATGACTGGAAGAGCTCCTAGTTTAGAGCGAGTAGGTAGGCCAACAAGTTTGAAGGATGATGCCATGATGGGGGAAATTGTGCTGAGGCTTGAAGAGAAGTTAATGGTGACTTCCAAGTGGATTCACAAGATCAAGATGGGAGCATAGAGAAGTACAAAACGAGATTTGTGGCTAGAGGGTTCTCCAAGAAAGAGGGAGAGGACTACGAGGAGTTGTCGGGTACACTTCTAGTATAATTATTATTTCTATTACTTCTGTTATGGATTGAAGGTTACATCAGATGGATGTAAAGACTGTTTTCCTCAATGGAGTGATTGAGGAAGAAGTGTACATAGAACAACCTTAGGGATTTGAGGTATATGAGGAGTCTCATGTTTGCAAACTAAAGAGAGATTTGTACGAACCTCATGCATGGTATTCTCGGCTTGATGGATATATGATGGGTCTTGGTTGATCTTGTTATTATCTGATTTGTTTTTGACGAGAGCAGAAGGGCTCACGTGACAGAGAGAGTAGCAATGGCAAGACGATTTGCTTCTGTGATAGAGGGAGCAGTTAAGCCCTGCTTAATTGTTAGAGGGAGTTAACCTTTGAGTTTGAGATGAAGGTTCTAGATTTGATTCATTACTTCCTTGGTTAAGGGAAGTATGCTTTTGAGATCCTTCAGATGATGGATTGCAATATTTTCAGACTAGATGCTCAAAGACAACAAATCTCTATGAAAAATATGCCTTCTATGAGTGGACCATATCAGAGAGTTGATATGCTTCAGTGGCTGAGAAGCAACTGTGGTAGAGGAAGCAACAAGGATTGCCACAACATGATTTGGTTTAGTGTTAGGGTGATTGGAAAGTAGCTGGCAATGGATCCAGTGAAGGAAGTTTATGGTTGAGCTAAGGCATGCGTCACAACCTTAGTCACCGAGTTTGGCGAATTTTATTGTTGGGGTTCGAAATTCGCCGAACTTGAAACAATGTCGAACAAGTTCGAAAAAAATTGCCGAATTTTATGTCGAACACGAACTCGAACATAATTGAGAACCTTAACGATTTTTTTAAAAAGTTCGTTTAAAAATCGTGAAAAATCGTGGAAAAATCCGTTTAGGTTTGGCGGGTGAGGGTTTTGTTTTAAGTTTTAACTTTTGTTTGGCTCGAGTTATGACTACAGTCTACAGTCTGACATTTTACAAACTCTGCCGGCCCCTCGCAACTAGTCTTCAACTCTTCACAACTAAGAACTCCTGCACGCTGCTCCTCGGCGACGACGACGTCGATGACCACCACTGCCTCCTGCTCTAGCCTCAGCCCTCCAATGCAGCGTGCTACAACCTACAACCTACAGTCTATTGCAGTTGCTCCAACTCCAGTGCTCTGCTCCGTGACTGCTGCAGTGCTCCGCTCCAACCTCCAACGTCTAGCCACGAGTCACGACCGAGTAACGATGGCTCCAGTCTCCAGCCTCTCGCGACTCGCTCCAGCCTCCAACCTCGACCCTCCTGCTATTGACTGTGCACCATTCCAGAATCTAGACTCCGTCTAAGGGCTCACGCTGGTTGAGGGCTCACGCTCGTCGCTCCACAGTCCAGTTCTAGCTAAAACGATTCCAGTTCCCCAGTCGATTGTCACAGGCTGCCTCAGTTGACAGTGTTGCACAATGCACTGCTGGCTCACGCTCATGCTCAAGCTTGCAACCTGCACAATGCACACATAGCCTTGGCAACTTGCAAGTTGGCCCACTGCCCAGTGTCCACAGGCCCATCGCCTAGTTACAGACTTACAGTCACAGAATCCATTATCCATGTAGGCAAGCTTCAATTTTTTTATTGCGATTTAAAAAAAAAGTTTACAGTTTATAAAATTATATATACAGTTTTAAAAAAAATTTATTGTTTACAAAAAATTATACAGTTTTAAAAAAAATTACTGTCTACAAAAAATTTCATGCTGTAATTGCAAAAAACATAGAACTAACTCAAATGTAAATTAAAAAAAAAAATTGCAGACGTTTCAGCCATTACTTCAACAATCAAAACCTTTAGATTTCAATGGCACCCCCAAAATCAACTGCTGTAGCATGGAATTTTTTCAAAAAAGAAGGGAAAAATCTTTTGTGTGAGCTATGTGGGCATCAATTCATTGGCAATTTAACTAGAGCAGTGGATCACCTTCTCAGTATTAGCAATGGAAGTGGAGGTGGTGTTGAAGGCTGCACTAAAATCTCAGACGAACAAATTAACCATAGTGGAGAAAAGCTATTTCACTTCAAAGATGGAAAAGGAAAAAAGGGAGAAGAGGTAGCAAATTGAGTAGGATTGGGTACACTCTCGTTTATTCATCTTGATATCCTTAAACTTGTTTTTGAGAATGAAGATCTGATTTGCATTGTTCACTTTGGACATCCCAACCAACTTATCATATATTTCCTTAGAAGTTCCCAAGTCAGAAATATAGGCAACCAAATGCTTTTGAATGGAGTCAATCAAAATTTTCTTTGCTTTGAGCTCACCTTTTCTATACTTTGTTTTCGCAGCAGCAGGAGCATTTGAAGGAGGCTCCACCACTTTTCCTTGCACATAGTCCAATACTTCACGCTCTTCCACTTTTCCCTACGGTTAAATAGGCCTGCAGTCAACATAGGTGAAAGTGCCTACATCACCTTGGTTTTGTGCCAATAAATGTAGTGTGCTGAGACAAAGATTCTCCCAAAAAATCGAAGTCAAAAGGTGCCCAAAACGTCAAAGTCAATGCTAGACAAACTGCGGGAAAACTTTAGATTTTTGGCCCTGTAATTTTCATCCTCCTTTTTGCCACACGTGTGAGAAAAATCAGCTGCTCAATAGTTGTACGAACTAGTCTTATGAGGAGAGAGAAGGATGTGTGAGTTGATGAGGTGCCAAATGAGGTTGGAAGTCACTCTTATTTATACGAGTCGATATGGGTCAAAAGACATGTCTCTTCGGCTTCATGAGCCTACATGATGATGTGGCTGACCTTGACAATTTACACATGTGTGGGCTTGACCTCAAAAACATATTTCTCCTTGTCTAAATTTAGTGATCTTTAGGTCGATTTTGGTCCTCTCTAAAAGTGGAATTCAATGCAATAATTATCTCCATCAAATGAGGTGTCCAAAGTGGAATTTGACCCTAGTTTCCAAGTTTAACACATTTCTATGTGGATTTTCCTGAAACCTTTTTTGGGTTATGGAGTCCTAGTGTTTCGTAGCCTCTCTGACAACTGTCGAGACTGGAATACCATCCGATGCTACAAAAAATAACACTCCCTCTTAGCTAGGAAGGTGTTCTGATGTCGTACTGCTACAACAACCTATCTCTGCTTCACTCTCTATACATGTTGTTGGTGTCTAGCTACTGTGACTGCCTGCCACTGCCCACCAACCACCGTGCAACTCTGATGCTGCATAAGTGTTGCTGCTAACACTGCTATACTGTTTCCAACTCTACATCTGCACTGCAATTCCCTCTCAACTGTTGTTGCTGCCACTGCAACTACTGCAACGGAGAAGCATCTGAAATACTGAATCAACTGCTTTTCTGTGCTGCATCTGTCTCTTGAGCATCTGACTACTACTAGCCTCTGCACTATCCACTGAGGAATCTGCGCTGCTGCTGAGCCTCCTACTCTGTTGTCATCACTGCTCTATGCTCCTCAACACCTGATTGCAACTAGTCTGCAACTGTCACTCCAGAATTTGATTGCATCAACTGACACTGATTCTCCTGCTACTGAATACTGTGGGCCCCTGTAGCAAGGTAATGATCCATTAGAAAACACCAACTGTTGCTCACTTCAATGGAGCTTGCCCAAACTTCTGCGCAACTTTGGCACTATAGCTCCATATCGTCCCACCTCAAACCTGAAGGTATAGTTGCAAACATGGCAAAGTCTTCCTCCAAACTGGAGGACAATTTGTCTATCTTTGCAGATGCTGCTGCTTGGTCCAAATTCTCCTGCTTGTCCTTCCTTTGAGGACACTGAGTACTATAGTGGCCAAATTCGCCACACCTGAAGCACTTGACCTTAGATAGGTCCTTCGTTTTCTTCTTCTCTCCCCACTGTGAACCTTGTTCCTGATTGGGACCCTTTGATGCAAGGGCCACTTTCTTCTCCTCCTCTCCTATTGAACCCTTACTACTGCTGTCGTTGATGGAAGTCTTCACTAGTGCTTGCCTCATATCTTCTTGCTATAGGTCTGACCATATCCTGTCCCACCTTGGTAATGTATCTCGTACTAGAATGCCTTGGACGGATATTTCCCAATCTTCGGAGACACTGTTCATGGCCAAACGCACAAGCTCTGTATCTTGAGGCGCCTCTCCCATGGCTGCAAGCTGATCCTGGATTTCCCTAATTCTGGTGAGAAAGGGATCAATGCCTTCACCCTTACACATCCTGATGTTTCTCAACTTGTCTTTCACGAACATCTTTTGCTGCTCGAAAGGATTCTGGTATAGTTGTGCAGAGCATCCCACATCTCCTTGGCGGTGTTCTTGCCAAATATATGTGAGACTATATGATCTCGGACTCCATCCAGGATCATCCGCTTCATCTTGGCCATTTCTTTCTTGTACTCTTCCAACTAATCTGCATCGGTTGGTACTACCACAACGTTCTCTGCAAAGGTTTTCAAGGCATGCTCATCTAACAGGAAGGACATCTTGGCCTTCCATATGACACAATGTTATCGGAACCGAACCGGTTTCGGAAAACCGACCTGTTCGACCGGTTTGGAGGCAAAATCGGTCTGAACCAGCCGGTTCAGTATCAGTTCGATTCGGAGATCGGCTCCTTCGGTTCACAAGCCTGGGCATTGAAATATATATATATATTTTATTTTTTATTTTTTTTGTTTTAAATTATTATTTTTCCTAGTTACTAATGCTACCCTAGGCCCCCTAAAGCTACTTAAACACCCCTACCCCCTCTATTTCACTCCCACTATTCATTCGAATCTCTTGCAATTCTTGAGTTGAGTTCGGTGAGGAGAATTCAAAGAGTTTTTTGTAAGGTTGTTCTAAGGGAGATTTTCTGCAGATTTGAAGAGCTAATTGGAGTCTTGGAGAGTTGTTGGGTTGGCAGATTTTCGAGCTACTTCAAAGATTTTTTTCCAAAGATCTTTGAGTTTTCTTCAGTGGTTTTTGCAACTGGTGGAAGATGTTATTTTTTATTTTGTTGGGGTTGCTATATAGTTGATTTCAAAGGATTTTGGAGCTGATTTTCTCCAAAATTTTAGAGGGTAAATCAAGGGCCATGGGAATCAAGCCATAATCCCATTGCAGACTTGGATGCTACTCATTCTTCAGATGAGGATAAGGAGGATGATTAGGATGATGATTGATGATTGATGATTTGATCACTGATTTGTTGTAGCTGTAGCTTGTAGTATAATATTATGATCTATGATTTTATTTTGGACTATAAAGGCCTTTTAGAGCCTGCTTCTTGATGTTTGTAACTTTTTTGGTTCAACAATGTTTTGCACTAAGTGCTATTTTGGTTGTATACACTATTACATGCTATATAAATGAGAACTTTTGCATATTTGTGTATAAATGGTTTGGATTCATATGGATGCACATGAATATATATGTTTTTCTTTAAAATATGAATATTTTATTTGTTTTTGGTAAACTGGTTTTTTTCAGCTCCTGTCCGGTTCTGACCGGTTCTCGGTCCACAAGGTTTTCCGGTTCGATGATTGGTTCGGTTTCGATAACATTGAGATGACATAGTTGGAAGCTCCCTCGAACCTATCCTGATCTCTAAGCCCAGTTGTGGCCATCTTTGAAACTTGAATGGAAATCTCCCTCTTTCTCCTGCTCGGCTGTTGATTCCCTTATGGAGTGAGAAAATCTGCTTGCAGCTATCGCTGGCTGCAACTAGAAATTTGGATTTCTAAACTAGAAATCCTCTGAGAGAAATTCCCTCTGTGTGTGCACTTTTCTCTTCCACTCGACACTGATTCTGCTCTAGAAAAACTGCTGCAAAACCCTTATGCGCCAAAACAAGGAATCTGCTTGGTGAAGATACTGATCTGCACTACCGAAATTGTTTCTCGACTTTACTACTGCCTGCCAGAATTGCTACTGGGTTTTGCAAAATTTTCCTTCCAATTGCACTGAGAAATCGAACCCTTTGCCTAGCAGTTCGAACTACCATGCAAATCTGGAAATCAAATTGCCAGACTCCCTCTGAATCTGGACAATTTCTTCCTTCCACTTTTGAGTTTCTTGTCTGATCAAATTTGCTCTGATTCCATGTGAAAATTTCAACTATTGCAGCAACTGGAAATTATTCTTCTAACTGTATATTAATTAACTGTTTATTTGCTACGACAAATAATGAATAATTCACAACTGCAATTTTCACCAAAATAATTACTGCGAAAGATACTCTGGAAACTGAGAAAATACTGGCATTTACACAAAAATATAACATTGTTGTTTTTGAACAAAAGTCCCTAGAAAAACCCAATGTGGGAAAACCAGTGCAACAACTGAGGGTTTTTTTATTAAACAACAGTGAGAAAATTCGGAGTACAATAAATGTCGCCAAACTGGCGAATCTACCCACGAGATATTACTAAGGGATTTTACCCTTTCTTCGAGCAATCCCGACACTGTTTGACCTCTGAAAAGTTAGCTGTCCAAACTGGTCTGTGCAGGCTCTGCGTCACCCCTGCACTGCCTGCCAAACGCTTTGCTTGAATCAGCTGCCAATCTAGCCGTCTTGCCTGTCGCTGACTGGGAAAAAGCTTCTCCGACCTTTTGGAAAATCTTCTTGGCCTTTGGAATTGAAGGCGCCTTCCCCTTTAGCTGAATCGAATTGCTCACTTGAGGCTCCGTGCTGCCTCTGGGCAGCCTCCTGGAGAATATTTTCGGCCTCCTCTTTCTGACCCTTCGGAATTGGAAAACTTCCTCCAAACTAACTGTCTCTGCCCCTATCTCTGCGTTCCTTCTCTGGCTCGAACTTTCCATGCAAGATGCTGCTGCTCTCTGGAAAGTCGAACTGCCCAAGGAAATTAATCACAAGTTTGTTCCTCCATCTACCCATCGACTTCTTCTTATAATCTCCAGTTGGGACTCCAATGGCCAATATTAAAACTTAATCTTTGGCTGAGATCATTTCCTAGTCGATTTGTGTGAGTGTCTAGAGAAATCTCACCTTCCCCAACTAATTGCTGTTAATTAATCATTTTCCCTAAGTTAAATTTAGGAAAAATTTAATTACTGATTAATTAACTTAATTAATCATTTCTAGGTAGATTTTCTTGAAACCTTTTCTGGGTTCTGGAGTCCTACTGTTTCTTAGCCTCTCTGACAACTGTCGAGACTAGAACACCATCCGATGCTACAAAAACTAACAAGAAAGAATGATTTAAATCTACACACAGATTATATTATGCACATATCTCACTGTGTGCTGAGTATAAGCTTTTGGCTTTATCTTTGTGGATTCATGGGTGGTTTTAATTTTCCTTTTAGTTGCTTGGGCATCTGATATACTAGATCTTTTTAACAATAATTAATGGATGCAGTTGAAGATCTGTCTTAGCTGCATCAGATATGGATCCCAGACGTATCAGAGCCATATCTGATTTGGATATGTATCCAAGCCACATCAGGGCTGTATCTGGATCCTAAAACGTTATTTATTAACAAATATCAGCAAAAATGCAAGAGCACACTTATATCCATGTTATGGTTATGTTATCTATTGGACATGCTAAAGAGACCAATCACTGTACCAACTTTTAATAACCTCAATGAGCTCAAGCAACCTTGAAAAATTGTGAAAATAAAATAACTATTTTGAATAGCAGCCTGATTTAAGACCATACAGGCCAGGTACTACAAACAGCCTGTGGGATCTATTCTTTCTATTTATCACAAACACAAAATCTGCCAATGTATTCTTCAGACTTAGCTGTTTATAGTTTGGTATGTTTTACTTGGATGCTTGTTTACTTAAAATTTAAAGTGACATGATTTTGTATGGTGGTTATTGAGATAAAATGTGATTAGTACTTACGAGGGAAGCTATTTTCAATTAGATTGAGCAATCATTCACATGGAATTAGCGGAATGGGAATGTAATGCATTTACATTATCTCTGGTAAGTCTGTTTAGCTAATGGATGTATCGACCTTTTTTCTGTTACAGATAACACAGGAAGATTGCCTCGATTTGAGGCAGCAAGTTAGCGATTTGCAGGAGTATTCGAATGTAAAAATTTCTCGAGTCTCTCGATATTTGGGAGTACTTGCAGAAAAAGCACGCAAGCTAGGTATGGTTTCAAATTACAGTTCCAGTGGTTGGCTAAAACGTTTTCTTATTTTATACTTATACTAAATATGTTAACCTTATTTCCTGAATCTGTGTATTGTGCTCGAAAACACAATTTTTTTGTTATTTATGTGGGTATATCTATATTTATGAAATATTTTGTACGTGAGCTCATAGTTTTCTAATAATGTGTTAATTTTTAGTCCTTCAATACTTTTTAGAAGGTCATTTATGTTTTTTTTTTCAATAGAAAAGTTGTAACTGTCATTAAGGGAATGAAAATTACATTTTGAAGGCGCCATGGGCACACAGAATAAGATCCTAACAGGCCTTGGGCCTCTTGTCAAAAAATACAGTGCCACGCTTTAAATGGCCGGTCATCTGCGTTGAAACTGCCCAAAAAGGCTCTCAGCTAAATACATCAGCCACATATAGTTTAGCAAAAAGAACAGCAATACGGCTTAATAGCCAGCCCAGAAAAAAAAACATATGAGACATAAGATTATGTTGAGCACTAAACCGCAAAGGAAAGAATCACGTCAAAGAAGTCTGAAAAGACATTTAGTCCGACTGTGGAAATTCCAAGAAGGGCCGGTGGAAATAGCTGTATTCCCGATCATCCTTGAACTCCTTTATATGCCATGTTTCCGCTGATTCAGGTGCACCTGCTTTCGACAAAGCATCGGCAGTCACATTTCCTCTCTATAAATTTCGCGAATTGAAATAAGATCAAAGGACTGCTTTAGCAAGATGATCTCCTCCAGACAGAATGGGGCACAGGGAATACGTGTGACATCTGGAGATGCCATTGAACCAGTTCACAACCAGCTGAGAATCCCCAAAGATCTGGATGCAGCGGATTTCTTTCTCGATGGCAAACAACAAAAGAAGCTTCAGGCTCATGAGCTCACCGTAATTGTTGGTTCCCTGCCCCTGTCCAAATTTTATCATAAAAGAGTGGCTGTTTGACAGGTGCAGAGAGACCCCTCCCCCACAGCTTCCATCGCTTAAGGCCACGCCATCAAAATAGGCCCATGAATAGGAGTGGTCGATTGGTTCTTCAACAAAGACATGGCAATGAGGAGGGATATCGTAATCAGCAATAAGGGAAAAGGTGGCCACGACCTTTGCAGCGACTAGGTCTGGAACTGAAATCTTGTCCAAGAAAACAGCAGCATTACGTACAATCCAAATACCCCACGATATTAATAGGAGTAAAGATCTGAGCTTTTTTGGCTGAGCAGCATTCCACCAAGAGTCCCAAGCTTCAGTATAAGAATATAAGAGTTCCCTTGCCACTGGGAGGGAATACTCAGAGAGGCAAGAACAGAGCACCAAACAGCCGAAGCAAAAGGACACATAATGAAAAGATGAAATACAGACTCAGCAGCTTTCTTGCAGAAAGGGCACCAATCCAGCCCGATGATCCCTCGCTTAGATAGAATGTCACCTGTGGGCGCACTGGTTTCTAAAATGCATCACTGGAAAAGGTGAGTTTTGGCTGGACAGGAAACTTTCCAGATCTTCCACCACCCTACCAAATGATCAGGCATCCTGTCTTCAATCAGGAAAACATATCCGGCTTTCAGGGTGTAAATGCCTGATTTTGCATATGCCCAAATCAGCGAGTCCTCCCTACCCCTTATACGGGCATGACCTGCATTCAGGCTGGCAGTATAGCGGTGCCACAAGTTCGAACATTCTCTCAGCAGATTTAGCTGCTGGGCATCCAACCTTGACCCTAAATTGAAGAACTGGCCTCATCTACCACATGAGCTAAAGAATGATGGCCCTGAGCTTGGAGGAGATCAATTAATTCAGGAGGCAGCTGAAAATTTTGTCCACACCCCACCCAGGGGTCCAAACCAATTTGAACCTGAACATTTCCGACCTTCCAGGCGAAGCCTTTTTCAATCACCTGAAATGAGTACCCTCCAAATTACCGAGACATTTGATTTGCTCAGGTCCGGGGATCAGATCCATTCCATTAAGGTCCAAGGTCAAATATATTTTTTAGTTACCACCTCAGTCCAGAGGCTGCAAGAGGAGATCAATCTCCAGCCCACCTTGGCCGCCAAGGACCTGGCAAAATAGTGGATGTTCTTCAGCGCCCGACCACCCTATTCTTTCGGAAGAGAGATTCTGTCCCATTTTACCCACGTAAATAAGCGACCTTCTTTTTGCCCTGCCCATAAATATCTGCAACAAATTTTTTGAATCCGAGAGAGTACTTTTTGGGATCCAAGATAGTGAAGACCAGAACACCGGTGTAGCCTCCAGGACTGCTTTTATAAGGATCAGCCTGCCTGCACACAGAAGCTAATGAAAGCTCCAGGATTTTAGTTTGCTTTCAAACTACCAACCATTGCCAGTCCCTGTTATGTTGAGCAAGGCCTCCAATTGATAATTTGTGGTATTAGGATTGATTATGTAAATAAGTGCCTATTTATCCCATAAAGGTAACTTGGCTTAAGTCAAGGATTTTCCTTCTTTATTGGTATAAATAGTGGTCCCCCCACTCATATATATCTCATTTTATTTTAATAGTCAGCTAGTTTTTGAAGTTTATTAGGGACATCTTCCTTCATTGCTTGGATTTGCCAGCTGCAAGTTGGTGTCAGAGCCAGTTTCAGATCTATGTGGTAGGGATGGTCTTTGAGTTGCAGAGGGTATAATTTTCTATTGGAGAATTGGAGAAGTGATCTTTATTTTGTTATAATCTACACCCAGTGGCTGTTAGTTTTTTAAAGCAATATCAAAGGAGAGATACAATTGCTGCATTTTTCCCTTCCACAATTATTTGAAAACATGTCCATTCACATACACATCTTCGATAGACAATAACTTTCTGCTGGAGTGCCCAATTGAGGATTTTTTGTTTGTTTGTTTGTTAATTTTTATTTTTTCTAATTTTATTTTATTTTATTTAATTTATTTATTTATTCTTTGGTTGTTAGAATGTAGATTCAAAAGGTTCATATGAGGGGTCTTATTAGAAATTTTATGAAGCAAAAAGGTAACAGGCTTTGAAAGTTTCTGTACATTTTCAGCTGCAAAACCCTAGCTGAAAGGGGGAAATTGTCATAACTTTTGAGTAAATTTTTCCTGATTTGCATTTTAACTTTAATGCAAAACAGAAAAACTTCATGTCTTTGAGTAGAGGTTTCCCAGAGCTTAACCCTGTGAATTTTTGGCCTTAAGGCTGTTATGAGATAGAGTATAAGAGTAATATATTTCATGTTCTAACAGCCCAGTCTTCTAGCCGATCCAGGGAAAAAACATACCAAACTATCTTGATAAGTATCAACCACATAAACCAGATTTAAAAATTCAATTTTATAGCAGTAAAGCAGCAGCAATACAGCTCTTAGATTCTTCATTGATGATGTCTAATTACTAAACACATTGTCCCTTTACTTATGTCAAATCATCAAGACATTTATAATTGTAAATAACATGTATGGCTGAAAATTAAATCTGGAAATTGCACTAGTTTTGGACAGCCAAAAACTTCAATAATATGCTCAAGATGAAATTCATGTACATACCATAGCCTTCTCTGAAGGCTAGTACAAACCCGCTAGCTCTTCAAAACTCTAGTTAGGGAAAACCTTGAAAACTTTAGCTCAACCAAGGATCTCCAACTTGCAAGAATCATTTGAACAGGTCCTCCAAGGCAAGAGATCCTCTTCTCTTGTTGTTCCTCTACCAAATATATCATAAGGTTTATCACAAAACCCAAATCTCAAACCTCCAAGGGATGAACCCTAATCCTACACTTCCGAGATGCCCCAAGAAGACCAAGAAATCCTAGCAACTCCAATAGAGAGAGATCTTGTAGAAATGAATACTGAGAGAGAGAGAGAGAGAGAGAGAGAGAGAGTAGTGCGTGCCTAAATCACATGGCACAAGGATACTAGACATGGAGTACAGAGGAATGCGAGTGAACATGTTGACTTTGGAAATAGGACATGGACGACATGTTATTCACATATATAATTATGTAGATTAAAAAATTTACAATTTACAAATACAAAAATTAAATGTAGACATAAAGATCCAAAGTTTCTATAAACCAGGACATTTACAAAATATTGATACAACTAGTTGCTAATCAATGATAGATGATGAAACACAAGAATTTATGGAATTTAATACACGTCACAAAATAGAAGTTTAGAACTTAGAAGTTAGAATCATAAACTACAATGTTCTCATTAAGTCATTTGATGTCTCCAAAATCAAATTATGTTACATAGATATTGAGTCACTTATAATATAGTTGGGAATGCCTTTTTGAAAATACAAAATGGTGGAGATATTAGAATTGCAGATGGAATAATTTCATAGCTCATCACTATTAGTAGTTGTAATGTCCTCTACGAATTGAGGACAAATGGGACTCATTAGCCTATCTATCCCTGTAGGCTATAGTCCACCTAAAAAGGGGAGAAACCCTAAAATATCCATTGTTGGGCAAGTTTTGGGGCAATTGGGTGAAGAAACCCATAATTGGGGTTTTGAGAAAGATTCATTCAATCAATTAGGAAGATGAAACCCCTGAAGGAAATGTATAAATAAAGGAGGGTTGAATTCATTTTGGAGCATCAAGTGTAGATCAATTCATTTGTTTCTTGAGCATTAGCTCTAAGGGTTTTAAGACCCATTTTTCCTATCAATTTTGGTGGTGAAAGATTCCAGCTAGTTGATCAACTTTATCTTTATCTTTCATTGCTTTTGTTCTGGCACAACAAGGGAAAAAATGATGTCTAAAGGTTTGATCTCTGAGAAGATAAGCATATGAAGCATAAAAGGTCCAGTAAGGAGGGTAGCGAAGCTCAGTGGCAAACTACAAAATCTAGAGCAGTTGTCTGTACCCCATGTTGCACACATTTTGTCATAGTTCCAAGGAAGCAGTTGTACCATATTTTTCAAAGGATCAAGATCATCAACCATCAATATTTTGAGTCATTGTAAACCCATTCTGCAAAATTTGTAATGTAAATGATGCTAGTAAGACCATCTATGTATGTAACAACCTAGGTAAGCCTATTATTTTGGCGGCAAATTTCATCCTGAAAGGTTTTTTGTCTCACTGATTTATCTGTGTTTTTAAATATGGATGATTGACAGAGTTTTTCCCTCCAACCTGACCCCAAAACTAGGGTGGAATTTATCGTCAAAGTCTTAGGTGAGTCCTAGTGTTTTAGTTGAGTCTTTTGTAAAAGTGATTTGGGAATAATTTAGGCTAACTGGCTAAATTATTTTATTACAAGTCACTTGGTCTACTAGATCATATTGTGTCGCAGAATTGAGTGTGTATTTTGAGGGCTTATAACAAACGGTGTTCCCCCTTTGAGAGTTGAATTTGTAAAATCTTATGTAAAACATATTTTAGTGCATGGTTCCTCATACTTATACACTATGGTTAAAATATTTGAGGGTGGAAATATAATTAATCCCCTCAAGTGTCAATCAATTAATTTTCCTGGCAAAAATAAAATTAATCCTAATCCAAAACAATAATTAATTAGAGTCAAAAAATTAAAATGCTTGAGAAATTAAATTCTCCAAGTGGAAAATTTTGTGGGACTTGAAGAAATTAATTTTTGGAGGTTCCCCACAAAGGGAATATTGGAAATTTTTAAAAATAATTGGGTCCTTGGCCTTGGTGGTTGTGTCTAAGTCAAATTTTTGAGGAAATTAGCTCAAAATAATTATTTTTGAGCTAAGAAAAAATGTGTTTAATGAGAAATTCGAAAATTCCTCAAAAATAAGTATTTTCGACAATAGAGATTAAAAGTTGATCAAGGATCTATGCACAGTCGAGATTATTTTGACGGGGATCAAGCCAACTAGCTGTTATTTTCCACTTGGAGGATTTATCTATAAATTATAGGTCATTTGTGTCTCAAGCCAATAGATCTTTGGCTAATGTAATTTTGTAAAAGTTGATGTAAAGCTATTGTCTCGCTGGGAACGTTTTGATTATCATAATAAAAGACTTTGGGGTGCAGTTCACGGTGTCTTTGTCTCGCTAGTTTGTGTTATGTGCTGGGTACAGACATTTCTATATTGTGCTTTAAAATTTAATTGAATCGTTATTTCATTGTAGATGATAGGAACATTCTATTGGAAAGTTTTGGGCTTATCTTAGGTGATCCGATTCATTGTATGTTCTAACAGTGTATTCTTGGGAAAACATAGAGTGTTTGTAGGTTTCCTAGCCCTTGGGCTCAAAGTTCACAGATTGCGGGCACAGGTTGACGATGTTTGGATTCTGAATATTTTATATGATTTTCTATCATCGCCAAGGCTGTGGTTTGGCATTTATTTTTCGAAATACATCTAGCCATTGTCAAAGTTTACGAAAAGAATTATTCTAAAAAATTCTTCTAAGCATTGTACACATATATATTTTGTACAATAAATTTGTAAATTATTTTATTTTCTAACCCTTGTTTTGCAGCTGGGGCTTTTGGGGGTTTTAGGATTTTAATTTTTTGTATATATTGGGGTTTTGGGCTATTGTAAATTTATTTCTGCAAGTGAGATCAAAAGACAATTGCTGGAGTAGAGCTAGATCTAGGCCCTTGATGGTAAAATCTAGTCTCTGCAAATTTTTGTCGGCTAACAATTGAAGAATTTTGCAGAAATTGAAGATTTGAAGCAAAATAATATTTTGGGTGAGAGTTTCGAGTTTTTCAAGTCTCCTAGGTCCAACGTCCTCCTCTCTCCCAGCCGTATAGCCTCTTTGGTCCTCAACGTCAGCCCTTTTCAGCCTTTAAAGGCCTCGGCCTCCCTTTTTCCCCCTAGCCGTGGGATTTTAAGGCCATTTTAGGCCTGGCTGTAAACCTTTAAGGCTTCGACCTCCATCCCTGCACCTAGACAACAACCTTTTAGGCTTGTCGTGGGCCCATCTAGGCCTCTATGACCTAGCCAAAAGTCTTTTTAGGCCTCTTCCTTTCCTCTTCCCTCCTCCTTGGCCCTTCTCCCTTGACTTTTCTGCCCTTGCGTCCTCCTCTTGGGCCTCTAGACCCTAGGGGCAAGATTATTTAGGCCTTTTCCCTTACTGTAAAAATTGGACAACTAGGTCCAAACTCCACTCTTGCCTTCTTCTTAGCCCTAGTTTGCCCTAATTCATCTTCTGGTTGGTCGTTTGATTTCTGGACTTAATATTGGTGGGTTTTGCAGGAGGAATTGGCTCGAATTTTAATGTTTTCAAGTGTTCCAGCCAGTGGAAAAATTTGAGCGAGTTTGACAAGCCTTTTCTAGGTCTAAGGCCTTTGGTTTGACCTCTAACCCTTATCCTCTTATCTCTGTTTTGCTACAGTAAACACAATTACTTCGTAACAGTGGCAAAATATCATTTTAATTGGCTTAAAACAAGTTCATAAATTGTCTAACATACTAGGGAGTTAATTGCTTAAGTTGGTTATTCACCATTAGGCTTGTTTCATGGTTTATTGCTGACTGTAATGAGAGTAATCAGATCTGATATATCACTGATAAACACGATTAGGAGGCATAAAATTGAATGGTAGGATATCTAGCATATTGTCAAACCATTTAAGCAACTCGGACATTAATATTTTGGCATAAATCTTCAAGATTTCATGACTGATATCTCTGCATAACAAGTGTGATCAAATCTAGTATAATATTGAAGCTACATCATAAGAAGGCTAGTCAACTCACAATTTCATATTGGCAAGTTTGGTTTGGAATCTAGAAGTATTTTGGCATGTTTTGACATACTAGTAGATCACTGTTTTCATAAGTTATCTACTTCCATCATACATAATCTTACTTCTGTCCTAAAGTGTTAATGATTGCTCATTTAATTGAAATGCAAATTACATAAGTGCTCTCATTGTTTTAAATGCTATTGTGAAGAAGGATTGCTAATCATTGGAATCTAACATTTGCTTGTTTTGTGTAAGCTCTAAAAATCTTCCTCTTTGCACTAAAACTCACTCACATAAGCACTAAATTAAGAGTTGAATATCATTATTGACGTTAAGATCTAAGTGCTCTTTACTTAGCATTGAAGTATCTTGTTTCTCTAAAGGGGCAATCTAATTGGAAAATTGGTATTTTCACATGATCATTCTTGTTTTAATGATATTCATTTATGAATGATAAGTACACATTGGTATTGAAATTCTAAGTGTCCTTGCTTCTAATCTAATTGAATAACTCTTGTTAATTGGAGATTGGCATTTACCTTGTTGATATTTTTTTTTGAGATCTCTAAATGTTTCAAGAAATAATCATTGTGGCATTGTCATTGATAATCTTGCAATTGATATCTTGATTAATTGTTGATTAAGTTATTACAGGATTTCAATGCATCCCGTAGTTGGAATTTTGTATCTTGTGGGTATCTTTTGTATCTTATTTGCACTTCATAATTTGGCACATTCTTGGTGATAAGATTGTCTTTACATTTCTTAAGTACCCTTGTCATAAAAGCTAATTATAACTAAAGTACTTAAAACCTTAAGCAATCTTAATCTAAGAAACACTCAAAATCCTTGCATTGCATTCTAAGTCTAGTTGCATTAATTACTTACCTCCAAGCATAAGCTTTTTTGATAGATATTTAGGGCCAGCCTTTCTTAATATAGCTTAAGGAATTTAGACCCTCTTTAGTGGTTAACCCGGTGACCTTGCAGTTGTCAGAGCCACAGTCTTTGCTGCGTCGAAGGCATCGGGTACATTCACTAAGTGCCCTAATCGGAAGAAGGGGTCCAGGAAGGACCAAGTAGTAGCCTCTGCAGAGACTGATGAGTTTTCATCTAGCTTTCAGAAGGAGTTCTCTCTCATCGCTTGCATGGCAAGTTTAGTGGGTACGAAGGTTTGGTACATTGACAACAAAGCTTCCTGTCATATGACGGGAAACATAGACTATTTTTGAAAGCTGACAGAAAAAGACACAAAGTTTCACATAGAGATGGAAGGTGATGGGAGGTATCGAGTAGATGGGCTTGGTACAGCTGGATTCGAGACGGAGTTGGGAAAACCCTTGTTTCTCAAAGATGTGCTTTATGTTCTTGTGCTCAAGAAAAAACCTCATCTTAATTTCAGTGTTGGAGGATAAGGGGTAAGAGGTGACCTTTAGAGAGGGAAAAGTCTACATCAGGCCCACAAATTTCAAAGTAGCCAAGCCGATTGGGGTCAGAGAGAAGAGCCTGTTTAGGTTACAGTTTCACACAA
Organism: Pinus albicaulis; assembly: GCA_034641835.2. Classification (NCBI taxonomy): domain Eukaryota; kingdom Viridiplantae; phylum Streptophyta; class Pinopsida; order Pinales; family Pinaceae; genus Pinus; species Pinus albicaulis. The sequence continues at coordinate 1,115,188,887 of CM076575.1, read as the reverse complement.
CCACAACACTTATAACTATGAAAAATCCTAAATCTGGATTCCTACTGCAACAAATCTGAATTACTTCTCCCATTATTTTTCATAATTATCTCATTACAGTGAAATATAAAAGTAATTACTGAAGCAGTCTACACAAATTATGCTGCGGAATAAATCTAAGTGCTGAAACAAATTGAAAAAAATATAATGAAAAACATTCACATTTGACACAATTATTTTTGGACTAAGTCTCTGGAAAATCCCAACTCGGGAAAACCGGTGCAGCAGATCTGAGGGTTTTGTATTATTAATCTGCAAAATCTTGAGTACAACTAGGGTGCCAATATCCGGCTCACTCTTCGGAGAAAATATTGGCAATAGAAGAAATGTGAGATATACCTAACTCTGCAAGTCCTTGGCTGATCTAAACAACGATGGTGAAGGCCCTCTCTGCCTCCGCATGATGCCTACGCTGCTACTGCGTGGGCAAGCTGAAGAACTGTGTCACCTCTCCTCTGCAAATGATCAAGCTGATTTGAAACTGAGTTTTGGCCCTTTTGGCTCAGAAACCCCAGCTTCTAGCTATCTTCGGACTGAATCTAGAAGGCACAACGTCACTTCTGCGTGATCCCCTTCAGGGACTGCATCACCCCTCCAAATGATTGCGCTGCCTCTACTGTGTCACTACTGCCTCTCTTTGAGATGTACTCCTGGTCCTCCTGATGAGTTACTGCATCTGCCCCTCTTTGGAACTGATCACTAGATCGAAATCACTTAGCCAACCCTGCTCTAGTGATTCGATCTTGATCAAAAGCTGTGTCTCTTTCACAAGCTCGAAAATGCCAAATGCTCAATGTAATTTTCATAGGCTCCTCACCCTCCTTATAATCTTTTGTTGACCCTTCAACAGCCAAGATTAAAACATAATCAAGGGCTAAGATTAATTGGGAGATGATCCATGACTTTATCTAGAAAATTCACACTTAGTTTAATTAATACCCTTTAATTAAGGAGTTTCCCTAAGTTTAGACTTAGGAAAACATTAAAAAACGATTAATGAATTTAATTACACCATCTCTAAGTGGAGTTTTCCAAAATCCTTTTTGGCTATTATGGAACACATGTGTCTTAGCCTATATACAAAATTACAAGGCTAGAGCACATCCGATGCTACCATAAATCAACAGTAACTAGAGGGGGCCGTGACTCAGGCAGGAAGCTAGGTGAGTTATGGCATAGGCACATGGGGTATCTGTACCATGGCACGCTGAAGATTCTCAGCCAGATAGCGACTGGATTGCCATAGTGCAACGTTGATTACCATGATGTGTGCAAGGGTTGCACATTTCAAGTATGCCAAGACCTCATTTCCTAGCAGTGATAACATAGCCAAGTCCATTTCGGACCTTGTTCATTCATATGTTTGTGGGCCCATGTCGTCGGTATCCCTCAACGGGTACAACTATTATGTCATCTTTATCAATGATTATTTGAGAAAGACTTGGATCTTCTTTATGAAGAAAAGGGAAGAAGTCTTCTCTAAGTTTCTGGAATTCAAGGCCTAGGTTGAGAACTAGACTAGCAAGAAAATCAAGGAGCTAAGGTCAGATAATGGAGGGGAGTACACCTCAAATGTCTTCAAGAACTTTTGTGCCAAGGAAGGCATCGGGAGGGACTTGAACACACCATACAATCCTCCACAGGATGGGGTGTACAAAGCACAATAACTGGGTCATTATGGGGGCGACCAAAGCTATGTTGCATGACTAGGAGCTGCCCATGTTTCTTTGAGTAGAAGCATGCAACACCATTGTTTATTTGCAGAACAGGAGTCGACATCGAGTGCTGGGGTGAGCTACACCAGAGGAAGCCTTCCTAGGCAAGAAGCCAAACATCTCACATTTCAGGATATTTGGTAGTTTGGTGTACTTTCACGTACCAACAGAGAAGAGGTCAAAATTGGAGCCCACCACAGAGAAGGGCATCTTTGTTGGCTACAATGAGACATCTAAGGCTTACAATATCTATATACCAGGACTCAGGAAGACTATCATCCGAAGGGATGTAAAATTAGGGAAATAAAGGTCTATGAAGAGTTCTTTGGATCGTGAGCTGCTTCTAGTATAGGAAGAGTAGCTGGCTCCCAAGCAGGAGGCTCACCTAGCTCCGCAAGCAAGAGTTGTACATGATGATGGGTAGGCCAAGCAACATGAGTTGAAGATGGACATGCAGGAGGAGGAGCGAGTGGAGCCCACTCAACCAGTAACTCCCAACATAGGGAGGAGGGCTAGATGGGTTGATCAGTTGATCAAAGAGGCCTGGAGCAAGTTGGTGCTCTTAGTAATTTATTTCGGGAGAGTAGACTGCCTTAAAGGTACAAAGGGTACATGGTACTTATGACAGTTGTTGGAGGCCGAGCCTTCTAGCTCTCATGAGGTAGCCACATGGCAGGTGTGGAGAGATGCCATGGTGGAGTACACCTACATCATGAAAATTGATGTCTGGGAACTGGTGCTGAGGCTAGAATGCAAGTCAGTGGTGGGCTCACTCTAGATCTATAAGATCAAGCATGGAGTTGATGGGAGCATCAAGAAGTTCAAGGCAAGGTTTGTGGCCAATGGATTCTCCTAGAGAGAGGGCATTGACTATGATGAGACATTTGCTACTATAGCCAAGTACTTTTCCATCAAGATTGTCATATCTATTGCAATGTAGATGTGGTGGAGAATCTTCAGATGGACGTAAAATCAACCTTCCTCAATGGGGTTGTTGAGGAGGAGATATACATTGAGCAACCAGAGGGGTTTGAGGCACATAGTAGGGAGACACATGTGAAGTCTCAAGAGGGCCTTGTATGTGCTCAAATAGGCTCCATGGGTATGGTATGCTTGTATTGATAGCTACCTTCAGGGATTGGGCTTCATTAAGAGTGAGGCAGACTCCAACCTCTACTACATCATAGTTGGAGGTGAGCTGCTCTTTTTGGTATTATATGTTGATGATCTATTCTTAACAGGGACACAAAAGCTCATTTAGGAGTGCAAGAGAAATATTGCTTGTGAGTTTGAGATGAAGGATTTAGGGCCAATGCACTATTTCCTTGGCTACGAGGTATGGCAGGGAGATGGGAGATCTTCCTGGGGTAGGAAAAATACATTATAGAAATTTTGAGGAGATTTAAGATGCAAGATTGTAGGCCCATGACTACACACCTCTAGTCACGAACTAGAGGAAGGTGGACATGTCTACATCAGAGCAAAGAGACCCCACTCTTTACAGGCAGTTGATTGGGTCGCTCATGTACTTAGTGAACACATGACTAAACATTTGCTTTGTAGTTAATTCATTGAGTCCGTTTATGGTCGAGGCTACCAAAGTGCATTGGGTTGTTGCTAAGCATGTTTTGAGTTATTTCAGGGGCATAATCGAGTTTGGATTGCGGTATACATAGGTTGGAGTGAAGCTTGAGGGCTTAACAAATGCAGATTGGGGAGGTAGTTCCACAGATAAAGGGAGCACTTTTGGCTGCACCTTCAAGAGTTTTCATCCTCTCTCTGCATCATTTTAAATACTTCATCCTTCCTATTAATAGGTGTGCCATAATCCAGGTATCTTTGAAAAATGCACTTTTCATCTCATCCCATGTTCGAATAGACTGTGTTATTAAACCCATGAACCATTTTAGAGCTGCTCCCTTAAGTGTTGTAGGGAATAGCTTCAATTTTTGAGAGTCTTGTAAGTAGTCATAAGATCTACATAAGACTTCAAACTCAAAAAAAAAGTTTCAGGATCTTCAGTTCTTAATCCATGGAAGTTGGGAAGGACAAAAGGTGAAATATTTTTCATTGTAACATTTGTATCCTCATCAACTATAGGAAATCCAACAGAGTTAGGATGTCCTCTGCCTCTACCTCTTCCTCCACCTCGTCCTGTACCTCTTCCTCCTCCTCTTAAGGCTTCTCCATTCAGAATTTCTCCATGGCCTTCTTCTTCTGCGGTTGTAGACTCCTCAGAGCTAATATAAGGTTCTAACTGAAGGGTTAATTGTTTTTCCTCTGGTTCTTCTATCCATGGAATATTGAAGAAAGTTTCTTCTTCTTCTTTCTCACTAGGGATTTCTAACTCTTGAGCTAGAATATGTTCTCTTGTAGAGGTGAAAAATGTTACTCCTTCTGTTGGAGATCTAGGATCTTCTTCTTCTAAGACTGCCTCAGTAGATGAAGTTGGAGAATCTCATGGTTGGATTTTAGACCTTAAGACTTTAGGAAGTCTATGTCTTGAGGTGAAAAATGGGATATGAGTTTGAGATGATGGAGTGGCACTACGTGGTCTTGGTGGGGTGAGTGGTGTTGTAGGGATCAAACTTCTACCTTTAGCTATGAATCTACCCCTAGAGTCTCTTTCTCTATGCATATCAATTTTTTTATTTTTATTTTTATATAATTTTTTTATGTTGTAAGAAATAAGGCTTCCTAATTTCACTTCCCCGACAACGATGCCAAAATGTTTAGTCAATTTGATGTCTCAAATTGCTAACATGAATTATCGACCGAGGTTAGTAATTTGATGAAGTGAGGTGCACTATATGTGCTTAGGTAACCATGTTCTCTTACTTCGTTGTGTATATTTTATGTTGTTTTGGGGGATTTTTGCTATCTTATATCTAAGAAATGAAATCTCTTAATGCTAATGAATAGTTGAACCTAAGTGTTTCTTAATGCTGAAAACTAATTAAAGAAAGAAGAAAATGAAATGTTGGTTTTATTCTAAAGCAAGAAATTAAATTACAAACTATTTTTAATGTAATATGAAATCTAAAAGAAGGAAGAAAATGAAATGTTTATTAACTAATCTAAATTACATAAAAATAAATCAGACTTTGATTGATGTTAGTAGGTCGACATAATGTCTATGAAAAATATGTAGCTAGTTAAAACAAAGCATCATTCTAGATCTAATTGCCTTCAAATGACAAGATGAAATCAATTCCTATCATATTCATTGAAGGCTTCTAGTCTTATGAAAAACAGAGCATAACTTAATCTAATTCTATTCCATGGATTGAAAGCATAAATCCTATCTCTAAGAATTGAAATGACAGTGCTGAATTGAAATTGAAAGCAAATACAAAGCATGAAACTATTACTGCTGTGTGACCGAATACTCAGATCTGGTCTAATTGGAAAATGGCAAAACCACCTTCTTGCGATGTCTTTAGTGAGCACAAGATTACACAGCTAATTGTAAATTTAATGTAAGAAAGCATTCATAAATTAATCTACAAAGAAGTAAACAATTTAAACTATGAATTGACAGGAAATTAATCTTATGAAAGCAATGCGAACTTAACTAGAAATTGACAAAAATAGCATGATGATTAACAATGAATGAAATAACAAAATTCAAACTACAAAAAACAACTAGCATAACCTCCTTTCCGTGCATGGGCCCTTTTGCAACAGAATGATTTGAAAATCTAATGGACTACGTGCGCATCAAAGGCTCAAATTGGTTTTCTTATTATCAAAACAGAGTTTCAAAGGCATACACTGTATTATAAAAAATTATGATTGTCTTCGGTTTCAAAAGGACTGGTATTTAAACAAGTTTTGGATTTAACTGTCTGAGGCGTTTCCGCTTACAGATAATGATTAGAACTGGATTTTAGAAGCATAAACAAAAACAAATTCTTAGTGGCTATCTCTCAATTTGCTACGTCAGAGCAAATCGAGAGTATCTCTCTCGTTGATCTCACTCTTCGACCGACCTTTGACAACGAACATAGGCACGTTTTATTTTCTAATTCGAACAGGTGGATGGGATACGATCCATCTGTGGATCATTCCTGAGATACCCATGTGACCTGTTGTGGATGATTTTGTCCCCTCCTAGAGACAGTCTAGAGTTGCCATAGACCAGTGCCTAGGACATCTTAATATAGCAAGGAGCCCTTTATAGTTTGGGTTGTCAGTCCAAGAACTCACTTACTATCTCTTGTTTGAACAAGGAAACTAGTTTGAATGGGACCAATCTCTTTCAGAAGCTGGTACAAAGATAAGAACAGTGTAGGGACATCATGTAAAACTCCGATACAAAGGCATCAGACAGTTAAGAGACCGCTTACTGTAAGAGGGCCAGTTCAGATAATACATCACAGAAATCAACTATCAAGAGTGAGTGCAGTGAGGAGACATAAAGAAGATATTAGCTAACATGAGACTGATACCCAGATACACAACAGAACCACATAAGGGCATACCAATCTATGAATCCTTATATGACAATGGCGTTTTAAAAGCACCCTTCTCATGCAACCAATATAGCAGAAAATATGGAAGAGATGATCATGGAACAGTATATCATGACTAGGCCTATTTAAAGCGCTTAACTAATTCCAGAAAGGGCACCAACAAAGATGAATCCTTACTGCAAACTAGTGAGCCACTCGCATTCTAGAACATGATACAAGAAGACAAATAGCATGAAAGAAGATATTGTATTAACACATAAGAGAGATTACATACTGTGAGATACCACAGACCAGAATCCTCATTACAGATATAACCCCTCCTCACTGAGACCCTATGGGCTCTGAACCTTCATACAGGAATATTACAGAATGTATACAGAAGCCTTGTCGCTGCACAGTTTGCTGATAGAAATCTGGAACCCTTTCAATGTCTTCTTTTCGGGCCTTTATAGGAAAGATAGAAAATTCTAGAGGAAGGGGTAGATGAAGCACAATTAATGACCCAATTTTGAATAAAATGGCGGAAAACATTCGCGCCCACTCTATGAATGACTAACTATGAATGTCTGTACTTTACAATCTGTCTGTGAAAATAAATGCTGGGAGAGGAAAATCTCCTTATATACAAGACATAAATAATAAAATATATACAATGTGTTGCCTGCAGCTGAGGGAAAATTTGCTGCCGTAAGAGCCCTGAGATAATCTGCAATTCTGTATTGTACTCTCGGCCCTCGATTTTGGACTCGAATCCTGGATCTTTAATGCAGGGCGAATTTCTCTGGAGGGTTCTGTGAATGCATTTCCTTGTCTTCTTTAATTGGCGATCATTTCTTGTACCTACCCTCAGCTTCTTCATTAAATTTCACCCACAGGAAATCGTCTTTTATGGGCCCCAAACCTTTGCAACAGGGGCAGCGAATTAAACCGCCCTCCTGTTATATTAAAACCTGCAAAACCCACAAAATATTAGAAAAAACCGACACAGATGGAGGCGGGGATGATGGAGGTGGAGGTGAAGACGACGTCGTGGACACGAACCGGGGACAGGAACACGCAGGGTGGCGGAAGAAAAGCGATGGAGGTAGAGAGTAATCAGGCGAAGCGCGTAAAACAGTTTGGTTGTGAGGGAATACATAAATGGGGGAATATGAAAAAAACACATGCACACACACACACACACACACACACACACACACACACACACACACACACACATATATATATATATATATATATATATGACGGGGGAAATGTTTTGGGTGCACGGGGGCGAACACGTGGGAGTACGGGGGGACAAGTGGGAGGACGACGTGGCGAAGTCAACGGGTGGAAATGAGTGAGAGCGACACGATGGCGGGCCCTATGTCATAGTGGACAAGTGATAACGCGTGGGCAACTCTGGCACACATCTGCCGTTGGATGGAGATCAGTAGATCGGACGGTTCAGACGAATTCCGCTGCCCGGCCCTGGTACAGCCTTTAACGCGTGGGAGAAAAGCAGTTTTCCACCCGTACTGAGGACACGCGGCAGTGGATTTGTGGCGTCGCTGGCCTTGGGCCCAAAACTGTCGGCCTGATGGAAGTGGTGCGGGGTAATACCACCGGTTTTCTGTGCGCGCGGGGCCCTCCAAATGAGACGATCACCGCTCCGTTGATTTGAGCCAGATCGGACGGCCAACATTACGCCCGAATATTAAAACAATAAGCCCCTTTTGTTTTAGCTTGCGGTCTCCGGCCTTAAGTCATGTGACGTCAACAGTAAGAGGGCTAAGGCCTTGGGGCTTCGGCTCGACATAATTTAAATTGCGGCTTTTTAACCATTGCAAAGCGGATTTTCGGGCAGAGACAATAATAGCAGACAGGAGCATGGAGCTTTGGCCATGGCGGAGATGTGAAAGAGAATTGAAAAAGGTGGCGGACCAGAAATTTGCCTGCAGGAGTATAAATGTACAACATGACCCATTCCCTTATTTGTTTCTTGAAACCTGTCAAACCATAACAGTAGCTGTGGAAACAACGATTAGCTGCAGAACTGCACACATTCTGTAGCTAGTTAGAGAAATTCATCCAAATAACAAGAAACATCATAATACAAAGTAGAGATCATTAAATGCTTTCTCTGGTATGGAATATGTCAGTTATCATTGATTGGAGTCATGAATTTGTGAAAAAAGAAGGAAGATATGATGAAAAAGGGTGTCAAAGTAAGAACAATTTTGAGGTTCAACACTCTGCGTAGTCATTGTGCTATCTCTGCGTCACAACTTGTAGGGACTGCGTCACCGTCTTCGCTGATCGATCTGCTGGCTGAAGCTTCGATCTTTGACCCTCCGGTCTCACTCCTCGGCTCCTGACGCTAGATTGGCACTACTTCTCAAAAAAACTGCGGATCTCCTCTCGGTCTCTGCGTTGCCTTTCAGGATCTCTCTCTGCCTTCTCTGCGTTGTATTCACCGGATCAGGAAAACTTCCACCAGTCACTATCTCTGCCCCTCACTGCGAGAAATCTCTCGATCACTTCTCCAACAACTGATGTGCTGCTCTCTCGAGAAATCTGTCTCTTGATCTCCAATTCGATGTGTCTTCCAAGTGCCCATCGCGCCTTTTCTTATAATTGTCTCGTTGAACATTCAACGGCTTAGATTAATTCCTAATCAATGGTTCAGATCATCTTGATTCGATCTCTGTCTTTTTCTAGAAGATTCACACCCCGTTTCATTAATACCCTTTAATTATTTTAATTTCCTAAGTTTAGACTTAGGCATCCATTAAAAATAATTAATTATTTTAATAAAACTGTCTCCGGGTGGAATTTCCCAAAACAATTTCTGGGTCTTAGAGGATGCATGTGTCCTTGCCTCCCTGCAATTTGGGAGGCTTAGAGCACATCCGATGCTACCAGAAATCAACATTCAGGAGGGTAGGGCGCAAAAGAAAGAGTTTTTCGCCCAACTGTAAATTTCCTGAAGAATTTCCTGAGCAATAAAGAACATAGATTTGCAGGTTTTCCTAGGAGTTGGGGTTTCCTGGGTATATTTGGTGTCTAGTTTTTATGTGTGTGTTTTGTCTTCAGATTTAATTTCCGTTTTGCATGCTATGGTTAGGTACTCAGCTCTGTTTGCATTTTAAATTTCAGATCAACATTCTTTGTTTGCATTTCTGAGTGTAAAATTTAGATAAAGTGCAAATCAAATTGCTGGGTATATGGAAAACTAACAAAGTGCAGATGCGTTGTATTGTTTATATAAGATGGAATAAGAAAGCATCTTGATATTCAATATTTAACTACCCATTTCCAGATTTCAAATTTTAATACAATGTAATATCCAAATAGACAACACCTTAGCAATGTAGCTCATTGGAAATGTATAATGTCATGTAGGATGTTACAAGCAAAGCAATTTTCTGATGAGGACTCAATGGTTAGAAGGGAGCTCAAAGGTGATAAATTATTTATAGATGGCTGAAATTTGCAGGGCCTTGGTTTTTCAACATAAATTTTCCCTAACAAAGGATCCTTTGTTTACTAGTGATGTTGGCAGAATATCAAGCTGTGAATTAGGGTTCTGTTCTTGTTGTAATATTTCCCACTTGAATGGCATGTCAAAAGGGGATGAGGTTAGGTGCAAGTCTTGAGTGGATTTTGGCAAAATCCCTTAGGTCTAAGCATCTAAGCCAAAGAAAATCCGGTTAATTTGGTGTAGAGCTCAACCTTAAGATGTGTTTCTTGAAGCAACTTTCAAAAGAACTTCTCCCTTCAGTTTTTTATCGCAATGCACCTTCCAACAACAAACACCTTTGCTTTATAATACATAACCACATCATGTCATTTAGGATGTTACAAGTGTAGCTGAAGAAATCATAGTCATTTGAGGACTCTTGAGTCAAACCTTATTCAGCTTTGCTTAAAAATTGTGTAAACTCAGTCCCAACTTTGAATCTTTTTTGGTGGGACTTTCCAAAAGTGAGCCTGGCCCTGTGTGTACCCGTGGGTTATTGTTGAAAATTGGTAGCTATGGTCGGTATTTTAATTGGCAAATCAAAGAAGAAATTATGAATTTATATGTTGACCAAGTCGGCCTCATTTGCACAAGTCGGCCCCATTCATTGAATGGGTTTGACCCCAAGGTAAAACCCTCCTCCTAGCACTCATATAAATTGGAGTTCATTTGACCTCATTTGGCATCCATACATCTCATCCATTCGATCTGAAACTAGTAGTTCTGTTCACACGTGTGAGGAGAAGAAGGAGAAGATTCATTCTGCGTTAAATAGCTATTTGACTTCTGAATGACCAGCGTTGACTTGGGACTATCTGCTGCTGTTTGGGCGAGTTCCTGACTAATCTTGGAGGCCGAGTTTATCTGTGATTTGTTGACTGGGTTGACCAAAGATATATCTCTGTTCTGGGCCATTGACCGAGAGTTGACTGCAGGTCAACTGTGGCACCTTGACCAAGCTTTGACTGTGCTATTGCAGACCGACATGCTGAAATTCAGCCCCTGTTACAAACTTTGACTTGGACCAGTGTTGACTATTTCTATATCATTTGCTTGATTTGACTTGGCATTTATTGAGGTCAGAGATTGGTATTTTTGACTGGAATATTCTGATGTATATTTTGATGAATTGAACTCTCTCATAAGGAATGAGTGCAGGGTTTTCCCCTTGTGGGTTTTACCCTGGTCATTGACCTAATTTCTGGTCTCTTGTCTTACTGTTTTACTCTATTGCTTTACTGAAGAAATTAATGGTTGAAAATTTTCATGTATAACTGCTTAATGATTGGAATGCACTAAAGAAGTCTAATTGTATCAATGGAAGTAGTTATCAGTTTGAAAAATTGTACTAGTCTTGTTTGTATTTGAAAATCAACATTTTTTCCCTACTCTACAGGTCCAACTCACAGGTAAATGGGAAAACTGGACGACATCAATTTAAAATGCCAAAAAGGAACAGACTAACTTTTATTATGAACAATTTTGCTATTTATTTTTTCCCATTTATGCCAAGCTTTTGTTGAGCTAGAGTCAAACTCTTACGCTAAGTATTTTGTAATTATTACATTGCACAACTTTTGTAAATGCATAAATCAAGAAACCTTATAAAGTTATATTCACAGTTTGTAGTTGTAGACATTGGTGCTAATGTTGTGTTCATGAGAATACATTACAGAAACAATAAGGGTATATTCTAAACAATAAAGTAAATTGCATGTTTCCATTAAAACCTACATGGTTGAGAATTGAATTGAACCAATATCTGTTGCAGATTTCCTTATATGTTAACCACTTTATAGGGACCTTTAAATTTTTATTCAATGTTTCACCTATATCATACTTAGAAAGTCAACGTTGTTTCAAATTTAGAGTAAGTAATCATTCATAATGCAAGTATGGGATAATTACATAAAATGGACATTGCATGAGTAGAATATTACTATCAAAAGTTAAAACATAAAATACAAGTAAAAGGATTGCACAAACATACCACTTAATGTCATGGAGTAATGGTGCATATTTAAATTTGGATCATGTTCTATTAGATGATCACCAGTCACTAATCAGCCGCCATGGAGGGAGAGAATTAAATGAACAATTATTAGTTATTGAAGCTGAAATAGTACTCAACATAGTGATACTAGTGTAGATAAAATAATCTATTCATATCCAACAAATGACTAGGAAATACGATCAATGTTACTAAGCTGTAGGAGTGCTTGATGCCACTTTGAAAGCATAAAGCAAAATAATGCACGAAATTGATCCAAACTGGATCACTATATAATTTATCAATTGTTACAGTACCATTTTTTGGTGAGAAAGTGGAGCCATGGTCTTGTTGGGCCCATTAGGGGCCAATCTTGTTTTGGTGATTTGAGATCTTGAAAATTTGAAGCCTTTATTTTTGGGAATTGAATGACTTCTTTTGGGGTCAAAACCTTGTGATCAAAGCTCCCAACCCCTTGATGTTGTTCAACTGGTCAAGAGCTTTCCAATGATCCAAAGAATACTCAATCGAAGTTTATATGTGGAATTTATGCTCTAACAACCTGGCCTATGTTTTGAGAATCTTAGTAGTAGTACTAATTGAATGCCATGTCAACTCTCATTTTCATGCGTATGCCATGTCAACTCTCATTTCTCATGCGTGTGGAGCTAGTCATGTGTGTACTTCAAGAAGACTTTAGAGTATCCTAACTCTAGTCAAGAATCGGGGCTTGCAAAAAGCCTAACATTAACATTAACATTTTGTTCCTATTGCAATGTTTTGCTGTTCTATTGTTGAGTAGAGCATAGGAGTGGGATGTCATCCGAGGGTCAGAAATTCAGTCTTCCACCCCCTTCATCCGAGCCCCTCTATCATAGACCTTGCCTTAATTGACTCCATCTCCCAATTGAGAGAAGGCACTAGTCTAGTTGTGGTGTTCATCGTAAATTTGTACTTCTTTTCCTAATTTCTTGGTAGTTAGAGTTAGCATTTGGTTTTAATGTGTATCTTATGGTAATTTTTCATCCATATTCCATTATTCTATTGATAAAAATTGATTTTAATAAATTGAAAAGGTAAAATGTAACATTTGTTGCATTTTCCTCCCCAAATTAGGATTAATGTCTAGGCTTCTCTTGCTATTTTAAGCATTTTAAACCATTAATGACCACAAGAGTTACCTTTTCCCTAGCTTACTCATTGATAGCCTTTGATACTTTGTTGAATCTATCTTTTAGAGGCTATTTCCTGGCTGTTAGATGCTTTTGCATGCTGAAAATATGCATATCATAAAAACCCTAGCTTATACTCTTCTAGTCCATTGGGTTGGTGGAAAGTATACTTGAGTGCTTGTATCTCTTTTAATTGCCATCAAGGCCTTGCTAGTACCTTCTTTCATAATCATTAGATCTTATAACACTCTTGAGCCATTGTTTGTTGAAGATTTTGCAGGGTTATTTCTTTAGGAATGCCTCCCTTATGGGGATACCATCCACCACTAAATAGCTGGAGAGAGGTCACTGAGGTGACAGTGGTGGCTGATCTCTTTGTTGCCATAAGGCCTAGGTTGCTTAGTGAGGCTTTGCATTAGGCCTGCTAGATTTGTGGTAGTAGAGGTCCTTGATGCGCCATATAAATACACAAGGTCAAATATGATGGCTGCCAAGCTACACAACTACAGTAAGGTGTACAAATTTACATATTTATCAGTTCATATGGGTTTCCACAATCAAGAACAATCTTGCAATTTATATTGTAAAGAAGATTGGTGCACAGAGTGACTTTCATGAGTTCCATGTCACAATTTGTTCTACATCAATGCTTGCAATGTCACAATTTGTTCTTCATCAATGCTTGCAATTCATGGGACACACCACTGCCTCTTTCTATAAGACTTTAAGTGTTATTCTCAAGCAGGGAGGACATCTAGTTGTATACCATTCTGACACTCTGTTCCACAGTAAAGAGTTCCACCTAAGGTCCAAGTAATCAAAATTTCCTACCTCCGTTCCCCAATTAAGTATTGCTCCATACAAAGACTGGAACTATACAAAGAAGAAAATTATTACATTATCTGTTGAAGGAGAAGCTTGCCCTTTGAGTAGTTTCCACATCTCCAACAGAAATTGGGGACAGTTTTCTCCAAACAGGGTAGAAATGATAACCATTAAAAAATACTTATATTTTTAATGGACTTTCCAGTGCTCTGTGAGAAAAATGAATTTTGATAAGTTAGTTTCTTTTATATTAGTGTTATATAGAGTTGATCTTTTTTTATCCTCAATCTCCAGTTATTCTGTACTATAAATATATCTTATTACTTAATGCAGAGGCACTGCTTGAGAGAGTCGTCTCTCTGAGTTCCTCATTTCTGTTTAAACTTTATACTCATATCAAGTAAGCCACAGGAAGCACACACATTGTGAAGCAATGTGATTGGTCTGAATATAATTTAATTTTGCATGAAAACAAATTATTGCTTCTCTCTATAACCATCTCAATATTTGATTCTTTGATGCTAAGTTTCCTCTAGATTGACATGCAAGCCTTGTTAATTTTAATAGCTGTTTTGAATATATCCTAGTATATGACACCACACTTTGATTATAGCTTCATTCTATGCTTCTAAATAATTGTGATTGCCAGTTGAGCTTTGACATTAGATTGGGTCAGGATTGTGATGCAGTTTTTCTTTTATTCTTTTCTGAATACAGATCTGATCACTTTAGAAACTGAAGCCAGACTCGCTCCTCTAATCAAAGAAAGGAAGAAATTGTTCAATGATTTGATAGCTGTCAAAGGTACATCACAAAATTTTTGAAGTGAACATGGGATTTTCTTTTTCTGTTATCTTATTATTGGCTCTAGCCTGGTCATTGTCTGATCTGTTACCTTTTAATTCCTTTAGTATTAAAATTAACTGGGAAATTATATGCTTTTCTTCGTGGATCCTTGTAGTTATGGCAAGTCTTGTTTGTCTTTTGTTCTGTCAAAATTTTACATGCAGCTTTGAATGTAAACAATTCTTGAGCAATCTCCAAATGATTGCAGGCAATATACGTGTTTTCTGTCGTGTGCGCCCTCAGTTTGAGCATGAGGGATCGTGTGCAATAGAGTTCCCTGATGATTTCACAATACGTGTTAGCTCTGGTGGAGACTCACTCAATGATAACAAAAAGGACTTTGAATTTGATAGAGTGCACGGGCCTCATGTTGGCCAAGGTAATCAATTTTTTCCTTTATTATTTTAAAAATTGATTATCTATAGATGACTTTTGAGCAGCTTGGGGCCAAGTTCAGCTGTCTTGGCCATCCATTAACTTTACAAGTTGATGCATCTTTCTTTGATAGTCTGGTAAGTGGTCATTTCTGTGGCAAAGTTTTTATAAAGTAAAATAATTAAGAACCGATATTTTTTTGTGTATTTGCTTTTGAGGCAATGAGGCTCCAAGGACAACAGAATGACATAAGTATTGAAGTTTTTGCAATTTTTTTCAAACAAAGCTCATATGCTGTGTAACACTTTTGTCTTTAAAAATGGATGCAGGTGACTTTTTTCAAGAAATTCAACCTTTGGTTCAATCTGCATTGGATGGGTACAATGTCTCTGTTTTTGCATATGGCCAAACAGGGTCAGGGAAAACTCACACAATGGTCAGTCTCTCCAACATTCCCCACCTCATTCCCCTCTGCATATTCTCAGGTTTCTGTTCTGATTTCAGATCTTTGCAGTCTGTTCCATGCTGTTTGCATTTTTGCCATAACAGAGCTCTGCTAAGATTGCTCTCACTCTGTCTCTCTTTTGCGCAGACAGATACATAAATACATATTGTTCATATGGAACTCTTATACAATAGATGATCATAGTCTAACAGACTATGCTATTAATAATAGATGGACGATGAAAAGGATGCTGAAACTAGACACTGTTCAAGGAACAAGGATAGAACACCTAAGATTCAAACCCAAGAGAATGGAATGGAAGAATCTGCAAGCAAAGATCGTTGAAAACTCAAATATTCTGACTATAATGTCCCAAGTCACAATGTTTGAAGGCAAAACATATCGACAAGGCCAAAACTGACGTGGACCCTAGTATACTATCCATTATAGAACCAACAAAAATGTCTAAGGGTGTAGTGTGGATTGTTTGCATAAAAGAATATCCTCCTTGATACAATAAATAATTGATAGGTAAATGTTGTATATAAGTTGTTAGGAAAAGTTGTTCTCTTTTAATTGTTTGTGAAATGACAAGTATATTGCCGTTTAAATGTACAGATTCAGCTGTAAACATATCCATATAGTACAAAATATCAAGGAGGGCAATTTTTTGACCTTATTCAAAAATTTTGTATTCAGATTTGCTTCCCGTATGTTGTTTTTGAACAAATATGTCACAAATATCATACCACTATGCATTTCTTTCAATTTTTGCATACTATGTCCCAGACTTGTGGAAATTTTGTTTTAGTTGATTATAACTTATGCTTGTTCCAGTGCAAATGACTCTGATTATTTTTAACAAACACTGATTGTTTGAAGTCTTTATTTTAAATTTTTTATGTAGTTTATTTGTTTTGCAGGAAGGTCCGAGTCATGACCGAGGACTGTACTTCAGAGTCTTTGAGGAACTGTTTGATTTATCTAATGCCGACAGCATATCTACCTCTACATTTACTTTCCATGTGACTATGCTGGAGCTTCACAATGAAAAGGTTTCATATTATATCGTTATACAGTAAAAAGTTGTTTGAAATAAGGAATCCTATGCAGTTATTACTAACATTCACTTCCATTTACATATATATTTTCAAGATAGGTCGTTGGTCATTTGGACCATGTGGACCTTTAATGTAAAATGTCCGGTTCAAGACATTGGAATTTGAAATTACATTCTAGAGGAGAGGAAATGTATCCAAGATGTAACTGTATAAAATTAGTTGGGATACATTTATTCAACAAGGGATAATGGTCAGTGGCATTCTTCTCTTCATGGGAATTGGTAGTACAAAGGAAATATGATTGAGGAGTTCTCACCAAACAACAAATATAAACCAAGTAGGCCAACAAATGGAAAACATTATGATGCTTGTTTTACAATTGATCTATCAGAAATTGATGTTATGTATGCAGAATGCTGGTAATCTTCTTCAACATGCTTTTTTAGAGTAGAATATACTTTTCCTGACATGGAGTGGGTCCTATAACCTTTACACCATGCTTACTTTTTCTCTCTCTTCTAATGGATTCCTTTATCCTGTCTTGTCTAAAGAAAAACTGGTAGCTTGGTAGGGTCTTTGGGAGATTTTGGACAGTTACTCCTAGTGCTGCATAACTTTTCAATTCATTGTATAAAATATTACACACAAGTACGTTATACATCTATTGCCTTTATTAGTTTGGAGTTGAAATTGTAGTCCATGAACTTGTTTATTTGATGCTATATGCACTCCAGCTTACACTTGCACACACCCAATATCAAACGTGCTCATATCAAGGGATATTTAGTATACATCTATTCCTCTAAGTTATTTTTGGTGCAAGTAACAAACATATAGTTTGGAAATTGATGCAGGTTCATGATTTACTCTATAACTGTAATGGGAGTGGCACAAGTACAACTGTACAAATGGGCCCAGCTGAATCTTCTGTAGAACTTGTCAAAGAGAAGGTTGAAAACCCAACAGACTTTGCAAGAGTTCTAAAAATGGGATTACAAAAACGTGGTGTGGAGCACAACAGTGCTGACAGATGCAAGCATTCTCATCTGTATGTTTACCATTTCTTTAGTTTACAATGCAAAGCTATGTTGTTACTTTTCATCTTTTACAGGTCAAGAAAACCATTCCTTTTGATGGTTTTTGAGAATCTCTCTCTACATGTGAGCTAGGATGGTTATGATGTATATTTTTGATAAAAGGATAATTAGACTTTTGTACAATATATAATTATATAAACCATTAAAGGGAACATATTACATATTTTCTGTTACACTGGGAATTGTTGATCAATTTAAACAGTGGCTGTAATATTCCATGTAGAAATAAACAGCAATATAAAGCAACATAAACAGGAAACTACAGCAAATAGAGAGACATCATACATAGAATGCAAAACATGGAGAATGCTGAGCCATTTTATTATATAACTGAAAGTGAAATGAGTACAAAGGTGATCAAAATGATGGCACCTTGGCTTGCACAAGGCAAGCTAGAGATAATCTCAGAAATACTCCTGGAATGGCTGCTCTAGCAATGACTGCATTATCTCCAAACTGCTGCTGCTGCTACTGCCGCACTGCTGCCTGTTGCCTCCATCTCCTCATACTCATCCTCTTCTCCGTCACTATCAGAGAAAACCTCGATATAGTGTGCCTTTCCCGCGGCACAACGATGTCCTGGTGCCCATGGCTCCTGGCATGTGAAGCATAGCTTCTTCCGCCCCATATCTCTCTTGGTCTCATCATCTAAAGGCCCTCGGCTCTCTCTGGTTCCCCTTTGGAGGTGGAACTCTCGTGTTCTTCCCCTTCGGCTGAAATGCCGGTGTCTAGGGGAAAGAAGCTCTGGTCCTGGGTAGGGCATCTTGCAAATCCCGGGTCCCCCCAACTGCGTCATGAAGTGTAGCTGGTCTCGTCATTCTATCTAAACCTCGAAGAGGTTCTGCCAATCCATCGATGAACATGTAAATCATCCTCGTTGAAGACAAGTTAGGCACCATCACAGAGAGTCTCTAAAACTCAGAAATGTATTTGTCCAGACTCTCGGTCTGCTTGAGCTTAGTCAGCTCAACAAAGTGCTCCTCTGGATCCCTCCGATCAAACCGCTCTATCAGCCTCTGTGTAAACTCAGCATATGCTATCACCCCTGAGTGTCCTAGCGTGGCCATCCCATGGAACCACCAATCATGGGCCTCACCCTTCAGTTGCAGTGCTGCCACCTTGATGGCCCCTGCCTCTGCCATCTGAATGAGCTGGAAGTAGATATCCAACTTCTCCACCCAAGCCTTTGCCGAACACTTGGAGGATCCATCCAATGTCGGCAGGTAAAACTTGCCCACTGTATGCTATACATCCCCATCCTGTGTGTATCTGGCCCCTTTGTTCTGGTTGCGAGGTCTGCTGTCCTTCTTGAGTTGTACAAAGTCATGGACAGTGAGAGCCTCACCAAACTCTCGCCTGTAGGACTGATACTCGGCAAAATAATCCCGCATGTGAACCAATTCCGGTTCCTAAGGTGCTCTTGCCCTCGTGCCTGTAGCTAGAAATGTGGGCATCATGGAACGTGGGGGAGTCAGTGATGCCATTTGCTGCGCTATGAGGTGCTCCTACAAGTGATGGGATGTGCTTGACCCTTCTCTAGTGTGGAAGCCCCTTGGGGTTTCACGCTGTCTCTGGTCTACATTGAACTTCTGTCCCATCTCCTCTATCCTTCTTGACAACTCTTGCACAGACTTTAGGAGAAGTTCCCTGAACTCCTTCCCTTCATCTTTCTGCTTTGCCATGGGTTCTTCCTCTTCTATATCCACCATCGGAATGCAGTCACTTTCTCCAAAAGTGGCCTCAAGCTGCCTCTCTTGGTCCTCTCTTTCCCTGGTAAGTGATGTATGGTTTTCTTGCGGGTGTCATAGACAATCTGCTCCACAGGTTGAGCCAAGTCTATGAGCTCTGATACCACTGTAATATTCCAAGTGGAAATAAACAGCAATATAAAACAACATAAACATGAAACTACAACAAATAGAGAGACATCATACATAGAATGCAAAACATGGAGAACGTTGAGCCATTTTATTATATAACTGAAAGTGAAATGAGTACAAAGGTGATTAGAATGATGGCACCTTGGCTTGCACAAGGCAAGCTAGAGATACTCTAAGAAATACTCCCGGAATGGCTGCTCTAGCAATGATTGCGTTATCTCCAAACTGCTGTTGCTGCTACTGCCGGACTACTGTTGCTACTGGAATAAATTGACTCTTTGGGGCTGTTCCCCTGCTCAAAAAAATATGGGACTTTGGGAATGAGCTCCTCACTCAATACCCAGAAAAGCCCAGAAAGAGTTTCCGGAATGGATGACCTCGGAAAATCACCTCCCTAGAGAAATCATGCTATCCCAGTGGAATATGCTAGCCCTGAAGGTGTCTCTGCAAATGGTGGCCTCCTCCTCTGACAAAATGATGGAATAGCTAAGGGCTGATCCCTCCTCGCTATTCCAGTCTGAATCCCCTGATAAATCTCAGCTCTCGGCACTACCTCCTCCAAGAACTGCGTGGTCTCTCCTCAACTATGCGTTGCCCAAGCAAGTGCGTAATCCCTGCTGTAGATGCTATAGCTCCAACCTGAAAATCCAATGATAGAACTCCTCACCCGAGCAGGCACCCGAAGTCCCTCGGGGCTGAGGTTGGGATCTCCACTCGAAGACACCTGGTGTGCTAAACAACACTTGCAGACTTTGCTCAATAGCAAAAGCGTGCTCAATGTCAATAGACAAAACAAAGATGCATAATAGAATGAGCAAATGAAGGACCTCTCTCCCTCTTTATGCTTGGAGTGCCTTTCTCTCCCCTAGTCCCCACCAAAACTGCGCTGTCCCTCTTGGCCACGCTGTCCATCCACCTCTGCGTTGCCTAGGACCCACGCTGCCCACGCTGCCACTATTCCCACGCAGTCACTTCAACCCCTTGGGCCCCACGATGTTAATTAAAGGTGCTCAAGTGACTTTAGGAAGTGTTTTATTTCCCTAAGTGTGGGTTGAGTGTCTCCTAACCCACTTTATTTACTGACTTTAACTTTATAAAGTAAATTGGCCAAAATTTAATATTACCAATTAGCTGCTGCTAATTGGGAATATTACAGTGGCACAAAGTCTTATCAATCTAAGCTAGAAAAACTGAGCTATTCCTAAAAGTAAGTGGCAGAAAACAGCCAAATTTATGAACCGGAGTAACTACTAGAAGTTGAGGTTCTTGCTCAGGTGAGGTTGTAAAATGGTCTGCCTTCTTTTTAGCTCTTTTGCTTTTGTAGATTTGTGTTAGGAGTTGCTTTTGCACCTCTTCTATTTACTTATACTGGTTGCACTTCTATGTCGCATTGATCCACTACTGTGGTGTTTAGTTGGATATGAATAAAACTATCATATCTTGTCTATTTTTTCTCTTACCCAAGTCTTTAATCCTATGCAGTGTTACCAATTTCCATATAATTAGAAATTTGGCTCACTGCTGGATGCATTTGAATATGTATCCAAAATTTAATTTCTACCGAATTAGTTTGTATTTTCAAGTTTTAATTTCTTTGATGTGCATGAGGTCCAGCCTACTCAGTTCTAAACAGATGGTATGTCATGATGCACATTCACACTCCCATTAAGCTGTTTTTGGATACTGGTGGACACAATATAATATTTTTTTCTTCTGGATTAACATTTCGAACTACTGGCTCTGTTGATTGGGTGGCTTCTGATTGCTGGTATTTAGTTCCTTTGTATCTAATTTTTTAGGCAGCTTGAGAAATGACCGTAGCTGCACTGCATTCTGGAGCAGGTCGCCCACTAGTTTGTATATATTCTGAATATTTTCTGCTGCCCCTGCTCGAATAGTTCTTGCCTTCTCCCTCATATGTATTGCCTGAAAGGAGGTGTTCATCATCATGGTCCCAAAACTTCTAGGGTACCCCGTGCCATTTTTTGACCTAATGCTGCGATCATCCATCTTTTTCCTAACTGTGGTTGATCTTTGCATGGCCTAAGGGTTGTGCTTTCACTTGATGAGATCGTGGATAGCTTGATGATGTTGATGCTTTGGTTGTATTGGTGATTGCTTTCCTTTCATCTAGTAGACTTGGTTGTGGAGCCCCTATGATCATGTGAATCGTTGATGATACATGTCGATGTAGGACTCCCTTGATGGAATTCCCTATCACTTTTGGGCCAAGCAAACATTCTATAGCATCTTCATTGGCTTCATGATGGTGTAGAGCACTTGACATTCTCTCCTTGCTGTTGCCTGATTTGACATACTTCTTGGGGTGACTCAATATGGTCTAGCATGGTTTGATGTTCTTGAGGTGAATGCCCTTGTTCATGTTGAGGCTCTATAAGGATATTATGGTATAAACTACACCCTCATGTGGAGTGCTTCCTTCTTCTACATACTTTTGTGCGGTATTGCTTGATGCAGAAGCCTACCATGGAACACCCTAGCCTCGTGGGATGTTTTCACACTTCTCATACTCTTATTTTAGGACATGACTTACTTGGCATATTGGTTGATGGTGATGCATTCGTCGTTGGATCTAGCATTTGCATGCATGTTAAGGGATGGTCATATGTTATTGGTTGATGAAGAAGGGCTGCCCCCTTTCTCCATGGGGTTAGTTGAGTATTGGTTTTACATGTGTTTTTTATATGTGGAGTAAAATGTGGATGTAATTTGCAAATGTATATGTAATAAGGTTGGCCTAATAATGAAGGGGCCATATGTACAATATGTGAATAGCTATATATAGAGATCATGTAGTCATTATTGAGGACATGTGATTTGGATGTATGAATGTATTTAGGTTATTTGGAAGAGTTCCTCTTATTCTTCAAGGAGTTATTGTGTAACTTCTCTTTCTTATCCATATTAGAGTTGTGCTCCACAAGCATGTTGGTGTACACTATGTACTTCTGGTTGATGCATAACACAAGGACAAAGCTGTTTGAAGGAGGGTATTATGATACGACCCTAGGCAGGGGCATATAATGGGGTTAAATACATATGATATGACTCCAAGCGTTGCGGGGTTGGAGGGGGGTGGAGGGGGAATATATGGGGTTAAAGGTGCATGTAATGTGTAAATGCATATGTAATAGGGTCGGCCTAATAATGAAGGGGACACATGTGCAATATGTAAATAGGTATATTTAGAGATCATGTAGTCATTATTGAGGAGATGTGATTTGATCTATGAATGTATTTGGGGTATTTGGAGGAGCTTTTCCTATTCCTTAACGAGTTATTGTGTAACTTATCTTACTTATCTATATTGGTGTAC
This sequence comes from Pinus albicaulis, assembly GCA_034641835.2. Classification (NCBI taxonomy): domain Eukaryota; kingdom Viridiplantae; phylum Streptophyta; class Pinopsida; order Pinales; family Pinaceae; genus Pinus; species Pinus albicaulis. The sequence continues at coordinate 1,115,166,128 of CM076575.1, read as the reverse complement.
AAGGTGTGTATTTCTGGTTTCTTATAATATTTTGGGTATTTGGATTGTAACAGGAAACCCAATGAATGCTTTTCCACATTTGTTGATGGCATCCCTAGTAAATCCACTGGTGTAGAGTCTTGATTAGTGCACCTTACCTAGGGTGATTTGAACTGGGCAGCTGCTGGAATGGAACTTGCAAAATGTCAAAATCATTGGTGACAACTGGTTGAGTGAACCACTTGAAGTTTGTATAATTTTACCAAGATGGATGTCTTAAAAAAATATTGATCCAAAGAGCAGCCATGTCATGTATCATCAATTCTCATTGTCTTTCTTTTGTGTTTTCCTTTTATTATGCTCTTCCCAAACTGTAAATGGGATAACAAAACCAATGGATGGGTTATTGAGTCTTTCAATGATAAAATTGTTTAGTCTGTATATTGCTTATGCCTCAATTTTTCTATGCAAATTTAGTCTATTGCCTTTCCTATGTTTTTTGACAAAACATATCTTATGTAGTCTTTGTCAATATGCTTAGGCATTATATGAGTAGAATATCCCCACTGGTGTTTAATATTGGGAATATATGTTACACATTAATATTTGTAGATCTAATAATTACAGTACAAAATGTCTTTCTTTAAATATCTAAATGATTGGAAGAGCAGTCATCTTAAGCTCTTGTTATTTTCCTTGATATTGTCAGTTATAAGCTTGAGTACTTTCTTCAAAATGGATAGTTAATAGCTTGGGGTTTAGTATTTTTATTTATTATTTTATGATTTAAACTGTCAGAACTTTTCACATTCTCAGGATGGTTACAATCCATATAAACTACTCAAATAGTCTTGCTGGGGAGGATCTATATAGCAAGCTTTCATTAGTTGATATGGCTGGAAGTGATCGTCTGACTAGGGAGGAAGCAAGTGGTGAGCGGCTCACAGAGTTGCTGCATGTTAACAAATCACTTTCAGCGTAAGCATCTCCAGATTTCTCGATAGTTGGTTATCTTCTTCTTCTCTTTTTTTAGTTACACTTATTACAGATGCACAAGATACAAAGTCCAAGTTTATCATTATTTCTTGATTTCATGTTTATGGCTTAAAATCTGGACATTGGTCTTGTCTTTTACAGTCACACTACAATGATACTTATTTGTAGAATCCAGAAATGACCAATGAGTGCGATTCTAAAATTCACGGTCTTTCTCATGAACACATTTTACATTATTTTAAAATGTTAGTTAATGCAATGTGTGTGTAACTGGGTAGACTGATTCCAGCATTATATGAATCTAATTTATCAATTAATACCTTTGCTACAAAATATGTTTTCCATGCAAAACCTCGTCTAGATGAACAAATCAGCAAGGTTCTAGTGAAAGAGTTTGACTTGGACTTGAGAAAAACTTGGTAGAAGAAATTGTTTAAAAATAGGGTTTTCTTTTTTCTTTTGAGCATTTATATTATATAATATATATTTGATGCTTAATAGTTTTTCCATCTGCCTCTGCATTAGACTCACTGTGTTGAAGAATGTAACTAGGTTCAGTCTTCATAAATTGTACTTGAGTCAATACTTATTGTACTTGTCAAAAGACTAAAAAAAAGAATTTTATATTATTATTAAATGACTTATTAAAGCATGGGTTTCATGCTTGGGTCACATTTTAACTTATTTTAGGTCAAAGTCCTTATTGTGGACTTCTAGGTTTTATTTTGAGTCTATAGGATTATTGCAGATTTAAATTGATCCATATTGGGCTTTTATATCATGCAAATGGGTCAAGTATTGAGTAAAATATGATTTATGAAGCCTCCACACCAAGACGGCTTCAAGGTGATCAAGTCGGCCTCAAGCCCAGGAATTTGAGCTCATCTCAAGCCTATATATACAGTGGAATCAAACTCACTTGGAACTATCTTGCTGAAACACAAAAATTCGATATGGAAGCTACAACAAGAGAAATTTGCGAAGTGAAGGACTTTCTGGATTCAGTTTTGGGTACACTTATAGAGTTGAAGAAAATCGAACTTTTGGCTCCACTCTTTCTGCATTTTGAGCTATAGTTTGGGAGATCGAAGTTCTCAAAGTTTTACTGCAACAGTTGCTGCATCAAGTGCTGCTGCCAAGAGAAGAGGAAGTCGAAGTTTGTTTTGTTGAATGTTGTTGCTTGGAGAAGTTGTATTGGGTCTAAATCGAAGTCTTTGTAGCTAGATCGAAGTCTCTATCTCAAGATCAAAGTCTCAAGAAGCAAGGTCGAAGTTCCAAGTCAAAGAAACTTGTAATATCCCAAATGGAAATAAACAACAATACAAGCACATAAACAAAGACATGCAGCAACTAGAGAGAAATCATAAGGAAAACAAACAATATGGAGAACGCTAAGCCATTTTATTAATTCTGAGAACTGGAAATGAGTACAGAGGTGATCAGAATGATGGCACCTCGGCTTGCACTAGGCATGCGTAGAAAGACTCTCAGGAAATGAACCGGAATGGCTGCTCTCTCTGGACTGCATTATCTCCAAAGCCGCTGCTACTGCTACTATGCTGCTGCTACTGCTGGAATGAACTGAATGTTTGGGGCTGCTCCCCATCTCGGAAAATTCTGAAAATTTGGGAATGGCCTCTACTCCCAAACCCAGAAAAACCCAGAAAGCTTTTCAGAAATTGCCGACCCCCGAAAATGGCTGCCTTGAGGCACTACGCTATTCCTCAAAGAGGGACGCTGGCTCTGAAAGATCTGCTCTAAATAATGGCCCTTGACTCCACCAAAATGCTGGAATAGGGAAGGGCTGGTCCCTTACCCACTATCTCGAGCTGAATCCACCAACAAATCCCCAATCCGGAACCACCTCCCCTCAAGACTGCGTCCTCTCTCTCACTGACTGCGCTGTCTCTTTGACTGGATGCTCCTCCTGTGGTAGCTGCAACTCTCTCCTGCAAAACAAGGATGAAACTCCTCACTCGAGCAGGCACTCGAAGTCACCTGGTGTTGAGGTTAGGATCTCCGAGGGGAGACACTCGATGTACTGGACAATACGTGTAGACTTTGCTAAAGAACAAGCGTGCTCAATGTCAGAAGACAAATCTCAAAGATGCATAATCAGAATGAATTTGAATGAGGAGATCCTTCCTCCTTTTATGCTTGGTGAGCCTCTCTCTCACCTAGGCCCCACCAATCTCTGCGCTGCCACTTGGCCACTAGGCCCCACCTTGCTAATTCGATATGTCTCCTTAGTGACTTTAAGGAATGCTTTTATCCTAAGTGTGATCTAAGTGCTCCTTTACCCACTTTATTTATATTTAACTTTATAAAGGCAAAATTAGTCAAAATTAATATTTCTAATTAACTATTGCTAATTGGGAATATTACAAAACTACATGCCGCTACTGCTGCTATTGTTGCCAGATTCAGGAAGGATCACAAGGAAGGCTGAATTGGTGTGGAGGAAGTTCGAGTTGTTGAGAATTTGGAGGGCTAGTGATTAATTCAAATTCTCTTCTTGATAATTACTTGTGAGCTTACTTGAGATACTTATGTCTTTTTCTTCTTTAGCTTATTTAATACTTCATCAAGTCAATTATCAAAATATACAAGACACAAATTAGGCTCCTAGAGCCAAGGCAAAACCTCTCCCTTCTGGAGAGGAAAACCCACGAGAAATTCTTCTTATAGATTTTCAAATGACAAGTACCATGACCAAGACTCAGACCCTTGACCTATGGATGCTTCCAAGACCTTGTTACTTCTTCTTTGTCGATCTTCAATGCTGACCTTTCTTTCTTGCACCAACCTGTACTGCCTTTTCTTTTATGAACCATGAGAGGGAAGGTAGATTTACCTTCCTCTCTTTTCTTATCCAGCAATGACCCTTATTTTTGCATCCATTTTAGACCTTCACATTACAGACCTGATTCCGTCATAGATTGTAGGTGCATATTAGTGTGATTGCTCGAATCTCTTCTTCAGACTTGACAACAACATTGATCATAGCGATCTGCATACATTCATCATAGTGATTCGCATACATACATCATAGTGATTCGCATACATACATCATAGTGATCTACATTTCTTCCTAAACTTAACACTGTTCTACTTCAGAGAGAAACCACACTTATTTATTGGACTTTTACATAGAGGAATCCACACCTCAGGTCCGCATCTTAGTCATAGGTGAGTATGCAATAGTTTAGGCTTCCTCCCACTTATAATCACCTCAAAAAAGTCCGCACTGAAACCCTTGTTCTTGTCTTCAAAAATCCACATTTTTCAGCTCTGTGAAAACTCAAAGAAAATCCACATTTTTTCTGTCCAAATGAGCCATAGCTCTAGCTCAATTTATAGTGGTATTATCTTTGTTTTAGGCCGACCATACAACCAGTATGTAGGCCGACTTTAATCACTGATTCTAGGCAGACTTGATCACAATAGATGGTGCATTTTTCTAGCGCTGATGAGGATTGTGTTGAGGGCGTTTGAGCCTTAATTCCACAAGGTCTTTGGCAAGGTCTTGGAGCATTCTCTAGACTAGATCCTTCATATGTATGACACTAAATTATATTTACACCTAGAAGACACAAACCCTAATAGACATCAAGAAGAAGCCTATTCACCTATAATAAAATCTTGTTCATGAAACCCATGAAGCAAGTCCAACAAAATACATTTTATTATCTTTGTCTTCTTCTTTACATAAATACATAATTACATAGTTAATATGAAGACCGATCTTAGTTAGACTTTTCAACACTCTCTCTTAACTAGGGAGGTATTCATACAGGTACATGGTCACTTTCAAACTGAAGAATCTAATAAGAAGAATCAGATTGGTAATCACATCTATATAACATCATATCAACTAGCATTGTCCTAGTGCAAGGCCTTAACTAACAACTCCATCTCTCAACGAAACAATGGGCTACAATGATGGTGAGGCACATGACTTATAGACACCATAGTCATTGTCTCTCCAAGTTACATACTCCACCTAGGTGTTCCTAGAGTATGACCTTGGACTATTCTTCTCTTGGGTAGCCAACCCTCAAAGAATATCAGTCCTCGAGTACTCTTATCTTGAATGTCCTTTCTCATTCTCAAAGAGTATCGAATGCCAGATGATTACCCAATCCTCCATTTTGTCTTCCATGTGAAGACCAGAATGATGTGTCTATCCATTCTCTCCACATGGCCTTCACTAAGACTTACAACTATTAATCCTGGTCTAGTGCATGACACATGCATTAGAGAATCACATACGTCACTCCCTCTTAACTCAGGAAGGACATACTTCAAGTTTCTTCCAAGTAAGAAACTTACCACCAGGCTCCCTCTCAACCAGGGTCTTGTAGCAGCAATGGTGAGACAACCAGCTGCTCATGAAGAATTCCTCCCCTCGATGTCATGGATTTCGATATTGAGGAATCTTCAACCTTTGGCTTCATAGGGTACAGATCATCCATCACTTTGAGTCACGAGTCAGTTGAACCATCAGAAAGTGATTACCTTTATGCCATGCTGCTTTCCTTCGAATCATCTCCAAGGATCTTACATCCTTCCACATGATTGGTAGCCCTGCATAAACTTATCCAGATAAACATATACATATGGATTTATAAAAGTTACCTCAGTGATGATCTTTCACCATGACATCTTCTTATAGGCATTGACATCCTCAATTCAAATTGGCACATCTCCTAAAGATATGTCTTTGTCAAGTGTCTTCTTCTTTACCAAAATTCTATCAGAGTCTACATATCCTCCTAGGAGATCTCCTAGTCACATCTTCTTGGCTTTCGAATGATCACTGCCTCTTGACATGGTTGCATTTCATGATCTCTTCCTTTTTGCACATTCTTCATTCCTAGGAACTTACAAATTTTCTAGTTCCTCGTTCATATACAACCACCTCATATTCCATATGAGGATATATGATGTTGATTTCATCTGTCAGTGCACTGAGAGATCCTCCTTCATAGATCATACTTCTTAATATAGAAGTCTATTACTTGCAACCATATGACATGACTTCACAGCATCCAGGGTCAGCATATAAATATATACATACCTCAAGGCTCATACCTTTCTCATTTAATTCATCCTGTAGCAGTTTTACTAGAATGAAGATCTTCATTCCCTTGGCCTGCTTCATCAATATGTCATCACATCCCAGAATTCTGTAGCATGGAGTTGTTGATGAAACCATTATGCTCTCTTTCTAATCAATGAATTCACAGAGAACTCCATTAGAAAATGTTAGCACCTGTTTTCATGATGACTCTTGATCTTGATGACTGCCTTCCATCAGTATTGTTATAAGAGAGGTTTTCTAGGAGCTGTTTTACCAAGAGCTCCTACCAAGCTTCGATCATGATGCTATACAACTTTCTATCATACAACCAACAGAAATCACTTTAAGGAGAAGATGATCTCAATCATAGTGGAGATCCCTCGCTTCTTCTTTCTTAGATTTCTTTGCATCAGGTTCTTTTCTTATTTCTGAGACATGGGCTTCTTCCCCATTTCTCTTGTCCCTTTCAAATTTAGGACAATCTCTTTTATAATGCTCAAGTTCATTACATCCAAAGCATCGTACTTTGTCCATATTTCTTCTTTTATTCTGAGGACCAAATTTACCGAATATTCCTTTCTTCCTGGATATTGCTGCAAAGGCTAGATTCCCTTCACTTGATCTTGTCTCAACTTTGGATTTCAATCTTGTTTCCTCTATTTTACATAAAGACCATAAATCGTGGAATGGTGTGGCTTCTTTCTTCTTGTATAAACTTGAAGTGAAGTTTCCCCATTCTTCTGGCAAAGCATTCAACACCACTATAGTCATCTCGGTGTCAGACATTACTTCTCCCAGTTCTTGCAGTTGATCTCAGAGAGATTGCTTCTCTTGTAGTACTCACAGAGAATAGCTCCACTAATTTCACATATATTCCTTTTGATGATTCTAGATTTGATACATCAGAGACGAGAAAGTCTTTTATGGATTCTGTAAAAATCCTTTGGGCTCTTCTATCTCCCTTCATGTATTTGGCATGACTTCATTGTCCTTTTCTTCCATGTAGGAAAGTTTGAAACCCTAACCAATTTGTTGTTTTCTTTGCAAAGAAGACATTTTGATAGATTCATATGAAGTCATAAAGATACTTACTTGAGTAGATTCTTTTCTTCTTCTATCAACTTCCTTGTTGATAATGATGAAGATGATGGCAAGAACTCCCTCTTAGAATGATTTCAAAGTAGGTGATCTTCGATCCTTGATGATCAAGGATTACTTCAGAATGAAGATGTTTTCAATGGTGTTGGGTGGTGCTTAATGATGTGTCCTCCAACAATGTCTTCAATATCAAGAATCTTTGATGTCAAAGATTACCTCCTTGATGTGTGGATTCTTTGAATAAGGTTGAAAGTCTTCTTGAGATGGCTTGAGGATTTCCTTGCAAACTGACTTGACTTCTCAATGTAGACTTTGACTTTTGCTTTGATGCTTTCTAGAAAACTGAATTTTTGATCCTTGAGTGTCTTCTTGTCAAATAGCCCTTTGTCTTTAGCACCTTAGCTCTGATACCATGTTGAGAATTTGGAGCGCTAGTGATTAATTCAAATTCTCTTCTTGATAATTACTTGTGAGCTTACTTGAGATACTTATGTCTTTTTCTTCTTTAGCTTATTTAATACTTCATCAAGTCAATTATCAAAATATACGAGACACACAAATTAGGCTCCTAGAGTCGGGGCAAAACCTCTCCCTCTTGGAGAGGAAAACCCACGAGAAATTCTTCTTATAGATTTTCAAATGACAAGTACCATGACCAAGACTCAGACCCTTGAGCTATGGATGCTTCCAAGACCTTGTTACTTCTTTGTCGATCTTCAATGTTGACCTTTCTTTCTTGCACCAACCTGTACTGCCTTTTCTTTTATGAACTCTGAGAGGGGTTCCTCTCTTTTCTTATCCAACAATGACCCTTAACTTTCGCATCCATTTTAGACCTTCACATTACAGACCTGATTTCGTCATAGTTTGTAGGTGCATATTAGTGTGATTGCCCGAATCTCTTCTTCAGACTTGACAACAACATTCATCATAGTGATCCGCATTTCTTCCTGAACTTAATAGTGTTTTGCTTCAGAGGGAAACCACACTTATTCACTGCACTTTTACACAGAGGAATCCGCACCTCAGATCCGCATCTTAGTCACAGGTGAGTACGCAATAGTTTAGGCTTCTTCACACTTGTAATCACCTCAGAAAAGTCCGCATTGAAACCCCTGTACTTGTCTTCAAAAATCCGCAATTTTCAGCTCTGTGAAAACTCAGAGAAAATCCACATTTTTTCTGTCCAAATTAGCTGCAACTCTAGCTCTATTTATAGTGGTATTATCTCTGTTTTAGGCTGACCATACAACTAGTATGTAGGCTGACTTTAATCACTGATTGTAGGCCGACTTGATCACATTAGATGGTGCATTTTTCCAGCATTGATGAGGATTGTGTTGAGGGCTGTTTGAGCCTTTCTTCCACAAGGTCTTTGGCAAGGTCTTCGAGCATTCTCTAGACTAGATCCTTCATATGTATGACACTTAATTATATTTATACCTAGAAGACACAAGCCCTAATAGACATCAAGAAGAAGTCTATTAACCTATAATAAAATCTTGCCCATGAAACCCATGAAGCAAGTCCAACAAAATACATTTTATTATCTTTGTCTTCTTTACATAAATACATAATTACATAGTCAATATGAAGATCGATCCTAGTTACACTTTTCAACACGGGTCATGGTCTAGAGTCTCAAGAATCACTATTGAAGGAAGAATAACTGACTAGGTTTTCCCCAAGAGTGGGGTTTTGCCTTGGTTGCTGGCCTACATCTTGTGCCCTTGATCTATGTGTATTTGCGTGATGAACTAATAAGAAGAAAGATAAGAAGAACATAATAAGGACTAAAGAAGATCACAAGTAAATAATCAAGAACAAGAGGATCTTTCGGCCTTTCTGATTCTCTAACCTGGTTTCTTAGCTTTGGTGAAAGAAGAAGGAAAAAGGCGGTCTGAAGCACTTGATCAAGGAAGTTATAAGAAGTTCACTAGAGGAAAGAAGTCTTCACTATCTTCAAGAAATATATCTAACACTATCAAGTGAGAGAACAAGTTTGAAGGAGCTACAAATTATAGATCTTGGAAGAAAATAATTGACATTATCCTTGAAAAGAACAAGGTCTTAGATTTAGTCAAAGGAAATATGAAAAAGGCCTACAGAAGAATCAAGTGATGCTGATAGGATGAAGTACAAAGAACTAGAATTAGTAGCTATGTCTTTGATGGTTGAAGGCATAAAGGACAATCTTGTCCCCTTCATAGCAAATATTGATGATGCTCAGGAAATGTATGAGGCTTTGTCAAAACTATTCACCATCAAGAACATTGGAAAAGTTGCAAGTCTAAAGAATGAACTAAGAACTACTAAGGTCACAAAGGAGGATACTGTTTCCTCTTTCTTTGTGAGGATAGCAAGGATCCGAGATGAACTTCTTGCCATTGATGAAATAGTACTAGATAAAGAAGTAGTGATTACAACCATTCTGGGACTACAATCTTCTTGGGGTTCCTTTGCTTCAACTCTCAACAGCTGGAAAGAAACACCCACCTTTGAGGAGCTATGGACAACATGTGGGCAAGAAGAATTAAGAGTCTCTATGGTGACCAACAATGAAGAAGTTTCAAATGCTTATGTTGCTCATCATAAAGGAAGATTCAGGAAGAAGGCGCCAAAGAAGAAGGTTGATCTGTCCAAAATTGAGTGTTATCGTTGTCACAAGATGGGACACTATAGGAGTGATTGCCCTGACAACCCTAGGAGCAAGAAAAGAGACAAAGATCATGCTAACATGGTTAAAGAAATATCATCCCCTAAGAAAGCAAACCCTGGAGAAGATTTAAGGGACTTCCACTACTAAGCCCCTTCTCTCTTATATTTCATTTATATATTTTATATAGTATAGGTTTAACATCTTCTTGGAAATATATTTCTTTGTTTTATAAGTTTTAGGTTTTCCCTCAAGCTTGGGATGAAGCCCATAACAACTCCTCAAGATAAGTATCTCATTCCCTCTATTTGTCTTCATATACTTAAGATTTTGATTATATTAAATACCAATCACTTGTCTACCTCTATTCCTTGTCTAGGAATCAATCTGCTAGATGTTCAAGAATCATGGAGAAGGCTTCAAGGATCAAATAAGAAGGCCACACAAGTCAAAAGGTTTTTCAAATAATTAAATATATGTATTAAAATATAAAGTTTTGTTGCTCTCTTTGAAATATCCATCTCTATGTTACTAACTGTTGCTATATCTAATTCTACTGAATCCTAAAAGGATTATTGTTTGGGATGATTCATCACCTGATGAATCTACCCACCTTATACACCTCTTATTGCTTATATAAATAGAACCTTAAGGAGGTTCTCTAGAAAACCCTATCGTAAGGGTATGTTGATAATGTTTGAAACCCTAAACCTATTTAGGGATATTTATGAAGAAGTTGCTATTTGATATTGTCGAGTTTGGGATTTTGATATGATCATGGAAGCTCGAGACCTGCTTTAGTGAAATTGATGTTGTTCGAAATCCCAAACCTTTGAAGTTTGATATAATAAGGGTTTGCTTTGACAATGAACCAAAACCCTAGGTTTTGGTTAGGTCTAACAGGTAAAATCCTTGTTATGAAAAGTCCTAGGAATGAAACAAAGCCTACAAGCTACAAACTATGGGGCCACTGGCCTACTACAAATCTACATATATGATATATCATATTAGTGATCAACGTTATCACTTGAAAGTTCTCATCATGATCAAACTCAGTTGGTTGAGTCTCGACTCCCAAACTTTGCAACTGCTCAAGTCACAAACTTCTCTGTTGGTTCAATGACTTGAGTCTCAAACCTTTGAAGTTATTCTGCCCTAATATGCCCTATTACTTCATTTGGTGCTCCACATGGCTTTACATGGCCTCCTATCCTAGCTAAGGTTGCTTGAACTTGTAAATACCCCCTCCTGCATTAGAGTTTTGGCAATATTTGTAGATCATTTTTCCATCAATCATATCACAATGAGGCCATGCAGTATCCTTGGCTTTTGGAGGCACGGTGGCTACTACTTAGCTCAAACTATCTGTTGTTCCACTACTCCAACAAAATTCAACACTCTTCAAGCTCTCAATCAAACTCACAAAAGCTCCAAATGAGATGTATGAGACAAATGAGAGGGTACCCCTCCTTTTAAAGGATCGGGGAGGGTGTTTTTGGAGGGATGCAACCCTGGTTTTCCCTCCAAAACCACCCATTACCGTCCAAAACAGCATCTGTGGGTCCCTCTGCGGCCGTGGTAGCTAACTGACCGGTTTAGGACGGAACCGACTGGTTTAGGACAGAACCGGCTAGTTAGCATTAGTCAGATCGGTTTTTTTGGTCACAAGCCACCCTTAGCCAGGTTTTTTTGTCTGTTTGACTCGGCTGGCCAGTGAATCGACCGGTTTTGAATACTATGATTATACCTTTGAAAGAAACATTGAAACCCTAGATAGAATGAAAGACATTGTGAAGTAGTCTAGGGTTTATGATAAAAGTCCCTAGTAAAAATATGTATCTAATATGTATAAAGTTGGAAAAGATTTTGTGATTTTGATATGGCTAACTTTATGCTTTTATAGTTTTGGTTGTGCTTGCTATCTAAAGATGTGCATGTACATCATAAAGATGACAAGATGATAAGTATGATGAGAAGGATGGAAGCCATGCAAGATTCTCCAACACCTAAAAGAAGAAGTTGATCTCCCTAGATTAAGAGGGAGCTTGGATAAAAGAAGAAATGGTTATGGTTCTCTACCTCATGTGTCGTGCACTAGACCAAGACTAACAACCGTAAGTCTTAGTGAAGACCATGAGTAAGAATCATAGTCATGATTGGAGAATGCTTTGGTATTGCTATAAGAAGGAAAGCAGGATCTGATTGAATAATATGTTGCTACATGAAAAGTATGAAGGAAAGTGTATGAGGAATCTTTTCTCAAAGATTCAACTGGTTGTCCTACGGAAATTAGCTGAAGAGCAACAACGAAATCCCATAGGTTTGCTTTTCTTATATACTTGAATATGTATTGCTGATTGGGGTTGTGTTTGTACAGGTGAATCTCTCGAAGGTTTTGATAACATGCTGGTTACCAATCAGTTTTAATGGGAGAGATTGGTTATTCTTGATCTGTTGGATCAAGGTGTGATGAGGCTTTGTGAGTGAAGCATTGTCTGGAAAGACATCGGGCTAGCACTTTGTGTTGATGTCTGGTTGGGAGGGTGGCATCGGGTGAATGTGCACTTAATTCCCTGGGTTTATGGTTAGTAAGTAAGCCCGATGGAACCTATAGAGGCTGAAAACGTTAGTCCATCTTAGTCCCACTTGGATAGATTTCCTTGGTCAAGAATCTAGTCCATGGTATCGTGGTGCCTAAACCGTTGACTGATGTATGGATAGAGTTCCCTAGTCAAGAATCTAGTCCATGCCATTTAAGTGTCTAAAAATTCTTCATAGTTCATATAGTTGAGATCTACCTTGTACTAGTGAGTTATGAATACCTCCCTATTTAAGAGGGAGTGTTGAAGAATGTAACTTGGTTCGGTCTTCATAAATTGTACTTGAATCAATACTTATTGTACTGGTCAAAAGAATAAAAAAAAAATTTATATTATTATTAAATGACTTATTAAAGCATGGGTTTCATGCTTGGGTCATATTTATTTTAGGTCAAAGTCCCTATTGTGGACTTCTAGGTTTTATTCCGAGTCTATAGGATTATTGCAAATTTAAATTGATCCATATTGGGCTTTTGAATTATGTAAATAGGTCGTATTGAGTAAAATATGATTTATGAAGCCTCCACACCAAGTCGGCCTCAAGCCCAGGAATTCGAGCTCATCTCAAGCCTATATGTATATAGTGGAATTGAACTCACTTGGAACCATCTTACTGAAACACAAAATTTCGATATGGAAGCTGCAACAAGAGAAATTTGCGAAGTGAAGGACTTTTTGGATTGGGTTTTGGGTACACTTATAGAGTTGAAGAAAATCGAAATTTTGGCACCGCTCTCTCTGCATTTTGGGCTACAGTTTTGGAGATCAAACAACAGTTGTTGCATCAGGTGCTGTTGCCAAGAGAAGAGGACGCCAAAGTTTGTTTTGCTGAATGTTGGTGCTTGGAGAAGTTGTATTGGGCCTAAATCGAAGTCTTTGAAGCTAGATCGAAGTCTCTACCTCAAGATTGAAGTTTCAAAAAGCAAGGATGAAGTTCCAGGTCAAAGAAACTACATCATAGTACTGCTATTGTTGCTACTGCTGCCAGATTCAGGAAGGATCACAAGGAAGGTTGACTTGGTGTGGAGGAAGTCCAGGTCAAGGTCTAGAGTCTCAAGAATCACTATTGAAGGAAGAATTACTGACTGGGTTTTCCCCAGGAGTGGGGTTTTTTCTGGCTGCTCGCCTACATCTGGTGCCCTTGATCTATGTGTATTTGCTTGATGAAGTAATAAGAAGAAAGATAAGAAGAACATAATAAGAACTAAAGAAGATCACAAGTAAATAATCAAGAACAAGAAGATCTTTCTGCCTTTCTGATTTTCTAACACACTGGGCAGTGAATAACTTGCAACTTTGCGGGTCTGGCTAACTGTTGGCAAGTTTGACTAGTCAGTAGAGAGGCAGACATGAGATCTTGTTAACTTTGCCTGGTAGTCAGGGTGAGTTGAGTTTGAGTCAAGAGTACTTGAAGATTTGACATTATTTTCAGATTGCCACTATCCATTGCTTAATGTGTGCGTTTGTCTAGAAGCAGTTAATCTCCCTAGGCTGAATAATAGTTATGGGTTTTCGGCTCCAAGGGAGGGATTGATTATATGAATTAAATAGCATTGAGTTTTATGTGAAAGAGCCTGAACCTACAGTTTGTCTTGCTTTTGGTGGTTGATTTATTCTTGCTGTTGTGGAATTGCTTGGTCCCTTTGTTTTCCTCTTCATGTCTGTAATTTACTTCATTGTGTTAAATTTTCTTGAGTCATGGGGTAGCATCGGATGTGCTCTAGCTCCCAAAATTTGTGGAGGGACTCGAGTATATGAGATTTCCAATACCGAGAAAGGGATTTGGGACAGAATGGTTAGTGCCATAGTTCACATTTGCAGGCTTGCATCTATCGATGTTTTTGATCACTATATCATCTCTTGTGTTTACATTGGCATCATATTTTGAGACATTAATGATTATTGTACAGGTGCGCTTTTGATTTTTGATTTTTTGATTTTGATTTTTAATTTTCGGTTGCAAATCTTTGACTTCAAGTAACCATTTCTGAATTTATGAGCTCCATTAGTGAAGTTTTGGTCATCCATAGGCATCAATGCCCTAAACTTCTTTTTGTGAAGCCTTGGTGTACCATGTTACTATTGAGAGGCAACAAACTTGAAATTGGTTTTCTCATTCTTTGGTCCATGATTGGGTGTAGTACGATGTATTCTCTAAAATGTCCTTGACAGGGAGGGAAGTTTATGAGAAAACAGGAAATGACTACTGCAAAATAAAAATGATTCTTTTGGTGAGAGTTTGGCCTTTATTATTCCCTTGAACATGGTATTTTTGATTCATGCAAGGTCACTGATAGCAATGCTGAACTTCTATGGATAGAAATGCAGATTCTGGGGATGATGATTGATGATAGTAGATTAATGGTAAATCAATGGATTTGAACTGCTCTTTTTATATATACAATTATCTTCAATTTGAGCAAATGGCAATTCATGGTATTGGTCATTTCCCTGAGGTTTCTGCACAAGTTTTGATTTTGATGCCACATTTGCCGCACCAACAAATGCCTCTTTCTCCAATTCCTTCCTTCTTGCCGATGGAATTATTGTACAAGCTGAAATGCCACAACTTGTCAAGGCAACAAATGAGCTTTCACACAGTAATATGTGCTCATGAAATGGTTGTGGCAAAAACTGCATTTCCATGCAACATTGCCTCCTCCCTTTGCATTGCTGCCTCTCCCTGCCTCTCTTGTCACATATTTCCACAATGGGTATTTGGGGTCTTGAGTTTGTTTTCCCTAAACATTTGAAGCTGCTGTTGCAGCCCCACTTTCAATAGATGGAATACTTGCAGACGCTGATGAATAGGGACAGGAGGGGCATCTCCAATGGGGACATTCTTCCCCTTTCTTTGCCCCTGCCTTGCTGCCCTTGATTGAGCCATGAATACTGTAAAAATTAAACAAAAATGACCAAATATGTAAAACATAATACATATGCACATGCAAACACTAACAACAAACTAAATGCAAAAACATAGAGAGACAATGCACTTACTGGTTGCTCGAATCTCTTTGAAAACACTCTCTTTCTCCTTGCTAAACCTTGCTCTATGCTCAACTCACATACAAACAATGGTGAGAAAGAATGAGTGAAAACCCACTTTTATAACTTAGCAGACACACTTTCGTGGGTTTTGTGTCCGGCATAATCGGATTCGATCGTGTCCGTACAGGACACGATCGGGATTTGAAATGTCCTGTACGGACACGATCGGGATTTGAAATGTCCTGTACGGACACGATCGAATCCAGGTTTTTGGATTCGAGTCCGTACGTGTCGTGTCGTGTCGGACACGACGGATTTGGGATACGTGGCCGTATATGGTCGAATCCGGTTTCTTAGCTTTTTTTTCAACCAGACAGTAATTTAGAAATCTCTTTTCTCGCAGTACTTAGCACCTAGGCTGTCAAAGGGATTAGGATATCACTACGTGTTTGACACCTAAGAATCGCTTCTCATATTTTGCTGGGTGAAGATGGTACTGTTATGAGATAAAACAATATAACCTTGAATAAAATTTACAGCCTGCAAGACTGACTTAGAATTATGTCTTAATTCAGTTGAACTGACTTGCTGTAGGTTAACTATAAGCACTTTTATTGCAGGTATTCATGGTATAAAACAATATAACCTTGAATAAAATTTACAGCCTGCAAGACTGACTTAGAATTAAGTGTCTTTATTCAGTTGAACTGACTTGCTGTAGGTTAACTATAAGCACTCTTAATGAAGGTATTCATTGTTGATGACTTGAATTAAGTAGTATTGTACTCTTCAAATTGTTGGTTAATTAAATATCCTAGTGTATTATCCCTATGGTTGCTTTCTGAGATTATGACGTGTTAAACATGTGCCAATATTCTGTGACAGAAGGGCATATTCCATGATATGTGTCATTCCTATTAATTGGTTGATGAGTGGTTGGATACATGATTGAGGATGCTAGGTGATGAAGCCATAAAGCACAAACCATTAAAATTAGGTCCAAAATAGGGATGAAATGGCATATGGAAATGATCCAGTGCTATTTTGGGAACTTAATTGATTGACGTGCTCAATGAGGCTATGAATACTCTTTTGCTTCTCTAGCTTGCAGGTCATAGTGAGAAATGGTTCTCAGTCTGTAATTCTACATGTTAGCAAGCCAAATGTTGTTTTGACCCAGACTAATTGGACAAGCTTGAAATGGTTACATGTGACGAATCCAACGTGGGATAGCAGTGGGCTTCGATTGTTGGATCTCAAGCATTTTGGCTGGTGGCTTTGTAAATAAATTTGTCGGGGTTGTAGAAGCCAATAATGGAATTATTTTTCTATGGACACCGTTATTCGCAAACCGACATACCTAAGCAACCTGAATGTTTTGGCTAATAGAATGTTGTTGCGATCGTTATATTTTGTCAAAGTAAAGTGTATGTGTTTTACAGCTGGTAAATTGAAAAAGTTTATAAGAAACTATTTTAGCAAGGTTATATTCTATATGTTTCTTATATGACATTATGTTAATGTTTCTACACTGTTTCAATGAAAACCTGAACAATATCGTTGTATGCTGTAGATAGATGAAGTGAGTCACTTCAGTTTTAAGTTATTATTGTTTCCTTGATCATTGGATATTGTTTAAGTTGTATTGCTGCTATTATATTTTAGAATTTTGCTGAATGAGAAATTAAATATTTTAAGTTGGCATTTGCAGAGTGGGTGATGTTTTATCAGCTTTGACAGCAAAAAAAGAGTATATTCCTTACACAAACTCAAGGCTCACTCAAATACTCTCTGATTCTTTGGGTAATTAGCATCGACCTTATCTTTTAAGCATACATAAAGTTGAAAGGTGAACAATTTGGACTATATATATATATATATATATATATATATATATTGGACAGCTAGTCTATGTGCCTTTTGGTGTGACAGTTCAGTCGTTAGGGTTGAAAGTCACAAATAAACAACCTTGTTTGTGGAGGTAATTAGTGACATGCATGTTGTTTGTTACTTCTGCTTTTTCCTTAATTCTCTACAACCAATGTTTATTGACATATTAACATGATTAATTGTCTTCTTTGCACCTTGAAATTGTTTTAGTGTGTATGTTTGTGTTTTCTTGGACAGCTAGTCTATGTGCCTTGTGGTGTGACAGTTCAGTAGTTAGGGTTGAAAGTCACAAATAAACAACCTTGTTTGTGGAGGTAATTAGTGACATGCATGTTGTTTGTTACTTCTGCTTTTTCCTTAATTCTCTACAACCAACGTTTATAAGTATTGACATATTAACATGATTAATTGTCTTCTTTGCACCTTGAAATTGTTTTAATGTGTATGTTTGTGTTAACCACATGTTGGCAAGCCATTGTTCACAAAGTTCAGGGTGTTCAGATTATAATTTAAACCACTAAGATTATCAAACCTACAGACCCCACTCATGTCCCAACCAGGGTTGCGGTGGAGCGGCTCCCCCCCCCTCGAACCTACTCCCGAATCGCACTCTCTTCGGGAGCGAACCGGGAGCGTGCTCCCGAAATAGCGAAATTTTTGCTCTCCAGCCTTTTTTACAATTTTTTTTTTGCAAACAAATTCTAAATGCAATTTTTTATAAAAGAAACTATGATTTTTGAGTGGGGCGCCTAATGATCAAGCCTATGGCCCTAGTATTGATATGCGATTCATGTTAATGTTAAATTCTTAAAGTAAAAGGATGAAAAACATTACCATGAAATGACGCGGGATGTTTGAGAGTGGTTTTGACCTCATTGGATTTCATATGGAGAAGTAGAATTTTAGTTCTCATTCAAAATCCAGCAGACTTATCAGTTTTTCAGGATTTCAGGATTGGGGGAATTGCAATGTTTCCATTGGATTTTGTCATATATTAGGGTATGGAACTCGTATTTAATCAAGAGCACCAATCCCTCTATGTACCTTGATGTTAGTGACATTGGTTGTCAAACTCCTCTATGATGACCCTACTAAAAATGTGCCCATCACTCAAACAAAATCTTGACTTGACATGCTATGTTTTTCCTATCTTATGTTTTTTTTCCCAAGGAAATCTCGTAATTTTATTAACGAGAACAAAATTACATGTAACATTGTCAAGCATGACAGCCAGAGAAAATGCAAGTAAAAATATAATAGATGGGGAGAAAATCTAGGATTTTCTACCTTTCTTCTTTTCCACCTTTCGCCAAGCTCCTTGAGTGGGCGTGGCGGATATAATGGCGAGCTGGGTATCTTCTGTTATTGCTCCATTGTCCTTATCTGAGTCTGAAGTATCTGAGGTGTGTTGTCTTTTATTTCCTGCGCTATTTGGTATCCCAGTATCCTTTGTCGGTTGGACCGTGGTAGTGAGGTCAAATTGGTCTTGCATCTCTTGTTCTTGTGTCACTGGAGCAATGGTGGTCTGGTTATTCTCCGTAGCGATGACAACATCCCCTTCTTCTTTTGTCTCCTGGTCTGATTTTTCTGAAGGGAACTGCCAACCCTTGGGTGCTTTCCCTAACTTTTTCTTTTTACTATTATCTCTTTTTGCTTTCGGGCATGTGTTTTGTAAATGACCAGTGTTCCTACAAATTTTGCATCTGAATGAAGTATTTTCGAAATCAAGGTGCTTCTTCCATTTCTGTTTTTTATGATTCAGTTGTATACTTTCTGGAAGGCCTTTACTGAGGTTCACTTCCACGAAAATTCGTGCAGAAGTGTAGATCCTCTCCTCCAATCGTAGAGTATCCATTTTAATTTTCCTGATGATGTTCCCTATACCTTCTAAAACACCTTCATTCCAAAAATGAAGGGGAAGGTTGTATAGTCGGACCCAGACCGACATTTTGGTTACTTCCATGGTGTTTGCATCAAAATCCGGGAACCAGGGAGTGATGAAAAGCCCTGTGGATCCCCAAAACCATGGTCCCTCTCTCTGGATGATATCTCTAGCTTCTGAGGATGAAAACTTGACTATGAAGAAACCCTTTGAGCAGAGGTGTATTTCACAGTCCATGGTCCATTTGGTGAATATCCAGTGGAAGAGATCCATAGGTTTGGGCCAGTAGCTATTAAATCTGCAGATTACTGCTTGAACTTCAAAAGTGGTTCGATGGTCTTCAATCTCTGGGATATCTATGTTCAGTTCTGAGACATGATTAAGTTGTTCCACTATATATGGTTTTGGTGCATTCTCCTCTGCCTCTGTTGTTGTATTAGCTTTGTTTTTCCCTTGTAATATATTTCTTTTTGAGGGGCCTTTTGTGCTATCTGGTTTTGAAGTGCTGCCTCGCACAAACCCAGGAGTACTGTGCTGTCCTGTAGCACCTCCTCTCATTCTCGGATTGAGAAATATGGTGGATTCTGGACAACTACATTAATCTTTTACTATGCAGGAGTCCTGAAGAGATCTCCCGTAGTAGATTAATGATTGTATGTGACAGGGATATCCAGATGCAGAATTGATCTTGTGTTTCAGTGTTGCAATCCCATCATTTTCCTGAGCCCATATTAGAAAACTATGCCCCACAGGGGGTTTTATGAAAATTTGAAATCGGTTTGTACATGCCTCATAGTCTGTGATGCATGTATGTCCGTGAATGGGTTTCGACATTGTCTTCATCGGCAAAGTCCGTTGGAAATCAGGGGGCTTTGCACTATAGGAAGAATCGGCGATAGGCGGTTTAGTTCTTTCAGACTGTAATCTCTGTGGCATGCAAATGCGGCCACCACGCAACCGCAACAAGCATTGTGAGCCCCCAGGGTTATGGGTCCAAACCGCCCAAGAAAATGTTGACCGCCTCTGAGATCTGTTTTTCAGGGTATTTCGGGAGCTCATCCTGTACCTGCCCTTAGTCACGGATACAGATCCCCGCCTATGGGATAGTTTCTTGCGCGAAATAGATAGGCACACATATGGAGGCGGAACAGGCCATATGGAAAGGCCGAGAGGAACACAGGGGGTTTAGATGGCAGTTACAGAGGGGTCTGAGCAGCGGCTGAAATTGTCGAGCCAGATCGGCTGGGAAGTGTCGAAAGTGTGCTTCTCGGACCAATGCCTGTCTGTGGTGCGGCCGAGAGAGATCGTCTTCTTGCTTCCATGGTGTCCAATGCAGTAAACCTTAACTGACATTGATACACTCCTTCGTTTCTCTGCTTTTCAAGATAAGAGGAAATCTATGTTGGAGGGTGATATTAATGACAAATATCCCTATACAGATCCAGAGGTATTGACAAAGATACCTCTGGATATTAATGCTTAGAGGGTGATATTAATGGCAACGATCCTAATTTTCCAACAAGACTAAAAAATTAGACATTTCTCTTGGCGACAAGAGGCCCAAGCATTAGCTATAGATAATAGATTTACTTGTCCTTTCTAGCTTCTAGTAGTTTTTATAATTGTTGACTCTTTGATATTTATTATGATATTTTTTGTAAATAATATATGACAGATTAAGTTTGAAGTTGGCAATTATAACTCATTTGTAATGAATTATGAATATGATGCTCTGTGAAAGTTGAAAGTTGTTTCATTTCATTTCATTTTATAACATTTCATTTCATGTTAGATGTTCTTTGTTGTAATGGTTACACTTAGCTTACAAGTACAACTTTGGTGATCAATGATGATAAATGTTATATATTGAATTTTGAAAGCTTGAAAATTTAAGATTGATGAATCATGAGACTCAATATGTTGTATGTTACTAACTTGTGGACGTGGTTGATGAAGATTATAACTTCTAGATGATTGATGTTATATGGTTCAATCTATGTTTTTATGCTTTTTTATATCTATTTCATCATTCTACATGCTTTTGTTGACATATATGCATTGAAATATACAAAAAAATATATTATATAAAAATTCACTCTCGAATTGGGAGCTTTTGAAAATGTCGTCCCCGCTCCCGTTCCCCGTTTTCGCTCCCGCTCCCAAGTAACATTGGTCCCAACTACAAATATAATTTTGATTTGCTATTATGCAGTTCAAACTATTTTTACATTTCAATCCAAAAGGAGAAGATTAGAACATAGTGTTGAGTCTTGACAGGTCTCATAACATCTAGAAAAATGGAGGATGGGTGGTGGCAACCATTTATTTGGGTCCTGATGGTCCTAGTTCTCTGTGATGAGCTTGAATTTGACTTGCTTTCCTGGGGCTTCCTTCAATCCTCATTACTTGATGTTTTTAGGATTTCTCTGCAGCTGCGTCTTAGCCTCTGCCTCTCATGAACCTGGACCTATGGTGTTGGAAACCAAAATAATACCGAGAGGGGAGTTTCGGGGGGGGGGGTGAATCAGTGTTATGCAAATTTTAAACAATTATTTAGCCAATCAAAAACATTCACTACTACAACAATACGTCAATCACATAAGAATTGGACACAGGATGTTTACATGGAAACCCATAGAAGAGAAAACCACAAATCTTCTTTTATTTTTAATATAAATGTAAGCACTAACTTCAATTTACATCAATTTATGTGGGCACCAACGTACAGGAGGCTCAAACCCCCTTTTCTTTACTAACACCAACTTGTTAGAAGCACCCACTCCCTCTATTTGCAGGCACCAACATGTTGATTTTTCAGGCACCTTCTTGAAGGAGACACCAATCCCTTGATAAACAACTTTTAATATTTGTTTTGACCAGGTTCTCTGATCTTATCTGTGTAGCACCCTCTGTGTCTCTGATTCATTTCAATTTTCTTATGCACAATAGCTTTTGATTTTGCCCCAATCTTCACTTACATCTTCTCAACTCTTCTCTACACACTTTCTCTTATTTGCTTCGGATTTATGACATTTAGTAGCTTCAAATTTTACTCAATCCTCATGTGCCAAATGTCTCTCTCTCTCACTTTTTCATCAGTTTTTGGTCCATTCAAGAACTGCAATTTATATAGATTTTTTGCTGCTTCGCTACCTGTCACAAGCTCATTGCCGTTTTTCTTTTGCCATCTATTTGCCTTAACAATTATGACAATTCGAGTCACTTCAGGTTCTCTCGTCATTTTATTTTTGTTCATAGCTAAGATTTTGGGTATTTTTCGACTTGTGGTGTCACTTTTAATTTGGATCCATCAAAGTTCTCATTTCTTGGGTCTCGGGTGAGCAAGAGTTTGAATGATGTTGGTAATCCTTTCTAATCCCTATCTGGTGACACTTTTCCGTTAGAATCACAAGGCATGCAAATCCTGAACTCAACACTTAACACTTATTGGATTCGCTTCCCACGACCATACACTGGTGATTAGGGGCACGAGGTATTTAGATCTTGGGATCTAGGCATTATCCTTGGTATTACCCTTTACCAAAACACTCCAACCTAATGGTCAATAGGTTGATAGGCCTTTGGACGCTTACAATCTGTGATGTGCCATTCCATATCAAACAATCATTGCATGCCACATGTTTTCTATCGACACATACCTTCCGCATGTCACTTGCCAATTGTTCATTTGGCCATCCAAAATTCGCCGAATCCACCTGCCACATGTCACTTACACATGTTGGCATGTCGTTACCACATCATCATCACTGCCACTTGTCGTGCCATTTTTCTACCACAACATTGCCACATGCCACCCAGAAAAGGCCCACTTGGCCCTCCAAAAAAGGCCAAAACTATTTGCCATGTGTCCCCTCTTGAGATTACCACGTGTTGTCTTGACACCTCATTGCCATGTGTCAACATCTCATTGGGCCACATTATGTCTTTGTCACTGCCACACGACTTCGCTTGCCATTTCATGTTGGCCTGTCGCTCCATCTCTCATCGGTCGTTGTTGCTTTGTGCACTCAATTTTGGCTTGGTGGGCCGCTAAACACTTGAGTGCTTTAGCCCAACACCTTGTAACCAAGGACTGGGACTGAGGGCTTGTTGGTCACCGTATATTGCCCTTGCAACTCTTTGTGGATCGAATGGACCAAGTAGTCTGATAGATGCTCCAATGCTTATCTCCAACCGTTTGAGTGTTATTTCTCTTAGGGTTTTTTCTTCATCCAAGAAGACTTCCACCTATTGAGTTTCAAAGAGAGTTTTGCTGGCTAGATTATTGTCTACAAAGAGGAATGCGTTATTTTTTTGGAGGCAGTGCGAGTTTCCCGAAGGCAGTGTGGATTCCCAGAATTTCTAGTGAGAGTTGCTAGAGGCAATGTGAGTTTTCCATAGGCTGTGCAAGTTTTCTATAGGTCGTGCGAGTTTGCCAATAGGAGGTACGAATTGCCGTGAAGGTTGTGCAAGTGCCACGGAGGCTATGTGATTTACAATAGGGAAGTTGTGGGGTTTTCCTAGTTCGATTTGATCAACTGTGGTGAAGATAAATTTGCTGAAGCTTTGCCAGTGAGAGGCAAAAAAATTATGTAATTTCTCAATAGCAAATTTGTTGAAGATTAATAATAATACTGTCGATTTGAAAACTGGTTTTAAACACACTAGGGTTTTTCTTGGGGCATTTGTCCAAAAATATTTGTGTATTGGTTTCTCATGTGTTTCGTTGCAAATATTATTTGGGGAATGACGTTGTTCATGTTTTTATTTATTACTTTCAACTGATAAATTAATGTTACTCTGTATAAGTAATTGAAATAATTAAGTAGGTTAATAACACCTTCTGGGTAGAACACATTTGACATGGTATCAGAGCTATATGAAACGCTAGAGTGTTTCTTTATCTGAGCGCGAGGGTTTTGAAGGAGAAACCAAGGGTTTCATCACAAAGGTTGATTCTCTTCATATTTATTGGGGTTTATTGCTCAAGGGTTTCTGAAATGTATTTTGCTGGTTTGAGGGATCAAGATAGACTTGATGGTGCATCAAACTTTGGTATCTGGAAATCCAAAACACTTTTGTTGTAGGAGGAACACAGATCAAAGGAGTATGCAACATCTGTTGTTGCTATACCGACAGATCCAATGCAGTTAGCGACCCACCGCAAGGAGGATGCCAAAGCTAGAAGTCTTATCCAGGATGAAGTCAAAGATCATATCGTTCCCCACATTGCAGAGTTGGATGTGTAAGAAGATGTGGGATGCTATCTTGAATTTGTTCCAGAGCGCAACTGTTAAAAAAAAGTTGATCCTTAGAGAGAAGTTGCAAAACACCAGATAGAACAAGGGAGAAAGCGTTGTCAATTACCTTATCAGGGTCAAACAAGTCAGAGACGAGTTAGCAGTTGTTGAATAAAAAGTAGAAGATGAAGAGTTCACGAGAACTACACTAAATGGGTTCTCAAAGCAGTGGAATGTCTTTGTCCAAGTGATTAATGGACGACAAGACTTTCCTAGTTGGGATCGTCTTTGGAGCGATTTCACTCAAGAGGAGCTTAGGAAGAGCTGTGTCAATACTATCAACAACAATGGTCAGAAAGTTGAGGATGATGAGAACATTGCTCTTGCGAGAAAGGGAAAACCTAAGAAAGGTTCAAGTAAAGGGTCTAACTTCAAGGGAGAGAAGAAGAAGAAAGACTTGAGTAAAATCAAGTGTTTCGTCTATCATCAACAGGGACACTATGTCATTCCATGTCTTAACAGGAAGAACGATGAGAAGAAGAAGAAGCAACATACAACAACTTTAGCGGGCATTGATGAATTGTTTACAAGAATTAAAGATGAGTACGCTCTTATAACTTGTCTATTTAGCTCGACCACCACACGTGCTTAACACATCAATAGTGGGGCATCATGTCACATGACAGATGTTAGAGAGTATTTCTCTAGCTACAAATTAGAGGAGATAGGATTCCAAATACAAATGGGAAACAAGTCCAAGTGTACTCCAGTTGGGAGAGGGACAGTGACATTTAGAAGGGAGTGCTGCAAGAATATCTAGATTATAGAGGCGTTGCACATGCCAACTATTGGTATGAATCTAATTTCATCTAATTTCGAGGACAAACGGTGTATTTGAAACACCAGAATTGGAAGTTTGCAAAGCATATTATGGTCAAGAGAAACAAGTTATATAAGTTTTGGTTTGAAGATCCAAAGGCACTGGTTAGCAACAATAATAACTGAGATATGGGAAAGATGTGGCATAGGAGAATGGGTCATCTCCATCATGGAGCACTTAAGATGCTTAGAGAAATGGTGACAGGTATTCAAAAGGTGAGTATAGAACATGATGTTGTATGCTGATGGTGCGTACTTGGAAAGTTTTCAAGAGCAGTTTTGACCACTCAAATTGCATTTGAAGTTTTGTCAATCATTCCATAATCAAAGCAGATTTCAAACATCTCAGCATTGTCAGAACATCTAGGATTTACCAAGAAGAAATGGCCCAAGGAAGAGAAGAAGAAGAAAGACTTGAGTAAAATCAAGTGTTTC
Source organism: Pinus albicaulis (assembly GCA_034641835.2). Lineage (NCBI taxonomy): Eukaryota > Viridiplantae > Streptophyta > Pinopsida > Pinales > Pinaceae > Pinus > Pinus albicaulis. The sequence continues at coordinate 1,115,140,399 of CM076575.1, read as the reverse complement.
GTCTGTCATCAACAGGGACACTATGTTAGTCAATGTCTTAACAGGAAGAACGATGAGAAGAAGAAGAAGCAACATACAACAACTTTAGCGGGTATTGATGAACTGTTTACAAGAATTGAAGATGAGTTCGCTCTTATAACTTGTCTATCTAGCTCGACCACCATACGTGCCTGGCACATCAATAGAGGGGCGTCATGTCACATGACAGATGTTAGAGAGTATTTCTCTAGCTACAAAGTAGAGGAGATAGGATTCCAAATACAAATGGGAAACAAGTCAAGTGTACTCAAGTTGGGAGAGGGACAGTCACATTTCAAAGGGAGTGAGGCAAGAATATCCAGATTATAGAGGTGTTGCTCATGCCAACTATGGGTATGCATCTAATTTCATCTAATTTCGAGGACAAAAGGTGTATTTGAAACACTAGAATTGGAAGTTTGCAAAGCATATTGGGGTTAGGAGCAACGAGTTATATAAGTTGTGGTTTGAAGATCCAAAGGCACTGGTTAGCAACAATAGTAACTGAGATATGGGAAAGATGTGGCATAGGAGGATGGGTCATAATCCATCATGGAGCACTTAAGATGCTCAGAGAAATGGTGACAGGTATTCCAAAGGTGAGTATAGAACATGATGGCGTATGCTGATGGTGCATACTTGGAAAGTTTTCAAGAGCAGTTTTGACCACTCGAATTGCATTTGAAGTTTTGTCAATCATTCCATAATCAAAGCACATTTCAAAGCATCTCAACATTGTTAGAACATCTAGGATTTACCAAGAAGAAATGGCCTAAGGAAAAATTCGATTGGCCAAAAAGGAAGTCAATGACACATCTAAACTAATTTTTTAAAGGAATGGTCCAAGATTGTTATTTTGAATGAGAGATTCTTGAGGAGAAAAATGAAGAAGAATATTTTATTGGTCCAAACTATTCTCATTTCAGCTCCTCCTTCAAGGCAAATGTCTCTCCTCCTAGAGATCTGCATAAGTCATCAAGGGATCACAATTTTTTGACTTGGATCTAGTCGATTTCACTTGGAGAGGCTCCTCTCTCTCATATTTTCTATAAATTGAGCCTTTTCTCTCTCATTGTAAGAAGGATGTAATCAAGCTCTTGGCTCTGGAAGCTCCAAAGAATTTGTACTGAAATATTTTGGATAATAACGAAAAAACTTTGGGGGAAAATTTTGTGGTGTTATTCTTCCGTGTCTATGGTAATATCTTTCAGAATTTGTTCTTAATGCTCTACTGGTGTTAATTGATTTTTATTAGTTCACATGCTATTTTCTGGATTTATTGGTGTATAGGTATCTTACATTGATATTTGAATTAGAGAACTACTCTAGATCTATAAGCGCTAGTGGGTTTTGGGTTGGACCCTTAGTCTTCTTTTTCATTGTATTATCTAATTCCTTGTGAATCTAACAAGGTTATTATAACTGTGTAGAGATTTAAAATTTCTGAAGCATTCTTAAGCGTTGGGTAAGTTTTTGGTTTGACGAACCAACTCTTGAGAGAATAGAAGTGGAGGAACCCACATTGATTCTTCCAAAGGCTTTATCAACCGATTTACTTTAAAGGGAGTTTCCTTGCCATTGCTTGAAAGCATTCTATGTTTCAAGATCTATTTCTTTTTTCTAATGAACTTTCACTGAATAATCTAGCTATTTTAGAGCTTATATTTTGCTGCCCAATAGTGGAGTTGACTCACACTCTTTGGGCTAATAGATCTGTAAATTTTGTATATATTTTCTAACCCTCTTGTATATATATATATATATTATATAGATCTTGTATATATTTATTGGATCTTCTTTGCAGATCTGAAAGAAGTAGCAAGGGTCTGTCTTGGAAAACCTTTATAAATTCTTTCTTGTAGGTGGAAGCTTGAGGATCAAGGGCAAAATAATTTTTTTGAAGCTAACCCTCTCCTCTCTCCTAAACGACCAGGGTTTCAAAGAAATCGAATTTTTTCAAGGCCGTCTTCATTTTGAGGCTTCTCCCTTAGCTATAAGCATACAGGGTTTTTCCTTGCACCTTGTGCGAAAATTCCTTGAGGGTTTTTAAAAAAAAAAGAAAAAAAGTGTTGTGGAGAAATTAAGATCAAAGTTTTTGTGGAAGCCATGAATTTTTGGGCCTTTGGCCGCAAGCCCAGAGAGGCCTCTCATCTCTTCTAATGCGAAAATCCCTTGAGGGTTGGACATCTTGCAGCTGAAGCGAAATGTTCTTGAAGGGAAATCAATTTCTTTTTGGAAGAATTCTCATTGTAATTTAATCATAAAATTTGTAAATAATTTTCATAAATTTTTTTGCTCTTTGAAGGAGTATGAAGCTCATTGAAGCCAATTTTTTTGTAAACCCTCCTCTAAGATCTAAATCCTCACTCTTGTCTAAGAGGGTTTCAAATTTGTAATATAATAAAAAATAGAATTTTTCTTGAGGGATCTTGGGGTTTCTTCCCCTTGGTATCTCTCTCTCCTCATTTGGTAGGAGAGCCTCTTGGATAACTAGTCTCTAGATTGTTTTTCATTTTGCTAGCTTAGTTCTTAGATCTAATCACTAACTTGTTTCATTTTGCAGTTGTTAGATTAGTTTTCTAGTTACATTGGCATTTCTAGATCTAGGCCTAATCTTATTTTGTAAATAGCTTCAATCACTTGTCTTGATTTAATTCTCTTGTGCTCATTGAATTATTTCATTCGCTTTGTTTCATTGGAGATTTTTGTTTGCTTCATTGATCATTTGCATAATCTAATCCCATATTAATATCGTAATTTGTGCTCAAAGTGCTAGTTGCTATTTTGATCCGCAAGCAGGACCTGCTAGGATCCGCAAACAACACCTGCCAAGATCGATGAGGAAGAGTTCGCCATGATAGCTCATATATCTCTAGGAGGAAGGTGGCTGAATTGGAGCTGTAGACCCATAAATCTACAGATGGGCAGGATCCTTGAGGAGTCCACCTCTCGGATGATCCTTGAGCAGTGTCAGGCATCAGCAACGTAGAGGGAGATGTTGTAGAATCAAGGTAGTACTTAGTAGGGTGTATTGCTAGAGCACATTCCTTGTTAAGAGTGAGTGTTGATTTCTGGCAGCATCGGATGTGCTCTAAGTCTCAAAATTTGCAGGGAGGCTTAGACACATGTATTCCAGATACCCAAAAATCGTTTTGGGAAGTTCCACTCGGGTTGTATTTTATTGAAAAAATTAATTATTTTAAAAGGAACCTATGTCTAAAATTAAGGAAATAAAATAATTAAAGTGAATTAATAGAATATGGGTGTGAATGTTGTAGAAAAAGCAGATCAAGTCAAAAGTTAATCTTAGGTGTTGATTAGAGATTTAATCTCGGACGTTGAAGTTTCAACGAGAAGGCTATAAGAAGGGCTTGAAGGGTCATTTGGAAAACACACGAAACACCGAAGGATCAATAGATCAAATTAATGAGTTGAGCAATGTTGAGAGGAAACTTTGATTAAGAGATATTTTGCAGAGAGGGGCAGTAATTTCGATTGGAAGCATTACTGATCCGAAGAGTGCATAGCAGAGGAGATACTGAGAGCCACAGAGGTAGCGTAGAGCGAGTAACGCAGAGGGTATGTAGAGCCTAAGAGGGATTCGTATTTTTGCTGAGGAGACATTGTTGGGTTAGTGCCAGATCCCAAAGAGATTTCCCTGAGGCTAGAAGGCCCCAGTTTCCAGGCAGCAGAGAGACCAGCGTAGAGATAGAGGGCAATCACAGCTGTGACGCAGAGACTGTGCAGAGGCAGCACGTGGCAGTTCGTTTTGGGTGCTGATCCTGTGGAGGAGTGAGGTTTGTCTCACAAGATCTTTCTTGTCAGTTCCTCTGCATGATTTGACAGATTTGTCAATCATAAACGTGTACTCAGAAAATTTACTGCATAATATACAAACCCTAAGCTGCTGCACAAGTTTTCCCACATTGTTTTTTTCCAGGGACATTAGTCCAAAAACAACCGTGTCACATGTGTTTATTATTTCTTCTTGTTGAGTTTTGTTTCCGCACTTGGAATTTTCCGCAATTTATTTAGTGAAGGTTTCAGTTTGTTTAATTCGACGTTGTCGTAGCAATAAACTGAATAATTAATTTATTAGTTAGAAGAATTAATACCAGTTGCTGCAGTGGGATTCCAGATATAAGGACTTTTCACAGGACAATCAAAGTGGGTATAGTAGATAAATACTAAGAGTGTATGGAGTAAATGCAATAGAAAGGTTTAAGCAGTAGTGTTTAATCTATTGAGAAATGATTGGACTAGTTATATTTTCAATCATCCATTCAAGTCTCTCCCAAATGGTTGGGTTTGTACTTTACGATTGATTCAGGCTATTTGTGTTATTAGAGAGTTTGCATCCTATAGCTAGGTTGGCTAAAAGAACAGTTTGTTCGTTGTTGGTCCTAGGGGTTCCATTAAAAGATATTGTGTCAAAAAGTTTGAACAATGTGTTCACTTGCGTTAATATAGCTCCACGACCTTAACTTCTCCTTGTAGGAAACAAGGAATATTTTTGAAGGTGGATGCACTTAGATACAAGATGATTGATTCTACTTTTTTTTGTGTTGATTGTTGCACCAGGAGGAATTTAACTATTGGTTCTTTTGAAGTGGGAGGCCAAGGAGATTCCTTGAATTCCTGCTAGTGCCTAGGTTTAAAGTACATTTTGCCTCTTGTTCATTAAGATGTTGTTGCACACTAGGTGTTATAGTTTGGTATTCGGAATATTGATGACTCCCTTACTTATGTGTAGTCTTGGAGTGTGGATTTCAACTTAGAGGATTGTGTTCAAGCCAACTACTTGCTCTTGCTAGAATTCCCAATATTACTTGTAGATATGTGCCCTTTTGCTGATATGTCAAGTTCTTATTTGGATGGTAGATGGAACACTTTTAGGGCTAATTTTAGGGCTTCTGTGGAAGTTGATTTGAAGTAGAAGCTTCCCCCCTTAATTTTTGTCAGAAGTATAGATGGTATAAAGCAACATAAGTCTTGGTATCTTCATCTTTCAAATTCATGCTTCTCCTACTAGGATCATGATCAATTGATTAGAGGTTTTCCTATTCGATGGTCCAAGTTGTTAAAGGCTGTGAATGCAAGTATTGGTGCTCCTACTTCTTAGGCCACAAGGATGAGGGGAAGTTTGTAAATTTATGTAGATGTTCTATGCTTGATGCAACTTTACTTTCACTACAACAATCACATAAAAAATCAAGTAAAGTGCTGATAGAACATACCAGTAGATCAACAGAAGACAAACCAGAAACAGATAAATGTGTTGGTGCGTTATGGCGGTCAACAGGCTGCTTCAACTAGAAAAGTCTCCTTGGTCAGCCAACCCAGCATGTGTCACAACAACCCTCAAAACAGCCACATGGTCAACTGAAAGTCAACTCCAGAAAAATCAATGCTGCCCAGAAAAGTCAAAGCAAAACAGCAGCAGCAACAACAATAGCAACAACAACAGCAGCAACAGCAGTAATAGCAATAGCGACAGCAAGTAAAAGTAAACGTAGCACGGTATACGATCAAACTTTGACCTCGGTTCCTGTGCCAAAATGTACAGACTTCAAAAATCGAAGTCTATGCCAAAAATTAGCTCCTTTGGACCATGCGTTGACTAAAGTCAATGCTGGTCAAACATGCGTGGAAACCCTAGTTGCAGTAGAATTCTCTTTGTCCTTTTTTCCCACGTGTGAACTGAAAAATGCCTCCAAGGAGCTCGAACCAATCATAAGAGGAGAGATGATGTGTTAGGATGAGATGATTGAAATCTCCTCTAACATTGACTCTATTTATATCAATCACTGAGGGTGTGTCACACATTTGCTGGGGGTGTAAAACCTTAAGGCCGACCTGCACATATTTTGAAAGTATTAAAAATAAATGTTTTGCTCATCGGATCAAGATGATCTTTAGATCGATCTTGCACCTCTCCGAAAGAGGAACCCAATAAAAATATTGGTGTCTTGATCTGAGCATCACAACATGGAGTTTGGACCTAGTTGTCCAATTTTAACACTCCCTCTCAACTAGGGAGAACTCCATCCACCTATGCAATCAAACATCGTGCGTCATCCCGCCGTAACTTGCTTTGCTGGCCTCTTTATTTCAGAACATAAGTGGGTCAGTCACAAAGACATCATTCCCTGCTGACAGATTCAGCCCAGAGGTCTGAAACCTCTATAGGACTCACAAAGAGTCTCATACCAACCCGAAGTCAGTTGGAGGTCCGAAACCTCACATCGACTCGAAGAGTCACATACCAACTCGAAGTTGGTTTATTTGACCCAAAGTCAGTAGGAGGTCCGAAACCTCACATTGACTCAAAGAGTCACATACCAACCCGAAGTTGGTTAATCTGACCCGAAGTCAGTAGGAGGTCCGAAACCTCACGGAGGTCCGAAACTTCACTAGACTTGATCCCAGATCAAGTGGTTGGACACGTGTCATCCTAGATAGACCCAGATCAAGTGGTTGGACACGTGTCATCCTAGATAGAGAGTACGATAATATCGGATGCGTCCGTCAGTCTTTGCTACTAGTCTCTAGCTTTTCCCTCCTCATTGGCCAAATGAGAGGTACTTCCCATGAGTTTGGACCTCAATGGGTAGGATGCATACGGGGCACAGATCATGAGAGGCGAACCAACTCAATCATCATAACGGTGGGGCAGAAGCACCACAAGGTTCGGCAAGCCTAGCCCCGTGTGTGCTTATAGCTTCGAGAAGCTATCCCCAGAGCCCCTTAGAGTTCCAAGAGCTCATCGTCCAACAGGACCCTCAAAATAGGGTCGTTCCACGATTCCAAGATTCTCACAGAAGGTTAGGAACATGACCTTCCCCAAGGGCATTGTGAGAATATCCGCAACCTGCTCATCAATTCCTATGTGATCAAGCCTTACGGTGCCTCGGTGTACCATATCTCGGATAAAGTGGTACTAGCCATCAACATGCTTGGATCGTTCGTGGAACACGGGATTCTATGACAAACGAATCCCCCTCAGGCTATCACCAAGGATAACGGTGGCATCTAGCACATGCTCGAACAGCTCACTGAAGAGCTTTCGCAACCAAGTGACTTCACAACAGGCCATACGTGTAATAATTTATTCGGCCTTAGTGGTGCTCAAGGCTACCGACTTCAGTTTCCTGCCCGAAGCAGATCTACGTGTGAAGCAGCATCTAGATGTGCTCTTGCGATCCACCACACTGCCAGCCCAATCGACATCAGTATATCCATGGAGTGTCATACTCCTGGCAGTGTATCTCAGCCCATGGTCTAACATGCCCCAAAGATATCTCAAAAATTTCTTGGCACCAACCCAGTGAATGTTATGATCAACCATGTGTTGACTCAAAGTGTTCACTGCACAACATACGTCCGGACGAGTGTTCACTAAGAACATCAGGGCCCCTACAAGTTGACGATACTCAGTAGGATATGCTAACATGGGCCTAGCAGCGCTGCCACTCAAGTTTTTAAAGTTGAGCTCCATTGGTGTCGATACGGACTTGCAGTCCACCATACCAGATCTTTCTAGAACCTTCACAATGTATTTTACTTGAGAAAGGAAAATCTCGCCAGGTCTCTGCTAGACCTCCAGGCCTAGGAAATAGTGCATTAGTCCTAGGTCCTTCATCTCGAACTCAGCAACAAGCTCCCTCTTGCACTGATGAATGAGAGGGTCAGTACCTGTCAGGAAGAGGTCATCCACATACAATACCAGAATGAGAGGCTTCTCCCTGTCAACCTTGAAGTAAAGGTTCGGATCAACATTGCTACGAGTGAAGCCCAGCTTCATGAGGTAGCTATCTATCCTCTCGTACTAAGCTTTGGGTTCTTGCTTCAGCCCATAGAGGGCTTTCTTTAACCTGCAGAAATGGGTATCCCGATCCTAGACTTCGAACCCCAAAGGTTTCTCTACATACACCTCTTCCTTTATCGCACCATGCAGAAAAATTGATCTTCACATCCATCTGATGAAGACTCCATCCTTGCATAGTAGCAAGGGCTATAATAGATCGAATGGTGGTATATCGTGCCACAGGTGCGATTATGTCATCATAGTCGATGCCTTCCTTTTGAGAGAAGCCACGGGCAACGAATCTTGCCTTGAACTTTTCAGCACTTCCATCAGATCTATGCTTGATCTTGTAGAGCCATTTCTAGGTGACAACTGCTTTGTCCTTCGGTCTTGGTACTACATCCCAGACATCATTCTTCATTATGGACTCATACTCTTTGTGCATAGCATCCTTACAGACTTGATGCTTTACGACTTCCTCAAAAGATCCAGGGTTGGATTGTACAATAGTACTGTTAATTTATGCCGATGTTCTATGCCATTTCAGATTAGGGCACAATATTGAAGAAGATAGAACATACTAATAGATCGATTAGAAGACAAGCCAAAACAGAGATGATAGATGGTGGCGTTACGACGATCAACAGGATGCTTCTACCAGCAAAGTCTCCAATAGGTCATTCAGCCAAGCGTGTCACACATCACCTAGAACAACCCAAACAAAGAACAGTCCATATATATATCACAGCTCCAATGCTATCCAGAGAGAGAGAATTCCTCCACACCAAAGTGTGTCAAATGAATTCTAAGTCTCTCCAATATATAGGAATCTTTGGGGGTGTGTGACACGTCCTTTAAAACATTTAAGTCTATCTTTTATTCCAGGCCGACCTAGCACATAAGTGGAATAAATTCAAAGTACATGTTCTGCTCATCCGATCGAGATGATCTTTAGATCAATCTTACACCTCTCTGAAAGAGGAATCCAATAAAAATATTGGGATCGTCATCTGAGCAGCACAATCCGGAGTTTGGACCTAGTTGTCCAATTTTAACACTCCCTCTCAACTAGGGAAAACTCCGTCCACTAGTGCAATCCAAACATCGTGCGTCATCCCGCCACAACTTGCTTTGCTGGCCTCTTTATTTCAGAACAGAAGTGGGTCAGTCACAAAGACATCGTACCCGGCTGACAGATTCAACCTAGAGGTCAAAACCTCTATCGGACTCACAAAGAGTCTCCAACCAACGCGAAGTTGGTTCATCTGACCCGAAGTCAGGTGGAGGTTCGAGACCTCACAAGACTTGATCCCAGATCAAGTGGTTGGACTGTGCCATCCTAGATAGAGAGTACGGCAATTTCTAATGCGTCCATCAGTCTTTGCTACTAGTCTCTAGCCTTTCCCATCTCATTGGCCAAATGAGAGGTACTTCCCATGAGCCCTAAACTCAATGGGTAGGATGCATACGGGGCATAGATAATGAGAGGTGAACCAACTCAATAATCACAACGGTGGGGTCCAAGCACACCAACAAGGTTCGGCAAGCCTAGCCTTGTGATTGTTGATAGCTCCAAGAAGCTGTCCCCAAAGCCCCCCAGAGCTCCTAGAGCTCATCGTCCAACAGGACCCTCAGAATAGGGTCGTTCCACGATACCAAGATTCTCACGGAAGGTTAGGAACATGACCTTCCCCAAGGGCATTGTGAGAATATCCGCAACTTTCTCATCAGTTCCTATATGATCAAGCCTTACGACGCCTCACTGTACCATCTCCCGAATAGTGGTATCAACATGCTTGGATCGTTCGTGGAACACAGGATTCTATGACAAACGAATCCTCCTCTAGTTATCACAAAGGATAACGGTGGCATCTAGCACATGCTCGAACAACTCACTAAAGAGCTTTTGCAACCAAGTAACTTCACAACAGGCCATACATGTTACAATGTATTCGGCCTCAGCGGTGCTCAAGGCTACCGACTTCAGTTTCCTGCTCGAAGCAGATCTACATGTGAAGTAGCATCCATATGTGCTCTTGCGATCCACCACACTGCCAGCCCAATCGACATCAGTATATCCATGGAGTGTCATACTCCTGGCAGTGTATCTCAGCCCATGGTCTATCGTGCCTTAGAGATATCTCAAGAAGATTCTTGGCACCAACCTAGAGGAAGTGATGAGGCTCAACCATCTGTTGACTCAAAGTGTTCACTGCAAAACATATATCTGGACGGGTGTTCACTAAGAACATCAAGGCCCCTACGAGTTGACGATACTCAGTAGGATTTGACAATACGAGCCCAACAGCGTTGCCACTCAACTTCTTGAAGTTGAGTTCCATTGGTGTTGACACGGACTTGCAGTCCACCATTCTAGCTCTTTCCAAAAGCTTCACAATATATTTTCCTTGAGAAAGGAAAATCTCGCAAGGTCTCTGCCAGACCTCCAGGCCTAGGAAATAGCGCATCAGTCCTAGGTCCTTTATCTCGAACTCAGCAGCGAGCTCCCTCTTGCATTGATGAATGAGAGGGTCAACACCTGTCAGGAAGAGGTCGCCCTCATACAGCACCAGAGTGAGAGGCTTCTCTCTATTAACCTTGCAGTGAAGGTTTAGATCAGCAGTACTACAAGTGAAGCCCAGCTTTATTAGGTACCTATCTATCCTCTCGTACCAAGCTCAGGGTGCTTGTTTCAGCCCATAGAGGGCTTTCTTCAACCTGCAGACATGGGTGTCCCTAACTTGGACTTCGAACCCCAGAGGTTGCTCAACATACACCTTCCTTTATCACATCATGCCAAAAAAAACGGTCTTTATATCCATTTGTAGCAGCAAGGGAGATAATAGATTATAGGTGCAATAATAATCAGTGCCTTCAGGCAACACATTTTCCCATTAGATCCATGCTTGATCTTATATCAAGGTGACACCAACTTTGATTGGTGGTCTAGGAACCATATCCTAGACATCATCCTCGCATCCATGCAGACTTTGATGCTTTCCAGTTTCTTCAAATGATCCAGGCTCATAATGTATTCATGGCAACTATATGGCTTCTCGGTTTTCTTTCGGAATTTCCCCCTCTGAAGCCATATGTCTTTGAGCCATGAGGATCTTCTTTCGTTCAGAAATGATATTCACTCAGGAGCATATACAGTTGTATTCTCCCTCTTAATGCCAGCTTCTCTTGTGAGAGAAGACATCTATTTTAAATGAGGGCATCCCAGACATCATCTTGGAAAGGAGTTTTGTACTCAGTGGCCTGAATCTTATTCACCCACTGTCAAGGCCATTCAAGAATCATAGCCATTTACACCGTATGTCACTGTCCATATCTTCAAATAAAGATGACTTACATGCAGAAGATACTTTACATTCCTTTCGCCTCTGTTCTTGATGTACCACGCAGATCTCACAGAGAATATTGCTGCTTTAAACTCGGCCCATCAATTCCCTCAGTCAATGTTGTTCTTACTGCCTGTACATAGTCTGCAACTACTGCACATAATTCATATCACCATCTCTATCATCATAGCTATATATGTTGCAACCAACACTGCACCAAAAAAAAACTTTTGTCAAGGATACATGTTTGCATCACTGCCACTGTATTACGATTTACCGTTCCTTTGTCCTGAATGGTACATATTCCTCACACATTCTCACAGTGATTTTGAATGATGTCACAGTGAGATCTTCTAGAGACATTTAAAACAAAATGATTCCCTGGAGATCAATACTGACTTCTGGAACTGCTGATACCACAGGTTCTCTTGGAGCAGTTATCTCATCAGCATCTATTTCATCTACATGTGAACAATTAAAAAAAAAACATCAAAGGAACAACATATGTCTCATGAGTTAGGTGATGATACCCACAATCCTACAGATGTGAATGACTTGTCCCAGGGAATATCCTTGTCCCAAGCTTCACCAGAAGCAGAGCATATCCTTGGAGTTACAGTGTCTCCACCTAATACAAATGTAGTTTTACCAGAAAAATATGTTCCAAACACTGAAATGTTGACAAGTTCTGTAGCTGATTCTATAGTTGGCTATTCTCCAGAAAATGGGTAGTCTGATTCTACCTCGCTTCCTCTCATCATGTAATGCTGATGGCAAATACTGCTAACAATATGCTTTCAAGACACATGCTGACAGCGAGCAACAAACGTTACAAACCAACACTCACAATCTTTTACATGGCAGCTGGAGAAATACAACAAATTTAGACCAAACTCCAACACCACCACTCAGCCTAGGGCACAACACCAATGACAGGCATCACCACAAGTCACTTCAAATTACAGAGTGGGGGTTTAACCAGCAAATGTATGTGCAATAAAATTAAAAGAAACTCTGGTATTAAATTATTCAGATGGAACCTGAAAATATACTTTCGGAAGATTGTTTGTTGGAGTATGTTGATTCCGGGTCCCCTTTTCAACAGCTTAGGATATGCATTAGCTTTGGTCCGCTTAGGAACCACGCACGCCTGCTTGCATCAATGATCCCTCATACGTCAATTTTCATGTCAACCTAGGTTACACAGACTCAATTCCACGCAGGGTGCCAATTTGTTTGTTGATGCCTAATCCAACTGTGTTGTCAATGCATCGAATGACTCCGCTCTCGGTGGATAGGCGACTTCGAAATTTAAATGCGGCTTATTGAGCCGTCACCTGACTCTCTTCCGCCGGTTGCCTACGCTGACTCAGCTGCTCCACGCTCCAGGTTCCTCAGAGATTTGACAGCCTGTGGCTATGAATCGATCGATGGGAATTACACCTACTCCAAAACCTTAAGATGCATAGATGCATACGTCAAGATCGATTATTTGCGGCGGCTCAGCTTTCGACTCCTGGAAAGGGTGGCTCGACCACGTGTTTTTTTTTTTTTTTGATTGGCGGCTTCAGACAAAACGTATAGAATTTTGATTGACAGCTCCAGACAAAATGAGCCGTCGACTCCTTGTGTCGAAGACATTCCTTTACAGCCGCTCATGTTACATTTTACGAATTCAATACGAACAAAAAAAAAAACAATGGGTGTATACATCGGGCTTCGATGACTTGGATTCCAGGTTGGCAATCCACATAACTCTAATCTACCCTCGCGAGTATTGACGAGAGAGAAAAAGAGCATTATATCACAAGAAAAAAACTTAACGGCACAAGCTATCAGACCCGACCCTGCAAAATTCAAACACTATATAATTACCACCACGTCAAATGGCCCAGAAAAGTATCAAACCTCCGTCAGCTTTGAACCACGCTCCGAAGGCTCAAGATTCAAAAGCCTTCCTCCGAAAAAACAATGTCTTTATCTTCGGAACCTGTGTCCAGCGCATAAGCAAATACTAACTAGAAACATCGATTGCTCCAAACCGAAGAACCCTCACAGTAACAAATTGTCACAACTGTCGAAATTCAGCACCACGGTCATATGACAGACAGGGTATCCGTGAATTTGGTTGAAGCAATTCAGAATATTACTTGGCCACAGTCGTGCGGAATTTTCCAGTGTGATTGGAGACGAAACAATAGAATGCTCCTAGCCTTCTTCTATGCCGTACTCGCCAGCGGTAAGACCATAATTGCTAGAATTTTGCTGTGTTCCCCCTCTTACCTCAAATCAAATCAAAAGATGACTGATTTAGGTTGCAGACCTATCAAACTGATTAAGACGGCCTAATACACAGCCTTAATTGACAAAGTCATACATAGCTGAAGAACTTCCTTTCTCCTTGGCCTATATGCCCAGCCATCTCGGTTACTTGAGATAGCCTTCATAGATCTATTTTGACCGTAAAACAATCCTTCAACTGATCTGCTGTCACTTACAATTCCTCGGCCTCCTCTCTGACGTTGATTTGAGAAGACTTCTTCATGTTGAAGGTTAGGGCACAAAACAACCCTAAATCTGCCCACGCTATCACTTGCTGTGGTGGTATGGCCTGCGGCCTACCACACAGCCTTATGTTACTCTTATTTGCTTTTAGGGCTTTGTCTTCACCTCAGCTCTGATCCCATGTTAATTTATGTCGATGTTCTATGCCATTTCAGATTAGGGCACAATACTGAAGAAGATAGAACATAGTAATAGATCGATTAGAAGACAAGCCAAAACAGAGATGATAGATGGTGGCGTTATGGCGATCAACAGGATGCTTCTACCAGCAAAGTCTCCAATAGGTCATTTAGCCAAGCGTGTCACACATCACCTAGAACAACCCATACAAAGAACAGTCCATATATATATATATCACAGCTCCAATGCTATCCAGAGAGAGAGAATTCCTCCACACCAAAGTGTGTCAAATGAATTCTAAGTCTCTCCAATATATAGGAATCTTTGGGGGTGTGTGACATGTCCCTTAAGACATTTAATTCTGAAGAGAACAAAGTTCCTTCTCAAACTAAATATTCCAGAAGATTTGAAATATCCGAATATCCATGAGGATACAAATATTATATTAGAAAGTATGATGAATGAATTGATTGAATGTTACAAATGAGGCCTGCTTATATACCCACGCAGGTGCCTCTTCACGAAAGGTCATGTCTTATCAGACATGGCCTTTCAACCTAATTACTAATTAACTAATTAATCACTATTTACATTATTTTATTCATTACATTGCCTCCCTCCTCAAAAAGCTTTGTCCTCAAAGCTTGTTGATGAAATGCCTCGATTTCTTTTCCTGTTACGAACATCTTCTCGTCTCGGGGCAGTCATCCTTGTCGACACAAGTTGATATGATCCTCTAAGTGACAAACAAAATTGTCGCATTGAGAATGGATCAGACCATCCTAAATCAATTTTCTGTGGAATCTCGCGGCGACTTGAAACTTGTGCTGAATTATCACTTGAGCGGATTGCACAGATATTAGTATTCTTCGGAATATCAACTTGTTTCTGTTCTGAAGACATAGCTTGATCGAGTTGTCTGCTCCCGTGATTTGGATGTCGATAGGGAACTTTTTTGGTTTGACTTTCCATTCTTAGTTGTGTGGTGATGTTTTGATTCTCTTTTGGCGATGATGTTATTGAGTTGGTTACATAACTTCCGCTTAAAATGTTCATCGCCGGAACTACAACATCTAAGTTTGCATCTTTTGCAACTAGCTTGTCTTCCTCTTGAGTTATGACATTTACTGCATTAGTACCAGTTTCCTTCTCTTCAACTCGGATTTCTACATTCGATGCTTTATTTTCGACAAGTTGTTGCACCTTGTTTTCTAATGACTTCTTATCTCTCTTCAACTTCTTAATTTGCGTTAGTAATTTGTCGTTGTGGTCCTTGAGGCGAGCAACTTCTTCATTCTTATTAGTGGTGATTTTGTCGATTTCCTTTTGCATATTTTGTATCACCTTTTTACCTTCTTGAGAAATTACCTGCGAAATTTCTTGTACGTCTTCAGGCATCACGAAATTTGGCTTCAAGTTAACGTCTTGTAGCGTTATCTTCTTCTTTTTGTAGGTGAATGTCAAAAATTTCTTTTTCGTATTTAGGATAACTGAACCTAAGGTTTCCATCCATGGTGAACCCAACACAATATCACTATTATCCAAAAGTAAGGTTTTCATGATAAATTGAGAGATAAAAGTATAATCCCCAATGTTTAGTTGTAGATTTTTTATGTCGTATTTTTTCTTGTCAAAAACGTCTAATTTTTCGATTATATTTGACTCAGGAATCACCAACTGGTTGGCAATTTTAGGGTTTATATAATTTTTCTCTTCAGCGGGTGATATAGCAATAGTGACATCTTTCCCTGCAATACTTCCTTTAATTTTAAGTAGCGCTTTAGGGTCGATAGGTAGCGTTTCTAATTCTAAAAATCGTCCTGACTTCATTTTTGTATTAGATGTCATTTTGCTTGTTGAGATAAATATTCTCCAACTTCACCTTTTTCGTTCACAATTCTCAACTCTCTTTATTAATGTTTCTTCTCCTTATAATATATATATTTTTTTAATTCTTGAGGACTTCTTCTCTCTTTTATATATATATATATATATATTTTATAACTATTTCTTCCTTTCTCTTTTTTTCTAATGAATATTTTTTTATTATTTTCTTTCACTTTGGCTTATATATATATATATTTCTATTATATATGTATTTAAATATATATACTTCTTGCTTTTGAAAAATTATTTTTTTATTATTATTTCAAACAACAAGAACTAGCTTTTTTTTCCCTTTTCCCATTCACGTGTTATTAACTATGTTAATAACTTTAGTTCTTCTTATTGTTTTTTTTTTTAATAACCTTCACTTTGAAAAACCGACTTTTTACTTCTTCACTTTCTTAGAAAACGACTTTTTAATTTTAATCACAGATTTGGTGTTGCCCATTCGAAGGGGGTCGGGAAGAGGTTACGATGGCCCGTCAGGCAACTGCTAGTCAATGACTACTACAAATCTTGTTCCTAAGGTGGCAGCGACTAGCAATTACGAATATTGTCGTTGAGCCTCCAATGGTTTGCAACAAGATCATTTATTTTAATTAAGCTTAATCTTTAAAATTTTGGGACAGTCACGTCTCTTCCAAAACGTTGGGGACTGTAACACAAACCTTGTGGCATTCGTATGAGGTTTCAATTTAATTGTTATCACAGGTTCGCTAAGCAATGGAGAGTGATTGCAAAACAAGCAGGGAACAATGGCAAGAGAAATCAACTGCAACGAAAATACCCGAACGGTGGCTTACGGGTAACAAATTGCCGGTGCGGACTCTGAACCGTGGTTGCAGCTACAGTCTATCGGTGGTTGACAAAACAACGATTGTAGAATGCAGCAAAATATTTAGCGGCGGAGGCGCTGTCAAGTGTGGCAACTGTGGTGCGGACTATGATCCACGATGGTTGGCTATACGAATGCCCTGCAAGGTTATAAATCAAGTTTTGTATTGGCGTCCGATGGTAGTGGAATTATGTTGAAGGCAAAGTTCAGCCAAGTTCGTCTCAGGGGCAACAAGCGTGGCAAAATTTTCCACGACAGGCAACTGGGCACCTGTCGAATTTCAGAAGGATGCTACGATTAGGAAAGCGGCTTAGGAATATTATTTTTTTTTTATAATCTTTTTATATAAATTTTTACTTTTTTTAACAATTTTTTCTTTTCGTTTTTCTTTTCTTTTTTAACTTTTCTTTTAGTACAATAGCCTTTTTTCTTTCTTTTTTTAATTTTTTTTAGAGTATGTGCGTTGCTACTACTTCTTTTTTTTTTCACTTATTTAATATATATATATTAAATTGATTTTATCTTCTTCTTCTTTTTTTTTAAATGGCCAAGGGCATCTGACAACTCAGCAGCGGAGAAACTCCAAATTCTAGTAGCGAAACGCTTCGACAGCAACAACGTTGACGAATTTGACGGTCACGGACCTGGATCGGAGAGCGTGGCTCTGTGCAGTGGTTAAGCAGTCGAAGGCTCGAACCGCTCTGATACCAAATGAAGAGTACAAAGTTCCTTCTCAAACTAAATATTCCAGAAGATTTGAAATATCCGAATATCCATGAGGATACAAATATTATATTAGAAAGTATGATGAATGAATTGATTGAATGTTACAAATGAGGCCTGCTTATATACCCACGCAGGTGCCTCTTCACGAAAGGTCATGTCTTATCAGACATGGCCTTTCAACCTAATTACTAATTAACTAATTAATCACTATTTACATTATTTTATTCATTACAAATTCTATATTTTATTCCAGGCCGAGCTAGCACATAAGTGGAATAAATTCAAAGTACATGTTCTGCTCATCCGATCGAGATGATCTTTAGATCAATCTTACACCTCTCTGAAAGAGGAATCCAATAAAAATATTGGGATCGTCATCTGAGCAGCACAATCCGGAGTTTGGACCTTGTTGTCCAATTTTAACAAGTAGTCATGGCTGCTAGATACCCTTGGTATCTACTCGGCTTCTTGCTTTCACAGAATGTCCCCCTTTGGGGCCGTATGTCCCAAAGCATCCTTGAGAGTGTCCCTGAGCCATGATGGTCTCTTTCCCTGTGAAGAAGGTGGATCAATTGGGT
Organism: Pinus albicaulis; assembly: GCA_034641835.2. Lineage (NCBI taxonomy): Eukaryota > Viridiplantae > Streptophyta > Pinopsida > Pinales > Pinaceae > Pinus > Pinus albicaulis. The sequence continues at coordinate 1,115,122,519 of CM076575.1, read as the reverse complement.
CCATTGGTCCTTCAACATCAGGCATCGTCTCATCCTTCGGTTCTTCTTGATTTCCAGGCCTTGCTTCATGATCTTCCTGGGATCTCGGAAGATTGATTACTTTCTTCAGGGAAGCATCTTTGTCAAAAGTGACATCATGGGATATCTCCACTTCCCTTTGACCAGGCACATAGACTCTATAGGCCTTCAAAGTTTCATTGTAGCCCACAAACATTCCTTTCTTCCCAGAAGCATCCAACTTGCTCCTCTTTTCTTTCTGCACATGAAAATAGATAGGACATCTAAAAAGTCTAAAATGTGAGACGTCAGGTTTCTTACCAGAGAAAACCTCTTCGGGAGTTTTGGAGTCTAGAGTGGAATGCGGGCATCGGTTTTGTATGTACACAACAGTGTTTGCAGCTTCTCGAATCTCCCCACAGAAACTTCGATAGACCTTGGTCACATAGCATGGCATGGGCAGCTTCCACAATGGTCCTGTTCTTTCGTTCAACAACACTATTTTGCTTAGGAGTATATATATAGTTGTGGTCTCCCTCTTAATGCCAGCTTCTTTGCAACAATTTTTGAACTTGTTCGTCTCATATTCAGTGCCATTATCGGTCTGTCGGATAGCATCTCATGTCATTGCTCCCAGTGGACTTCCTCCAACCTGGTAGAGTGTATCAATTCTAGACCCAAACGTGATAGCTTCTTTGAAGCTCTTCTTCCATATGCGCACCTTTCCATCCATGAATGCCACATTTAAACCTTTGTCTTCCATGGTCGATATAGACACAAGGTTCTTCTTCAAATTTGGTACATAAAGTACATCCTGCAAGCAGAGGACTTGACCTTGAGACAAGTGGAGGGTCACAGTCCCTGCCCCTTTCATGGGATATGTGGCATTATCTCCAAGGACAATTTTCAGATTAGTGTCCTTCTCAACCATATCAGAGAGTGCTTCTTTGAACCCAATGATGTGCCTTGAGGCACCACTATCTATCAACTAGGCATCCATAGTGTCGGATGGAGATGCAACGGAGAGGGCAGATACAAGAATGTATTCATTTCTTTTATTAACAACATTTGATTCCTCATACCTCTGGTTGTTGTTTTTGTCATCACCATCGGGAGAATCCTTCTTGAAAGGACATTCTCTAGCATAGTGACCAGGCTTATGAAAAGTGAAACACTTGCCCTTCTTTCCTTGGGCCCTTGGTTTTCCTTTGTTCTTTGGACCACCAAAGTTGTTCTTTCTAGAATGAGCAGCGCAGGCAACATTTCCTTCATTTTCATTCTCCTTCATTCTTGATTCTTCTTGAACGCATCTCGACAGTACTTCATGAAAGTCAGCTATCACATTGCTATTTAGAATGGTAGTGTTGAACACATGCCATTCAAATGGGAGCCCTCCAAGTGCAGTGAGTACCATCTCTCGATCAACTATTGTCTCCACAATAGCCAGCAGATTGTTCCTGATCTCGGTCAGCTTTAGAAAATATGATTGAACAGACTCATCCTTGCCTTTCCTTAGATTCTTCAATTGATTCTTGTAGAATAGGACTTGATTCGCATTGTTGGCCTTGAACATATTGACCAACTTATCATACATCTCTTTGGATGAGCCCAACTCAAAGATGTAGGCAACCAGACTCTTGTGAATTGAGTCCTTGATTATTAGCTTTGCTTTGATCTCCCCTTTCTTATACTTAGTTTTGGCGGCAGCAGTTGCAGTGGATGGAGGCTCTTGGATTTTACCCTACACATAGTCCATGACATCTTGGTCTTCCAACATAAGATCCAGTGTCATCTTCCAAGCATGGAAGTCATCCTTCCCAGTCAATTTGTCGTCAGCCTTGAAGCCATTGTAGTTTGAGGAACTCATCCTCTTCTTCGGTGATTGCTACAAATTAGGACTTTGTCTTCACCTCAGCTCTGATACCATGTAAATTTATGTAGATGTTCTATGCTTGATGCAACTTTACTTTCACTACAACAATCACATAAACAATCATGTAAAGTGCTGATAGAACATACCATTAGATCAACATAAGACAAACCAGAAACAGATAAATGTGTTGGTGCATTATGACGGTCAACAGGATGCTTCAACCAGTAAAGTCTCCTTGGTCAACCAACCTAGCATGTGTCACAACAACCCTCAAAACAACCACACGGTCAACTCAAAGTCAACCCCAGAAAAGTCAATGCAAAACAGCAGCAAGCAGCAGCAACAACAACAATAGCAACAACAGTAGCAGCATCAGCAGCAACAACAACAACAGCAGCAACAAGTAAAAGTCAACGCAACACGGTCTACGGTCAACCTTTGACCTCGGTTCTTGTGCCAAAATGTACAGTCGTCAGAAATCGAAGTCTATACCAAAAATTAGCTCCTTTGGACCATGCGTTGACTAAAGTCAACGCTAGTCAAACCTGCATCGAAACCCTAGCTGCAACAGAATTCTCTTCGTCCTTCTTTCCCACGTGTGAACCGAAAACTGCCTCCAAGGAGCTCGAACCAATCAGAAGAGGAGAGATGATGTGTGAGGATGAGATGATTGAAATCTCCTCCAACGTTGACTCTATTTATATCAATCACTGAGGGTGTGTGACACATTTGGTGGGGGTGTAAAACCTTAAGGTCGACCTGTACATATTTTGAAAGTATTAAAAACAAATTCAAAATAAATGTTCTGCTCATCGGATCAAGATGATCTTTTGATCAATCTTGCACCTCTCCGAAAGAGGAACCCAATAAAAATTTGGTGTCTTCATCTGAGCATCACAACATGGAGTTTGGACTTGGTTGTCCAATTTTAACAAAGTTCCATGGGATGAGGCCAATGAGTCAAGGGTGGTGGTCCCTTAGTGGTTGTTGATGCAAGAGGAGGTCGTTCTTCTTTAGAAGGTGTGAGATTGTGATGACCTACCAGGTCTATGACTTCACAATAGGCAGCTTCAAAACACCGAAAGCTACACTAGATGTCTCAAGAAAGAGACTTTAACCCTTCAGATCTCTATCAATTTATTTAAACTGCGCTCATATCAGTTATATGAGCACAAAAGGCTTCAATTTTCATAGTTTATTGTCTTATGCGCTATCTGGAAGACTTGGGCATGATTGAGTGAACACATCAACATCTTGACCCTCTGTTCCTGAAAACCCATGTGCTCGTTTTCCTTCAGTGTAGCTTGATGTATGAGAATCGTGGAGGTGAGAACATGAACCCAACTGCTGGAGCAGGAATCGAACTTCTGGAATAGGAACTGTACTTCTGGAAATTATCAGATGCATAAGTTTGTTACAGGATTTGAACAAATATATTAGAAATCAAACTTTAGTGGCAAAAAAATTATTAAGTTACCGGAATCTTGAATATTTTGTCGGGTTTCCTTACTGTCCTCACAGGAAGCTCACTGAAATCTGCATTCTTCACCACTTATGCATTTCAAACTCTTTAACTGGGCGTCTAACCTCCACCATATTCTTGGTTTTGAATTCTATAGCTCCATGTTCACAAACCCAAAACCATGCATACCAATCCCTATGCATCCTTTAACTTGATTACATATCTGATCAGTATTCATACATGAGTTTATCGTATACCAAGCATCATAATGCAGATCATACCACAGATTAATTTTGGACAAAACGCACTTACCATCATTCAATGGGGTTTTAAATTGACTTTCTCATGATTTCCTCGATACTCCAGTTGGATGTTTCTCTCAAAGCAACTTTGAATTTGAAAACATTACCTTATGATTGCTTTGCCTCTACACAATGTCAGGTGGGTGCATTCATTAGCTCAACAATTCGACGCCCATGTTCACACCACAATCTCTAGCTTAACGCATACACTTAGATACCAGTTAATTTCCTTCAAAAATTTCGAGAGTCAGACCGTGGCGCATTTCCATCAATGCAGTCTATACTTTGTCTTCTCCACGCATCTTGAGAGGCAAATTCAAACCGCAGAATCGCTTCCAATCCTCCCTATAATTAATTCTATTTCCAAAACACTATCCAAAATCTTATTCTCTGATTTGTTAAATGTGACTCTGCATTAAAGGTTTTGAACTTGACTTGAAATGGCCAGCCTCTCTTCTACGCAGAAACACCCCTGAGGTTGAATTCTGCTTTCCTCGTGCCAGAATGCAATAATGGGGCTTATCCGTTAATTCCAGCACTCGGGGTTCGATTCGATACTTTGATCTGTTGTATTGATCCACGCAATACTGGTTATTTCTTTCTCCATATTCTTGTGACCATCAATTCCACACTCAGAGTATCACACAATTTCAAAAGTTCCTGTAGTCATTCACCACCAGAAATATCCAGCCATAACAATTTAGGCATTTAGCACCATTCGTCATCTATATAGGAACATAGATATTCACAGTTCCAAAAGCACATAAAAATATAATTCATTAACTAGTTTCAAATATATACAATACTTTGCCTGATTTCCAACATTAAAATGGCCTCATACTAATGCCTTCGAGGCTTACCATAATATACAAAAGGGATTTTGCAACCATTTTTGGTTCAGATCCTCAATCTACTCAACTATATCCTAAAGATCCTCTAGACCCACTTTTAATTCAACTAAATCCCTATTCTAGGATCTCCTAATCCCTAAGATCTTCATGAGATCTTCACAAGTCTAACATCTCTCATATTCTCACATACTTGAGAATATTTACATTTAAAAACCTCACACACATATTTCTTATTGAAATCATTCAAAACATGCAAAATTTCATGTTAAGAAATCAAATTCCTTATCAAACATTAGACCCTCTTAGTCAACCAAATATATAATGATATATATATATATATATATATATATATATATATATATATATTTTATTTTATTTATTTTTATTTTTTATTTTTAATCTTACTTTATTTTATTTTATTTTATTTTTTTATCTTTTATTCTAATTATATTTTGGTTTATGAGCAGGATGCTGCTGCATCAGACTCCCAAAGTTGAAAACATTCGTGATCTCCTGATCATGTGATTTGATATGCTGATGAAAACCTCCAGGGTCCCAATTTGTAATTGTCCAAATGCTCTGCACCTTTGCTGCTACTGCATGTCTGCTATCTTCTGGTTCATTTTCCTTCCTTCAATCAACTTCAAATTCTGATTGAACATCCCTACTCCTGCCAGTTTTCTCTATCTAGACTGTCCCATCATCAACTTCCACAGTTCCTCAATTACAAAATCAAGTTCTGTTGTTCCCTTTTGGTTTTCCTCATGTGACAACATAGTCTCGTTCTCCATCAGAATGCAATTATGATCTTTCCTCTTTGAAATGTCTTTGTACATTTCCTTCATCTTCATGACAACTTCAAGTGACTGTCTATCACTTGATTCTCCTTTTTCCATATCACAATATCTGTGTTTAACTTCATCTCTTTGATCTTCATGCTGAACTTGTCCTCTATTAAGCAGTGCATCTATGTATGTCTTCTGTTGTACCAGTTCAAAACTGTCTTCTTCGGAGAAGTATTCATCATCATATACGGGCTCACAATCTTCCTTAGCATGTATAACAGTTTGCAGTAATTGTTCTTCATTTGCTTCTTTGGCAACATGCATATGGACTATACCTTAACTGTCTTCATTTGCTAAATATGCAAGGCCTATCAGCCTTATTTATTAGCATATCCATTTGCTGATCTGAACTCTTCAAAGAGCTCATGAGACTTCCTGCAAGTATCTCTTCCTCCTCATTCTCCAAGCAACTTATAAGATCCTCTATAGATCTTTTCTCAACATCATCCTCTCCAAGGATATCACCTTGCTCTGGTTCACAATAGTGAACTCTTTCCTCTGTTTTCAATGGCTTGTATCTGAACTTAGCTCCTTTGAGTTTCTCTTTCTTCTTCATTTTCCTTAGACTTTTCCTCAATTTCTTTACGAATAACTGTACCACTGGGCACTGAATTGGCTTCTTCATACTCCATCCTCCTCTCTAGTTAGCAGCTTCTCCATGTAACTGAGTTCACCTATTATTTCTGTCATCTCTCTGTCAAACTCCTCTTGACTCATCACCTCTATGCCCTTTACCTTGGCATATTTCCTTCTGCTGTGGATTTCCTCTGAACCTCTAGAATGACCTTCTGTGATCATTGGCTTCCCCTCCTTTGTGAATTCCATCTTGTTCACTTGTGGACTGCACCTAAGCCTCCCTTTTCAGGAAGTCTCCATAATATCTCAGCAAGCTTTTCTCCTTAAGCTTGATCTATGGTTCTCTTCATTTGGAACCATTCTTTGAGCAAACTCTTTTGCTCTTTTAGGCTCTACAGGTTCCACTTCCTTTGAGAACATTCAATTGTCCTACCTATCCAACCTCTGTTGGAATTATTCAAGGTTGTGCCACTGTTTAAAAGCTCACATGCTCTTCCTCTTGAGAACACAACTAGTTCTTTGTTACAACTCCTCTCAGCTGTCTTTGCTGCTAACGCCCTCTTTGTCTGCAACCTGAAATTTGCAAACACAATCCTTAAACCCAGAGTTAAAAATATAAACATACCATATCACCTTTAAGGTTTTTGCATGATCTTGTTCCACCATTCATTCGTTCTTTGAATGGACTATTCCTTGTTCATTTGCCTCTGCAAATTCTCCTTAAGAGTATCAATTACTCCCCATATTCTGCCACACTTTATCTCTGTGTGCCTGCTGTCTGTCAGATTTAAAATCTGATCCTTTCTTCCTTCAATCACAGTTGTATCTGCATATACAACTTCAAGAGCATACCAGGTCTATGACTCCACAATAGGCAGCTTCAAAACACCATAGGCTACACTAGATGTCTCAAGAAAGAGACCTTAACCCTTCAAATCTCTATCAATTTATTTAAATTGCGCTCATATCAGTTATATGAACACGAAAGGATTCAATTTTCTGAGTTTATTGTCTTATGCGCTATCTGGAAGACCTTGGCGTGATTGAGTGAACACATCAGCACATCAACCCTCTGTTCCTCAAAACCCATGTGCTCGTTTTCCTTCAGTGCAGCTTGATGTATGCGAATCGTGGAGGTGAGAACAGGAACCCAACTACTGGAACAAGAATCGAACTTCTAGAACAGGAACTGTACTTCTGGAAATTATTAGATGCCTAAGTTTGTTATAGGATTTGAAAAAATATAGCAGAAATCAAACTTTGGTGGTAGGAAAACTATTAGCTACCAGAATCTTGTATATGTTGGCGGATTTCTTTACTGTCCTCAAACTCTTTAACTGGGCATCTAACCTCCACCATATTGTTGTATTTGAACTTTACAACTCCATGTTCACCAACTCAAAACCATGCATACCAATCCCTATGCATCCTTTAACTTGATTACATATCTGATCACTATTCATACATGAGTTTACCGTATACCAAGCATATCATAATGCAGATCATACCACAGATTAATTATGGACAAAACACACTTACCATTATCCAATGCGGTTTAAATTGACTTTCTCATGATTTCTTCGATACTCCAATGTTTCTCTCAACACAACGTTGAATTTGCAAACATTGCCTTATGATTGCTCTGACTCTACACAATGTCATGTGGGTTCATTCATTAGCTCATCAATTTGACGCCCATGTTCACACCACAATGTCCAACTTAATGCATACACTTAGATACCAATTGATTTCCTTCAACGATTTCGACAATCAGACCGTGGCACATTTCCATCAATGCAGTCTATATTCTGTCTTCTCCACACATCCTGAGAGGCAAATTCAAATCGCATAATCGCTTCCAATCCTCCCAACAATCAATTCTATTTGCAAAACACTATCCAAAATCTTATTCTCTGATTTGGTAAATGTGACTCTGCATTAAAGGTTTTGAACTCGACTTGAAATGGCGAGCCTCCCTTCTACGCAGAAACACTCCTGAGGTTGAATTCTGCTTTCCTTGTGCCATAATGAAATAATGGGGATTCTCTGTTAATGCCAACACTCAAGGTTCGATTCGATACTTGGATCTGTTCTATTGATCCACACAAGACTGGTTTTTGGTTCCTCCACATTCTAGTGACCATCAATTGCTCACGCATAGTATCACACAATTTCAGAATCATATGTTCCTGTAGTCATTCGCCACCAGAAATATCCAGCCATAACAATTTAGGCATTTAGTACCATTCGTCATCTATATAGGAACATAGATATTCACAGTTCCAAAAGCACATAAAAATATAATTCATTAACTAGTTTCAAATATATATAATACTTTGCCTGATTTCCAACATTAAAATGGCCTCATACTAATGCCTTCGAGGCTTACCATAATATACAAAAGGGATTTTGCAACCATTTTTGGTTCAGATCCTCAATCTACTCAACTATATCCTAAAGATCCTCTAGACCCACTTTTAATTCAACTAAATCCCTATTCTAGGATCTTCTAATCCCTAAGATCTTCATGAGATCTTCACAAGTCTAACATCTCTCATATTCTCACATATTTTAGAATATTTACATTTAAAAACCTCATACACATATTTCTTACTCAAATCATTCAAAACATACAAAATTTCCTATTAAGAAATCAAATTCCTTATCAGACATCAGACCCCCCAAGTCAACAAATATACAATGATTTTTTTTGTTTTTTTTTGAGCAGGATGCTCTTGCATCAGATTGGGAGTTGGACATCTTGTTTTTGGTCATTTAGGTTTTAGTGTAGGTGGTCTTATAGTAGATGGTGCAACACATTTTTGAGCAATCTAGTCCATAGGACTTGTGCTTTAGGGGGTTCGACGCTTTCTGGTTTGAGTAGCATGGAGATTGAGTCAGATAGTAGGTTAAATCTAACAAGCAAAAGGAGGTTTCTTATCTTGCTCATGTGGTCAGGTTCGAGGGTTATTTTAGCACCAAATTGTGGGTGAAGTACTATAAGAATGTGATGGTTCACTTGCCCGATTAAGGTTTGCTTCTTTTTGAGATAGATAATAGGTTCAATGGTTTATGTCTTCATCTTCCTTTAGAATGAAGGTCTCTTTATTTTCTGTAGATGTTTGAGGGATGATGATCTTAATTGCAAGAAACTTGTCTGTGGAGTGTTGCGATGTTTCCTATTGGATGTGGTTTCCCATAAGAATTCAAGTCAAAGGGTTTCAAACTTTGGAATCAGATGAATTATTATCAATGGAGTGGTGGGGTGGTGGTTGATCTTTCATCCTATTTGAAGAATTTCGTGGTATCTTTTGGCTTGGGTCTAGAGGATTGGTGTGTCTTGGTCTCTCTTTTGATCCAAGATTGGTTGATTGGGTTGTGTGTTATGTACATTCCTAATCTCAATGTGGAGAATAGTAGAGTTCAAGATTAGATGGATTGCTATCCTCATGTTGTGGAGTGGATTGTTGGTGGGAACTTTAAAATGGTGAACTGGGATATTGATAAATGTGGTGTCATAGGGACAATGATTGGTAAACTAGAGAAGCAAACTTGGTGTCGATGTAATGACATACTCTAGATATTTGACCCTACTTGGAAGGAAAAGGGGCTTGTCTTTAGGAGTTGGTTCATTTGGACCAACTATGAATCGAGGCATAATTAGGTGTAGGATAGATTAGATTCATTGTATGATCCCTAAGAGGATATGTCTTTTTCATCCAAACCTTGCCTAGTAGATATGTTGATAGATCTGATAGGCTAAGATCACTTTCCCATTTAAATTGCAATTTTATTTGGTCATGTCATTGATTTGCCTCCCCCTTCATTGTTTAAGCTAAATGGATTCCATTTGGAGTAAACAAATTTCAGTGCAAAAGCGTAAAGAGTTCAGACCCTCTCACCTAGGCTGCTGGGAGCTCAAGGATAGATTCTTTGGTGGGAGGATCGCGTTTGTTGCATTAATAACTTTATGTGTGGGTCAGAATGGATGATGTCCCACAAGTGAAGAAGATATATATAGGTGTCTTGGTTTAGGCTTGAGGGTGTTCACATTTTTCTTGAGGTTTCTTATACTGTTACTCATTAGGAGGAGGTTGCAAGGTTGGAGATGTTAATTTATAAAGGCAAGGACTATATAGGGTCCGTTCTTGTCTTAAATGAATTGAAGTGAGGGATGAAGTGTCGAAATTTTATTTTGACTTTCTTAAGAGGATGGTGGATATTACTATAGTGGTTGGTCTTCATAGGGCAGAGGGCTCTTTCGCAAAGAACCATTTTGAGGTTAGAGGTATGTTTAGTGATATTTTAGAATAATTTTGCTCTCTATTCTATGATAGATGTGTGGAAATTTTTGAATGTTACTAATGCAAAAATCTACTGTTAGATTTGGTTATACTTCTACTTATCAAGTTATTAATGCTGAAATCTTTAGATTAACATCGAAGTAAACACATAACAAACTTTCACCGATTTAGATCTAAAACAGAAAAAGTACATGCACACATAGACAAAGTGACACAAGATTTTCTTGACAATAGTTCCCGGATAAACCCAATGTGGTAAAATCGGTCTTCTGGCTGCTGGAGGGTTTCTATTATTGAGTAGTTTTCTGAATACAACAAATCTGGGCACCACACTGGTAAACATGACAGAGAAAAATATAGATATGCATCTAACCTGCTATTCTGAAGCCAAAACGTTGACTGATCCACATGCTCAAACAGGATTTATAGGACTCAGCCAGATTTTGGCCCTAGAAACCCTCGCGCTCCCCCTGAAGCCCCTGTGTCAGCCTCTGCAGCCTTTGTGTTGGCCTGGAGAGGGCTGCGTAATCCCAGAATGGGTGATGCAGGCCCTACGCTGCACTTGAGGGTCTCTGCGTAACCCAGATGGGTCCTGGGTTGACTAGCGCTGCCCTAGAAGGGACTGCATAGCACCTGCGTAGTTGAAGCTACCCCTGCGCTGCACAGATGCTGCCCTCTCTGCTGCTGCTGCCTCTACTTCATTGTGCTACCTCTGGAAGCTGCTCTCTGCCTCTTGCTGATTCCGGGCACTGGGATCTGACCATCCCCTTTGGCTAAACTACCTCTCTCTGCAAGTGAATCACTTCTGGAAATTCTTAGCAAACCACGCCCTAGAATACCAGCTTAGCTTCAGTGCTCTGCCTCTATGTGTCCCCTCCAAATGACCCCAAGCCTTTCCTTTATACTTTTCTCGTTGGTAAACCAACGACCATGATTAGATCTTGAATCGATGGCTAAGATTAACAAAAAGATTGATTCGTGTGACTTAAGACAGTTTCAACACATGTTTTAATTAATTACCTTTAATAATTTAATTTTCCTAAGTTAGACTGAGGGTTCTTAATTAAAATTATTAATTAATTAATTATCTCCCAAACCAGATGAAATTTCCCAAATCCCTTTCTAGGTATTGGAGATCTCATGTACTCTAGTCCCTCCACAAATTTTGGGAGCTAGAGCACATCCGATGCTACCCCATCACTCAAGAAAACTCAACACTCCCTCTTAGCGAGGAATGTGCTCTAGTACAAACTCTGCTTCACCCCGAAGCTTTGCACTGATCTCTGATGTGGGTCTCTGCACTTATGCTGGACCTGCTGCCCTTCATCACTGTGCTGCTACTACTATTCTGTACTGCTGCCCAAGACGCTGCGACCGCCACTGCTACATTTGTACTGCAACTCCCTCTCAATTTGCTGCATCCATGCTGCCATATGCCGCACTGAATCTTCAGTTGCTGAGAGAAACAACTAAATCTCCTGCCCAATCTTTGACAGAGAAGTCAGTTGGGTTGCATCCTCATTACTGAAGCTCCATCGGTTGCTGATCTGTGCTGTCATCTGGGAGATTATGCACAACTACAGCTCTGCTGCGTAAGCAGACTCCCTCTGCACTATTGAAGTCACATCAACCCCTTGTGTTGAAATCTCTCACACTACTACTGTGCTCCGCTGTCCTCCTAAAGCCTTCACGCTAAAGTCATATCAGCCTCTACGCGGCTGCTGCATCTGCACTGCGCTACTCCTTCCAACCTTCAAATCTGCCTCTGCTTTATTCGTGATTCTCTGCACCAACTGCTCCACTTGTCTCGCTACCGTCTTAAGGCTCCTGTAGCTCAGATGTGATCCAAGAGATAGCTGCTCAAGGATCTTACTCCACTCTGTAGCTGCTCTACAGATTCATGTCGCCCCACTTTCGTGGTTCATGAGCGATCATGGCTGCACTGTCTTCTGACCCATCGTCCGCCACAACAGCCTTGGAAGTAGAAGCTTCGTTGTCCTTCTTTTTTTGTGGAGAATTGCTGGCGAAATGTCCTAGTTCGCCGCACTGGAAACATTTGATCTTGGTAAGATCGCGCTTCTTCTTCCCTTGCTGCCTCTTTGATGCCAAGGATGCATCCTCTTGATCTTCCTTCTTCACTTTATTGGATCCCGAGCTGTATTGCTTCTTGGTGAATCGGCGAAGTTCTTCTTGGCGCATGATTTCCCACAAGTTGTCCCATTCAGGAATGTCCGCTTTGCCCAAGACACTTTGGACAAAGGTTTCCCACTCTTCTGAGACCACATTGAGTGCAGTCCTTACCATCACATCGTCCTCCACCTTTGCTCCCGTGGCAGTGAACTGATCTTTGATCGACTGTAATCTGAAGAGAAAGTGCTCCATCTCTTCCCTCTTGGTCATCATGAATGACCGCAGCCGAGTCTCCAGAAACATCTTCTTGTGGACGGACTTCCCCTCATATAGGGCTGTTAAGGCCTTCCACATCTCATTAGCTGTTTTCTTCTCAGCTATATGTGGAACAATATGGTGCTTAACTCCAGCCATTATGAGCTGCTTGGCATGTGCCGCAGCTTCGTCATGCTTCTTCAGGAGATCTACATCGATCGACGTGGCCAGGACTTGTTTTGCATTGTCTCTTAGACGATATGCCTCTAAGACTAACAGGATTCTGGCCTTCCAGACTGCAAAGTTGGACAGGCCATCCAACCTATCCTGATCATGTAGTGTGTGAGGTGCCATCTGCTCAAGAAATCTATCGGAGCTCCTCCTCTCTATGCTAGAGATCTGGATCTAGGGTCCTTGGTGAAATAGGCGCCTTCTTCTCCCTCTGAAAACTGATTTCCTCTCTTGGAAATCCGCCAAATCAATCAACGAAATAGCTCTCTTCGATCCACTAATCGATCTGTAGGTTTCTTTGGTTAGAAACCCTCTGAGAAGCTAATCTCCTCCCGGTCTTTGTCTCTAGTGCTTAGGTTAAATTTTGAAGCTTCAGAAATTTAGCCCCACCAACACCTTTTGCAGTTCTGCAGCGCTGCTTTTGACACTTCTGAATCAAACACCTTCAGATCTGTGTCACCCTGGCTGGCCTCTGCGTGAGAAGACAGTCCCAACGTTGCCTTTGCGCAGTAAGTACGTGGGCTTGCATGGAGATAGTGTAAGACTGCGTCACCCTGGCATTTGCGTGACTCTGCTCCCTCTGAAACTGCGTTGCCCCTTCAGATCTGGCTTTCTGCTACTCTCTTTGCTGCTTTCTGCAGCAAGATTCTTCAGTCTTTTGCTGGTGACTCTGCTAGATCTACAATCCCTTTGATACCATGTGAAAATTTTTGAATGTTACTAATGCAGAAATCTATTGTTAGATCTAGTTATACTTCTCCTACTTATCAAGTTATTAATGTTGAAATATTCAGATTAACATTGAGGTAAACACATAATAGACTTTCACCGATTCAGATCTAAAACACAAAAAGTACATGCACACATAGACAAAGTGACATAAGATTTTCTGGACAATAGTCCCTGGAAAAACCCAATGCGGGAAAATCGGTCTTCTGGCTGATGGAGGGTTTGTATTATTAAGTAGTTTTCTGAATACAACAAATTTGGGCACGAAACTGGTAAACCCGCCAGATCAAAATATAGATTTGCAGCTAACTTGATGTTCTGAAGCCAAAATGTTGACTCATCCACACCCTCAAACGGGATTTACAGGACTCAGCCAGATCTTGGCCCTAGAATCCCCAACGCTGCCACTGAAGCCCCTACGTCAGCCTTTGCATTCCTCTGCGTTCCTCTGCGTTGGCCTGGAGAGGGCTGTGTAACCCTACAATGGGTGATGCAGGCACTATGCTGCCCCTGAGGGTCTCTGCGTAACCCAGATTGGTCCCTGGCTGACCAATGTTGCCCCAGAAGGGACTGCGTAGCTGAAGCTTCCCCTGCGCTGTGCAACTGCTGCACTCTCTGCTGCTGCTGCCTCTATTTCTCTGCGCTGCCTCTGGAAGCTACTCTCTGCCTCTTGCTGATTCTAGGCACTGGGATCAAACCATCCCCTTTGCCTAAAATACCCCTTTCTGCAGCTGAAACACTTCTGGAAATTTTTAGCAAACCACACCCTAGAATTCCAGCTTAGCTTCAGTGCTCTGCCTCTGTGTGTCCCCTCCAAATGACCCCAAGCCTTTCCTTTATACTTTTGTTGTTGGGAAACCATTGGCCAGGATCAGATCTTGAATCGATGGTTAAGATTAAAAGAAAGCTTGATCCGTGTGACTTAAGACAATTTTATCACATGTTTTAATTAATTACCTTTAATAATTTTGTTTTCCTAAGTTAGACTTAGGGTCCTTAATTAAAATTATAAATTAATTAATTATCTTCCAAACTGGATGGAATTTCCCAAATCCCTTTCTGGGTATTGGAGATCTCATGTACTCTAGTCCCTCCACAAATTTTGGGAGCTAGAGCGCATCCGATGCTACCCCATCACTCAAGAAAACTCAACAAGATGGAATTGTGGCTGTTCGAAATGCCTATTGCATTGTTGTTCCTCACAAAGTGTCAATCGAAGATTGGGATGGGGTGGCTAGAGACTTTTTATGGGTGGAGAATGTTTAGTGATATTTTTAGAATACTTTTGCTTTCTATTCTATGATAGATGGAGTTGTGGCTGCTTGAAATGTGTATGAAAATGTTGTTCCCCACAAAGTGTCAAGCGACTATTGGGATAGGGTGGCTAGAGACTTTTTATCGGTGGAGTATGCTACTTTGGCTTCCATGTGGAATGGCAAACTGTTGGGTATGGATGGTCTTCCTTGTAAGTTTACAAGGTCATGAGGGACACCATTAGTGATGAATTTTTTCGTTGGCGTCTTAAGTATTTGGCCTAGGCAGATTTTCAGAGTTAATTAGGGGTTAATTAAGCTTATTTGGAAGAATCCATCTGTGAAGTCTATTGGGGGATTGTAAGATGCTACTTTGCTCAGAATTACTTGTAAGATCATGGCTAGAGCATTGGCTTTCAGGATCCGCTTGGTTGTGTGGTATGTGGCACATTAATACCAAACTCGTTTTGTGTAGGGGAGATTTATTCTTGACATAGTGGGTTCAACATGTGAGGGAATGGGCTTATGAGACTAGGTAGTAGTTCCTTGTCATAAAGTTGAAATTGACATGGCTTTTGATTAGGTGGATTGGTTTGTCATTTAAAAAATGTTGACTTGCCTAGGTTTTGGTCCACATAGTTTGGTTGTGGTGAATGCCCTCTTCACCAATGCTTTTGCCTTGTCTTAATTAATAATGATTTCTCCCTGTTACCCACCAAAATGGGTAATCTAGTAGGAGAAAACTTTTTCCTCTTTCTTGGGGAGCCAACTAGTCAACATCCTTGCACATTGCACATTGATGATGTTATGGCACATTCCTT
The DNA here is from genome assembly GCA_034641835.2 of Pinus albicaulis. Classification (NCBI taxonomy): domain Eukaryota; kingdom Viridiplantae; phylum Streptophyta; class Pinopsida; order Pinales; family Pinaceae; genus Pinus; species Pinus albicaulis. Next base: position 1,115,106,890 of record CM076575.1, on the reverse strand, counting down.
GACCATCTGCATCAGTTATTCACCTCCTACAATTTGACATTCCTCTTGAATACAGGTGGACTAACCCTCAACAAGTATTTTGAACATTTTTGCAATTGGGCGCGTTTACTTAATGCTTCGGGCATTTTAACATGGATATGTTCATTTTTCTACACGAGCACATTAGAATACTATTTTCTGCCAGATAATTACTAACTAATGATTTTCACACAATATTCTTATGCCACTGATATCATTGAGCAATTACAGTTCAAAAAACATCAACAATAAATGTAACGAAAACAATAAAGATCATAGAAAGACAAACATGGACAATAGAGACAATATTTTTCGTGGGAAATCCAACTTTGGGTGAAATCCCAACAACTTTTCTTTTAGGAGAAATTATTCTTCAACAAGGTTTACAGATCGAATTTGTTAAGAAATATGTGCCAATATCTAATTCAAACTAGTCAAACTTGGTTAAACTCAAACAAATCAACACTGGTCAAACAATTAATTTTTTGGCGCTGCGGCGCCTGTGGCATTGCGGCCCTGTGGTTGCCTAACATCTTTGGTCAACCCTCCAAACAACTGCTTCGGTCGTCCTTTCAACGACAAATCTCGACCTTTTTCGCTTACTGGTTGCTCCTCCATGCTGCTCTTCCTTGGCTCTCCACAAACTTTATCGTTTACTGAGGCTTCTTACTTGCTAGCTCTCCACACGAGAATGGTCCTTCTTGCTCCTCGTTGGTGAAGAAAATGAAATGTCACATCATTTGTATATACTTGTTGAATGGGGGTAATATTACCCAAGGGACACACCATTTCATGTGCTGGGTCGACATGTCTTCGTTGGTCGACTTGGTGCCCCAAGAATAATTTTTCTATTTTAATTTTTTTAGGCGGACTTGGAGACCTCTTTGGCATGCAGAAATACCTCCCGATGTTACACAAAAATCAACACTCCCTCTTAGTGAGGGAGGTATTCTCTTTAGTTGCAACATATTCCCCCTTAGCTGAAATTTCTCTTGCGTAAGAAAAGTTCACGAGCTTGCTATGTTGATTCATGTCTACAGATCACTCGATCCTGGAGTAGGCAATGTGACTCTTCACATGCACGTCTATAGATCACTCCATCTTGGAGTAGGCTTATCCTGTGCCCTTTAACTTTGGCCAAATTATTGTGGCTTGGCCAAAGTCCTTAATGGCTCCTCAAGTAAATGCATCAATCTCTTCTAGTCAAATCAACATGACACAACCAAAGTCCTGCATGGATTTTTAGGAGAGGATTTGCTTCTGGACCATTCACCCTTGGCCAAATTAGCATGGCTCAACCAAATCCCTTTATGGCTTCTTAGCTGAATTTCATCTATCTCCTTTGGTCAAGTCAGCATGACCCAGCCAAGTCCCTCTTGTTTCTAAGGAGAACATCTGTTCATTCCTGTAATTTCCTTGGGCCATTCACCCCTAGTCAAATTAGCATGACCCAACCAAAGTCCTTCATGGCTACTCAGGTGAATGTATTCATCTCCCCTGGTCAAATCAACATGACCCAACCAAGTCCATACGATTTCTCAGGGATGGTTTGCTCGATCTTTCAAAGACATCAACAGTCCCTCTCAATGAGGGAGGCATTTTGTATCACGCCAAGCTTGTCTTTGAAGTATGCAAACTTCACTCTAGACAAGAGGCTTGGTTAGAATATCTACAACCCGCTTATATGTGGATATGTACTGGAGCTTCACTGCTCCCTTCTGCACCATGTCTCGGATGAAGTGACCTGATCAAAGAGTGCTCCAAGAAGCTTTCGAGGCCACACTGCTTCACGACTTGCAACACTGGCTGCGATACACTCTGCCTCTTCTATACTGAGTGCGAGAAAAGTCTGCTTCTTGCCAAACCAAGAAATCATAGCTAATCCCAAGTTGAAGCAGCTCCCCAAGCTGCTTTTTCTGTCGTTTGCACTCACGACCCAATTTGAATTAGTTTATCCTTGTAGCCTCACTTCATCACTTGAGACATATCTCAAACTATGTCCAATTGTACCAAGCAGGTGCCTTAACACATGCTTTGCTGCATGCCTTGGCTCAACCATAAACTGTTAGCTTCCTTCACTGGATCCATCACCATCACTGCTTTCTGGTCACCTTGATTGGGTGCTCCCTCTAACACTGAAGCAGATACTCTTGTGGCAATCCTGGCTGCCCCCTCTGCCGCTGTTGCTCCCTTTGTGGTTGAAGCGTCTCTTGCTGTCTGGCATGGTCCCCTCATAGAAGGCATACTGCTCCTAGAGACCTTTCGTCTTTGAGCATCTAGTCTGACAATCTCAACTCATAACATCCTCTTGGAAGGTTGCTCCTTCCATTCTTCCTGATTGCATGCTTCCTCAAAACTGGAAGCTCTTTCGGTCATCTGACATAGTTTTAGATGTCTTAACAATTTGTACAATCCTCACTCTCGACCATCAATCACTCCCGTTGAGTCTATGCTTGGGCTCTTAGGCCATACAAGAACCTGAGAATCTAGTGGCTGGAGCAAATTTCTCCTCATAGTCCACTACCTCTTTCTGGGAGAACCCTCTTCCCACAAACTTTGCTTTGTACTTCTTGATGCTACAATCTATTGGATAAATAATTGCATTGGCAGTCTCCACAATTCTTCCTTTCTGTAAAATCCACTTGGGTGGTCATGGAAGACAAAATTATAACCAAGCAAAATACAAGGACAAGAGTTTGACCCAAATAATAATAATAATAATAATAATCAAGAAAAAATGAAGTACTTATCCCTTGATTAAGGAAGAATCTACTCAGGATTGTAGAGTCTTAGAAACCTGTCATATGCCTGTACAAAACCAAACATCACTACTATTGGTAATAGTTTCTAAAGGAAAAATTCCTTTGACTTTTGTTGATGTAACTTTTTGGATATATGCTGTGTGCACGTTTAACGGTGTCTTACCTTTCAAGTGGTCTCACCACTCGTCATTAGGGACACGAGAGAAAAGCATAATAGATCATAAAAGAGTGCCGAGCTGATTATAAAGACAAAATAACCTAGTGAACGTCAAAGGGAAAAAATTGTCTAAGTGAACATTACCTAACATTTAAGGGAAAATAAAAAAATCTATTTAAGATTTAAGAAATTAAGAACAATATATATATATATATATATATATATATATATATATATATATATATATTGTAAAGATTTAATGAATTAATAATAAATTGTCTATATCATTAATATAAATATGTTTGTTCATAATATAAATAAAAATGATTTTGACCACAATTTAAGGACTTTGACCATAAGTTTAAATTAACATATTTTATTGAAATTATTAATTTTTATTTATGATAAATATAAAAGGATTAAATAAAATATGAATAAAAGGATTTAGACCAAAATTTTAAATTAATTAAAGGATTTTGACTGATTAAAGGATTTTGACCATAATTTGAGTAGAAATGAAAATTGAAGGATAGGTAATAAAATATAAGTCAAATAAATTTTTTATCCATGAAATGGTTAATTAAATTTAAAATTAATTTGAAGGAATTCAATATGAGGGGCTATGTCATAGGGTTCATTGAACCTAAAGGTTCAAGTTCGAAATTCGGCGGCCCTGATTTTTTTCAAGGTTCGTTTAGGTTCGTTGAACTTAAAAGACGAACATCAAATCGAACCAAATCAAATCGAATCACAAAGACGAACCTCAAGGCAAACCAAATTGAATCGAATCACAAAGATGAACCTCAAGTCGAAACGAATTGAATTGAAGCACAACTTTAATAAAACAAAATCAAGATTGGCTTCAGGTTCAATTTAGGTTTCTTAATTAAAAAATAAAAAAAATAAAAAAATGAGATTTTGACGTGATGAAACCTTATGTTGTAAATAATATCATCAAATTCAGTGCATTTTTTCTTGAAAATCGAAATTTGTTGAATCTTCAAGGCTTTTTTTGAACAAATTTGACCCAAGTTTTGCAAAATTTCAAATTGAACCCTAGGTAAATAAAGTTTTAGACGAATTCGACAAAGCGAAAAAATAAATCGAGCCGCTTGCTCCTTGTGGTTTCATTTTCCTCGAGACTTGAGTTGACTGTTGTTTGACAGTATATTAGTTCCTCTACGACACAAATATGATTTTGTTCCACCAACCAATCTTGATGCCCTTGTTTCCATCCCTGTCCATTGTAGAGTCATGTTCAAACACAATTTGTCAGTTATTTCACACAAATCATGGGTTAATTCATGATTTCACCAACCTCCAACTTGTAGGATGCTTTTTTCCAAAGTTATCTCGTTGACATATGTCCACATTAATGGAAAACCTAAATTATAGTGCAAGTTAATTTTATTCAATCACTATTGTGTATTTTAATCACCATTTGTGATTATAGGATCTCATATTGACTTAGAATGTATTAATTATGCGCAGTTCAACACATGCGTTTTAAGTTGTAAGATGATTTATTTTTAATAAAAGAAATAAAGGTTTTTATTACATATAATTTTATAATTTAAATTTTGTAATATGTCAAATTTAAATGTTGAATTTCATTATCAAAATATTTTAATTGTTGATTTCTTTTTCTCGAATTTCAAGGTCATCGAATTCAAACTAGGATGTGATTGTATATCTCATCATGCTTGTTGATCGTGTGTCAGTGTAACCATTTCTTCTTATTCACATGTGTTTATTGATATGATTTCTTATTTTTTCTATTATATTTCATCCTAAATTATATATATATATTAATTTGAAAAATATATAACCGAACATAAAGTCGAACCTCATCCGAACCTTATCAAAAAATTTGAACGCGAATCAAACTTAATCGTTATCAAACACGAACCATGTGACTTAGATGAGGGGTTATTAAATTGATATACTGATTAAATTTTTTATTTTGAAAGTATGAATGATAATAGTGATGATGACATTGGTTATGAAGTGTTAATAGTAATAAATTGTTAATGCTAATAATGAATTTGATTGTAAAGATAATTTTTTTGTTAATAACAATAATAAATTCGATTGTAAAGATAAAAAATTATGATTATAAATATACAATCCTAATTAATAAAGATGGATTAGTGATTATACAAAAAATATAAAGTGGGTTAACCACCAAGGGGGTATATTTAAGGATGCTCATCATCATCATCATCATCATCATTTAATGTTGATGCATGCTTCTTTCCCTTCCTTTTCTTCTCAGGACACTACGATGAAAAATGTTGAAAATTATGACAAATGAGGCACTCGACCTTTGACATATCCTTCCTCTTCTGACCCTAAATAGGAGTAGGTCTTCTGCCTCTATTCTTCTTATCAATCTTTCCGAAGTTCCTCCTTCCTTTTCCTTTCCTTATGTGAGCTGCAAGAGCTTGAGTTTCTTCATCATGCGGATTCTGCAAGCTATTCCTAGACAACAATCTGGTCTCCTCTTGCACATTATCAGGCCATAGTTTACTAAACTTGGGTAGTTTTTCTTGTGCACAAATTCCCTGAGAAAATGGCTCCCATGAGAAGGGAATCCATTGAGAGTCATTGCAACTAGCTTTGTATCATCAATGGTATCTTCAATGGCTACAAGCTCATCTATGATTTGGGAGACTCATAAGATATGAAACAACATAATTTGATCTAGTCATCATGACATTACATAGATGATTTCTCAAGGTTAACTTCGTACTAGTGTTGCTGCTCTCATACAATCCTACCAGAGCATCATATGCTTCCTTGGCAGTCTTGAATGCAACCACATGAGGAATCAAGTTGTCCTTGATTGAATCTACCAAGATTCTCTTTGCCTTGGCTTCATTCTTCTTATACTTGACTTTCTCCTAAGCTCCTTATGGATCTGAAATAACTTTCTCCACATAATCTTGAAGCTCATTCTCTTCCAAAATAAGGAGTATTTTGGTCTTCTAAGATCTGAAGTTGACGACACCATCTAACTTGTCTTCAACTTTGAGGCTCAGTGCCATTTTGACAAGAGATCCAAAAACCAATCATGTTGTTGACTTTAATGACCGCTCTTTCAACAATGCTTTGATACCATGTTGATTTTTGTACAAGAGCACAATAGAATACTATTTTTGCAAGATAATTACTACCTAATGATTTTCACACAATATTCTTATGCCACTGATATCATTGAGCAATTACTCTTCATAAAATATCAATAGTAAATGCAGTGGAAACAATAAATATTATAGAAAGATAACCATGCACAATATAGACAATATTTTTACCTTGGGAAACCCAAACCTTAGGAGAAAACCTAACAACTTTTCTTCTAGGAGAAATTATTCTTCAACAAGGTTTACAAATCTAATTTGTCTAGAAATCTGTGCCAATATCCATTCAAACTTGGTCAAACTCCAACAAATCAGTGTTTATCAAACAATTAATTTTTGAACCTGCGACCTATAGCCCTACAACCTTGCAACCGCCTAACACCTTCGATAAACCCTCTAAACATCTGCCTTGGTCCTCCTTTCAACCACAAAAACCCAACCTTTTTTGCTTGTTGGCTGTGGCTCCTCACTACTCTTCTTTGGATCTCCATAGACTTTATCCTTTGCTGTGACTTATTTCTTGCTAACATTCCACTCAAGAATAGTCCTTCTTGCTCTTCGTTGGTGAAGAAAATGAAATGTCACATCATCTATATATATTAGTCGAATGCGGGTAAAATTACCCAAGGGACACACCCTTTCATGTGCTATGCTGACTTGGTGCCTCAAATATATATATTCAATTTCCTTAGGCCGACTTGGAGACCTCTTTGGCATGCGGAAATACCTCCTGATGGCTGATGCTACACAAAAATCAACAAGATAAAGGGGTGATCAAGATGATTCACTGATCTTGACTATAAACTTGTTCTGTCACCTTACCAAGTGATCAGTCTTTAGCCCTAATCCAGTGGAACATCCTCTAAGGCCTCAAGGGTTATAGGAGGGGTACTATTTGTAATACTTGGATTGAAATAACACCCCCATTACCCTTTCCATACTTAACATCTTTAATCTTTCATCATTCCTTTGTACCTCCTCAGTCCTTTTGGTCAATTATCATTGGTTCATTGGGATTTTCCACTTACACATCCACATCCTTGGATAGGGCCGAAAAACTTTGGCATGGAGGTTGATGCAACTATAAGAATGAAAAAGCATAATATGACCACAATAAAGAAAAAGAAAAAAGAAAAGTTTAAATGCAAAATATGGTTGGGACAAAAGTTAGTGCGTGGGAAAAAGCTTAGCATGATCTCTACCTACTCATTAACCAACACCTAGTACTTGAGCACATGATGCTCCATCTCATCATAAGGAACCCTTGCATGTCCCAACCATGGTGATCTTGAAACTGACTCATCTTAAAGGGTAAAATAAATGCCATATCATAAAGAGCAAGGTTTGATCATTGCTCCTTGAGCAATGCACCATTAAAAGCATTATCAAAATGAAGTAAAAGATGCACCAAAGCCGTGGAAAAAGCAGGCTGAGAAAAAGGGGTAGCTCATGTCCCCACGATTTCTCTTTCCATTATATCTATAAACTAAGGATTTCAACTCTCATTGGATGGCCCCTTGACCATGGCACTTGGCGATTAAGTCATTCCCTTATGTTCCCACCTATTCTCACTAACACCTATGTATTGAAGGATTGACCTTGGAAATGCCACCTTCGCTTGGGGGCTGGAAGCACTTGATAGGGTTTATTACCTAGCCACCTCTACAAATGTATGAAAAACTTTTACGTGACTTGGTCTAGTTAGATATTTGAAGGTAATCCCTATTTGAAGTATTATTATGCCCTTAACAGTTAAGTATGTTTCACTTAGATGCATCTATGGTTATTGTCTCTAATGAATGGTGGCTTTCAATTGAGTTTGAGATGGTTTTTCCAGGTGGTTTTGAGCAGCTGAGGCCTACTCCACATGATGAGCATGCCATTCTACACCTCTGGAGAACATGATGACCTTGTAGTTGCAATGTTGCCCTTATTCGATAGAGTGTTGGGCACTTGGATGATCTTGGCAGTCGATGGACACCCTAGAGCACTCTTAGATTTTAGAACGCTGAGCTTATCTTGCTTAGGATTGAGGATTCTTGATGATGTACCAATGGATCGAACATGCCCCTAGGGCCTTGACACTACTTGATGGGAATGCCTTGATCCAAAGCCCATATGAGGTTGATTATGCCCAAGGATGATTGATGAGGGCTTGTTGTACTTGATGGAGCCCCAACATAAGAGAGTACACCATGTTGTCTACATGGTGCCCATAGAGATGACACAGGGCACTTAGAGTTGGCTTTTGGCCACATGGAGATGCTTTAAGGCTTGATTTGAGGTCCTTTCCTCGAATTGATGGTTGATCATGATGCTTGGAGACTCATTTAGCCCTTCCAATGCACCTTTGGAGCATTTTGAATCGTAAAAGGGCATGGCGTCATGATTATTAAGGGCTTACGGCTCACACATATGGGAATTTATTGGCATATTTTATTTGTTGAGCTATTGGGTTGGCTTCTAACCAATGTTCCACCGAGTTTCTGGGACGGGAAAACGCGGGAGTGGGGATACGCACAAGGGGGACGTATATAAGCAACCACAAAATTTGGCGAATTTTCGGGGAAACGGGGGGACGTCAAAGTCATAAAAATTATAAAATTATAAATTATTAAAAATTTAATTAAAAATAACTAAATAGAAAACCTTAATAATTATTCATTTTACATCTAAAGAATAAATATGATCATCATTGCATATTAAACTATTATCATTAATTCATTTATGAATTATCATTGCCATTTCTGCATTATAATTTAAATTTATAAATCTAGATTCTAAAAGTAAATTACTAAATTGAATCCATCATTTGACATTATGCAATGTTCTATCTAAATTCATGAATCATCATTTGGCATGATGCAAGGTACATCTAAATTAAATTAATAATTTCATCATTGACAATTGGAATTCAAATTATGCAATGCACATAAACTTACACTATATAGGTTTAATATAATTTCATTTTTTAAATTTTTATTTAAATTTTAATATAATTTAATTTTTAAGTTTTAACAAGTTGATGTTTTAATATAGTTTAATTTTATCTATTTTTGTTGTTGTTTTTTAATTTGTCATATATATAAATTTGTATTTTTTTTATAAATTTTTACTGTTTTATAAAAATTATTAGGCAAAAAAATGGGGGATGCATATGCGTCCACCCCGGCATCCCCCTTGCGTCCCCTCGACGTCCCCCAGGCATCCCCCTATCCCCCTTCAAGTGAGTCACGTTTCGTTGCTTGAAAAACGTCCCCTCGGAGTTTCCCCAAGTTTCCCCAAAAAGGAGACGTGGGGGAAACGTTTCCTCATCCCCGAAACGTGGGGGAGCGCCGGGGCGTCCCCCGTCCCCCTGGAACATTGCTTTTAACCCATTTACTTCGTGTCTACTGAAAATTAAAATTGTTTTCCGGGGTTTTAGTGGATTATTAGAGGTGATAGACCTCCTAAAAATTGAGGATCACTTCTTTTCATTTCTCATCATCACACTTGTGGATTTCAGCCTCTTTTAAAGAGCTCGACCTAGCCTGTTGTACTTCACTACTTGAGGCGATGTGATCTTATGTAGATTTTTGCTATTGAGGACTAGTTTTTATGTCAGAGACATCTTTTTGGGATTTATAGAAGGCATGTTCTTGGAGAATTTGTGAGTATTTGCTGCATATCTTTTATGATTTTACATGTAATGAAATATTGCTAGGGTTTCTACTTGTTCCTTGTCTAAATGCAATTTTTTATTGGAAATTCTTGGTAAGTTGTTGCATTTTTAATCTATTTTCCTTGAACTCCCTTGAAAACCTCCTACTAAGCATTGCATTCCTTGAACTCCCTTGAAAAACTCCCTTGAAAGCCTCTAAATTTTTAGTCTGTGAACTCTCCAGATCTTCCAATAATAATTTTTCAGTAGACTGCATTACATTGTCTTGTGATGTTGGCTGTTCAACTAGCATGCTAGATTCTATTTTCTTTATTTGTTTATCAAAATCTGCATTTTGTTGCTGAAGTGCTGCCATTAATCGTTTGATCCCTTCATAAAACTCAACATCTCTTCATAAGACAACCGCTATATTAGGAGGATGAGTCTAATGGCATGGAACCAAACAACAACGTGGAAGAAAGAAGGGACTGCGTGTGACAAAGCAAGTAACGACATCGGTTATGATTACTGGTTCAAAGCCGGGGGAGGAGAAGCCGTTGCGGCGGTGGTTTGTCAACAACTTGCGTTAGGCGGTAAGTCGGGGCTGTCGACGATAGGGTTGTGTGCAGTGGCCAGGTAAGTTGTTTTTTTGTTTTGTTTATATATATATATATATATATATATATATATATATATATATATATATATATATATAACTTTTATTTTTATTTAGTTTTAATTTTTTTTAGTATAACTTTTTTTTTAATTGCCTTTTTTGACCTTTTTTGGTAATTTTTAACTTTGTTTTTTTATTCTATAAACTCTTTTTTTAGTTTTAGTTTTTTAATCTTTCCTTTCTTTTTCTTTTATTATTATTATTTTTTTAATTATGTGGCCAAAGGCCTGAGATGAAACTTATAAAATGGAGAAGCACCAAACTCTATGTAGAAAAACACTTCAATTGAGATGGCAACAAAGTTGATAAAGGGTTGATGGCCAAAGGCCGTATCAGACTTGCTTTGCGCTACGGTTGAGCAGCCAAAGGATTGAACAACTCTTATACCAAATGTTATGAACAAAGCTCATATACGCAACAAAATACTCAAAAGATCTAAAATATATAAATATCCATGATAGGACAAATACATTTATATAAGAATGTACAAAAGATATGAGATGATCAATTGTTACAAATGAGGGCCCGCTTATATACCTAGGCATGTGCTTTTTCATGAATAGTCATGTCATATACGCAACAAAATACTCAAAAGATCTAAAATATATAAATATCCATGATAGGACAAATACATTTATATAAGAATGTACAAAAGATATGAGATGATCAATTGTTACAAATGAGGGCCCATTTATAATATATATACCTAGGCAGGTGCTTTTTCATGAATAGTCATGTCCTTGTGAGACATGTCTCCTCATTATACTAATCACTGTTAATTATTTATTATTAATAGTTAACACACACACACACACACACACACACACACAAATATATAGCAAGGGTGTGTATGACCAAAATAGCACCAAGTGCAATTGATCTCTGAAACAAAAATATAGGAACAAAGAGACTCTAAATGGCCGTCTAGAAAAAGTCATGCTTCGACAAATGACTACATATCATCAAAATCATTGCCTATATTGGGATCCCGATCATCAATATCACCCTCTAAGCATGAAAATAATATAGAGAAAGCTTAACATGCCAAATCAGCGATTTTGCTTGAGCGAAGATTACATTTTAACTAGGGCCATGATAGAGAGGAGTTCAAAAATGAATGCCACCAACATTGAGATACATAGAGGGGTGCTCTTGATTAAATGCTAGTTCCATACCCTCATACATGACAACATTCAATGGAAATATTGCAATCCTGCCAATCCTGAAATCCTGAAAAATGTTAGTCTGCTGAATTTTGAATTAAGTAAAAGGATGAAAATTAAAAATTAAGGATTAAATGAAAGAATTTAACATTACCATTTATTACATAGCATTAGTAGGGTCCTAGTGTTGAGTATAGGCTTCCCCAGTCATAGACTATCGTTTCTTTTAAAATAAAATTGAGTTTTGTTGGTCCTAGTCATGTCCTATGGAACTGGCAAGGTCAGTGAAAAAGGGCCGGTTCAGCACCAGACCAGCCTTTTCCATTTAACTTGGCGCCACTAGTCGGATCGTTTAGGGCATGTAAATGGTCGAATCGGCCAGTTCAACCAGCTCCTATTGGTTCTGATAACATTGGTTCTAAGGTCTATTGTTCCGAAGATGCCTTGTTTTTAGGCTCACATATTAAGTAGGTGTTAATTTTGGGCCACTAGGTCCAAACTCCATGTTGCACTGCTCATATGATGATGATTATATTTTTGTTGGATTCCTCTTTTGGAGAGGTGCAAGATTGATTTAAAGATCATCTTGTTTGGATGAACAGATTATATATTTTGATTTTATATTCCACACATGTGCAAGGTTGGCTAGATTTGTAATGTAGGCTCACAGGCCCAATAGATATGTCACACACCCTCATTGATGGATATAAATTGGAGATAGATGGTGTTCATTTCATCATCAACTCATCACTCACATTCTTCTTGTGATATGATTCGTTCGTACAGCCTAGGAGAGGCTTCCCTCCCTCACACGTGTGAATCTGAACCTGAAGAAGTTGCTGTAATTTTTGGACTGTTTTAGGGTTTCTGAACAGCATTGACCAGTGTTGACTTTAGGTCAACCCTTGAATTTTGACTTCGATTTTTGGACAGAAATTCTGATTTTTTGAGGCAGCATTGGAGGGCACAAAAATCGAAGAGAAGCATTGATTTTGACTGCTGTCCGTTGACTGCAGCTTTGACTGGAGCGTTGACTTTTGCATTGACCAGTTTGGGTTAACTTGCGTTGACTTTTTGGAGCTGTATCTGAGGGGTGTGTGTGACACTTGGAGAAAGGCTGATTTGGCTGTTGGAGAAGTTGGTTTGACCAACTCAAGACTTTGCTGGCTAGGGCATCCTATTGACTGCTGTAACAAGCATTTATCTATCCATTTGCTGGACAAGGAGAATTACAAATTCTGATACATTATTTGGCTTGTCTTCTGTTGATCTCTTTTTATGTTCTATCAGCATTTTACTTTCAAATTTATGTGATTGCTAAATCTGAATTGGGCCTTAAAGAAGATTGAAGTAAAACTGCATTTAAGCATATAACATTCCATGGTTATCTAAATTTAACAGTAAGAAAGGCATTTTATTTTGGAGTGATATGTGGGATTCTAAGTTCTGTCACTCATGGTTCAAAGGAGTGGTACTCTCTTGCTCAAGAGTATGGGTTGATTGCCTGTTATTATCCTTTTATATGGAGGCGAGGATCCTTATTCTGTAGTTTAAGTTGTGGAGTTTTGGTTTGTCATTTTTCCAGTATGACTCTGAATGTTTGTATTTTGTGCTTCATCAAAGATATCTCTTATCCTCGGTCCTTTATGTGAGATTAGTGTCCCTATTAGTGTCCATTGATGTGGAGAATAGATGGCTGCATGAACTTCACAATATGTGGTCTGTTGAAACTTCTTATAAGCTGAGGGTTTTTGCTTGGTTGGTGATATCTCAGGGGATCCCACCCAAAGGCCTGGTTGGCCAAGAATGTCTTCAGATGGGCTATGTCCAGTTTGTCACTGCTTAGAGACTAGAGTATATTTTCTAGGAGTGTTTGTTTTCGAAATGTTGCTAGAGTTATTTCAAGGATAAAAATTCTGTTCTTCCCCGCAGGTTGCATTGGTGTAATGCAATTTTTGGAGATGGCTGTTCTATTGTTTAGACTTTCTCTGTGAAATGGCATTGCTTGCAGACTTCAGCATTATTTGTCCTTTGGAAAGTCATGTGTAAGTCTGTTTTTGAGAATGAAAATAGCTTGCTGTATGCATTTTGGTCTTTGTGGTGGGATGAGATACGTTATCATCTCCTGGCTAATGGTGTTCTGTTGACCGAAGATGCCCAATCTCTTGATCCCACAGTTTATTCTGATTTTATTTCAGCTTTAGTTGCTCTCCAGGAGAGGATACGTTGTCAATTGTAAATACCCTTCCACTTTTTGCATTGCTGTTTATAAATATTTTTATGTAAATATAAGATGTGTATTTTTTTTTCCATTAAGGATGAATTCCTGTTTTTAATAGATGCTTTAAGCTGAACTATAATTTCGTATGTAAATACCATCATTTAAATGTTTCATTCCTGTTGGTCTTATTTATTTTTCTAAGCACAGGTGTCTGGCTCCAGTAGATGCTGTTAAAGCCTTAGTTTTATATGGCTGATAGGTGGTATCTTATCTTGCAGGGTTTGATTCGAAAACATTGATAATTGTTCACATTACTCCCAGTTATACAGATGTTCAAGAGACAATCTCTTCTCTTAGCTTTGCAGCTAGAGTTCGAAACATTGAATTAAGCCTTGGAAGCCGTGATACCATAAAGAAGTGGAGGGATGTGGTACTTTTACTGACTTATCATTTTATATGATTCTGTCATTTGATAAGTCTCTCGGCATTATTATCAAGTCGTTCATGTGGCATTTTTCTAAGAGGCATTAAATACTTTTAAATCTAAATGTTTTGGAGATGTTTGTGGTTGAATTTTCCGTAGTCATTCAAGCTTATCTGTGCATATGCATAATTCGATTCTCTCCTTTCTGTAAACCAATGAATGTATCACACACACAAGAAAGATTGGAAAATAATAAAATTGTTAAAATAATATCAACTATAGAAAGCTATTATGGTAATTTATTATAGGCATCTTATTTTTGCTGATATTCATCCTGCAAACTTTGAGGGAACAAGCATGATTAACACATGTTCAAAAAATATTTTCGAATTTTAGTGCAAATATATTTTGTGACAAATATTATCCCACACTGGGGAAACATGCCCTCCACACTGGGAAAATATTTCCCTGAAAGGGCGATGTGGGGAAACATTTCTGCAGGTGCACCCCCCACCCTTGGAGCATGATGTGGGGTCTGTCACCATGGAACACTGATAATTCAATACATAGCTAACAGGGTTGTGGTCTAGAAGCAAGTTGTGAGGGGATTGAATTTGTATTGAGCAATGCTACATTTATCGTTATCAGCAATTTATCGCTGGGGGTCCAAAATTCAAATTAGTGGCAATATTGTGGAAAATATCAGAAATTATTGAAAACTTAAAAGGTATATATATATATATATATATATATTTTTTTTTTTCATTTTTTAAACTTTTAAGCAACTTTAACATCAAACAAATGTATTGCTATACAAGTAAGAAAATAATTTTTGTATTTAAGATGTATTTAAGGGTTAATTTTTTATTGACTCTTCATAGTATAGATTTCAGTTTATTTTCTCAGATCTGTTGTGATGAACTGTCCAGTGGAATATCCACGACAGTTTACAGATCAGTGGGGTGGCAGGGTGGGCTGGCGTGAAGAAATCTGTTGACTCAAGTGAGGAAAAGCTAAAGAAAGTTTATGTTTAAAAAGCCACAAGCAAACTTTGCTTACTGAAGTCAAACTATTAAAATGGAAGGAGGTATCTAATTCCAAAGTTGAAAAGAAATTTGTTAATAAAAAATGTTTACAGACCTAGATGAATTAAAATAATCATTTTTTTTCCTACTGCTAACTTTTTATCGACTGACAATACAACTAAAATATTTGATGGAAATATTGATACAAGTTAATGTTAGTCAAGCTTGTCCTAAGAATGAGTTCAAGAAGATTTTTTTTTTCATTAAAATCTTATTGGCATCCTAATTATCTTTGCTTATGCTGCAAAGAATCAGAACTCGAAGACGACATCTTTAAGAAGACATACCTGGAGTCATGCTAAGGGAAGTTACATCCCAAAATCTTCTCAAGGGATAATTCTAATAAAAGTCAACCTAAGATAGAATAGTGCTTATAAAATGCATCAGTTTTGGTTGGCGCTTTGGCACACGTTTCATTTTGTTTTATTTTGCGTTTTGAGGATTAAGCCTTCCTAGGGAAGGCATGTAATATACTTAATCTATATCTTGAATTATGACAGGTCACACCTTTTAGAATAGCTGCCTCTTATGTCATATAAATATGACAGTCTTCTTGACCGCATACCGGTGTTTGTAACATTTACATTCTTAATAGTAATTATCTTACTGGACAATATGGACTAGTACCATTTCTTATGAATGCCTTCGGTATCCTATGTTTTACTGCAAGGGATGTCACAATGAGAGAATTTTCTATTAAAGGAAATAAAGGTATTGATTTTCTGAAAGGAGCTCCTCATAATAAGAGAAGATAAGTTATAACTAATGAAGGTATTGATTTTTTGAAAGGAGCTCCTCATAATAAGAGAAGATAACTTTATAAATGTCTGACAAATGACCATAATTAGGTGAGTAAGACTAAAAAGTGCATCTACAAGGAAGAGACAACTAATAAATTGGTGAAAGTAGTTGTTATAACTTATATGTACCAGAATATAGTGGAAAGCTACACATAAATAATTGAACGCAAATGATTTTTACGCCAGTTAGAAGTAGCCTTGGTAGTGGCTAAGCTGGACACACTGGCCTAGCCCAACCATGAAAACTTATTTGTTTTATTAAGTCTTTGATCTCTAATACATCTTCCATATGGCACGTATTATCTTATTTTCGTTCATAAGAAGCATTTTATAAATTTCTGACATGAGCATATTTTTTTCTTTGTTTTCTGGAATTTATGAGCTAAAGCACAAATTCAATCTCTTGGTGTGGTGTAAAAGGCAAACGAAGCTCGCAAAGAATTGTATGAAAAGGAGAAGGAAGTTTCTGAGCTAAGCTTGGAGGTTATTGGGTTGAAAAAGGCACTTATAGAGGCAGATGACCAGTGCCTTCTCTTATTCAATGAAGTTCAAAAGGCCTGGAAAGTTGCATTCACATTACAGACAGATCTGAAGGTGCGTGATTTTTCTTTGTTGTGTAACATGCACCTCTATATGATGAGTTTATAAGTAGAGAAACCTTAGTTTATAATGCATATGCATTTGTGCTTTGCTGCAGTATATTGTGAATGTAAATAATATATTGCTATGAATATTTTTGCAGACAGAGAGTGTACTGCTAGCAGAGAGGCAAAGATTTGAAAAGGAACAAAATATACAGTTGAGAAATCAAGTAGCTCAGTTGTTGAAAGTAGAACAGGATCAGAAGGTACAGTTGGAAGAACGGACAGCAAAAATCCATTTCCTTCAGGTAAATTATTTTCCTTCAGCAAAATACCAGCTCTGTTTTTTTCGTGAAATCTATGTAACTCAATAACCTAGGCAAATTTGACTGAAGAAAAATGCCTAGCATAATTATTTTCACTTTATAGAGCTTGTGGTGTCTTTTTATTCCCCTAGTTGTCTCCTTTAGATATCTTAATATTTAGGTGGATAATAAAAACCATTGGCTGATTCTGCTGAATGCGCTTATAACTTTATATCCCTCACTGATAGGCCTTATGATGTAATGTATATATATATATATAACAACAACTGGACTCCTCGATGGTTACAGAGGACTCCAACACCGTGCCAGTGCCCAGTTTGCCCCCATTGCCCTCGTTCATGAGCTAGGAGACCTTGACATCATCGGCCTCATTTTCTGATCTTTCTCTCTCTCTCTCTCTCTTGTTGATTTTTGTAGCACCGGAAAGTGTTCTAAGTCTCAAATTTGGTGGAAATGCTTAGACACTTGTATTCCAAAGAACCCAGAAACCGTTTGTGGAAATTCCACTCGGTTCATGTTTTATTAAAATAATTAATTATTTTAATGGGGACCCTAGGTCTAAACTTAGGGAAATTAAATGATTAAAGGGTATTAATAAAATAGAGTGTGAATCTTCTAGAGAACGAAGACCAAGTCATGTTTTAATCTTAGCCATCGATTAGACATCTAATCTGGGCCGTTGATTTGTCAACGAGAAGCTATAAAGGAAGGCTTGAGGGTCATTTGGAAAATACGCAGAGGCATATACTCAGTTGCCCAAGAAGATCGCTTTCTCACTTTCTGAAGTTTGACACGAGAAATCAATTCAGAGGGAGAGTTGCAAGGTGGAGAGAGAGAGGGATTGGCAAGGGTTGAGGATACAGAGTTTGACAGAGAGAAGCAACGCAAAGGAAGGACTGCGCAGAGGCAGTGACGTAGTAGCAGTGACAACACATGGGTTGTGATGTTGGAACTGCGTAACCACTGCGCAGGGGCTGACGCAGTGAGATGTAGAGGGACGTAGATCCTCTCCGGGGTCGGAAAATCATTGGGAAGCAAGTGAGGAACTCAGTTATAAATTCCTCATAGTATTTACCTTCTGTTCTGCTGGTCATGTTCTGCACAAAAGATTTTTGCTGAAGAATAAATAAAACCCTCATTTGCTGCACCGGTTTTTCCGCATTGGGCTTTTCCAAGGACAATTGTCCAAAATTAACTGTCATTGATGTGCTTGTATTACCTTATGTTTTGCTTAACATCTTATTTGTGATAACTGTAGTTGTATTTATTTCAATATTTACTGAAGTAATTTCATTAAATAACTTGTTACTGAATAATAAGTAGGAGAAGTAATATTAGATACTGCAGTAGAATTTCGTTTTAGAAATTTTCACATGGTATCAGAGCTAGATCGGGCAAAGGAACAAAAGAATTTGCGTTGAAGGGAAGTCGTGGTGCTGTATCTTAAACAACAAATCGAATCCTAGATGGGTGACGCAATTTTCTGTAGGGCTGCTAGAGAAGAAAGAAGCACGATGGAAGATCATGACATCTTAGAATTATATTCCAGGTTGGAAGAGGAATTTGCTTGCTATGTACTTTAGCATCAACTGATGATTGGTACATTGATAGTGGGGCCTCAACACATATGACTGGGGTTCGAGAATATTTCTCGAGTTATCAAGAAGAAAGGATGAACTTCCAGATTTCTATGGGAAACAAAACTAAGTGTACCCCAGTAGGAAGAGGGAGCATAGTATTTTAGAAAGAAGCAGGAGATAATCTCCGGGCCACCAATGTGCTGCATGTGCGAGGATTGGGAATGGATCTACTTTTAGTGTCCCAGTTAGGACAAGGGATATGTTGCATACTTCATTGGAAGAAAAGTATATGTTAAGCATCCAAGTTGGAAGAAGAAGGCTCAGATTGGAACTCGAAGCAACAAGCTTTACAGGTTGCAACTCGAGTCTCCAATGGCATTGATAGGCAGCGATCTAGGTGGAGAAAAAGATTTGAATGAGCTATAGCACAAACGAATGGGGCCTCTTTACCATGGAGCTTTGAGAATGCTCAAAGAAACTGTTTCCTGGGTTCCAGTGCTGATTAACATGCATGATGATGTGTGCAGAGGATGCGCACTAGGTAAGTACGTGAAAGCAGCATATTCTAGAAGCAACAAGAGGGTTCCAAGTGTATTAAGTCTAATACACTCAGATATCTGTGGACCAATGTCTACCAGAGCTTTTAGTGGTGGAGAATACTTCATCACCTTCATTGATGACCACTCTAGGAAGATTGGGATCTACTTCTTCAAGACCAAGGATGAGGTCTTTGATAGGTTTAGAGAGTTCAAAGCTTTGGTTGAGAACCTAACAGGGAAGAGAATAAAAGTTTTGCGCTCAGATAATGGTGGAGAGTATACAAACAAGAAATTCACAGATTTCTGCCCAAGAGAGGGCATCAAGAGAGAATGGACAACTCCATATAATTCGGAGCAGAATCGAGTTGCAGAGCGAAATAATAGAACCATTGTTGGGGCAGCGAAAGCCATGTTGTATGATCAGGATATGCCAAGATTTTTATGGGCTGAAGCATGCAACACAGCTGTATATGTCCAAAACAATACTCCACATAGAGCTTTAGGCAAGGCTACTCCCGAGAGTGTCTTCACAGGGAGGATATTTGGAAGTGTGGCATACTGTCACATTCAAGATGCAAAAAAGGAGCAAGCTAGACCAGACTGTGGAGAAGGGGTACCTTATAGGATTTAGCGAGACCTCGAAGGCATATAGTATCTACATTCCTTGGAGCAAGAAGATTGTAGTTAGAAGCAAGTTTGCTGGGAATCGCGCTCCCCTCGATCCTGCTCTTAAAACGCGCTCCGTTTGGGAGCGCTTGGGAGCGTGCTTCCGAGCTTGAATAAACGCTCTTGTTTTCTCGGGAGCTTTTCAGGGAGCGCTCGGGAGCGAACGCTTCTCGAGTGCTCCCTCCATTAAAAAAACGATTCGGGAGCATTTTTTAAATGGAGGGAGCGGTCGGGGAGCGTTTGCTCCCGAACGCTCCTAGGCACGGAAAAAAAGTCCGACGGCGAATTTTCCGAATTTTTTTGGGAGGGAGGGGGGGTTGGGTAAATAAAAGCCCTCCCCCTCATTTGTTTGTTATCGTTGTTAGTTTGAGAGCAAGAGAGAGAGCTTGAGAGTTTGAGAGCAAGGAGAGAAGGAGAGCAAGAGCAAGGAGAGAAGGAGAGAGCAAGGAGAGAACAAGGAGCAAGCTGTAAGAGAGCAAGAGGAGGATTGAAGGAGTTAGGACTCAGGATAAAGAGGTAGGACTTATAATCTAGTTTTTTATTTTCTATATTGCAATTTTAAGTTGTTCAAAAATGAAAACTTGATTTTTTTTCTCGATGTTGCATTTTAGTGTGTTGAAAAGTGAAAAATTGAATTGTTTTTTTTCTATGTTGCATTTTCTATTCCCATTTGGCATTGCTCCATTTTTTTTGCAGGCTAGAAACTTGAAACTTGAAAAATCATGGCTATATGGCTATGGATTTTCTTCATGTTGGTTCCTTTCTTTGTAATAATGGTGTTGGAGAGTAGAAAAAAGAGGCCCATTAGAGAAGAGGAGGTTGAAGAAGTGGGTTATAGTGGATTTGATGAAAACCCTGAAGAGGAGGAGTATGCTGAGGAGGAAGGGGAGAGTGGAGAACATGAGGCCACAAAGACCCCAACTAAACAAGACCAAAGTCAAACACCATTGTGGAAATATGTTCAGAGGGAGGAAGGAGGGAAAGATGTTGCAACCACTAAATTTCTTTGCCTCCATTGCAATAAAGAATACATAGTTTCGTACACCCGTGCCAAAAGGCACCTTTGTGGGAAAATGCCAGGGGATGGAGAGAAAAATCTAGGAATCAAAATTTGTGTAAGTGTGCCATCAACAGAGAGAGAGAAATACAGAAAGGAATAGGAGGCTGCCCTACATAGATCCAAAAGATCTAGGGGTTTCATTGATTCTTATGCACTATCAGGTCCATCACATCATGGACAAAGAAGTCCATCAACTTCCACCCATGGCAGTGGATATGGAGGCACACCTGGACCAAACATCTCCTTAAGGCGTAGAACCATATCCGATTTCCTTGACGAAGGGTGTAGGAATGATGTGGATTCAAAAATTTTCCGGTTTCTCTATGCATGCGGGGTGCCATTCAATGTTCTTCACTCACCTTATTGGCATGAAATGGTTTCTGCCATTAATGATGCCCCCAAAGGATACAGGTGCCCTAGGTATGACAAGGCCAGAACCGTGGGACTTGATCATGAAAAAGCTAAAATAAGTAATTCTTTGGTTAGAATGACAAATTGTTGGAATGAGCATGGGGTGTCCATTGTATCTGATGGATGGACCAATGTAAAAGGAAAGCCATTGATAAGTGTTCTGGCTATGTCTGTTAATGGTGCAATATTCCTTTCAACATATGATTATTCAGACAAATTCAAGACCGGCATTAACATTGCAGAACCATTACTTGAAACAATTGAAAGTATTGGGCCATACAATGTCATCCAAGTCATCACTAATAATGCTACTAACTGTAAGGCAGCGGGAGCAATTATTGAGGATAAATACCTCAACATATTTTGGTCTGGGTGTTTGGTTCACACAATGAACCTTTTGATGCATGATATCATTAAAAACAAACAACCTCAATACAAATGGCTTGGTGATTTGCACAAGAGAGGTAAAAAATGATAAAATTTATTAAAAATCATAGCAATACCCATGGGATTTTCCGTACTCACTCAAAATTGGAGTTGTTGAAGATAACAAAGACTAGATTTGCTAGCTATTACCTCACCTTCAGGCGCCTTTTGAAGGTAAGAGAGTCATTGGCAGCCATGTTATCAAGTCCATATTGGCAGGTTTTAAAGGACAGGGCATCAACAATAGTTGACAGACAAGGTTTTGAACATGTGGAGGAAACTGCCCTTGATCCTTTGTTTTGGGCACGTGTGAGGAAAATTTTGAATTTCACCAAGCCCATTTATCACATGATTCATTTTTCAGATACAGATAAACCAGTGATTGGGGAGGTGTATGAGCAAATGGATAGCATGTTGGGGCAAATAAAAGATGTTGTTAAGGAAAATGATCCCAACTTGTATGCAATGATTCATGATTATGTGTGTGCACGGTGGAATAAACTTAATGTTCCACTACATGCCTTGGCATATATCCTTATGCCAAAATACTACTCTCCATATTGGTTGGGCCAACTTGCACTTGGAGGTGGGGTTAGGATCAAACCTCATGCAGATCCAAAGGTACAAGAGGGATACATGAACGCATTAGACAAGTTGGTCCCTGATAGGGAGGAGTGTGCTAGATTGCGCCTTGAATTAGGCAAATACTTCTGTTGCATTGGTAACTTTGGTTCTTTCCATGCAATGGAAGATAGAGATAGATTTGATGCTCTCACATGGTGGGAAGCATATGGCGGCATGGGACTTTTGCCAAAGTTGGCAAAAAAAGTTCTCTCACAAGTTGTAAATACTTCTTCTGCAGAGAGGTGTTGGAGCACTTACAGCTTCATCCATAATGTGAGAAGAAATAGGCTGAATGAAAACCCAACTGAAAGTTTGGTTTATGTGCATTACAACTTGAGGTTGTTGAGTCATTACTGTGATCGGGCATATGAGGGTCAATCATCTAAAGTTTGGGACAACAACCCAAAGGATGATAATTTGGAGGACGACACTTCACATATGGAAGAATTGGAAGCAGAACATTTGAGGGATGATGATGAAGCAACAACAACCATGCCACTGCCACACATAGGGCCAGTCCTACCATCCAGTAGCAGTGCGGGCGCCAGTGCCAGTGCTCGATTTCCAACTATTGTTCCTTTGCAGATTCAGTCTCCACCTACATCCTCACGTTGCCCTCCGCCTTCTAGTTATGGTCGTTCTACTCCTGAGAGTACTAGAAGACCACCATTGCCTCGTGGTTCTCACAAATTAGACATTTCACGTGGGCGTGACAAGGGGCTAGCCAATAGATAAATTAGATTTGCTGTTTACTAGTCTTTTCTATTTTCTGGTAGTTTTTAACTTTTATAACTGTTGAACAGTTGAAACTTGACTCTTTCATATTTATTATGATAATTTTTGGAAACAATATATGACAATTTAAGTTTGAAGTTTGAATTTGAAAGGTGAAACTTTGAAGTTGGCATTTATAAGTTTATAAGTCATTATGAATTATGAATTATGAATATGATGCTTCATGAAAGTTCATTTCGTTTCATTTTATAGCATTTCATTTCATGTTAAATATTCTTTGTTGTAATGGTTATTGGTTACACTTAGCTTACAAGTACAACTACGGTGATCAATGAATTAATGATGATAAATGTTATATATTGAATTTTGAAATCAATGAATCAATGATGATAAATGATATATATCAATGATGATAAATGTTATATATTGAAATTTGAAATCAATGAATCAATGATGATAAATGTTATATATTGAATTTTGAAAGCTTGAAACCTTAAGATTGATGATTTGTGAGACTCAAGAGTCAATATGCTGTATGTTTCCAACTTGTGGGCGTGGTTGATGAAGATTATAACTTCTAGATGATTGATATTATATGGTTCAATCTATGTTTTTATGTTTTTTATGTCTAATTCATCATTCTACATGCTTTTGTTGACATATATGCATCAATATATATATATATATATTTAAAAAAAACGCTCCCCAAAACGCTCCAGATTAGGAGCTTTTGAAAATGGTGCTCCCGCTCCCGCTCCCGCTCTCGCTCCCAAGTAACCATGGTAAGAAGGGATGCAGAGTTCATGGAAGACAGAGTTTTCAGGAAATCTTGAGAGATGCCTCCTGGAGAGATGTCATAGGATGTTCCTCTTGTGTAATAGCAGCATGGGGGAGAACCAGCAGGCGGACGAACATCTGGATCAAGCACCATTACCAGCACTAGTATTTCTGCAGGTGGGGAGGATTCAGATGATTCGCAGCAGGCAAGACAACAAGAAAAAGAGCTAACTGAGCCACTCGCCACTAGTGGCAGAATCAATAGAGATGCACGACAAACGTTGAGGGACGCAGAGGAGTTTATAGGAGCTCCGAGAATCGAGAAGAGGCAGCGTAGGCAACCCGATAGATACCAAGCCTTGGTAGCAAAGGTTGAAGAACCCTCTAGCTTTCAGGAGGTCGTGCAACATCAGGTCTGGGTGGATGCCATGGTAGAAGAGTATAACTCTATCATGACTAATGATGTCTGGGAAGTTGTGCCTAGACCAGTTAACATATCTGTTGTAGGTTCGAGATGGATCTACAAGATCAAGTATGTTGCAAATGGCAGCACGAAGAAGTACAAGGTCAGGTTCGTGGCTAAGGGGTATGCCCAGAAGGAAGGGATCAATTATGAGGAGACCTTTTCCCTTGTTGCCAGATACACCTCCATTAGATCTGTTGTATCCTTAGCTACGTAGATGGGATGGGAAATTCATCAAATGGCTGTCAAGACAACGTTCTTGAATGGGGTGATTGAAGAAGAGGTGTACATTGAGCAGCCTGAAGGCTTTGAGACTCATGAGAAGACCTCTCATGTATGCAGACTAAAGAAAGTTCTATATGGGAACAAGGAGGCACCTAGAGCATGGTACGATCAGATTGACGGGTATTTGCAGCAGTTTGGATTTGTCAAGAGTGACGTTGATCCCACTCTCTACTATTTGATGGTAGAGAATGAACCACTTATTTTAGTATTGTATGTGGATGATCTATGCCTTACAGGATCATCTAGGCTCATAAAGGATTGCAAGAGGAACTTAGAATTTGAATTCGACATGAAGGACTTGGGGTTGATGCATTACTTTCTAGGGTTGGAGTTTGTCAGAAGAAAGGAGAAATCTTCCTAGGACTGTTGGAAATACTGAGAGGGGGGTGAATCAATATTTCTTTTCAATTGTTAATTTTACCAGTTAGAACACTTATATTTAGAACACAAAATGAACAATGATGGAATAAATACTTTTATTAATTTCTTCTTTACAATAAATCCAATACAATAATGTAGGGCTCCAACCTGTATTGTGCCAAGCACCGACTTGGTCTTTCCAAGGCTCCAACCTTGTCAATTTGAGGCACCAACCTCTAGGGCTCCAACCCTATCTTTGGTACAGGCTTCGACCTGGTTTCTTGAGGACTCCAATCCTCTAGGGCTCCAACCCTCTCTTCCAAGGCATCGACCTTGTCTCTATGAGGCTCCAACTTCTTGGGCTCCAACCCTCAACTTCACTTCGTCAAAATATGTTTGGTTATTCTTCACGGCTCCCAAAGTATTCTTCAGTGAGCCTTGACAATCTTCAGTTTTCCCATCACTTAGTCTCTGCATCACATCATCAATGACAACCTTGTCTGCTCATGAAGGTGTCTCCACAACTCTTCATGTTACCCAAACAATTTCTCCAAGGTTACCTCATGATGGCTTCATCAATGCATCATCACCTCCAATGATCTCCACAAATATTCAATGTGTCTTCAATAGAATTCTCCAAGAGTGCTTCAAAAGGTACTCCAAATTTCTGCTCCTTCAATTAAGGTTCCAAGAGTCTGTCCCAAAATTGCTCCTATAGCCTAGGCCTCAGAACTGCTTTCAAAGTATTCCTCCAAGATCAATCTTCAAATTACACTTTGAGGAGGTCTTATGCCTTAGGTTTGAACTATCTCCAAAAGCATGAAAGTATGAATGACTGTCCACGGTTCCTCAATTTATTGGGCCTCCACCACTGACTGCTTATGCCTTTATGATGCCACTAGATTTATTTCAATAGTGAACCGCTGAAACCTCAAGGTGCTGGAATGTATCTAAGTTGTTGTCCTTGGTGTTGTAGTTGTCTCCTCCTTCACTGGTATAGCACAAATATATAGATATATGTAGCTATAGGACAGACCCATTAGACCTTCTTTACTAATAGTCCAAGTTCTCCACAGAAATGACTACAAGATTGTCCTTCATTTATCTTAGCCTGAGGTGGAGACAATATTTATATATCCGAGCCTTGTGATGCTTGAGGTGTAGGTTGTGTCTAGGTCCGAGTTTACAACGTATTCGAAGTCTGAATAGATCTATGGTTTCTTGATTTGAGGTAAGGAAGATATATCAACAGTTCCGAGGAGGTGTTAACCTAAACAGATCCGAGTTCTGTCGCTGCACCAGAAGACAATCCACACAGTTCCGAGGGTTATTGTTGGAGTAATAAGCCACAGGTATGAAGAGTATTACAGTTGTTACCACTGTAGTATGACCGCAGATATAGCCACTGAAGATGGTCCGAACTCTGTAAATACTCTTCAAAATTTCAGAGATATCGAAATTCTAAACTTTACAACGACTGTACCATGCTCTCTAGCACAGATCCAAGCTCAGAAAGCAAACACGAGCTCCTTTAATCCATAATCTGTGCCTCCTCCTAATTCTGGTTCACTGACACAAGGGTCCCAGTTCCTTATATGCCTTTCAGGGATTTAAACAATGATTTGATCTTAAAAAATTGCCCAAAAAATGTTTTCCTATCCTATTCGGCCTCCTTTATCCTTTTGTTCTTATTCTCTGAGATCTTGACCGAAATGGATGACTAAAACAAGAAGATCCAACTTGTATTTACGCTGGTTTTGCGTTTAAGGTGAGGAGACACGTCACTAAGGCAGGCCGACATGAGAACTAGGACAAGTCGGCTCCAAAACAGGAATAATTATTGCACAAATTTAAAAATCAATATCTTCCTAACCACGGGGAGTTTTGGGGCATATGAGGGCTTGTTGGAAAGAGGAAGGAGTCCTCTTTAAGATGGTGAAGGAGCCATTTTGAAATGATGTCTTCAAGATGTCAAAAAATATTTTTCTTTATGACTGTTGGGAATTTTTAGTGCAGAAGGTGATTAGGACAGCAGGAGGTCATTAATGGCTTCTCCATTGTCATGTATCCAACAATGTCATTATATGTCATCAAGTATGGTGAGGTCATTTATGTCATATGTCCCATCATTGTCCATGTCATCATTATGTATGTCCTTATGTGTGATAGTGTAGCATCAATCATGTTACCAACCATGTCATAGTGCAACATCCATTAATTTTAATCCAGAGAGCTCATCACGAGATTTATATTTCATCAATGTAAGGTCATTCATGTATAGTCCTCCATATGTCATCAAGGGCTTGTATATTAGATACATCATTGGCATTTAAAGGCTAGATCACTATGAGCATCAATCATAGGCACATGATTGACATGGCATCTTTAGACTTCCTTATTAAGGGTAAGGACATCATCCGGGATCTAGGGCATCTTCATGGTTAGTTCAAGGACATCATCATTAGGGTATTATGATCAATGGACATTTAGGCAACATCGCACATCATAAGAATTTTCCATCACGAACAATGCGATATTGACATCAATGATAACCCTGACCAACAGTCTCCCCCTTTGTCATTGATGGCAATATTCTTGCCTTCTCAACATTCTCTCCCCCTTCGACATCAATGGAAAACAGGGTGCCCAAGTACTCCCCCTATCAAGCTGCTTCTCTTCATCATATTTTCTTCATCGATAATAATTCTTCATAAGTATGTTGCTCTCCTTGTCATGGTGTTCTTCCTTTTGGCAATGTGGTCCATGATAGATTACATTTCTTCATGAGATGAACCAACTCCCCCTGCCTATGTAAACTTCTCTAGCTCTTATTTTTGCTCAAGAAAGAAAGATTACTGCCTGGTGATTAAGCAGAAGACATGTTCATAATTTGATGATTTTCTTCAATGGAGTTACTCCCAAGATATGATCAATCAAGATTGTTTATGTGTGACTCATCAAGGATTTCTTCATGAATAGCATCTGTAAGAATGGTTAAGAATCACAAGCTCCCCCTAATAGTATGTGTGATCTCCTTTTTGGCAGAGTCTCATCATCGAAACTTCGAATATCATATCTGCCAAGGATGTCATCATCAAATCAACAACATGTGTTGTTGGCTTGAGTGTCTAAGAGACTTTCGGATCCAATTTGCTTCCTTCTCCATACTTGTGTAATTTTCTTCTCTGGCTTGGTTGTCATGGTTTTAACACTCACTTGCCATATGTCCAATGTTATGGCAATGGAAGCACTCCATCTTGTTCATGAATAAGAAATCATGACTTCTTCTTGCAAAATTGCTTCTAGGAGATTGACAGGGACCATTATATGTCTTTTTGATATGCCCTACAATCTTTTGCCATGTGCCCAAAATTTGTACAAGAATAACAATAACCAAAAAATATACTTTTGTGCTTGGAGGATGGAGTTTGCCTTGATGTACTTCTAAAATAATTCTGTCTTGGGATCCTTTGCTCAAATTTATTGCCTCTAGCATTCTTGACCCCATCAGCATATCTTCTTGGAGTAGGGTTTCTTACAATGTCATCTTGACTCTTCTTTTTGCCTTTGTTGGAATTGAGGACATCAATATTTCTTCCAAGCTTTTCCACATCCTTGTTGTTTGAAGCGTTAGGGATTGCATCATTCTTGTTTGAAGATTCACCTGCATAACCAAGACCTAATTTATCAAGAGGAGATCTTTGATGACTCATGATGTCATCTAGGGTTTGGGAGCTCTTGTTCAGATGATCAACTTCCTTTTTAAGGATATCAATTTCTTCTTTCATTTTCTTGCATTCTTCATCCTTCTTTGATAGATCGATCTCCATTTCTTCCTTCATTTTGGTTGCTTCACATGATTGGGCCTTGAGAAGACTGATGTCTAATTTTAGTTTGAAGATTTCTTCATCCTTTTCTTCTAGTTGGCATATCATGGTGTTTCTCTCCTTTTTTGCTTCATCAACTTGTCCTTCTATGAATGCCAAAGTTTCCATCACTTTCTTTGCCTCAGAAATCTTGAAGAGATTCAGGATTCAAGACTGTAGGCCCATGGCAACACCCATGATTACCAACTGGAAGAAGATTGATGCATCAGGAGACAAGGACGTAGACCCCACCTTGTGGAGGCAACTCATTGGGTCACTTATATATCTGGTCAACACCAGACCAGACATATGCTTTGCTGTCAACAGCCTCGGTCAATTCATGGTGGAACCAAAGAGGCACCAAAGAGGGTGCACTAGGCAACAACAAGGCACATTCTCAGATATGTGCGAGGAACAGTCGGATACAGGTTGAAATATACTCGCGGAGATGATGTCAGGTTAAGTGGGTTCACAGACGTAGATTGGGTAGGCAGTTCAGTAGATTGGAAGAGTACCTCTGGGTACTGCTTCAACATTGGATCAGGGATGACCTCTTGGTGCAATAGGAAGCAAAAATCTGTAGCACTGAGCTCAGCTGAGGCATAATACATGGAAGCAAGCACAACTACTTGCCAGGCGATATGGCTCAGAAAACTGTTAGTGAATTTGTTCAGGAAGAAGATGGAAGCGACCAGTATCTACTGTGATAATCAAAGTTGCATCAAATTCTCTGAGAATCCAGTGGTTTATGATCGGTCAAAACATATTTGACATCAAGTGTCATTTTATCAGAGACTGTGTTCAGAGAGGAGTAGTACAGTTACAGTACGTTCCCATAGGGAATCAGGTGGCATACATTCTCACCAAAGCTCTAGGAAGGGCCAAGTTTGTACAATTCAGAGAGCAGATGTTTCAGTAGTAGAAACATGTGATATCTTAGCCACAAATGCAACACTTGAGAGGGAGCTATAGTACATATGCAGCAGTGGCAGTGGGCAGTGTCATGAGCAGTAGTACAGTGGCAGCGACACCGCAATGTTGATGGACAACATTAGCAGTGCAAAAGACGCTTCAGGGTCAGAGCAGTATGCAACAAGCATAATTGCTAGAACACTTTCCTCAATAAGAGGGAGTGTTGATTTTTGTAGCATCAGAAAGTGCTCTAAGTCTCAAATTTGGTGGAAAGGATTAGACACTTCTATTCCAAAGAACTCATAAACGATTTGTTGAAATTTTGCTCAGTTCATGTTTTATTAAAATAATTAATTATTTTAATGGGGACCCTAAGTCTAAACATAGGGAAATTAAATAATTAAAGGATATTAGTAGAACAGAGTGTGAATCTTCTACAGAAGGAAGATCAAGTCATGTTTTAATCTTAGCCATCGCTTAGACATCTAATCTGGGCCGTTGATTTGTCAACGAGAAAGCTATAAAGGAATGCTTGAGGGTCATTTGGAAAATACAACGAGGCAGATACTCAGTTGCCCAAGAAGATCGATTTTCTCACTGGCTGAAGTTCGGCACGAGAAATCGTTCCAGAGGGAGAGTTGCAGGGTGGAGAGAGAGGGGTTGGCAAGGATTGAGGATACAGAGCTTGACAGAGAGAAGCAACGCAGAGGAAGGACTGCGCAGAGGCAGTGACATAGTAGCAGTGACAGCGCAGGGGCTGTGACATTGGAATTGCGTAACTACTGCGTAGGGGCTGACGCAGTGAGATGCAGAGGGACGCAGAGGCTCCCCGTGGTCGGAAAATCACTGGGAAGCAAGTGAGGAACTCAGTTGTAAATTCCTCATAGTATTTTCCTTTTGTTCTACTAGTCATTTTCTGTATAAGAGATTTTTGCTGAAGAATAAATAAAACCCTCATCTGCTGCACTGGTTTTCCCGCATAAGGTTTTTCCGGGGACAATTGTCCAAAGATAACCGTGTCATTGATGTGCTTGTATTACCTTATGTTTTGCTCAACATCTTATTTGTGATAACTGCAATTGTATTTATTTCAATATTTACTGAAGTAATTTCTGTAAATAAGTTGTTACTGAATATTAAGTAGGAAATGTAATATACGAGACTGCAGTAGAATTTCGTTGTAGAAATTTTCACATCTCTCTCTCTCTCCAGTGTTGACAAGTTCTTGGGTTGGGTTGTCTACCTTTTTGGTCTAAATCAAACTCACTGTGTTTTGTATCACCCTACCTTTGTCTTGGTTTTAGACATGATTATGATTCTATACTTATGTAGGTTTCTTTCTTTGTATTATTTTTAGTGCTTTCTAGGAGTTGTGCTTGCACTCCCACATTGTATTTATACTGGTTGCACTATGAAATTCCATTGACCTACCTTTTTTTTTGTAACCAGAGGAATCAACAACTGCGTTGGGCCCGTACTCGTGTGACACGAGGTCAATTATGATCTTTACCACTATACCTTTGGGGCCTATCACCTGTCCTCTCCATAGACTGGTTTACACAATACTTCATATCATGACACTTGCCAAATGAGCTGCACCCCGAGGACTCCATTACAAATCAGTTGCTGGATTAAGGGAAACTAACATGGTATTAGAGCATAACCTCTGATTGGAGACCAAGCACCTTTTTATCTTTAAGAGTACGTTTTGCATTTTGAGTTCACCAGTTTGACTTGGCTGCTAGAGTTTTCGGACAATGTGAATTGGCAAAATGGCATATTAGGGTCTTAGATGTGAGGATAAATTGGACAGAGTGTCCAACTTTTTCTCATGGCGTGAGAGGATTGGCATGGTGTTGGAGGAACAAGGGGTGTGGGAGTTTGTGGATAATGTATCAGTTGCTCCCAATAACCCTCAATAGTTGGCTCAACATAACATAAGAGATGCCTAGGCGAGGAGAATCATATTGGAAGGAGTCAAAGACCACATCATTCCTCACTTGTTTTGAAATAAGTCAACCAAAGATATGTGGACAACCATTATTGGCCTCTATTTGGGTTCGAGCGAGGTCAGGAAGCTAGTTTTGAAGGATAAATTGAGGACCATCAGAATTACTAAGTCAGATTCCGTTGTATCTCGCCTCTCCAAGTTTACCCAAGTTAGGGACGAGCTAGTTGGTGTGGGCCGGGCAGTTCTAGATAGAGACCTGGTGAGTTTTGCTCTGAAGGGTTTCACCAAGGCTTTGGAAATTTTTATGTATGGAATATGTGCCAGGGAGAAGCTTCAGGACTAGGAGCTTGGGGAGTTATGGCATAGGCGCATGGGGGAACTCCACCATTGCACATTGAGGATTCTCAAGGAGATCGCGATAGGGTTGCCACAGTGCAACGTGGACTAGCATGAGGTGTGCAAGGGTTGCACACTTGGAAAGTGTGCCAAAACTTCTTTTCCCAGAAGAGACAATAGGGCGAATGGCATGTTGGAACTTGTTCAGATGTTTGTGGTCCTTTCTCTTTAGTATCCCTTGATGGGTACAAATATTATGTCACCTTCATAGATGATCACTCGAGGAAGACTTGGATATTTGTTATGAAGAAAAAGGACAAATCTTTTAAAAGTTTAAAGAGTTTAAGGCTTTGGTTGAGAACTAGATTGGCAAGAAAATGAAGGCACTAAGGTCAGATAACGGTGGGGAATGTTGATTTGGGGTAGCATCGAATGTGCTCTAAGTCTCAAATTTTTTGGAGAGGGTTAGGCACATGTATTCCAGATAACCCAAAAATCGTTTGGTGAAATTCCACCCAGATTGTATTATATTAAAATAATTGATTATTTTTAAAGCGACCTTAAGTCTAAACTTAGGAAAATAAAATAATTAAAGTGAATTAATAGAATATGGGTATGAATGTTCTAGAAAAGGCAGATCAAGTCAAAAGTTAATCTTAGCCATTGATTAGAGATCTAATCTGGGTCGTTGAAATTTCAACGAGAAGACTATAAGAATGGCTTGAAGGGTCATTTGGAAGATACATTTGGCAGAGGTCAGAGATCTGTTTCTTTAGTGAGCAGTGCTCGGGAAGAAAATTTGATCGTGAGATCTTTTGTAGAGAGAGGCAGTAATTCTGGTTGGAAGGATTCCTGAGCCAGAGAGTGCATAGCAGAAGAGATAGAGAGAGCCATAGTAGCAACGTAGAGCCAGTGATGTAGTGCTTACATAGTAACTGTGCAAAAGCTGAAGGGAAGTCGTTTTCTTGTTGAGGAGACAACATTGGGCCAGTGCCAGATCTCGAAGATATTTTCTGGAGGCCAACAGACTTCAGTTTCGAGCCAGCAGAGAGACCAACGCAGAGACAAAGGGCAGCCATCGTTGTGGCGCAGAGATTGCGCGGAGTGACGCAGTCACTGTGCAGAGGGAGCACAAGGCAGTCCAATTTTAGTGCTGATTAGTGTTGGGTTCCTGTGGAGGAGTGAGGTTTGTCTCACAAGATCTATTCTGTCAGTTTCTCCGCATGATTTGACGGATGTGTCAATCATAGATTTGTACTTAGAAATATTTACTGCATAATATACAAGCCCTAAGCTGTTGCACAACACTGGGTTTTTCGGGGACATTGGTCCAAAAATAACTGTGTCAAATATGTGTGTGATCTATTCTTGTTCAATTTTGTTTCCGCACTTGTATTTCTTCCGCAATTTATTTGTGTAGATTGTAGTGTGATGTATTCAGTGTTTGCCGTAGTAAACTACAAATATATTGTTAAGTTAAAATTAACAATTAGGTGAATATCTTCGAGTTGCTGCAATAGGATTCCAGAGGTTAACAAAATTTTCACATGGTATCAAAGCTTGTTTAAGCTGAGTGCAGGAGGAACAAAGGAACAAATCCAACATATTCAACGTTGGTGAAGCTGGGATCAAAGAGATGCTTAAGCAGCAGACTGATCTCCCAATTGATTGCACAGTCCAAGCCAGGAGGGTTAGACTAGCAGGAAAATCTCTCTCTGAGTGAGCCGGCAGAGAGGTAGGATTGTTCCAGATTGCTGTTTGTTCGAGGCAGAGGGAGTAGCGCAACAAATCTACGCAGGTCAACAACTGGAGGGATGCAGTTGACTGCGCAATAGTGATTCTTGGTGCAGAGCATCAGGAAGAGTAGCTGAAACACAGTTTTTGGGGATTTCTGACCTTAGAGAGTTTCTTGCCCAAGAAACTCAAACTCCCCATGCATTAGCAAAAGATTTTGTGGATTGCTCAACAAGGAGTGCGTAAATCCAGCTGCGCAGAGGGTGAGAGGCAACAGATCGACAACAGTTGGGTGAGATGGCCGCCAGCGGATTGCGTGACCAAGACTGGTTGGAGGGTGCCTCCAACTATGTAATCTGGAAGGCAAGGATTTCCTTCCTTCTAGATGAGCATGACCTCAAGCACTTTTTTAACAATGCTCAAGCTGAACCGGTGGATGCAACACCACTAAGGGCCTTCAAGAAGAATTTGTCAAAAGCTAAGTTGTTGATCCTCGACGGAGTGAAGGATCATATTGTTTCACACATCTCAGCCAAAGGGACAACCAAGGAGATGTGGGATGCGTTGGCTACGCTGTATGAGGTATCTTCCGAGCGATGAAAGATGTTTTTGGAGGAGAAAATGCTGACCACTAGGATGCAGAAGGGAGAGTGTATTGATCTGTTCTTGTTTAGACTTCAGGAAAACCGAGATCAGTTGGCAACCATAGGAGCAGGTCCTGAGGCCACAAAGATTGTTAGATTGGCCCTCAACTTAGTGTCCGAGGACTACCAAGTCTTTGTCCAGAGCAAGGTTGCGGGGAAGCTTCACCCCCCCTCGTTCTCGCTCCCGAAACGCGCTCCGTTCGAGAGCGCTTGGAAATGCGCTCCCGAAAACGCTTCCTGAGGGGAGTGTTTTTGGGAGCGTGCTTTCGAGCCTATAAAAACGCTCCCTGCCTTTTTGGGAGCATTTCAGGGAGCGCTCCAGAGGGAACGCTCCCAAGCGCTTTCGGCATTAAAAAAACACTTCAGGAGCGTTTTTTAAATGTCGGAAGCGGCTGGGGATCGTTCGCTCCCGAACGCTCCCCGGCAAAAGAAACTCTCCTCGACGGCGTGAAAAAATTTTCTTAAAAAAATCAATTTTTTTTTTGAAGAGGGAGGGAGTAGGGTTGGGTAAATAAAAGCCCACCCTCCCCCTCATTTTGTGTTATTGTTTTAGTTGAGTGAGTGAGAGCAAGAGGAGAGAAGGAGAGCTTGGAGAGAGCAAGGAGCAAGCTGCAAGAGAGCAAGAGGAGGGTTGCAAGAAAGAGGTAGGTCTTCTAATCTAGTTTTTTATTTTCTAGGATGGATTTTTAAGTTGTTCAAAAATGAAAACTTGATTTTTTTTTCTGAATGTTGCATTTTATTGTGTTGAAAACTTAAAAATTGAATTGTTTTTTTTCCTATGTTGCATTTCCAATTCCCATTTGGCATATCTCCTTTTTTTTTTTGCAGGCTAGAAACTTGAAACATCATGGCTATATGGCTAGGGATTTTCATCATGCTGGTTCCTTTCTTTGTAATAATGGTGTTGGAGAGCAGAAGAAAGAGGCAGATTAGAGAAGAGGAGGATGAAGAAGTGGGTTATGGTGAATTTGATGAAAATCCTGAAGAAGAGGAGGATTGGAGAACATGAGGCCACAGATACCCCAACTAGACAAGACCAAACTCAGACACCTTTGTGGAAATATGTTCAGAAGTAGGAAGGAGGGAAAGGTGGTGGAACCACTAAATTTCGTTGCCCCCATTGCAATAAAGAATACCATGGTCCATACACCTGTGCGAGAAGGCACCTTTGTGGGAAAATGCCAGGGGATGGAGACAAAAATCTAGGAATCAAAATTTGTGTTAGTGTGCCAGCAACATAGAGAGAGAAATATAGAAAGGAAGAGGAGGCTGCCCTACAGAGATCTAAAAAATCTAGGGGTTTCGTTGATTCTTATACACCATCAGGTGCATCACATCATGGACAAAGAAGTCCATCAACTTCCACCTATGGTAGTGGTTATGGAGGCAGTGACACACTTGGATTAAGGCGTAGAACCATATCTGATTTCCTTGATGAAGGGTGTAGGAATGATGTGGATTCAAAAATTTTCCATTTTCTATATGCATGTGGGGTGCCATTCAATGTTCTTCGCTCACCTTATTGGCATGAAATGGTTTCTGCCATTAATGATGCCCCCAAAGGATACAGGAGCCCTGGGTATGACAAGGCCAGAATCATGGGTCTTAATCATGAAAAAGCTAAAATAAACCATTCTTTGGCTAGAATGACAAATTCGTGGAATGAGCATGGAGTGTCCATTGTCTCTGATGGATGGACTAATGTAAAAGGAAAGCCATTAATAAGTGTTTTGGCTGTGTCAGTTAGTGGTGCATTCTTCTTGTCAGCATATGATTATTTAGACAAATTCAAGGCCGACATTAACATTACAGAACCATTACTTGCAATAATTGAAAAGACTGGGCCATACAATGTCATACAAGTCATCATTGATAATGCTGCTAACTGTAAGGCAGCAGGAGCAATTATTGAAGATAAATACACCAACATATTTTCGTCTGGGTGTTTGGTTCACACAATGAACCTTTTGATGCATGATATCATTAAAAACAAACAACCTCAATTCAAATGGCTTGGCGATTTGTACAAGAGGTAAAAAAATGATAAAATTTATTACAAATCATAGCAATACCCATGGGCTTTTCCGTACTCACTCCAAATTGGAGTTGTTGAAGATAGCAAAGACTAGATTTGCTAGCTATTACCTCACCTTTAGGCGCCTTTTGAAGGTAAGAGAGTCATTGGCTGCAATGGTATCAAGCCCACACTGGCAGGTATTAAAGGACAGGGCAGCGACAATAGTTGACAGGCAAGGTTTTGAACATGTGGAGGAGACCGCCCTTGACCCTTTGTTTTGGGCATGTGTGAGGGAAATTTTGAACTTCACCAAGCCCATTTATCACATGATTCGGTTTGCAGATACAGATAAACCAGTGATTGGGGAGGTTTATGAGCAGATGGATAGCATGTTGGGCGAAATAAAAGATGTTGTTAAGGATAATGATCCCAACTTGTATGCAATGATTCACGATTGTGTGTGTGCACGGTGGAATAAACTCAATGTTCCACTACATGCCTTGGCATATATCCTTATGCCAAAATACTACTCTCCATCTTGATTGGGCCAACCTGCACCTGGAGGTGGGGTTAGGATCAAACCTCACACAGATCCAGAGGTACAACAAGGATACATGAAGGCATTAGACAAGTTGGTACCCGACAGGGAGGAGTGTGCTAGATTGCGCCTTGAATTAGGCAAATACTTCAGTTGCATTGCTAATTTTGGTTCTTTCCATGCAATGGAAGATAGAGACAAATTTGATGCTCTCACATGGTGGGAAGCATATGGCGGCATGGGACTTTTGCTCTCTCACAGGTTGTGAATACTTCTTTTGCAGAGAGGTGTTGGAGCACCTACAGCTTCATACATAATGTGAGAAGAAACAGGTTGAATGAAAACCGAGCTGAAAGCTTGGTTTATGTGCATTACAACTTGAGGTTGTTGAGCCATTACTGTGATCGGGCATATGAGGATCAATCATACAGAGTCTGGGACAACAACCCAGAGGATGATAATTTGGAGGACGGCACGATACATATGGAAGAATTGGAAGCAGAACTTTTTAGGGATGATGATGAAGCATCAGCAGCACCGCCACACACAGGGCCAGTCCCACCATCCAGTAGCAGTGCGGGTGCCAGTGCCAGTGCCAGTCCTCGATATCCAACTATTGTTCCTTTGCAGATTCAACCTCCACCTTCTAGTCATGGTCGTGGACGTGGTACTCCTGAGAGTACTAGAAGACCATCATTTCCTCGTGGCTCGCACAAATTAGACATTTCTCGTGGGCATGGCAAGGGGCCAGCCAATAGATAAAATAGATTTGTTGTTTACTAGTCTTTTCTAATTGTTGTTGACAGTTGAACAGTTGAAACTTGACTCTTTCATATATTTAATGACAATTTAAGTTTGAAGTTTGAATTTGAAAGGTGAAACTTTGAAGTTGGCATTTATAAGTTTACAATTCATTATGAATTATGAATATGATGCTTCATGAAAGTTATATGGTGATCAATGAATCAATGATGATAAATGTTATATATCAATGATGATAAATTGTATATATTGAATTTTGAAATCAATGAATCAATGATGATAAATGATATATATCAATGATGATAAATGTTATATATCAATGATGATAAATGTATATTGAATTTTGAAATCAATGAATCAATGATGATAAATGTTAGATATTGAAATTTGAAATCAATGATGATAAATATTATATATCAATGATGATAAATGTATATTGAATTTTGAAATCAATGAATCAATGATGATAAATGTTAGATATTGAAATTTGAAATCAATGATGATAAATGTTATATATTGAATTTTGAAAGCTTGAAACCTTCAGATTGATGATTCACGAGACTCAAGAGTCAATATGTTGTATGCTTCCAACTTGTGGGCGTGGTTGATGAAGATTATAACTTCTAGATGATTGATGTTATAGGATTCAATCTATGTTTTTATGTTTTTTTATGTCTAATTGATCATTCTACATGCTTTTGTTGACATAGATGCATCAAAATATAAAATATATATATATAAATGCTCCCCGAAATACTCCGGACCAGGAGCTTTTGAAAATGGCGCTCCCGCTCCCAAGCAACCATGGTCCAAAGCATCAAGGGTAGAGAGATCTTGTTGGATTGGGAGTCAATGTGGGAAACTCTTCAACAAGAAGAGATGAGGAGAGACTTACTCAATTGTCAACTTGAGGGCGGCAACAACAACAGTTTGAAGTTGAAGGAGGAGAAGGAGGAGAATGCGACCCTTGCATCGAAGGGGCAGCCAGAGCAGCGTAAGAGGAAGAAGGATTTGTCAAAGATCAAATGCTTCCGGTGTGGCGAGGTGGGACATTATGCCACACAGTGTCCTCTCAGAAAGAAGCACAAGGATGAGAAGCATGAACCTCAAGTCGGAGCAGCGAAGATAGAGGAGGAATTTGCTATGATTACCCATATACCTCTAGGAGGGAGGTGGGATGATTTGGAGTTGTAGACCCAGAGATATACAAGATTGGGCAGGATCCTTGAGGAGTCCACCTCTTTGATCATCACCTTGCTATAGGAGCCCAAATGAGAAGTAGCAGGATGGACGGATGCCAGTTGGTGCAGAGGAACGCAGAAGTGACGGTGCAGTAGTTAGCATCGCAAGAGTTTGAGCAGCGCAGAGCAAAGATGACAATAGTGCAGGAAGGAACAATGTAGAAGCCAGTAGCAGCGCATCAGCTTTAGAGGGACATTGTAGAGGCTAGCAACAGTCAGATAGATCTTCATCATCAAAATGCATTATACTTGGCCAATTTTGGATGTTTTTCAGTTGCGGAAAGCAACTGTGATGCAGTGCAGTAGAAGTTGGCAGTGGCAGAGTCATCAACAACATAGATGCAGAATTCAGAGTGAGTTGTTGTACGGATGTAGTGTTGACAGTGGCAATGTCAACAACAGTATAGATTCAACATTTGCGCAGAGTTGATGGGCAACAGTGTCAGACATTAGTAGAGCAGAGGGAGATGCTTCAGGGTCAGAACAATGTGCAATAGGGCATATTGTTGGAGCACATTCCTTGCTAAGAGGGAGTGTTGATTTGGGGTAGCATCGGATGTGCTCTATGTCTCAAATTTTGTGGAGAGGTTTAGACACATGTATTCCAGATAACCCATAAATCGTTTGGTGAAATTCCACCTAGATTGTATTCTATTAAAATAATTAATTATTTTTAAAGGGACCCTAAGTCTAAACTTAGGAAAGTAAAATAATTAAAGTGAATTAATAGAATATGGGTATGAATGTTCTAAAAAAGATGGGTCAAGTCAAAAGTTAATCTTAGCCATTGATTACAGATTTAATTTGGGTTGTTGAAGTTTCAACGAGAAGACTATAAGAATGTCTTGAGTGGTCATTTGGAAGATATATTTAGCGGATATCAGAGATCTATTTCTTTAGTGAGTAGTGCTTAGGAAGAAAATTTGATCGTGAGATCTTTTGCAGAGAGGGGCAGTAATTCCGGTTGGAAGGATTCCTGAGCCGGAGAGTGCATAACAACAGAGACAGAGAAAGCCACAGTAGCAGTGGAGAGCCAGTGATGTAGTGCTTATGCAATCACTGCGTAGAAGCTGAAGGCAAGTCGTTTTCTTGCTGAGGAGACAACATTGGGCCAGTGCTAGATCTCAGAGAGATTTTCCCGAGGCTAGAAGGCTTCAGTTTCCAGCCAGTAGAGAGAGTAACGCAAAGACAAAGGGCAACCATCGTTGTGATGCAGAGATTGCGCAGAGTGATGCAGTCACTATGCAGAGGCAACACATGACGGTTCAGCTTTGGTGTTGATTAGTGCCGAGTTCCCGTGGAGGAGTGAGGTTTGTCTCACAAGATCTATTATGTCAGTTTCTCTGCATGATTTGACGGATGTGTCAATCATAGATTTGTACTCAGAAATATTTACTACATAATATACAAACCCTCAGTTGCTACAACGGTTTTCCCGCATTGGGTTTTTCTGGGGACATTGGTCCAAAAATAGCTGTGTCAAATGTGTGTGTGATCTATTCTTGTTCAGTTTTGCTTCTGCACTTGTATTTCTTTCGCAGTTTATTTGTGTAGGTTGCAGTGTGATGTATTCAGTGTTTGTCGTAGTAAACTGCAAATAGATTGTTAAGTTAAAATTAACAGTAAGGTGACTATCTTCCAGTTGCTGCAATAGGATTCCAGAGGTTAACGAAATTTTCACTACACCTCAAATGCATTAAAGGAGTTTTTTGGGCCAAGGAGGCATCAAGAGGGAGCATACCACACCATATAACCCACAACAAAACGGTGTGGCAGAGCGCAAAAATAGGGCCATAGTTGGAGCAACCAAAGCCATGTTGCATGACTAGGGGCTGCCCAAGTTCCTTTGGTTTGAGGCATGCAATACAACTGTTTTCTTGCAGAATCAGAGCCCATGCAGAGTGTTGGGGGGAGTTACACCAGAGGAGGCCTTTACGGGTAAGAGACCAGATGTTTCAGATTTCTAGATATTTGGTTGGTTGGTGTACTGCCATGTACAAGCAGAGAAAAGGCCAAAGTTGGAGCCCACAATGGAGAAGGGCATCTTCGTGGGATATAGCGAGATAGCTAAGGCGTATAAAGTATATGCACCAACACTTAGGAAGACACTTATCAGGAGAGATGTGAAGTTTGAGGAAGAAAGGGCTTTGAGGAAGTCCTTAGAGAGTAAGTGCCACAACGCATGAGGAGGAGCAAGAGGTTCAACCAACACCTCAAACCATAGCTATACAGATTGATGGGCAGGTTGAGTAGCATGATGACGAAGGGGACACACAGTTGGAGGAGAGAGTGGAGCCCATTCAAGTAGTGACTCTCAACACAGGGAGAAGGAGAGCGAGATGGGCAAAGAAATTGATCCAAGAGGCACAAGAGCGAGTTGGTGCTCCTAGCATATCAATCCGAAAGAGAAAACAACCACAGAGGTACACAAGGTATATGGTCCTCATGACTGAGTTATTGGATGCCAAGCCTTCCAACTACTAGGAAGCAACTACTCAGCAGGTGTGGAGAGATGCCATGGTAGAGTATGCTTCCATCATGAAAAATGATGTCTGGGAGGTGTTGTCAAGGCTAAAGGGCAAGTTTGTGGTGGGCTCTCGATGGGTCTAGAAGATCAAGCATGGGGTTAATGGGAGCATTGAGGAATACAAGGCAAGATTTGCAACCAAAAGGTTCTTGCAGATCTTGGGCATTAGATATGACAAGACATTTGCCCTAGTGGCTAGATATTTCTCTATCAGGACCATTATAGGCATTGCAATTCAATTGGGGTGGAAGATCTAACGGATGGACGTTAAAACAACATTCCTCAATGGGGTTGTTGAGGAGAAGATTCATATTGACCATCCGAAGGGTTTGAGACATGGCACATGCATTAGGGAGACTTATGTTTGCAGACCCAAGGGAGCCTTGTATGGGCTCAAACAGGCTCCATGGGCATGATATGCTCGTATTAACAACTACCTTCAGGGATTGGGCTTCACTAAGAGTGAACCTGAATCCAACCTCTACTAGATTATAGTTGGAGGCGAGTCGCTCATTCTGGTGTTATATGTGGATGATATTATTTTGACAGGCGCCAATAAGCTTGTTGGGGAGTGCAAGAGGGATCTTGCAAGCGAATATGGGGCTGATACACTATTTCCTTGGATTTGAGGTTTGGCAGGGAAATGGGGAGATCTTCTTGGGGCAAGGCAAGTATGCCCTGATGAATTTGAGGAGATTCCACGTGTAGGATCGCAGGTCCATGACCATGCCTCGAGTCACAAACTGGAGGAAGGTGGACACATCAAGATCAAAGTGAGTAACAATGTTTTCAAATCGAGCAGGTCATCGAACTAGAAAACTTTGTGGACCAGGAACCAGTCAGAACCGGACTAGAACCGAAAAAAGAAAAAAAAGAAAAAAAGAAAAAAAAAACACATAAAATATTCATATTTTAAGGAAAAAACATATATATTCATGTGCATCCATATGAATTCGAACCATGTATACACAAATCTGCAAAAGTTCTCATTTATATAGCAAGTAAGAGTGCATATAACCAAAATAGCACTTAGTGCGAAACATCTTTGAACCAAAAATGTTACAAACATCAAGAAGCAGGCTCTAAAAGGCCTTTATAGTCCAAAATAACATGATAGATCATAGTATTATACTACAACCTACAATACTACAAGCTACAACTACAACAAATCAATGATCAAATCATCAATCATCATTAGAATCATCATCCAATTCCTAATCATCCTCCTCATCATCATTTGAAGAATGAGTAGCATCCAAGTCTGCAATGGGATTATGGCTGATTCCCCAGGCCTTGAAGCTGCTACTGGTGCTTGTGATATATCTGCCTCCGCATCCTGTGGAGGTGGTTCCAAGTCGAACCAAGAAAGGTCTTCATTGTCATATGCTGGTGCTTGACTCTCCAGAACCCATTTTGATGTGGGATCAAAGTCACCCAAGACGACGTTGTTTTTTTCAGGGGTTTTATTCAACAATTGATTGTGCCTCAACTTAAGGTTGTACTGAACAAACATCATGTCATTCAACTGCTTTTGCCCCAAACAGTTCCTCTTCTTAGTGTGTATATGCTCAAACACACTGCAATTCTGCTCACACCTTGAAGCACTACATGTCTGGCTCAAAATTCGATTTGTAAATTTTTGCAATTGAGGGCATTCACTGCCAAATTGTTGCCACCAATAGGCTGCAAAAAGGGTGGAAGGAAAAAAGTATTAGAAAATGAATTTGAAAGTTGAAATGAGTAAATTATCAATATAAGAAATGATTAAATTATTAATATAAGAATTTGCAAATTTTAACAGTTCTTATCTAGGGGACTCTTTGCTCTATTTCTTATAGCCATAGAAATTCCAAAGATACGAATACTCTTACTGAAATTCAAGAGCTTGTTATGAATTTGATCTTGAGTCTTGGAATCTGGGACCATCCACACAATGCATTTATACAATCCCCCTAAAACCTACCCATTAGCCTCAAAATTTTTAGTGTAATGGTACTTTTAAAATTCATAGAACAAAAACATATTCATCAAGTCAACATAACTAAAAGCTACAAGTTAAAACTTATAACTTATAAGCAATGAGCATTGAAATCCAAATTATATACCTTGGACTTAAATAGTAGCCGACTGCATGTAAAGGTCTATGGAGTTGTTTGTTCCATATTTCATCAATGATTCTCTATAAAGGAATATACTTCTGTCTTTTATCCCCATATGCTGTTTTTATTTGTTCCTTGGCCTAATCCATGGCCTCATAAACAAAACCCATAGCAGATTTATCACTATCCACCATCCGCAAAACTCTGACAAGAGGCTCACTAAATAGCACAATCTCCTCTACCTTTGACCAAAATATTTTGTCAAATACTTGGTCAACCATATGTTTCCCTTTAGCCTTTTTTCTCCACTGAGATGAATTCCATTCATCACATGAAAACATCTTCCTCAAGTTTGATTTTTGTTGAACAAGGGATTGAAACGAAAGGAAGTTGGTTGCAAATCGTGCCATGGTTGATCGAACAAGCTCTTTACCCCGTGTGTGCTTTCTCATAAGGTTCAAAACCCATGAGTGGTTGTAGATGTACTTGGTTATTGATTTTGCATCATCCACACACTTCTTCACCCACTCAATTTTTCCATTATCCTCAAGCATGAGGTCCAAACAATGGGCTGCATATGGAGACCACCAAATGGTGGGGTGTTTTTCCTCCAACATCTTTCCCGCTGCAACATAGTTAGAGGCATTATCTATGATAACTTGTACAAAATTTTCAACCCCTACTTCCATAACTACTTCATCCAAAAGACGAAATAGCAATTGTGCGTCCGTCACCTGATCAGTGCATCAATAGA
The DNA here is from genome assembly GCA_034641835.2 of Pinus albicaulis. Lineage (NCBI taxonomy): Eukaryota > Viridiplantae > Streptophyta > Pinopsida > Pinales > Pinaceae > Pinus > Pinus albicaulis. Next base: position 1,115,062,590 of record CM076575.1, on the reverse strand, counting down.
TTTGAGAAACATAGTACCTTTTGGACAAGAAATTAAGAAATTTAGTATGGTGCGAGATCTACCATTAGTCCATCCATCAAACATAATTGTGCATCCTGTTTTGGAACATGATTGCTTGAACTCTATAAGTTAGTCTTGCATTCTTTGGACCTCATTTTGTAAAAGTGGCCCCCTCATATCATGAAAGCTAGGGCCTTTGAAGCCTGCTCCACATGAACCTATAACCTCAATCATGCACTGATAATAAGCAGAATTAATAGCATTAAAAGGAATGTTTGCATCATACCACCATCTGGTAATGCATTCATATGCAACCTCCTTCTCTATCTTCTTCCATTTAGCATCAAGGGTTGGTTGAGAACCATGGGTGGTGCAGGGTACAAAGAAGGAGTTAATCCCTTTAAGAGCTGTTGTCCTCTTCAAGTTAAAACCACTTGAACTACCCTCTCTAACTTTAGCACGAAAACTAGAAGAATCTTTAAAACTAGGCACATATTCTTCAAAATCAGGGTCACTAAGCATATCATCATCCTTTTGAATTTTGGATATATCTTTTTTAAGTCTTTTGTTTTTCCCCTTTTCTTCATTGTAGGCTTCAATTAAACTTTGAATCTTTGCTTTAAGATCATCAAAAACATTTTCACAAATGCCCTCTCCAATGTGCTAGGTGTTGTTTAATTGTATGGATCCCCCCACCCTTAACTTTTTTTTCCCACAATAGTTGTCGACTTTTATACCTTCATTTAAATGGCATTGAACCCAAGCTAGATCATTCTTGTTTTTGGGGGCCATGAGGAAGAAATGACAAACCTGCATAGAAAACCCTAGGGTTTTTTGAATTCTATGCTTTTTTTTTTTTTATAGAGAAAATTAAAAGAGGAGTAGAGGCAATGAAATACTTGGAGAAGATCTGCAAATTTTGAGAAGAGAAGAAGTTCCAACCAATCTGAAAATAAACTCTTCAATCAACTCCAAAATCTCCCTTAGAAATTTGCCAACGAAATCCCTCAAAATAACCCTGCAAATTTCAATAATTGTTGAGAAAAAAATATAAGAAAATAACGACCAAATTGATTTTTCCAACAAAAAATTACAAATCTGAATTCTGCATAAAACCACTAGGGTTTTAAAATTTTAAGGGAAAAAAATAATAGATTTTTGAAGAAAAATATAACATTAATGGTTGAAAAAATTACTTTGAATTTCCCTCTTAATTTTTTAAAGAAAATCAGCTCCAAAATCCTCCAAAATCAGCTTTGGAGTAGCCCCTACAAATGTGCATAAAAACATTGGGTTTTTTAATTTTTATGAGGAAAAAAACTGGTTTTTGGAGAAAAATGGAACAAAAAAAATGGCAAAATTTTTCCTGATTTACCTTCTAAATTTTTTGGAGAAAATCAGCTCCAAAATCAGCTATGTAGCAGCCTCAACAAAATAAAAAAAATTCTTCCACCAGCTGCAAAAACCACTGAAGAAAACCCAAAGGTCTCGCGAAAAAAAACTTCGAAGTAGTGCAAAAATTTGCAAACCCAACAGCCCTCCAAGACTCCATTCAACTCTTCAAATCTGCAAAAAATCTCCCTCAAAATAGCTTTTTTGGGGGGGGGGGGTTAGATTAGGGTTGGAAACTAGGAATACTATTTAAAAAAAAAAACTACTTTTCTAATGGCTCGGCTCTGGGCCCTGCAGATCGCCAGAACTGGTCATTTTCGGTTCGGTTAGGATAACACCGACGCGTAGACCCCACACTTTACCAACATTTGATTGGGTCACTAATGTATTTGGTGAACACACAACCAAATATGTGTTTTGCAGTTTACTTTTTGAGTCAGTTCATGGTCGAGTCTTCTGAAGTTCATTGGGTTGTTTCCAAGCATGTATTGAGGTATCTCAGGGGAAAATAAAGTATGGATTGTGGTGTATATAGATTGATGGGTTGAAGCAATGTATTTGGTGAACACACGACCAAATATGTGTTTTGCAGTTAACTTTTTGAGTCAGTTCACGGTCGAGCCTTCCAAAGTTCACTGGGTTGTTTCCAAGCATGTATTGAGGTATCTCAGGGGGACAATAAAGTATGGATTGTGGTATATACAAGTTGATGGGGTGAAGCTTGAGGGATTCACTAATGCAGATTGGGTAGGGAGTTCCACAGACAGAAAACGTACATCGGGTTGCATATTTAGTGTTCGATCAACAATTGTTTCTTGGTTCGGCCAGAAGCAAAAATTAGTTGCATTGACCTCAACAAAGGTTGAGTACATGGTTTCCAACTTGGCAACATGCGAAGCTATCTCAAGTTGATAGAAGTTGTCACAATAGCTGGATGATTCAGTCTATTTATGAGAATCTAGTGATTCACGATCGCTCAAAGCACATCAGGATACACTATCATCACATTAGCGACATTGTTTTGAGAGGTACAGTTAGACTCCAGTACATACCAACAAAGGAGCAAACAACAAACATTTTGACCAAGGCTTTGAGAAGGGGTAGATTTGTTTACTTCAGAGACAAGTTGGATGTAGTGCATGACACCTTCCTCTCTAATAGGGAGTGTTGATTGGAGTAGAGAAGCAAGGGCTTTGCTTGCCTAGGTGCCAAGGCTAGCAGAGGGACCCATAAGGTAGCCACTTAAGCAGATTATTAATTTAATTTAACTATTTCTTAAAGTTGGATTTAGGAAAATTGAATATTCCTAAAGTCAACATATGATTTTGTTATGAATAAAATGATATAAATAATGTAAATGATAAATAATGATTAGTTAATTAGTGATTAGGTTGAAGAGACATGTCTAAATGGGACATGACTATCCATGAAGAGGGACCTACTTAGTATATAAGCAAGCCTCGTACTTTCAATTGAATCATTCATTCCTCATACATTTTAATATATAATATTTGTATCCTCAAAGGATATTTTCAAATTCCAAGTCTTTTCGAGTATTTAATGAGAAGTACGCACATTGTTCGTTCCATTTGGTATCATAGTAGTTCAAGCCTTCGACCGCTTAACCATTGCACAAAGCCATGCTCATTGATCCAGGTCCTTGACCATAAAAATCGTTAACTTTGTTCCCGCCATGACTGAAGCATTAGCTACAACTTTTGGAGTTTTTCTGTGAGAGGCCCTTGGCCATTTTCAAAGAAGATTAAAAAAATCAAAGAAAAATTAAAAAAAAGGGTTAAAAAAATTATAAATTAAAGAGTGAAAAAAAACTATATAAAAAATAAAATAAATTGTATAAAAAAATTAGAGAAAAAAAAAAAATTATTAACTTACCGATCCAACATCAAGAGTTACTTTCAACCCCTACTGCCTCCCATGGGAACGCAACCACCACCTTCTTCGTTGACCGGCCTCGCAACGATCGTGCACACATCACCAACAGCGTGCACAATTGCCAGAGGAGCTTCATTACATTTGGAGCCACGACAAAACACCCACACGCCCACGCCCATGCCTTCATTCCGTTCACACTGCGCTCTCGTTGTATATCAGTCTAGCCTTCCAACCCGCACTACGTTCATTGTTGCCTTCTGCCTAGCCGCGTGTCCCATCTGTCATCATTTCCTCCATTTGTAACCCCACAAGTAGCCACCAATTGCTGAACTGCCACACTCTGTATAATTCCATTCCATCCTGCAACAACTATTATAACAACACAACCTATCATTGTTACATTTGACTAACAAATCAAAGTATCATATTTCAATCAATTGTTATATAATAATAAGAAGAAGTTACATTATTTAAGAATTGGGAGGTTGAAAGGTTACGTTGAGTTAAGGAGAAAAGGCTAGACTCTTCATGCATTAAGACATGACTTTTTTATAAGTAAGGAAAGTTGTAAAGTGAAGATAATAATTGGTAAAGTTATTAAAGGATCTTTAAAAGTGGAGTAAAAGGTTAGAAAAAAAAAATTTAAGGTGATTATATCTAATAAGTGAAGTGAAAAATAGTATTAAAACTATAAAATATATATATTAAAAGGATTTATGAAGAAAGGTGCCTAGTGATTGGTAAATATAATTACAAAGAGGAGAAAATATCAATATCAAATTATTGCAGTTATTAAAAAAATTAATAATAAAAATAAAGAAAATATATACTATACAAATAAAAAAAAAGGGTTACTTTAAGGTAATTAAATTAAAAATCCCAAGAGTCAAAGTGCTATTTAATAAAATTATCGATAAAGACAAAAGGGATTCGATCTTTGAAGGAGAAAAATAAAAAGAAGTTAAAGAGATGATTTCCACAAAGAACCATGGTTTCTTTTCAATATGTCCTTTTGTTCAAAAGGATATCCTAATTGTCAAGAGTCATTCAGAAATCAAAACGTTGTCTGCACAAAATGTTACAAAGCTTTTACTTTAGTTGAATGGCTAAGTGATATAGAAAAACAAACATTAGCAAAACATATGAAACGATTAATAACAACAGTTGGGAAACAACATATAGATTTTAATAAGGAAATGAAGAAGACAGAATCCAAATTACAAGATAAACACCCCTCATCACCCCTACAAAACGATGTAACCCCATGTATCAAAAAATTGCAGTTGAAAGATCAAAAGAAAGACATAATAGCCAACCTTCGACAAAACAAGAAAGTTTTACAACAAGAATATGAAGATCTTGCAGATAGATGTTACAAACAAGTAATGGAAAAGGACGAAGAAATTTCTCGCCTCAAGGACCATTTTGAAAAATTAATTGGACAAGTCAAGAAGACTAAGGTCACAGAGAAGGAACTCAAGAAGCACTTATCAGAACAAGAAGAGGAAATTTACGTCTAAAGGACCTTAATAAAAATTTATTAGAACAAATCAAAAGTTTAAAAGATGATGAGAAGAATACTAAGGATAAAGTCAACAATTCAGAAAACAAAGAGCTTTTATGTCTAAGGAATCATAATCAAAACCTTCATACGCAAATAAAGAAGCTCAAAAGTGACAAGAAGCTACTTAATGTCAAGTTAGAAAACTTATTCAAGAAGAAGTATCAAAGTCCTTAGTCCATGTTGAAAAAAAAATCCAAACCCCGATCTCGTCAGTATCACGACTCATGAAGAGGACAAACTAGTTGAAGTAAAGATGTACTCAGAAGTTGCAGTTCTAGAAACAAAAGATTCGAGTGAAGATCAAGGAGACAGCATAAACAAGATAAGGGACTGACTGAATGTAGAAGCACTGCTGCCACAGCAGGGAAATGATATTTGCTTCAGTAAAGACATTCAAAACTGAATTAAAGATAGCTTGTAAGAGCCGCCTTGAAGCCCAACTACAGTATCTTTCTTGAAATAGAAGGCTGCATGTCAATACTCTGTATTGGGAAATGGACTCATTGCAAATGGAGTGGTGAAATGGTCAAAATACTTGTTTGTTAATGCTGTGCTAGTGTGTCATAAAGAATACAGCAAACCATGCTATAGTATATTGCTATGTTGCATGAGTTTCTGGAACGGGAGAATGTTGGGAACTTTGGTATGGGTATCCAGAACGGCTAGAAGTTTCCCCAAATTTTACAGGAAGCGGATGATGGGGAGCGGCAATATTATATAATAAAAAAAATAAAAAATAATTTTTTTAATTATATAGTTTAAATTTCTTCTATTTTTAAACTTTTAATATAATAATACCAGGCAAGTTGGATTTATAGAATTAGGATTAAAAAATTGGATTTCTAGAACATTTCTTATCCAAGCAAAGATTATTCTAGTTTATGCTGTTTAAATAGACGGTTGAAATTTGGGAGTTCAATAACAATGTCACAAGTATTTTTCACAATGACTTTTAAAAACATGAAGATTGATTTTAAAATTCACAGGGACGTATAGACACCTACGGCAAGGAATGTCACACAGTCAGGTGAACCAACCATCACTGATCAGTCAGTTTTGTTATAGTGGCTTGTAATAAGGGCCATTGAAGCGGTCATCATTTGTTATTTATTATATACGTAATTAGACTTACCGAGTAGACCTGGGAAATAAATTGGCATAATGTGCCGTAGCAGTGCAGTCAGCAGTTATTACTCAATCAACTCCATTCTATAGGATAGGCCCAACAATTGCTTTCGGGAAGCGAGAAATTGTAGGTAGCTGGAGAACTTCTACAAGAATCTCTGATTCTCTTAAGCATTTGCGTTCCCAGTGTATTGATCGTAGAGGGAAGAAGCTTTCATCTCTTTAAATTTGTTTTTCTCTGCCTCCCTTGAGGGATAAGTGAACCCAGATGATGACGTGTATTCCGTTTTTGTTTTTCTCTGCCTCCATTGGATCAATGAACTAGGATGATGGCGTGGATTGCATTTTTGCTTTCACGCTTTAACACTCTAATTGCACGATGCTTTTCCAGTTTTCAAACCCTGCAATTCCTAGACAGGGAGGTAATGTGTGGCTGTTCCCACAGCTGGGAACGCTGAAAACTCAGCTCCTAAATTCTCCGATCAGCATCTTCCGAGTTCCAGAAACATTACCTCGTGTTAAGAATTTGGTAGGGCATAGTTTAATTCAATTCTCCTCCTTGATAACTGCTTGTGTTATACTTGTTATGCTTCTATTACTTAGATATTATCTTCATTTGATTATTATGTCTTTCATCAAGTCAATTATTAAAACACAAGAGACACAGATTTTTGGCTCTTCAAGGCAGGGCCAGAACCTCTCCCTCTTGGGGAGGAAAACCTGAAAGTAATTCTTCTTTTAGATCTTCAATTGACAAGTACCATGACCATAACTCAGACCCTTGACATCAGTATGCCTCCAAAACCTTGTCACTGCTCTTCCTTTGGTTCCTTGTGCTGATCTTCTTTTCTGCACTGCTTTACACCAGCCCTAGGGAAGCTTGGTCCCTAGCCTTCTATTCTTCCTTGATCTAACTTCAGCCACACACGCGCTTCTCCTTGGCTTATCTTTCTTCGTCCTCTAGACAGATATCTCCTTTACGCTGTATGTACTTCTGAGATATAGATTAAGGCTTATATAGCCTTACACTGCTACTGCAATAACCCTTGAGATGAGCGAGATATAGGACAGACTTAAACCTGAGATTACTGTCCTCCTTTCTGCATTGAGCACTCTTCTTCTCACAGACTATAGTTTGTATCCTTATAACAAACTTAGACCGAGATGATAGGACCTTTCTTTGCTGAGATATGACTTTCCGTTGCACTAACTTCATACTCTGTTTTGCACTCTTTATTGCAAACCCTTCTCTGAATTGAGTAGACCCAAGACCGAAATATAGTAGCCCTTCCTCTAAGCTGAACTGTCCCTCTTTTTCACACCCAAAACAGACCTGTTTCTTGCACTTTATTTCAGAGCTTGATCCGAACTAATTGGTGTCATATGAGGCTGCAGTCCCTTCTATTTAGAGAGGATGTGTCACTGTCCTAGGCCGACACGACTTCTGTGAGTAGGCTGACTTGTCAAGGAGCATCTTCCAACCATAATATGAGCCGACTTCAAGGAGCATATTGACAAGGTCCTGGAGCACATTATTACATCAATAAATTGTCTTTTGCAAGTGTAATAACACTTCATATACACAACTCTAAATTATACATTTATGACGAGATGAAAAATCCCTAAAGACATCAAGAAGTCGTCTTTGACCTATAATAAAAACTCCTTGCTCATGAAACCCATAAGGCAAGCATTACAGAAATACATTTTATTATCTTTGTGTTCTTCATTACATAAATTCATAATTACTTGTCATTATGAAGACCGAACTTACTTACACTTTTCAACACCTCACTCCCATTGCTGTTCCTCACGAAAACGGAATGCTTCGCTCCCGTTCCAAAGCTCCCGGGAACGCTGGAACCACTGGAACGGGTTCCCTACCTGTCGGGAGCGGTTCCCATGTAACTAAGTTATATTGATGTCCGCTTTCTCCAAATAGTGGTGAATGAACAAATATAAACACAAGGATATCATATTATATATTATAGGATGCAATTCTTTTTATGACTTAGATTCCATTTAAGACATTTTATAGACAATATCATCCAAGTAGCTGAAAAGATCATGCTGTTGGCCATGGATACATCATAAATTTTTAAAATTTTCCATCGCGTGTTTTTATTTTTATTTTTTTTACCTTGAATAATAAATTGCCTTTGCATTGCATTTTCTGTCCCGTTGATTTTTATAAGGCTGCTTATCCCTTTATAGTAGATTTGTTGTTTTGACATTTTTTATGCCTTGCTTATTTGTAGGCTAAAGTGGAGGAACTTGAACAAAATGTTTCAGATGTGCAAACTTTCAGGGATAGAGAAATGGTTGGTTTTCATGCTAACTTGGGATCTGTAAATGGTCCTGATACAAATTTGCTCAAGCTTAGAGAAGATAATGGAGAGACCTTTTCTGTTACAGCCAGGTTAGAACAGGAACTCTCGAAACGTGATGAACTCATTAAGGTCCGTATTCCCTTCAATTATATTAGTTTCTTCTTGTTCTTTTTCTGGTTGTCATCAAACTGTGGGCCTGGCCTGCCTGTCAATCATTTTTCTTATGCTGCTAAAAGTTAAAAATGAGACAATCATGAAGCTTTGTGGAACTGCACGGTATTATTGAGGTTTGTTTAAATTGGTTTAATGATTTTATTTAAGTATATCCTAAGGATTTCCTCGTGTTTGTTTCCAACTATTTTGAATTTTCCTTTACATGTTCATTGTCACTTTGGAAATGAATTTGCTGGAACTTACAAAAGTTTGGTTTTCTCACATTCACATATAAATAAATTGTGTTAATCTCTTGGCTAGTCTAATAATAAAATCGCAAGAACCAGAGAGATAGTTATAGTGGCTAGACTGTACTGCATGCCTCCTTATTCAACTGCAATACTGTGATGCTTAAGTCATGGATTATCTTTGTAGTTAACAATGGCAACACTTTAAGAAAAACCTTCCTGTGCTGTTCAGACAACACAAGCAGTAGACCATCTATCTATTTGCTGTGCATATACATAGGATCGTCTACCCAATGCTATTAAGCACACAGTTGACATTTAATGCCTCCTTATTCAACTGCAATACTGTGATGCTTAAGTCATGGATTATCTTTGTAGTTAACAATGGCAACACTTTAAGAAAAACCTTCCTGTGCTGTTCAGACAACACAAGCAGTAGACCATCTATCTATTTGCTGTGCATATACATAGGATTGTCTACCCAATGCTATTAAGCACACAGTTGACATTTAATGATGATGATACAAAAACATTTCTAGGTATAAGTGGATACCTTTTAAATATTTTTTACATTGGGTTGTCAACTAATGTTTATAACTGAATAACCAACTGATGATGACCATACATCAACTAAGTTACCAGGATTCAGATACAGATTCAGATATGGATCTGCTAGATTTTTTAAAATCCAGGATCTGGATACAGCAAGGATACGTCAAGTACAAATATATATTTTTTATAATTTTAAAAAGTAAAATTTATTTAAAAATTAAAATATATAAAAATTTAGGAATTTATAGCTTTTATATAAATTGTAGTTTATAATATTTATATAAAATAAATAATATATAACATTTTTATGTCATTATTAACTTAATCCATTAATTTTTTCATATAATTTAAAATGTAAATATATAATATATAAAAAATTATATATTAAAACATAAATGAATTAGTTGATAAAGAATATACATTAAAGATTAATACACATAAACTGAAGATTACTTTGACTACTTTAATAACCTAAAGTTGCTGTTAATATGACATAAAGTTAATAACTTAATAAATTAAAATAAATAAATTAAAGTTGACAACATAAAACTATAATTTAAAAAATAAAATTGATTTCAACAAACTCCCAACCGTGGGTGCTCTAATTAATCTGATCCATTAATTTATTTTATTTTTTATTTATTTTTTTTCTTTTTTTCTCTAAATTTTATTTTTATTATTATATAATTTAAATTATAAACTTATAATATATAAAAATACATATATTAAAACAAATATAAAGTTAGTCAATAAAGTTTATACATCGAAAAATAATATCGAAGTTCTGTTATGACATAAAGTTAATAAATTAAAATAAACATAAATTAATAAACTAAATCGCAGGTCAACAAACTCCCGACCACAACTATAAATTAATAAATTAAATCGCAGGTCAATAAACTCCCGACCACATGGAGATCTCTGGAATTTTTTCACCTTCACGTCCTCTTTTCACTTTGTTCGTGTCGTCTTCCCCATTTGGAAAACAATGCACTGTCAACTTCAAGTGGCGGGTGAATGATATGCTTGAGCATGAGCAAATGTATGGCTGCGTAAGAAGTTTAATGGGCAAATGTATGGCTGCATAAGAAGTTTAGTGGGTGAATGACAGGGTTGAGCTATTGCATGGTCGCAGGGGGCCCTCATTGGGTGAATGGTTGTACAAGAGAACGTTAGCTGTTTGATAAGCTTAATTTATAGCAATATGTTTTTGGGGTGGATCTTAGATGGATTTAGGCGTATCTGGATCCGAATCCGGATCTAATCCAGGGTTTTGCCGATTCACCCTCCTTGCTTGACGGATCCGATAATATAGTACATCAATTACCTATATGTTCTAATGGAGATAACACATCAATGTTGCAGTTAAATCTTCTTGACCGAGTCTGTCATTTTCTTTATGTCACCTATTGACGTTATTGTTGTTTTGATCATCTTGTCAACCCGTGGACTTGGGGATTTGTGCTCACTAATTGCCGCAAACTTCCACAATTTCCACATCATATTTCGCCATGGTCACCAACCACCAAGTCACTAGTGAAGACCTTGCTAGTAAGCTTATTGAGTTGCCATACAGGTGAGGCCGACCTTGTTAATTTTCGTGCGGGAGAATAAATTCAAAATCCCACTTCTACTTGTCCAAATTTGATGATCTTTTGATCGATTTTGGTCCTGTTGAAAAGATGAATTCAATGCTGCAATTATCATTCCCAAAGGAGCTGTCCAAAGTGGAATTTGGCTCTAGTTTCCAATTTTAACACTCCCTCTCAACTAGGGAGAATTCCACCTGCCAATCCATCTATCATCATCGATCAACCTGCCGTCCTAAACCATCTCTGTATTTTATCTCTGCTCTACTCTGCTGAACATTGGTATGAATAATAAAGAAGAATCGATCGAGAGTGAGTCGCAAGACCTTGCCACTCTCAACTAACAAAAGTTAGTCTACATAACCAAAGGGTGAACCCTAATCGGACTTGATCCCAAGTGATCAAGTTGAAGAAACACCATTCATCCTAGGCATAGGGAGTACGGAAGTACTCGATGTGTCCATCGAGACTGCTATGGTCCCTATCCACGTTTGCCAACTCATTGGTCAGATGAGAGGTGCTTCCCATGTGTCTTGGACTACATGGGTATGATGATGCAAGACCATTAGCAGGGAAAGAATATATCACATCCTGCTCACAACCACTCGTAGGGAAATGGGAAATCACATCCTACAAACACATGCCATAGTCACATGTAGGGAAAGGATGAACCACCTCCTACAGTCACATATCACAATCATGGTAGGGAAATGATGAACCACATCCTACATGCATGCAAAACAACGAGAATAGGGAAAGGATGTGCCATGTCCTACACGCATGCAAAACAACAATAGTAGGAAGGATCCTACACGTGGGGAAAGGATGAACCACGTCCCACTGACATGTCAACCACAGATCGTAGGGAATAAACATCTTACATGTGGGGAAAGGATGAACCACCTCCCATCGACATATCAACAGATGCTTATAAGCATCTCTCACTGGGGTATCCGTAGGAGAAGGTGAACCACTCATTCTGCCCATATGTCATAGGAGAAGGTGAACCACTCGTCCTATGCAAATGCCATCTATAGTAGGGGAAGGTGAACCACTCACCCTACATGTCACAGCCTTCAACAAGTACCTGAGCTCCTCTCTATCTTGTGAGCTCAATGTTCAATCTTTAACCAAGGCTCCCTTTATATAGGGAATAATGCCAAGTTGCTTTCTAAGAATCAAGATTAGATCTTGATGATGATATTGATGATCCGATGACAGCCTCATAGCTTTACCCAACAACATATAGACGAACACACATCTTTTGCAGACATATTGATTTACAACAGAGATCATAGAAGTACTGAGCAATCCTTTGCTTCTTGCATATCTTGTTGAAGGAAATATTTAACTGTACTTGCTCCCTCTTACTCAGGGAGACCACAAGCCTCAACTTGTCTTACCAAAGTGCACAGTGTCTATTAGAGAACCTGCTTATCATGAGATTAGTCCACTTGTTATTTGCGTACCATACAAAGTGGTATGTGAAATACTGGATCTTCTTCTTCAATGTACAACAAAGGTGTGCACAAAATGGCTCACTGAAGAGCTAACTCAAATGGCTTCATATTAAGTCAGACTTACTACTTCATTCAGCTTAAACAAAGCTTCCAGACTTCAATCTTTCATGTAATAAGATGAATTATAGCATCTTACTCTTCATCATATTGTGCTTCAACAATTTTGATAACGTACCTCAGAGTACTTGCAAGATGTCTGGATCAACAACTTCTCCTTAAAGCTAAGGAAGACATCAACTCCCTTTGAATCATAACTCCCTTTGAATATTTGAAAAGAGACCTTGCCCAACGAGTCATCTGCAATCGGTTATTAGTCCTAATTACATGGACAACTTTCTGGAAATAAACAATGGGCAAGAGGAGTTATTAATCCATTCAACCATTTCTACATGAAGAGGAGCGGATACATAGCTTTGCCCAGTTTTTTGAAATAATTCTACTCACTTTGATCTTCTAGAAGATATGGTCGAAAAAGATGGAGGAAGACTGTCATCAACTACAGCTTAGGTTCAATCTCATCATTATAGAGAAAGGACAAGATCACTGCAGCCATCTTCTTTCCTTGGTGAAGCCTGTAAATGAAGGCTTGAACAATATCTACTGAGGCCATATCGACAAAAAATTATTTCTTAATTTATTCAACTCTTTTTCTTTGTATCCCTCCACAGATTTAGATATAGATACACCCAACGATTGAGGAAAGTGCACATCCCCATTTCTTTCTTTCTGTTTTTGTACTTCATGGTCAAAGGCCTGAAATGAGATGCCAAGATCTTGATTTTCAAGAAAGAAAACTCCTAGTCTAAGATGTTAAAGTCGAAGGTACATGCAACTATTAATGTTGATATTGTGAGAATGCTGAGAGCCAAGTTGGTTAACTTTCAATAGGTCATGTAAATTGTTATTTAGGAAATGCCTAGCCTTGAGGCGACAAACTAGAGAATTCCTTGCTACGATACAGTTTTGTCCAGTAGTCATTAGTTCACAAATTTCTGCTTGATTTGAAGCTATCAAGAAATATGACTTCATGTTGATATCATTGTCACCTTTGTCATGTTTGTAATGCTATCACAGGGGCGCTGTTATGAAACCAACTCCAAAAAGAAAAGAAAAGAGAGATCAACACCTTAGAAATAAGCTACTTCGAGCGGGCAACCACCTTTACATTACATAAATGAACAATTCTTAGATGATACAAATGACGAAACTTCCTATATATAGGAGTCCATGGGGTCACAATATAATCCTAGCCGACCTAACAATAATAATGTAAGGGCACAATAACAACAATATGGGGTTACAAGGGTACAACAATAACAATGAGGGGGCTACACTAACAACAATAAGAGACTACACTAGTAATATAGGGACCTAGCATGCCCCTCTCCTTCAAAAAAGTGTTGTCCTCAACGCTTGAGTAGCTCTGGATGCTTTTGTATAAAATTTTCATCCTCCCGTGTAGAATCTTTAGTGGGCAAGGTCTTCCACTTGATGAGATACTCTGAAATTGATCGATTTCATAGCTGTCGAGTTCTTATTTCTATGACTGCTTCAGGTTCCAATATGATTTTTCCTTCCTCATCAAGTTCTGGCAATATTGTTTGAACTGGAAGTTTGTCACCTATAACCTTCTTTAAGCATGAAACATGGAAAACTGGATGCTGCACTTACGAAGAAGAAAAATGCTCCAATTTGTATGCCATAGTACCAATCTTCTGCAACACATTGTAAGGACCATAATACTTTGGTGATAATTTATTATCCTTACTTAGCTTGCTTGAGGGACATTTGTTTGTATGGTTGTAGCCGTAAAAATACCCAGTCTCCTACACGAAAACTTCTCTCGCTGTGATGTTGATATGCCTTTTGTTTCATTCGATTTTGTGCCAAATTTAGGTTATCCTTTAAGAGTTGGAGAACTTGTTGTTGATGCTTGATGTGATCTTCCACTAATTGAACCTTAGAATTTTCTCTTAAAGATGATGTGATGGACGGTGGATGATATCCATAAAGTGCCATAAATGGGGTCATTTTTGTTGCAGTATGGAAGGAAGTGTTATACCACCATTCAGCCAGAGGTAACCACTCGACCCATTGTGTTTATTTATCAGATACAAAGCAACGAAGATATCTTTCCAAACATTTGTTCACTATCTCAGTTTGACCATCGGATTGAGGATGATAAGATGAACTATATGAGCTAGTTGAGTACCCAAACAAGAAAATAATTGTCCAAAAATTTCCAGTAAAAATGGGATCTTTGTTGCTTACAATAATCTTTGGGTTTCCATGTAGCTTCTGAATTGTTTCCATAAATGCAGTAGCAACTATACTTGCTTTAAATGGATGAGATAATGCACAAAAGTGTGCATACTTAGTAAGTCTATCAACTACCACCATGATGAGACTCTTTCCTTCGGACTTAGGTAAACCTGTGATAAAATCCATTGAAATCTCCTCCCAACGTTGACTTGGAATGGATAAAGGCTGTAGAAGACCCGACGTCTTAATTGTCTCAACTTTATTTTGTCGACAAACCAAACATTCTGCAACAAACTTCTGAATATAAGATTTAAGGCCCATCCCAAAAAAATTCTTTCTTCACCCTGTGGTAAGTTTTTAAAAATCTTGAGTGTCCTCCTAAAGGAGAAGTGTGCAATTCCAAAAGAATATTTTGTTTTAGTTGGGAATTCTTACAAAGATATAAGCGATCTTTGTACCATGAATCATTTTTCCAACTAAATGTATTAGATGTACTAGGATCTTGCTGCAACTTTTGAATGAGTGTCCACACTTCTTCGTCCTTCTTCCATTCATCCCTTGCTTTGGTTATCCAATCTGGTTGGATAATAGAAATGGCACAAAACAATGCTTCCACCTCATCATTCTTTCTTGAGAGTGCATCTGCAACAAAATTTAGCTTCCCTTTTTTGTAGATGATTCAAAGTCATAACCCAACATCTTTGTGACCCATATTTGCCGCTCTTCTAAAAATAGTCTTTGTTTCAAAAAGTGTTTAAGACTATCATGATCAATTTTTACCTTGAAGTGTCTTCACATTAGGTAAGGTCGCCATTTGTTTAGTGCCTATAGTATTGCCAACATTTCCTTCTCATAAATAGCTTTCTGTAAATACTTTCCTTTGATTGGATGACTTTCAAAAGCAATGGGTTTTCCTTCTTGCATTAAAACAACACCAATTCCATTTCTTGAGGCATCACATTCCACAATAAAGGTTTTTGTGAAATCTGGCGTAGCTAAGACTGGTGCTAGGCACATTGCCTTTTTAAGATGTTCAAAGGCCTTAGTTTCTTCAAGAGTCCATGAAAATGCATCTTTCTTCAATAATGTTGTTAGAGGTGCTGCTATTCTTCCATAATTCTTAACAAACTTGCGATAATACCTTGTTAATCCGAGAAATCCTAGCAATTGCTTTATGGTTGTGGGGACTTTCCATTCCTTAATGGCTTTAATTTTTTTAGGGTTTACCTTAACACCCTCATGAGATACAATATGACCCAGATATTCAACCTCTTGTACTCCAAAGAAACATTTGGAGGTTTTTGCATTTAATTGTTTCTCCTCCAATAGTTTGAGCACCCTGTCAACATGTTGAACATGATCCTTCCAAAAAATGCTGTAGATTAGTATATCATAAAAAAATACTAACACAAATTTTTTAAGGAATGTTTTGAAAATGGAATTCATCAACCCTTGAAATGTAGAAGGTGCATTGGTAAGACCAAAAGGCATGACCAAAAATTCATAATGACCCTCGTGAGTTCGAAACGCTGTTTTGGAATATCTTTAGTCTTCATTCTAATTTGATCATATCGTGAACAGAGATCCAACTTGGTAAAATAAATTGCTCCATGTAATTCATCCAATAATTCATCAATCACAGGAATGGGAAATTTATCTTTAATAGTGAGCTTATTGAGCTCCCTATAATCTGGACACATGCACCATGATCCATCCTTCTTGTGCACCAATACTACTGGAGCAGAGAAAGAACTTTGATTAGGTTGAATTATCCCAGCCTCTAACATTTCTGCAATCATTCGTTCAATTTCTTTGTTTTGAACATAAGGATATTTGTAAGGCTTGATGTTTGGAGGAACAGTTCCTGGAATCAAATGAATAGCATGATCATGATCACGAATAGGTGGGAGTCCTTTGGAAGTTTCAAACACCTTTAAATGATTGTTCAAGACTTTTTGGAGATCTGGAGAAATAGATGATTTTGATGTTGGAACTTCTAGTGAGCGTAATTGTGCAATTACACCTCGTTGTTCTTTCTTCAGAAGCTTTGTCATGACAGTAGAGCTTATTATCTTTCCCAGCTTTCCCGCGATACCCCGTAATTCCACTTACTTTCCTTCCGAGTTTTTTTTTCAAGAAAAGTTCTTGAAAATTAAAAGCTAACGTCCCCAAAGATTGTAAGTTGTAACCATTGTACTCCTAGTACAACATTAGCACCTCCCATTGGAATGGAAAGCAGTGGACTATCTAATACATATTCCCCCATGGTTAGTTTGATATTATGGCATTTTCTAGAGCAATTTATAGTTCCTCCATTTGCAACCATCACTTGACATTCTGGTGCTGGGTATAGGAAGCAATTGAATTCAATAGGAAGCGAACCTCATGTTGGATGTTATCCTTTAAAGTCCCTATGAAGACATCAATCCTGTGTTCCTTTGGATTTTGGAATATTGATTACCCTTATATTCAATTTTTGGAAGTCCTCAATGTGCTACACCACTAAACCCTTTTGTTTGAGATTTATCATTTGGTTAAAGAAGGTGTTGCTCTTTGTATCCTCATAATGTGCTATCATTTCCTATGTAAAAATTGACCAAGTGACAATTTTTTTACGGGAGCAAAGCCATCGATACGATATAAGTGTATTTTGTTCTAAATATAAAGTTGTAATGCGTACCTTTTGTGTGTTTTGCACATTATTGAGATGAAAATATTGCTCCATCGGTAGTATCCATGTTACGGGATCCTTGCCATCAAACTTCCTCATATCGATCTTTGGAATATGGTGGGTCTTCCATCCAACATTCGAGTTTATGAAATCACGATTAACATTTATTTTGTTCACATCATGAGTTTCCTCTACTATGTTTTCGCCATTACGATTCATTTCTTGTATCAACTTTGTCAAACCTTTCTTCAAACCTTCCATTTTTTTTTCCTTGTCTTCCATGCAATTATTCAAACCATCCATCTTACCTTGCACGTCTTTCTTCAAACCATCCATATTAACTTCCACATCTTTCTTCAAACCATCCATATTAGCTTCCGTGCCCTTCTTCAAACCATCCATCTTAGCTTCCACGCCTTTCTTCAAAACTTCCATTTCATTTTTTGTTGCTCTTTGCGAGCATCAAAATTTGTTGCACTTGGTACTATAATTTTGATATATCATATTGCAATTCTTCCTCTTCATGAGTCATAGTATAATTTCCTGAGGGCTTAATAGGTGTAGAATTATTTTTAGGGGGCATTTTAGAACCCAATACTAATATCCATGCTTCAATATGCCCTTTGAGTCACTTCAAACTGATTTTTCAAACAATACCTATGCAATTTGAAAACAAATACACACATTTCTCTTGCTTTTGAGAAGCTCGATATTGAAACTAATGTATCTATGTAATTTCAGATCTTCAATATTTGAAATTTGGTCCTGTAGTAGCACTCTGAATCTTCTTTCCAATGCCACAGGTTGACCTATCATGTTGTTGATTTCTATAACATCTAAGGTGGTGTCAGGGCCTCATTTTTGGTAGTTAGGCTTAGACACGGGGCCACTTATCTAGGAACCCATAAATTGTAGGAAATTCCATTCCTGGACATGGTTTATTAAAATCATTAATTATTTTAATGCAAAATTCCCGGTGTATGGGAAATAATCAATGGGAAAAGCTCTGAGTTCTGGATTAACCTGGGCAGGGCTTCAAGCTCCAATTCAACCCAAGAAAGTATGGATTTTTTCTGGTAACCCAAGAAAAAACTCCAAGTAAAACTAAAAAAATACAAAAATATTCATATTTTGAAAAAATCCCGACTTTTTGGAAAAAATCCCGATTTAAAAAAAAATAAAAATAAAAATTATTAAAAAAATTACCTCCCTCATGATTTTTTGGAAAAAGTCGGCAAAAAGTCGGGATTATATTAAATCTCGACTTTTTCAACTTTCAAAAAATCGGGAAAAAATCGAGGGATTTGACGGTACCGCAAAAATCGATAAAATCGGATTTTTCCATTAATCGGTAATTTCCAAATAACTATGGGAAATAAGGCAAAATGTACCCCCATCGGGAGAGGTACTGTAACATTTCAGACGGAGGATGGCAACGAGATTCGAGCCACGAATGTTCTACATGTACTAGGGTTGGGGATGAATATATTCTCGGTGTCTCAACTTCAGAACAAGGGCTATGACGTATACTTTATTCAAGATAAGGTGTATGTCAAACACCCTAACTAGAGAAAAAAGGCACAAATCAGAGTAAGGAGTCACAAGCTGTATAAGCTCTAGCTTGAATCCCCGGTGGCCTTGATCGACAGTACAGACGATAGAGATCTAAATGAGTTATGGGCCATGGCACAAAAGGATGGGGCATCTACATCATGGCGCCTTGGGGATTCTCAAAAATATTGTCATAGGAGCTCCTGAGCTCAGCACAAAGAAATACAAAGTTTGCAGGGGATGCGTACTAGGGAAGTATGCTAAGGCAACATTTCCAAGAAGTAGCAGCAGAGTCAAAGGTGTATTAGAGTTAATACACTCTGACATTTGCGGTCCGATGTCCACAACAACTCTCATTGGGGCAAAGTATTTTGCCACCTTCATTGATGATTATTCCAGGAAAATTTGGATCTATTTTCTAAAGACCAAATATTAAGTCTTTAGTAGTTTTAAAGATTTCAAAGCATTGGTGGAGAACTCTATAGGAAAGAATATCAAGAAGTTGAGGTCAGATAACAGTGGAGAATATATCGATAAAGACTTCACCAATTTCTGTGCACAGGAAGGCATCAAGAGAGAATGCACAACTCCTTACAATCCAGAACAAAATGTAGTTGCAGAATGGAAGAATCAGACCATAATAGAAGCTGCAAGGGCAATGTTGTACGACCAGGAGATGCCCAAATTCTTATGGGCAAAGGCCTGCAACACAACAGTTTATATTCAGAACAAAGTTCTCAATAGAGCTTTGGGGAAGGTTACTCCCGAAAGTGTGTTCACAGGTAGTAAGCCAGAAGTGAGCCACATCAGGATGTTCGGCAGCATAGCATACTGCCACGTTCCAGAGGTAAAGAGGAAGAAGCTGGATCAAAGTGCAGAAAAGGGTTTTCTGACGGGCTACAGTGAGAATCCAAAGGCATACCGCGTCTATATTCCAGAGAGCAGGAAAGTCGTGGTAAGAAGTGATGTAAAATTCTTGGAGGAGAAAGCCTTTAGGAAATCTCGAGAGATGGCCACAAATACGCAGATTGAGGAGGATCCACTGGTACAGCCTCAACAAACTATGGAGGAGAGGTCTAGTGCCTCTCCAAGGCATAATATTTTTGAGGGAAGCTCCTTCGACGAAGAACAAGAGGAAGAGCAGGTGAGTCCGCCCACCACTGATGGGAGACCAGGCAAATAACTCCAACAGATTCTTAGAGATGCAGAAGGATTTGTCGGAGCACCTAGAGAAGGGAAGAGGATAAGGAAAGAACTTGACAGATATCAGGCACTGGTAGCTCAGGTTGGAGAACCTTCTACCTATCGGGAAGCAGCTTAGCATCACATATGGGTAGATGCCATGGTGGAGGAGTATAGGTCCATCATGAGAAATGATGTTTGGGAAGTAGTCCATAGACCACGAAACAAATCTGTTGTAGGATCCAGATGGATCTACAAGATCAAATATGCTGCAGATGGCAGCATAGAGAAATTCAAGGCAAGATTTGTAGCAAAGGGGTATGCGCAGAAAGAAGGCATTGACTATGAAGAAACCTTTGCTCCAGTAGCACGATACACTTCTATTAGATCCATCATCTCTCTAGCAGCACATATGAGATGGGAGATTCACCAGATGGATGTCAAGATTGCGTTCTTGAACGGTGTGATAGGGGAAGAAGTGTACATAGAGCAGCCAGAGGGCTTCGAGACACATGTGCAAAAGACTCATGTTTGCAGTCTTAAGAAAGCCTTGTATGGCTTAAAACAAGCCCCCATGGCATGGTATGGTTGGATTGATGGCTACTTGCAGAAAATGGGGTTCGTCAAGAGTGACGCAGATCCCAACTTATACTACTTAAGAGTAGGAGATGAGCTGCTTATTTTTGTTCTCTATGTAGATGACCTGTTCTTGACTGGGTCATCCAAGCTCATCAAAGACTGCAAGGAGAATCTGGCAACAAAATTCGACATGAAGGACCTGGGGCAGATGCACTATTTTCTTGGTTTAGAAGTTTGGCAGCAGGAAGGGGAAATCTTCCTAGGACAAGGAAGATACACAACAAAAATTCTGAAGAGATTTTAGATGGAAGACTGTAGACCCATGGCCACGCCAATGATTACTAATTGGAAGAAGATAGACACATCAGAGGATGATGAGGTTGATCACACATTGTACGGACAACTCATCGGGTCATTGATGTATTTGGTCAACACGAGACCAGACATTTGTTATGCAATGAATACCCTCAGTTAGTTCATGGTGGAACCAAGTAGGGCTCACTAGGCAACAGCCAAACATATTCTCAAATACTTGAGAGGGGCAGTCGAGTATGGGCTAAGGTACACCAAGGGAAATGAGATCAAGTTGAGTGGGTTCGCAGATGTAGATTGGGCTGGAAACACAGTAGATTGGAAAAGTACCAGTGGGTATTGTTTTAGTCTCAGATCAAGAATGATCTCCTGGTGCAACAGGAAACAGGAGTTTGTAGCACTGAGCTCAGTCGAGGTAGAGCACATGGCAGTAAGCATAGCTTCGTGAGAGGCCATATGGGTCTGCAAATTGCTCTTGAACTTACTCAAGAAGCAAATAGAACCGACTGGGATTATGTGCGATAAACGGAGTTGCATTAATCTCTTTGAAAATCCTGTGTTTCATGACCGATCGAAGCACATTGACATTTGGTGTCACTTTATCAAGGACTATGTCCAGAGGGGAGCAGTACAGTTGCGATACACTCCTACAGGTGAACAAGTAGCAGAGAACCTCAAAGGCTCTAAGTAAGATCAAGTTCACTTACTTCAGAGAGAAGATGGGGATGGTTGAGAACCCCTTCCACTAGAGGAGAGGGTGGTCTTCAGAAAAAGAAGGAGCTGTAGTACGGATGTTGTAGTGACAGGGCAACAGTACAGGAAGCAACAATGCAGATGATGTAGAGTCAGAGCAGTACAACGGTATCTTGCTTAAACACTTTCCTTGCTAAGATGGAGTGTTGATTTCTATAGCATCGGAAAGTTTTCTAAGTCTCATTTTTGGTAGAGAGGCTTAAACATCAGTTATCTAGAGAACTCAGAAATCGTTTGTGGAAATTCCACTCGGATATGGCTTTATTAAAATAATTAATTATTTTAATGCAGACCCTAAGTATAATCTTGGGAAATTAAATAATTAAAGAGTATTAATAGAGCAGAGTGTGAATCTTCTAGAAGACGAAGGTCAAGTCATCCTTTAATCTGAGCCATTGATTAAATATATAATCTTGGCTGTTGATTCATCAGTGTAAAGGCTATAAGAAGAGAATTGAGGGCCATTTGGAAATCAAGCCGGGGACACTCTCAGTACCTGAAGGAAATCGATTATGAAGCAAGTGAAATCGATTTCAGTGGGTGAGTTTGTAGAGGTTGGGTTGCAGAAGTAGTAGGAGGGAGAAGTCAGTTATCGGGAAGCAAATCTCAGGAGGGTGAAGGGAAGGGTGAGCTGATTATCAACAAGAACCCCTCCACGCAGAATCACGCAGTCCAGAGAGGGATTGCACAGAGCATTCACGCTGGATGACGCTGAGGGTGAAGGAGGTCACCCATGGGTCCGAAAATTGTTTGGAATGTCTAGAAAATTCAGCCAGGTGTTTGCTAATTTTTCTCTGCTCATCGGACTCCTATATATCTACTTTCCATTTCTAAAGATAAATATAAAACCCTCATCTGCTGCACTGGTTTTCCCACATTGGGTTTTTCCGGGGACAATTGTCCAAAAACATCTGTGTTCATGTGGCTATTTCTATTGTGCTATTGGTGTAAATTATCTTTTTGTTCTTATGCTCTTAATGATAGTGAAGATCTGCAAATGTGTTTATTTCAGAATTTATTGAAGCATCTGTAAATAATTTATCTCATCAGTAGGAGAAATAAACCAAGTATTGCAGAAATATTTTCCTCTTGAAAATTTCGCAGATGCTTCAAGAGAAAGTTATGCCCAATCTCCCACAATGACCTAATTATGGACTAGTTCAGTAGAGCGAACTTGTATGGCATGCCACATGTCACTGTTTCCTCCTTCGGCTTTGAAATTCATACATAGGAAACTACAGTCCGTGTACTTTCAGCCACTTCTTACAAAATTCTAATCCGATGCTCAGATCGAGAGTTATGACGATTTTCCCAAGGTCCCTTTAGATGAAATTTGGGAGCCTACAAAAACTATAACTTCCACAGATCATATCTCCGAAAATATTGCCAACCAAGATCTGAAATTTTTACACGAAGTTCCTCAGGATTTCAGCTTCTCGCGGTAAAAATTTCAGCTTCTGAACTTTTGTCGAAAAAAAGTTATAGCGAAAATGCCACGATGACCTGTTTAGAGTAGTGAAATTCTAGAATCCAAAGCTCTGATACCAAATGTTATGAAACCAACTCCAAAAATAGAAGAAAAGAGAGATCAACGCCTTAGAAATAAGCTACTTTGAGGGGGGCAACCTCCTTTACATTACATAAATGAACAATTATTGTTTAATACAAATGACAAAACCTTCTTCTATATATAGGAGTCCATGGGGTCACAATATAATCCTAGCCGACCTAACAATAATAATGTAAGGGCACAATAACAACAATATGGGGCTTACAAGGGTACAACAATAACAATAAAGGGGCTATACTAACAACAATAAGGGACTACACTCGTAATATAGGGACCTAACAGGCACTATATCACAATGAGAAACATGACACTGTCGTGAAAGAGTAGAGGTCACTGCATCATAAAACCCTTACAGAAATTGAGATATTTTCTAATGGCATCACAACTGAGTATTTTTATGATAAATACTATTGTACTAAGAGTTGAGATATTTACTACTGGCATCACAACTGAGTATTTTTATGATAAACACTTCAGTAGTATGATATGAATGCCAAGTCTGTGAATTAAAATATGTTGTCCAGTATGTCAATGTACTTAGAGTCATTTGAACAACAATATAAATTTGACCTTTCTTTGTATCAGACTTGTATATGTCCTCTGAGACTGAATGCTGTAGTACATATTGTGATGTTATACTTTTTGTTGTGTCAAGGAATATATTTACCAAATAGTGATGTCAACACATTCTACTGATGCCAAATTTCCTTATTTGATGATACCGAGACCATAATACTGAAATGCCATGAACATAAAACTGATCTATAAATCACACTTGGTGATCTATAATTAGATGTGATGCCAAACAGAGTCATACATCTACTATGACTGTGATATGCAGACCATACAGCTGATCTAAGTCGCCATATTCATAACTGTAGAGGTGTCATACTTCTGCAACTGATAAATTGCTTAAGATGAGGCACTGCTTACTAGACTTATTAAAGTGACAGAGGTTGGCTTATCTTCCATTATGGAGCTGTGAAAGTATACACCACAAAATCACTCATACTTCAGAAAAAACTCATCTCAAGTTGTCACTCTGCTCCTTGACGTGGCCAGCTAGGTACATATACATAAATACTTGCTTGAAGTGAGAAGTATCCATAAGGCCGAGGTCTTTATGTGACACAGTTAGGTTTCGAATTTAGAATAGGTCTGAGATCATTAACAACCATTTCTACACAATTTTGATAAAGCTCAGAATGTGCTTCAAGTTCCCTAGTAGCTTTAGAAAGAATGGCATTGCCTCCTATAGGCATCAAACATCATAATTCAAAACTATTATATCGGATAAACATATTATAGTTGGAACAGAGCTGGCAAGTCTTTACAGGGTGCCATAAAACTTGTTAGAGCTATGAAGCTCCCAATGCTTGCAGAACGGTTTAATACTATACTGGAGGAGAAGATACTTCAAAAATATGGAAACAATCTCTTGTAGGAGATTAACTTCGGAGGCACAAGGCATGGACACTCTAATTTCCATTGGTGTCAAACAAGTTTCTTACAAGGAAAACCTTGGTGATAGCCTCACTCTTCCTAATTGTCAAGTCGAACCAAAGCATTCCACTCCAGTGAATTGAAGTAGATACCACAAAAGCTATCGCAATGGGCTGTGATGCTTCAGCACAAAGTGGAAATTTAAAGAGTGGTGATGCTGAGGTCCAGCCTGCGAGTCACAATTACTCTATACAAAAGCTAGTTAACCCTTTTTCTAAGGCATCCAATACTTCTGTAAAACAAGTTGTACAATGCAATGCATCTTTACTGAGTTCAATCAAGCAAATGAAGACTGACACAGAAAACAAGGTCAGGTTCCTTGCCACAGAAACCAGCAGAGGATGCTGTACCTAACAAAGAGATATTATACACAGTGATACCATAAGCAGACGATGCCATACATGACACAGAGACGCCATATGATACATACAGTGAAGCGATAGCCAACCAATGCGAGATCACAGAGGTCGAAACCATGTGCCATTACATTGAGATCGAGACCATATGTTATAGCAGTCACACAGATCATATGCAATTAGAGTGCTACCTGAGAGCGAGATCACAAGGCGAGAGTCTTGTGGCAAGAGTTGTAGAAATTTGACCAACCCCGGTTTTCAGTTTATCCTTATTTCTCCCGTAAAGTTAAATGCCCATTCCCATAGCCATATATTCAACAAGATGGAAAAATAAATATTTTCTGAAAACACAAATTCTGAAAATTTCACAGAGTTGAGATGTAGAAATAAAAACTCAGAAAAATAAATCAACCACATAGAGAATTTTGACACGCTGATTTTTGGTCAATATGACCCTGGAAAAACCTCCTACAACTCTTGGAGAAAACCAGTTCGAAAGCTTCTCTTTATTTTTGAATATGCTTTTACAGTGAACAGTAAAACATAGAAAAAATTACAGCAAATACAAAACCCACTTATCTCGATTTCCGTGTCAACCTCCAACCTTGAAAATCGTGCCAACAACGAAACAGAAATTTACAGAAAAATTGCAGCATTAAATGCTACACTTTCAGCTTCGAAAAATGTGCCAGAATCTGCCTATATGGATTGTACAGAAATGTATAGCAGCCTCTCCTCGATTTTCGAGCCCTGAAATAGCCTCGAAATTCATGCCCTTTGTTGTTGAAAACTGCTCCTCGAAATCTGCACTGTACCTTGCCTTGAAATGCGTGCAATCTTACTGTACAAATTTTCTGTCTAGGTAAAGGTGCCAATAAATGTTGCTGTACAAAAACACTGCCTTGGGAAATGTGCCCTCCTCCTGTACAAATTTTCTGTGTAGTTATTGCTACTCAGAAATTTCTCTTCTGCTTTCTCTCCTCCTCTCTCAATCTGCTCATGAAAGAATGAATGACCTTCTCCCTCCTTTAACCTAACCCTAAGTGACTTTTGGGGAATCCCTAAATCTAATGACTGAGATAGCTTTAGATCTAGGGCTGAGATTAAATGCTCATTTAAATCTCATTTTCTATTTTGTAATTCACCCCACTTTAATAAAGACCCACTTAGTCATTTATTTCCAAAGTCACTTTTCCCTTTCTAATTTCGCATTGAGTTTATTAAAGTCACTTTAAAATTAGACTTGGTAACTTTATCACTTAAAGTCACTTTTAAATTAGATTTGACTTTATAACTTTATAAAGTCACTTTAGGAGAAAAATTAAATTCTTTTGGACACTTTTCCCTAGGCCAAAGATCAAAGCCTTAAGGAACCGCCTGTCCTTCGGTAACCAAATTTCAACACTCTCTCTTACCGAGGAAGGTGTTCCTCACCACACCCATCATGCCTCTGAAGTAGACATGCTTACCTCGTGGTAAGGCTTTTTAAGAATATCTGCAACCTGCTCATCAGTGGGAATATACTCAAGCTTCACAGCTCCCTTTTGAACATAGTCTCTAATGAAGTGATATTTGATGCCGATATGATTTGACCTGTCATGAAATAATGGATTCTCCGTGAGTTTAATGGAACTCTGATTATCACAGTAAATCACTGAAGGTCTCAACGACTGACCAAAAAAGCCAAACAACATCTTGCGAAGCCATATGGCCTCACAACTAGCTAGACTGGCTGCCATGTACTCTGCTTCCGCTGAACTCAATGCTATTGACTGCTGCTTTCGGCTGAACCATGACACCATTGCCGAACCCAACTCAAAACAACACCCTGAAGTGCTCTTCCTATCAGAAGCACAATCTGCCCAATCAAAATCAGTGTAACTTGCCAATCTCACTCCATCCCCCTGCCTATAATCCAGACCATAATCCACTGTCCCCTGCAAGTATCGCAAAATGTGTTTTGCAGCAACCCAGTGCACCCGCCAGGGCTCATACATGAAGTGGCTCATCGTGTTGACTGCAAAACAAATATCTGGTCTAGTGTTGACCAAACACATCAAGGAACCAATCAGCTGTCTATACAAAGTGGGATCCACCAACTCGGAATCTGAAGCATGAAGCTTCTTCCAGTTGGTGATCATCGGTGTCGACATGGGTCTACAATCCTCCATGTGGAATCTGCCAAGGATGTCCACAATATACTTCCCTTGCCCCAGGAAGAAATGCTCCTCCTCCTGCCACACCTCCAAAACCCAAAAAGTAATGCATCAAGCCAATGTCCTTCATCTCAAACTCCAACGCAAGATCTCTCTTGCAGTGCTCTATGAGTCTCTCTGCACCCGTAATGACTAAGTCGTCCACATACAACACCAGAATGAGAGGCTCCTCACCTATCACAATGAAGTATAGGTTCGGATCTGCATCACTCTTTGTGAAACCCATCACCTGCAAGTATGTATCTTTTCTGGAGTACCAAGCTCTAGGAGCTTGCTTCAAGCCATAAAGGGCCTTCTTCAGTCTACACACATGGGATTCCTTCCCATGCACCTCAAAGCCCTGTGGTTGCTCAATGTACACCTCCTCCTGTATGAAGCCATTGAGAAATGTGGTCTTCACATCCATCTGGTGGATCTTCCAACCCACCTCTGCTGCTATTGATACGATGGAGCGAATCGAAGTATATCGAGCCATGGGAGCGAAGGTCTCTTTATAATCTACTCCCTCTACCTGGGAGAACCCTCTAGCCACAAACCTTGCTTTGAATTTCTCAATGTTGCCATCTGCGGCATGCTTTACTTTGTAAAGCCATCTAGAAGTAACCATGGATTTGCCCTTAGGCCTCGGCATCACCTCCCAAACATCATTCTTCATGATAGAAGAATACTCCTCCTGCATGGCCTCTCTCTAGACCTGCTGGCTAGCTGCCTCTTCATAGCTAGAAGGCTCAGAGTTAATGATGTTGGCAACCATTGCCATATAGCTACAGAACCTATCAGGTGGTCTGCTCTCTCTGACCGGCCTCTTTGGCCCAGCGACAGATGTGGCCTCTCTCAAGGTATCTTGAAGCCACTTGGGCTTCCTCTTCCCTGAGCACATTTCTCCCACCGGAGAATGAAACTCCTCCTCTTCATCATCAAGAGCCTGAAAACCTGGCTATCTGTTTGCTGTCCTCCTGCCTGAACTTGAACCTGTAGATGCTAAAGTACCGTGTGAACTGTCCATCAGTGGACTCCTTAGTGAACTGCTCTGCAGACTGCTCTGCATGCTGCCCGAAGCACGACCCCTCTGACTCTGTGAGCCACTACTCATTGACGGACCTGACACCGTAATCGATGTACCTCCGGATCCTGCTGATCCCTACCCACTGGATCCCTGTGCCTGACTCAGTTGCTCCTGAGGGTCTGGTCGATCTAGATACTCTATCTCCTGTGACCTCCTGAAAGCCCTGCCCTCCTCGAATTTCACATCCCGCATGACAACAACTCTCCTCTTTGCAGGAATATAAATCCGAAAGGCTTTTGAGGTCTCACTGTAGCCCACAAAGACACCCTTCTTTGCGGTGGGATCTAGCTTGGTCCTCTTTTCCTTGGGTATGTAGGAGTATGCAATGCACCCAAAGATACGAAGATGACCAACATCAGGGTTCTTCCCAGAAAAAGCCTCCTCTGGAGTCACATGCCCCAAGGCACGATGCAGACTCCTGTTCTGCAAATATATAGCTGTGTTGCAGGCCTCTGCTCACAAAAACAATGGTAACCCCTGATCATGTAAAATGGCTTTGGCAGCCCCAATGATGAATCTGTTCTTCCTCTCCGCAACCTCGTTCTTTTGGGGGTTGTAAAGAACTGTGAACTCTCTCCTAATGCCTGCCTCTGCGCAATACTCAACAAACTCACCAAGGGTGTACTCTCCTCCATTGTCCGACCTCAGGGACTTGATCTTCCGACCTGTCTGAGTCTCCACAAGAGCTGTGAACTCCTGAAACCGCTTGAAGACCTCACTCTTGGTCTTCAAGAAATAAATCTAGGTCCTCCAAGAGGGATCATCAATGAATAAAACATAATACTCATAGGCACTCAAGGAAACATGAGACATCCGACTGCTCACGTCGGAATGAATCAAATCAAGTATCCCAGTCGATCTGCTGTCACTACTGGGAAAAGAGGATTTGGCAAAATTGCCCATAGCACATCCTCTACATGTATCAAAGTGATCAGTACGGAAATCTGTCACACTTGTAGTGATCTCCCGCAATGTCCTCAAGGCTCCATGATACATGTGTCCTATCCTGCGGTGCCAAATCTTGCACAACTCTAAATTGCTAGCTCTGCTGTTGGTACTACTGCTCAATGCCAAAAGGGGCTGAAATGCAAACTTGTACACCTTTTCATGGCGTATACCAATCACTCTAGCTGACTCAGCTGGAGCGCCCTTGGGATATATCAACACCTGTCCTCTCCTGAATAATCTCATATCCTCTGTCCTCCAACACTGAGAAGGATATGAGGTTCTTCCTCATCCCTAGCACATATAAAACATCTGACACTTTCAAGGGAGGTTTGGGTTCCCTATCAAATGTTAATGTCCCCACACCGACTGCTCTAACAACGCTGTCATCTCCGAGTACTACCTCTATATCAGTGCCACTCTCTGAAAGCTCTGAGAAGCACTCACGGACTCCTGTCATATGACGTGAAGCCCCATTGTCAACATACTAGATACCTGAAGATGCTTCGCTAGTGGAGGAAAATGCACACTCCCTCTCAACCTCCGTGGTAGGTGATCCTACACTAGTGGACTCACAAGCAATGAACCCGAACTCCTGGTCAAAGCTATTTGAAAAGTCTTCTATCTCTGCTGATGCTGCCATGCTCTGGTTCTTCCCCTTCTTCTTCTTCTCCGAGCACACAACTGCATAGTGTCCCATCTTCTGACAATTCCAACACTTCACCTTGGAATAGACCTTCTGCGTGTTTCCCTGTTTACCTTTACCTTTGCTTTTACCCCCACCAACACTTGTGGAAGCTTGCTTCTTTCCGTTGCCTTTCTTGCCTCCTACCAACAGTGCTACATTTTCATCTTGCTTAATTGGTTTGGTTGCCCCAAGCTGGCTCTTTTTGATTTCTGTCTATATGCAATCATCCTAGAACCTCTCCCAAGTGGGAAGGGTCTCACGTGCACAAACCCCATCAACAAAGTTCAGCTATGAACTGGGAAGGCCATTCACTATAATCCGCACCAACTCAGTGGGTGGAATGACCTCTCCAATTGCTGCCAATGCATCTTTCACATTAGTAATCTTTGTGAGATATCTAGCTGCACTATCAGTGTTATCCATCTTAATGCTCTTTAGCTTCTCCCTTAGGACCATTTTCCTGTTCTCATTGGTACTTTGGTAGAGATTGGTCAATGCTGTCCACATCTTATGAGCAATATCTCTTTCCTCTCACATGAGGAATGCAATGGTCTTTGATTCCATCTAGAATCAGTTTTTACCCTTGTTATTCTTTTTATTAAACACTGTCAACTCATCAGGGTCAGCAGACACATTAACAGGGTGCTGTGCGGTATGCACCATGATATCCCAGACTTTTGCCTCCTCAAAGATGCTTTGCATTCTCTCCTTCCAAACACTGTAGTTACTATGCCCATCTAACCTATCCTCCACCCTCAAGCCCAAAGGCATGCTTGTTGTCCTAATAAACTGAAAATAACATTGCTGTAGTAAAGGTACTATTTTCTATGTAAAAAATCAGCTTGCTGTAATTTTTCTTTTTGCTGTCCCAAACTTCACTTTTCAGCAAACAGGCTCTAATACTATGTAGAAATTTGATAACCAACCCCGGTTTTCAGTTTCTCCTTATTTCTTCCATAAAGTTAAATGCCCATTCCCATAGCCATACGTTCAACAAGTTGGAAAAAATAAATATTTTCTGAAAACACAAATTCTGGAAATTTCACAGTGCTGAAATGCAGAAATAAAAACTCAGAAAAATAAATCAGCCACACAGAATTTTGACATGTTGATTTTTGGTCAATATGACCCTGGAAAAACCCCCTACAACTCTTGGGGAAAACCAGTTCGAAAACTTCTCTTTATTTCTGAATATGCTTTTACAGTGAACAGTAAAACACATAAAAAATTACAGCAAATACAATACCCACTTATCTCGATTTCCGTGTCAACCTCCAACCTTGAAAATCGTGCCAACAACAAAACATAAATTTATAGAAAAATTACAGCATTAAATGCTGTACTTGCAGTCTCGAAAAATGTGCCAAAATCTGCCTATATGGACTATACGGATTCTGTACAGAAATGTACAACAGCCTCTCTTCGATTTTAGAGCCCTGAAACAGCTTTGAAATTCTTGCCATTTGCTACTGAAAACTGCTCCTCAAAATTTGCGCTATACCTTGCCTTGAAATGCGTGCAATCTTACTGTACAAATTTTTTGTCTTGGTAAATGTGCCAATAAATGTTGCTGTATGGAAATGTTGCCTTGAGAAATGTGCCCTCCTGCTGTACGAATTTTCTGTGTAGCTATTGCTGCTCTACTTCCACTCAGAAATTTCTCTTCAGCTTTCTCTCATTTCTCAATCTGCTCATGAAAGAATGAATGACCTTTTCCCTCCTTTTCCTCCTTTAACCTAGCCCTAAGTAACTATTGGGGAATCTCTAAATCTAATGGCTGAGATAGCTTTAGATCTGGGGCTGAGATTAAATGCTCATTTAAATCTCACTTTCTATTTTTTAATTCACCCCACTTTAATAAAGACCCTTAGTATTTATTTCCAAAAGTCACTTTCCTTTCTAATTTCACATTGACTTTATTAAAGTCACTTTAAAATTAGACCAATGACTTATCATTTAAGTCACTTTTAAATCAGATTTGACTTAATAACTTTATGAGTCACTTTAGGAGAAAAATTAAATTCTTTTGGACAATTTTCCCTAGGCCAAAGATCAAAGCCTTAGGGAACCACCTGTCCTTCGGTAACCAAATTTCAACAAGAGTGCGAGTCCTGTAGCGAGTTATAGTGCCTCAGACATTCAGACATGTGAGAGAGAATACCTTATCAGTGAGTTTATATAATGTGTAAGAGCTATCATGAGACCATACGTGAAGAAGATCTTATCCTTTGTCATGCGAGGATAAGCCTCTGAGGCAAGCCATAAATTCTGTGCTAACCAAGTAGCGAAATCTGCCTCAGTATAGTGCTGTAGAGAATCTGTTCATCTGTAATTATATGACTGATCTGTCTAACTCTAGCTTGGGCTTGACTTCTCTTGGCTCTGATACCATGTTAATTTTGAGTTAACATGTTCTTTGCATAGGATAGTTACTTAAGGAAATCAAACTAGCCCAATTTTCATTATCAATTATGAGAATAACTGAAGAAAGAACATGAACAAAAAAGTGCAAAAGACAAGCCAAGACGAGAGAACACAAAATATGGCTCAAGCCAGGGAAAAACCCTTGATCAATTCATCTTATTGTTAATATCAAATGTTCAGCAGAGAGAGAAAGTCCAATGATAAGAGACAAAATGCCTTGCCAATTTGAGGATCCAGAATGAATGTCTTTGAACAAGTGAGTAGCCCAAAACTGTAATGATATCATTTTGTCAACAATGGTAAGTTAGGGTTTCTTACAGTTCACCCTTGTTCCATCCAATTGACATAGAAACCCACCTTTCATCTGAGGCTACCCTTTTCAAGCAAGAGGCTGTCCATAGGTGGCTGATTTGACCCTTTTGTGACTGATCTGGCCCTTCTCGGCCTCAGAAACATGCCTGCGGACTTTACCAGATCCATAATTTACTCATACAAATAGTCCTCAAAGCCCACAACTGATTATCTGAGGGAAATTGGCCCTTATACAGAGAATAACCCAAAGACAAAATGCCCCTCTAACTTGCGGCTGTCTTGCTTGGAGAGACATGGCTCTAGAGCAGAAGATAAACCACAAACAAACCTTCGACCTCCTCCAAGACCACGACTGCCTCAGACATAATTTCCAGCAAGTTGATGTGTCCAAAATGAGGGAGAGGGCTCTTCTATATAAATTATATATAATTCGTTGGGGTTGAAGAGATGTGACTCTTAGGCTTATTAAGCCAACATATAAGTGAGGCCGACCTTGTTAATTTTCGTGTGGGAGAATAAATTCAAAATCCCACTTCTACTTGTCCAAATTTGATGATCTTTAGATCGATTTTGGTCTTCTTGAAAAGAGGAATTCAATGCTGCAATTATCATTCCCAAAGGAGCTACCCAAAGTGGAATTTGGCCCTAGTTGCCAATTTTAATAGTGTGCCACTTAGGATGTTTGAGAATGCAATTGATTCAGATTCAGATGGTGACATGATTGATCCTAATTTATTCATGCAACAACTGGATTTATTCGGTTGTAGACTTTAGTTTGTTTTGAATCTTGATATATGATATATTAGACTTTGAATCTTAATGTATAAGGCTTGACTTTTATTTCAATATTCAGTATTCACAATTGGAACTCCAATATGGTTTAAACTTTTATTTTCATTGTACAATGTTACAGCTACATATATGATTGTATCATGCATTCTGTTTTAAATGTGTTTCAGTTATATGATTTATCGATTTATCCTTCATGATGTAAATGGTATATAATGATAAAGAATTTCAATGATATATTTATAATTTTTTAGTATTTTACTATTTTTGTCGGGGTGCCTCGTGTTAAAGACTCCGACGTCCCCCCACGTTTCCTAAAAAATGTTCGGGAGCGTTTGCATAGGCCGCTCTTGCGTTTCCCCGCTCCCTTGTCCCCACGTCCCAGAAAATTTGTGGAACTATTCTAAATACGTGATATATATATATATATATATATATAGAGAGAGAGAGAGAGAGAGAGAGAGAGAGAGAGAGAGTAATAATTGATGGATGACTTTTACAATGCTCGTGCTCGACTTAAATATGGTCTAGGGCACCTTTTCCTAAACAATCATGAGCCAAAGTCATGACTTTTTAATTTTGACTAATTATTATTCTTTTATAACAATATCATCTTCTGCATATGGTTGTAGTGCCTGCAAATGCAGATTCTCTATATAAGTGATGAAGGAGATTTTTTCAAAGATCTTAGCCTTGAGAAATGTGCCCTCCTGCTGTACGAATTTTCTGTGTAGCTATTGCTGCTCTACTTCCACTCAGAAATTTCTCTTCAGCTTTCTCTCATTTCTCAATCTGCTCATGAAAGAATGAATGACCTTTTCCCTCCTTTTCCTCCTTTAACCTAGCCCTAAGTAACTATTGGGGAATCTCTAAATCTAATGGCTGAGATAGCTTTAGATCTGGGGCTGAGATTAAATGCTCATTTAAATCTCACTTTCTATTTTTTAATTCACCCCACTTTAATAAAGACCCACTTAGTCATTTATTTCCAAAGTCACTTTTCCCTTTCTAATTTCACATTGACTTTATTAAAGTCACTTTAAAATTAGACTTAGTAACTTTATCATTTAAAGTCACTTTTAAATCAGATTTGACTTAATAACTTTATAAGGTCACTTTAGGAGAAAAATTAAATTCTTTTGGACAATTTTCCCTAGGCCAAAGATCAAAGCCTTAGGGAACCACCTGTCCTTCGGTAACCAAATTTCAACAAGAGTGCGAGTCCTGTAGCGAGTTATAGTGCCTCAGACATTCAGACATGTGAGAGAGAATACCTTATCAGTGAGTTTATATAATGTGTAAGAGCTATCATGAGACCATACGTGAAGAAGATCTTATCCTTTGTCATGCGAGGATAAGCCTCTGAGGCAAGCCATAAATTCTGTGCTAACCAAGTAGCGAAATCTGCCTCAGTATAGTGCTGTAGAGAATCTGTTCATCTGTAATTATATGACTGATCTGTCTAACTCTAGCTTGGGCTTGACTTCTCTTGGCTCTGATACCATGTTAATTTTGAGTTAACATGTTCTTTGCATAGGATAGTTACTTAAGGAAATCAAACTAGCCCAATTTTCATTATCAATTATGAGAATAACTGAAGAAAGAACATGAACAAAAAAGTGCAAAAGACAAGCCAAGACGAGAGAACACAAAATATGGCTCAAGCCAGGGAAAAACCCTTGATCAATTCATCTTATTGTTAATATCAAATGTTCAGCAGAGAGAGAAAGTCCAATGATAAGAGACAAAATGCCTTGCCAATTTGAGGATCCAGAATGAATGTCTTTGAACAAGTGAGTAGCCCAAAACTGTAATGATATCATTTTGTCAACAATGGTAAGTTAGGGTTTCTTACAGTTCACCCTTGTTCCATCCAATTGACATAGAAACCCACCTTTCATCTGAGGCTACCCTTTTCAAGCAAGAGGCTGTCCATAGGTGGCTGATTTGACCCTTTTGTGACTGATCTGGCCCTTCTCGGCCTCAGAAACATGCCTGCGGACTTTACCAGATCCATAATTTACTCATACAAATAGTCCTCAAAGCCCACAACTGATTATCTGAGGGAAATTGGCCCTTATACAGAGAATAACCCAAAGACAAAATGCCCCTCTAACTTGCGGCTGTCTTGCTTGGAGAGACATGGCTCTAGAGCAGAAGATAAACCACAAACAAACCTTCGACCTCCTCCAAGACCACGACTGCCTCAGACATAATTTCCAGCAAGTTGATGTGTCCAAAATGAGGGAGAGGGCTCTTCTATATAAATTATATATAATTCGTTGGGGTTGAAGAGATGTGACTCTTAGGCTTATTAAGCCAACATATAAGTGAGGCCGACCTTGTTAATTTTCGTGTGGGAGAATAAATTCAAAATCCCACTTCTACTTGTCCAAATTTGATGATCTTTAGATCGATTTTGGTCTTCTTGAAAAGAGGAATTCAATGCTGCAATTATCATTCCCAAAGGAGCTACCCAAAGTGGAATTTGGCCCTAGTTGCCAATTTTAATAGTGTGCCACTTAGGATGTTTGAGAATGCAATTGATTCAGATTCAGATGGTGACATGATTGATCCTAATTTATTCATGCAACAACTGGATTTATTCGGTTGTAGACTTTAGTTTGTTTTGAATCTTGATATATGATATATTAGACTTTGAATCTTAATGTATAAGGCTTGACTTTTATTTCAATATTCAGTATTCACAATTGGAACTCCAATATGGTTTAAACTTTTATTTTCATTGTACAATGTTACAGCTACATATATGATTGTATCATGCATTCTGTTTTAAATGTGTTTCAGTTATATGATTTATCGATTTATCCTTCATGATGTAAATGGTATATAATGATAAAGAATTTCAATGATATATTTATAATTTTTTAGTATTTTACTATTTTTGTCGGGGTGCCTCGTGTTAAAGACTCCGACGTCCCCCCACGTTTCCTAAAAAATGTTCGGGAGCGTTTGCATAGGCCGCTCTTGCGTTTCCCCGCTCCCTTGTCCCCACGTCCCAGAAAATTTGTGGAACTATTCTAAATACGTGATATATATATATATATATATATATAGAGAGAGAGAGAGAGAGAGAGAGAGAGAGAGAGAGAGTAATAATTGATGGATGACTTTTACAATGCTCGTGCTCGACTTAAATATGGTCTAGGGCACCTTTTCCTAAACAATCATGAGCCAAAGTCATGACTTTTTAATTTTGACTAATTATTATTCTTTTATAACAATATCATCTTCTGCATATGGTTGTAGTGCCTGCAAATGTAGATTCTCTATATAAGTGATGAAGGAGATTTTTTCAAAGATCTTAGCCATGCAAACAAATTTCTTTTTGCATGCTCACAAGCAGTCTACAATTTGAATATGCGAAAATCAAGAACATATCATTTGCAATGAAGAGAAATGTATGCAGGCATGATGACCAAGTAACATGAGTTGTTGGAGATGAAAAATATTTTATTGGTGGAACAAAACGGTTTGAACTTGAGTTTCTGACTCTGAGTTCAAACTAGTCGGTTGTGCACTAGAACAAATTCACAAAACTATGCATGCCATGTCTGGAATGACTGAACATTTGGAAATTTTGGTTCACCAAAGCAATGATGTGAGAAATAAATATTATAAAAAGGAATTGATAAATGTAATATTCCTAATTGGCAATTCTGCTAAGTAGAATATTAATTTTTGATATTTTGCGAACTATTACATTTTGACTACGAGGATGTGGGTTTTGGGAGCCCACAATTAGACTTAGGAAACTATAGAGGTCAAAACATTAGGCCAAGGCAAATATTGCGGCTGTAGTGGAGGATGGGGGCCCAATGAGGAGAGATTGCGTCCCACATGTGGTAGCGCAACTCATTGGTACGAGCTAGAGGCGACTCAATTTTGGAGGTGGGGCCCAAGGGAACGTTGGGCAAACTTAGTTAAAAGGAAGCAAGCCGCTCATTTTGGGGCATTCATTCAATCATCCATTTCGACTTTGTCTTTGACAGAGAGCACGCTTGAGCAGGAAGCCAAGTCTGCAAGTGCTGTTTAGCACACCGGGTGTCTTTGAGTGGAGATCCTAGCCTCAGCTTCGGTGGACTTCGAGTGCTAGCCCAAGGGAGGTGTTTTTCCATAGTTGATCATTTCCAGTAGCAGGGACTTCATCCACAACACAGTCAACTCTTCAACAGCACAATGGCTGCACAGTCAGTGAAGGGATCACTCCGGAGGCTAGGGGAGTGAGGAGATTTTGGAGGACACCTGGTGGGGAGGCTTAGAGCTTCCTAATAGGGGTTTTCCAGGCATTTTGGTGGCCTCCAGCAGTAGAATTTCCAGGAGGACTGAATTTCCCAGCAGTTGGGTGAGCCAAGCCCAAGAAGACCAATTTCCAAGGTCAAAACTAGGACAAACCCTTTCTGGGTTTATTGAGGAGAGGCCAAAAGCAATTTGGCAGAATTTTCTGGGTAGAATTAAGGGGCCAAACAAGGATCCCAACTTAGCCAACAACTAGAGGAGCTAGGGGAAAATTGGGTCGAAATTTCGAGCTCAATATTTGGCCAATTTCTTTGTGGGTTATTGTGGGTTTCTTGAGTAGTGTCCGTGGTTGAAATCCCAAAAT
The DNA here is from genome assembly GCA_034641835.2 of Pinus albicaulis. Taxonomy (NCBI): domain Eukaryota; kingdom Viridiplantae; phylum Streptophyta; class Pinopsida; order Pinales; family Pinaceae; genus Pinus; species Pinus albicaulis. The sequence continues at coordinate 1,115,024,421 of CM076575.1, read as the reverse complement.
TTTCTGAGTAGTGTAGCAGGTCCTAGCAACATTTCTTCAGGAGCAACAACAACATTCTGGCCAAGAATTGCGAAAAGCTACAACCACGCAGTGTACATTTATGGGGGAGATTTCAGGCTTGTTCCAAGGCTATCTTTAGCTTGCCTTCAACAAGCTCAGGTGCCTTCATTCCAAAACCTCTGTTGTACACATTTTACTGATATTAATAAAATGGCTCAACAATATTTTATGGCTTCAATGGTGTATTGATATCAGTTTTTGTTTTGCTATTTTCCTAATATCTTTTACCCTGTTATTATTGTAATTTACCAATTAGAAATATTACAGTGGTATCAAAGCCATGATCTTGGCTAGCTATGGGGTAACCAAATTGTTAAATTTGGACAACTAGGTCCAAACTCCATATTGTGATGCTCAGATGAAGATTCCAATATTTGTATTGGATTCCTCTTTCGGAGAGGTGTAAAATCGATATAAAATTGATTTTAATCTGATGAGCAGAACATTTATTTTGAATTTATTATTTATAATAAATTTAAGTGCAGGTCGGCCTTAAGGTTTTACACCCCCAACGGATGTGTCACACACCTCAATGATGGATATAAATACAGTCAACGTTGGAGAGCATTTCACTCACTCAACATCACACATCTTCTCCTCTGATTATCTACGAGCATCTGAGAACCAGTTTCATCTCCCACGTGAGAAGAAGGACGAAATCTACTGCAGCAAAAGGACGAAATTTACCGCAGCAAATTTTTTGCAGTTAGGGTTTCTGGGGAAGTTTGACCAGCATTGACTTTGGTCAACGCATGGTCCGTTTGAGCTGAAATTTTGTGGAGAGTTCGATTTTTGAAGGCCGTACTCATTGGCACAAAAATCGAGGTCAAAAGGTTGACCGAAGTTGGAGCTGCGTTGACTTTATTGTTGCTGCCCTGCATTGACTTTTTCTGGACTGCGTTGACTTTTCTGGGGTTGACTTTGAGTTGACTGGATAATTGATTTGAGGACTGTTGTGACACATTTTGGGTTGGCCGACCAAGAAGACTTTGCTGGTTGAAGCATCCCACTGACTGCCGTAACGCACCAACACATTCTCCTGTTTCTGGTTTGTCTTCTATAGATCCACTGGTATGTTTTATCAACATTTTATTTAACTATTTTTGTGATTGCTGTTATAAAAGTAAAATTGCATCAAGTATAGAACATCTACAAAAATTTACATGGTATCAGAGGTGAGGTGAAGACAAGCCCTAACTTATAGCAATCACTAATTGAGAAAAATGAGTTCCACAAGTTATGGCTTCAAGGAGGATGACAAGCTGACTGGAAGAGATGACTTCCATGCTTGGAAGATGATATTAGATCTCAAATTGGAAGACCATGATCTCATGGACTATGTACTGGGTAAGATATAAGAACCTCCATCCACTGCTACTGCTGCTGCTAAAACCAAGTATAAGAAGGGGGAGATCAAAGCAATGCTAATGATCAGAGAATCCATACATAAAAGTCTGGTTGCCTACATATTTGAGCTAGGCACATCCAAAGAGATGTATGCTAAGCTGATACAAATGTTCAAAGTAAACAATGCAAACTAGGTGCTATTCTTCAAGAATCAATTGAAGAATCTGAAGAAAGGCATGGATGAGTCTGTCCAAACATACTTTCTGAAACTGACCGAGATCAGGAACAATTTGCTGGCTATTGGGGAGACAATAACTGATCGTGAGATGGTACTCACCGCACTTGGAGGGCTCCCATATGAATGGAAAGTATTCAACACTACCATTCTCAATAATAATACAGTTCCTAACTTTGACGAGCTACTGTCAAGATGCATGCAAGAAGAGACAAGAATGAAGGAATACGAAAATGACAGAAATGCTGCCTACCATGCTCATTCTAGAAATAAGAACTCTGGTGGTCTCAAGGACAAGTCCTACATTTGCAGGATGTACTCTATGTACCAAAATTGAAGAAGAACCTTGTGTCTATATCAGCCATGGAAGACAAAGGTTTCAATGTGGCATTCATTGATGGAAAGGTGCGCATGTGGAAAAAGAATCTCGAGGAAGCTATCGTGATTGGTTTTAGAGTTGGAACACTCTACCAGGTTGAAGGAAGTCCACTGGGAGCTATGACATGTGATACTATCCGACAAACTGAACTATGGCACCAGAGGTTTGGACACCTTCATTACAAGGCCCTTCCCGAAGCAAGGAAGGTGGTGACAGGGATGCCTGATTTTGGAAATAATCATGGAGGTGTATGTAAGGGTTGTGTCGAAGGAAAGCATACAAGGGGACCTTTCCCCTCAAGTGCCACAAAGACATCTGATATTTTGCAACTGGTCCATTTTGATCTATCTGGTATGCTCCCCGTGACATCCCTGGGAGGATGTTCTTACTATATGACATTCACTAATGACTTCTCCCGCAAAACTTGGATATACTTCTTGAAGAAGAAGGATGAGGATTTCATGTGGTTCCGTACCTTCATAGCCTTGGTGGAAAATATGATAGGGAAGAAGATTGTAATATTCCCAATTAGCTTTGCTAATTGGAATATTTCATTTTTGTTTAATTTTGCCGCTTTAGCTAGAAATAATAAATAAAGTGAGAAATAAGAGGGGTCACCTCACTTTAGTCACCTCACTTTATAAAATAAAGTGTTTTTCCTAGTGGATTGACGTTATAACTTAGAGAGGGGGCCTTGGGGGTCCACATGAGTATGAGGGGAGGCCTCACGCTGACCCAAGGTTAACTGCGCAGGCCAAGGAGAGTGAAGGACGCAGTCAAGGTTTTGGAGGGAGTTTAGCACTATAAAAGGTGGGGTTCTCACCTCATTTGGGGTTGTTGATTTGATATTGATATTGAGAGCTAGACTTCTGTCTACTTCAGCACGCCGGTTGTTTAGTCGGTCTGCAGCACTGTTTAGTGCAAACTGAGTGTCTCCGGTCGGAGATCTCACCCTTAGCCTCGGGGGACTTCGAGTGCCTGCCCAAAGAAGTTATTTCCCCGAGCATCATCCTTCGGTTTCGGTGGTAATTTGCGGTAGTTTCTGGTTCGGGTGGAGATTTGGAAGGGGGAGATACCCCCTTACGGAGGCTGCGCGAGATCGAGAGAGATAGGGCGCGAGATACGGGGAGATAGGGCCTTGGTCTGGATAGGGAAGGACTTCCGAGATCCAGATCCGAACGGAGAGGGAGCGCGAGATACGGGCGAGAGAGGGAGCAGCAGTCCAACGAGATCCGGTGAGCCTCGGATGCGGACGGGGAGGGGACGCGAGATCCGGTAGATCTAGCTACGGAGGCCATGGTACGAAGAAATGGGGCCTTGAGATGCGGATAGGGAGGATTCGGATCCGACGAATCCCGAGCGAGAGGGCCCCTTGAATGCAGAGGCGAGAGAGAATTGTGAGAGATCGATCGGGAAGGGACGCAGATCTGATGAGCAGGGTCTTTGTGTGGGGTTTTAGCAGCGTTTTTTAGTGTTTCCAGCCCTGAGGAGTTGGTCATCTCATCTGGAGGACTTGTGGTTGGATTCACCCCTTCTTGCCAGCGTTTCATCTGTCTTCTGCGCTGTCACTAGCAGAGACAGCGTTTTCACTGGTGAGGGCTTGATTGGTGGTGGAGTATCAGTTTCACCTTTTCTGGGGTTTGTCTGGAGGATTGAGATCAGCCATCTATCTAGTTCCCAGCTTATAGTTCCAGTACATTGCAGCAGCAGTTCTTCATAGCAGATTCTTCAGCCAGCTAGGACGCTGTCCTTCTTTGCAGCCATTATTTATTCTGAGAGGGCCTCCACTTGCCTAGGGCAGGGATAGGTGCACTCCTTCTGATTATCTTGTACTCCTATATATGTATTCTCAGATTAATAAAATGGCTCAGTGTTCGGCATTCTATGTGTGCACGTTCCATGATGCAGTTTCAGCATTTTGTTTTATATATACATCGGCATATTTACGTATGTGCGGATTTATTCCCCTTTGGGGATATTACAAAATCAGATTTTGAGGACTGACAATGGCATTGAATATGAGTCAAATGAGTTCAAAGACTTTTGCAGAGAAGCTGGCATTAAGAGGGAGACTACCACTGCATATACTCCTGAGCAGAATGATGTTGCTGAACGCAAGAATAGGACTATTGTGGAAGCTGCTCGTGCCATGCTATGTGACCGGGGTCTACCGAAGTTTCTGTGGGGAGAAGCTGCAAATACTGCTGTGTACATTCAAAACCGATGCCCTCATTCCGCTCTGGACTCCAAAACTCCCGAAGAGGTTTTCACTGGTAAGAAACCTGATGTCTCACATTTTAGAATTTTTGGATGTCTTGTTTATTTTCATGTGCCAAAAGAAAAGAGAAGTAAGCTGGATGCTTCTGGGAAGAAAGGAATGTTTGTGGGCTACAGCGAAACCTCTAAGGCCTATAGAGTCTATGTACCTGGTCAAAAGGAAGTAGAGATATGCCATGATGTCACTTTTGACGAAGATGCTTCCCTGAAGAAAGTAGTAGATCTTCCGAGATCTGAGGAAAATCATGAAGCAAGGCCTGGAAATCAAGAAGAACCGCAGGATGAGACAATCCCTGATGTTGAAGGACCAATGGACCCAATCGATCCATCTCCTTCACTGAGAAAGAGACCATCATGGCTCAGGGACACTCTCGAAGATGCTAAGGGACATGTTGCCCCGAGGAGGACATTCCGGGAAAGCAAGAAGCCGTGTAGATACGAAGGGTATCTGGCTGCCATGAGTACTATTGTACAATCTGAACCTGGATCTTTTGAGGAAGCCGTAAAGCATCAAGTTTGGAAGGATGCTATGCACGAAGAATATGAGTCCATAATGAAGAATGATGTCTGGGATGTGGTTCCAAGACCAAAGGACAAATCAGTTGTCACCACGAAATGGCTCTACAAGATCAAGCATGGATCTGATGGAAGTGCTGAAAAGTTCAAGGCAAGATTTGTTGCCCGTGGCTTCTCTCAAAAGGAAGGAATAGATTATGATGACATATTTGCACGTGTGGCACGATATACCACCATTCGATCAATCATAGCCCTTGCTGCTACGCAAGGATGGAGTCTTCATCAGATGGATGTCAAGACCGCTTTTCTGCATGGTGCAATAAAAGAAGAGGTGTATGTAGAAAAACCTCTGGGGTTTGAAGTCCAGGATCGGGACACTCATGTCTGCAGGTTGAAGAAAGCCCTCTATGGGTTGAAGCAAGCACCCAGAGCTTGGTACGAGAGGATAGATAGCTACTTGATGAAGCTGGGCTTCACTCGAAGTAATGTTGATCCGAACCTTTACTTCAAGGTTGTCCAGGGGAAGCCTCTCATTCTGGTGCTGTATGTGGACGACGTCTTCCTGACAGGTGCTGACCCTCTCATTCATCAATGCAAGAGGGAGCTTGCTGCTGAGTTCGAGATGAAGGACCTAGGACTGATGCACTACTTCCTAGGCCTGGAGGTCTGGCAGAGACCTAGAGAGATTTTCCTTTCTCAAGGAAAATATATTGTGAAACTTCTGGAAAGATTTGGTATGGTGGATTGCAAATCCGTGTCAACACCAATGGAACTCAACTTCAAGAAGTTGAGTGGCAGCGCCGCTGGGCCCGTATTGGAAAATCCTACTGAGTATCGTCAACTCGTAGGGGCTCTGATGTTCTTAGTGAACACCCGTCCAAATATATGTTTTGCAGTGAACATTGTTGAGCCTCGTCATTTTCACTAGGTTGGTGCCAGGAATCTTCTGAGATACCTTCGGGGCATGATAAACCATGGGCTGAGATACACTGCCGGGAGCGTGACACTCCGTGGATATATTGATGCCAATTGGGCTGGTAGTGTGGTGGATCGTAAGAGCACATCGGGATGTTGCTTCAATCTTGGTTCTGCTTCGATTTCATGGATGCGCAGGAAGCAGAAGTCGGTGGCTTTGAGCACCGCAGAGGCCGAATACATTGCAGCAAGTATGGCCTATTGTGAAGCAGTTTGGTTGCGAAAGCTCTTTAGTGAGCTGTTTGGACATGTGCTAGATACCACCGTGATACTCTGTGATAACCAGAGTGGGATTCGCTTGACCGAGAATCCTGTGTTCCATGACCGATCCAAGCATATTGATATTAGGTACCATTTCATCCGGGATATGGTACAGCGAGGCGCCGTAAGGCTCGATCATATAGGAACTGATGAGCAGGTCGCGGATATTCTCACTAAGCCCTTGGGGAAGGTCAAGTTCCTAACCTTCTGTGAGAGACTTGGTATCGTGGAACGACCCTATGATGTGGGTCCTGTTGGACGATGAGCTCGAGGAGCTCTGGGGGGCTTTGGGGACAGCTTCTCGAAGCTATGAGCAACCACAAGGCTAGGCTTGCCAAACCTTGATGGTGTGCTTGGACCCCACCGTTGTGATTATTGAGTTGGTTCACCTCTCATTATCTGTGCCTCGTATGCATCCTACCCATTGAGTTCAGGGCTCATGGGAAGTACCTCTCATTTGGCCAATGAGATGGGAAAAGCTAGAGACCAGTAGCAAAGACTGATGGACGCATCAAAGATTGCCATACTCTCTATCTAGGATGGCACGGTCCAACCACTCGATCTGGGATCAAGTCTAGTGAGCTCTCGGACCTCCGCCTGACTTCGGGTCAGATGAACCAACTTTGGGTTGGTTGGAGACTCTTTGTGAGTCCGATAGAGGTTTCGGACCTCTGGGCTGAATTTGTCAGCTGGGGGATGATGTCTTTGTAACTGACCCACTTCTGTTCTGAAATAAAGAGGCCAGCAAAGCAAGTTACGGCGGGATGACGCACGATGTTTGATTGCACTGGTGGATGGAGTTCTCCCTAGTTGAGAGGGAGTGTTAAATTTGGACAACTAGGTCCAAACTCCATCTTGTGATGCTCAGATGAAGATTCCAATATTTGTATTGGATTCCTCTTTCAGAGGTGTAAAATAGATATAAAATTGATTTTAATCTGATGAGCAGAACATTTATTTTGAATTTATTATTTATAATAAATTTAAGTGCAGGTCGGCCTTAAGGTTTTACACCCCCAACAGATGTGTCACACACTTCAATGATGGATATAAATACAGTCAACGTTAGAGAGCTTTTCACTCATCTCATCCACACACTTCTCGTTGGATATGAGCATCTAAGAAGCAGTTCTCACGTGGGAAAAGGAGGAAGTAGCTGCAGCTGGAAAAAAGGACGAAATTTCTGCAGTTAGGGTTTTTGGACGAAATTTTCTGCAGTTAGGGTTTCTAGGCAAGTTTGACCAGCGTTGACTTTGGTCAACACATGGTTCGTTTGAGCTGAAATTTTGTGGAAAGTTCGATTTTTGAAGGCTGTACTCATTGGCACAGAAATCGAGGTCAAAAGGTTGACCGAAGTTGGCGCTGCGTTGACTTTATTGTTGCTGCCCTGCGTTGACTTTTTCTGGACTGCGTTGACTTTTCTGGGGTTGACTTTGAGTTGACTGGATAATTGATTTAAGGATTGTTGTGACACATTTTGGGTTGACCGAGCAAGAAGACTTTGCTGGTTGAAGCATCCTGCTGACCGCTGTAACACACCAACACATTCTCCTGTTTCTGGTTTGTCTTCTATAGATCCACTGGTATGTTCTATTAGCATTTTACTTAACTATTTTTGTGATTGCTGTTATAAAAGTAAAATTGCATCAAGCATAGAACATCTACAAAAATTTACACAAATAGATCAGTGAATATTTGTGCATGTATACATAGCGACGGGTTAAACCATAGACAAACCATGGCACAACGAGGATTTAATTACCGCAAACTCTTGATCGAGTTGATGAAGGTGTCAGACCAGACTTATCCACTTCCTTGCAAGAGAGACACTAGAGTTGCACAGGCTGTGGGGGTGTCGCCATCTACATAGGATCATGGGGAGCAAGTGGATACACCTAGTATGATGCAGGGGTCACCCGTGTTGTAGACTTCCTTGACCATGTCGGTTGACATCTTAGTGGAGAGAGTAGAGCCTACCCAAGTAGTGCCATCCATTGAGGTGATGACCGGGGTAGTGTTTGAGTTTTTGGGTGATAGCAGCACAGAACAAATGGGTGAGGTGCTAGGAGATGTATCCACCCTTGATGAGGTGCTAGGAGATACAGAGGTATTAGACAAGGGTCGCACACAGAAGTGTCATCAGCTTTAGGCCGACCTTCTACCTTTGAAGGGGAAGGCCACATCAGTACGAGAGGCTATTCTATTGCAGAACAAGGAGCTGGAGTGCATGCGGGTGGTTTGTGTTGAGTCAACGACCAAGTTGTCCCACATTGGGGAACGATTGGATTCCCTTATGGTACAACTAGAGGGTACATTGGAGCATCAAAGCAACCCCCTTCAGGCATCCATAGATGGGGCTAGCAACATTGTTGGGTCACCTTTGCCCATTGGAGAGAGAGAGAGAGATGGAGCCACCTATGAGATCTCATATGCTGGCCTGGATAGCAGAATGAGACGATCGGAGTTGCACATGGTGCAATATCCACATGTTGGTGTTGGGTGGCCAAAGTTATTGAGCTGGTACTCGGTGGAGTGGGCTATGGAAATGGTGGTGGACCCGAGTGTAGTTCAACAAGAGTTTCCAGGCACTGGGAATACAAGAAGCACATATTGTTGTTGGGATCTAGGTGGGATTTATCATCACATCATAGACTCAGTAGGTGATGGTAGTACTTGCATGATGGATCTGATTTTTAGACGCACACACATGTTTCGATCTCCATCAGAGCCCCGGACAACACTAGTCCCATGATGGTTCAATAGGGGGAAAGACATATTTCTTGAGTTGTCCCGACATATTGATTGTGCGTGGAGTTAGAGGGTGATTAGCCTACTTTGGCAAAAGCTGGTAGGAGGAGGTGGCATCGACAGGCCACCAGGCAGGGCATTACATGGAGACGATGCTCTCCCATTGGTATATTGGACACTGGAGCTATGGAGGATAGGTGTAGTAGTGTCATTTTCATTGGCATGTGTGGATATTTTGGCCCATGTAGGATACTCTATGTTATAGGGTGGTACGACAATGGGCAGTGGTACACAATGTTGATTTTTGGGTAGCATCGGATGTGTGTGTTCTAGCTTCGAAATTTTGTGGAGGGGCTAGAACACATGAGATCTTCAAGACCCAGAAATCGTTTGGAGAAATTTCACCCGGAGTGAAAGTTATTCAAAAAATTAATTATTTTAAATGGAGCCTAAGTTAAAACTTAGGGAATTTAAATAATTAAAGTGAATTAATTTAAACATGTGGGTGAGAAGATTTTGAGTGATGAGGATCAAGTCTAATTTAATCTTAGCCGTTGATTAAGGATTAGATCATGACCATTGATTTCTCTACAGGAAAAGTAAAAAGAAAAGCTTGAGGGTTAGTTGGAGAACACACGCACAGAGTTTGAATCTAGAGATCGAATTCTTCTGACAGAGCAGTGTTCGAACAAAGATCAGATTTGAGTGATTCAGTGCTGCAGTGAGGGGTAGAAGCAGTTGTTGGTCAGAGTACCAAGAGTACATAACAAAGAGGTAGCAGAGACAGAGGAACAAATGCAGCCACCAAGAGAGGTGATGTGCCCCCACATTTACCATGCTCCGGGGATGAGTGGAAACAACCCCCACTTTTTCCACGCTCCGGGAATGGGGCAAGGGGGTGTGCTTGGGAAAATGTTTTGCCACATTCCCCTTTTGGGGAAATTTGGGGGAACACATGGGGAGGCGTTTCCCTACTATGGGGACACATTTCCCCAAAAGTGGGATGTCTGGGTGCATGCTCCGCCCAGAATTTATGTCCCACAACCCATGAAGATAGAACAATGGAAGGGGATAGAGCTTTGAAGAGTCTATAACCTTGCTAATTAATGGTAATGTTAAATTCTCAAAGTAAAAGTGACTCTCCTTTATCTTGAATTTCTAAGTTCCAACATTACCATTAATTGTTTCAGGATGGTTGAGAGTGGTTTCAACCTCATCAGACTTCATATGGACAAAGTAGAATTTGATATCCCATTGATAATTCCTATTCAACAGACTTAATAGTTTTCAGGATTGGCAAGATAATAGCATTTGCACTAGATTGCATAATTATGAATTTGCATGGGATATATTGTTATTTTTGGGATTTTATCATTAATACTTCTACTTTTATAATTTTAGAGAGGGCCCCCCTTGAATTTCCCTAAAATTTGGGGATTCTCCCACACATATCCCTTGTGTATCTCCCTGGTGCCGGGAACTTGGTGGAATATAGAAAAAAAATGTGTGCTTGAAAGGTTTGAATTTAATACTGACTAAGTTACATTTTGCTGTAATAAACAGATCTATTAGCAGTGGCTCTTTTGCATTTTCCTCCAGGCTCCAACAATGTACTATGTAATTATCTAAGAAATGGGGAAGGTGTATGTTGCAGCTACTACTAAGATTTATGCTTCAATGAATTTAGTTTTCATTGTTTTGACCTAGGTGTATTCTGACGTGAACTTTAATGTATATATGTGAAATGAAGAAGCACCTAAGAAGCTGGCTGATTGAAAGTTGTTGGACAAAGTTGAAAGTAAAAGTAAAAAGTTAAAAACTGACATCTTTTGGAAGTTTGTCAAATAGATTGCTTATTTTATTACTTCTTGGGTTGTGTTAGTTTCTCTGACAGATTATTTATTGGTTTATCAATTATTTGCCATATCTAGATGTCGTTTTTCATATACCTGTTTTTACATATGGTGATAATATTTCACTTTCATTGATGCAGCGTTTGCATGAGGAAAATGAGAAACTTTTTGAACGACTTACTGACCGAAGTGTATCAGAAACCTCAACAAAGGTTTGAGCACTATCTGTGATCCTTTTATAAACTAGAAGAGATGCTGTTACTTAAAATTCCTTGTGTCGTATGAATGCCCTTATAGCCAACTTTTCACATGCAGGTTCATTTGTATATTTTGTTGCTGGATTCTTGTTCTGTTTTTAATGAAAATGCAGAGCTTCTTGCATGCTGGATGTCAGTATGGAAAGTGGTTTAAATTTTTCATCAAATTACAACCCTGGAGAATTGTAGCTATTGGGATTTCAATTTTCATCTTAGTAAAATGTTTCTATGATATGATCCTTAGCCGCTCCTTCCTGGATATGCCTAGACGCATATTATAACCAAATTTATCTCAGATATGTCTTGGATTCTCCATGGATCCATGCATGGAAGTTATATAACAAGTATCTGTATGGGGTCCTTGTTATTTTTTGGATGAAATTCCATGTTCTAACTCTCCAAGCAAAAAACAATAATCAAAATCTCTCTGTCTCTCTCTCTCTCTCACAGTCACACACACACACAGACAAATGGCAAATAAATGACATTCATGACAATTTCAAGAACTAGAGGGCTGAAGAATCAAGATATACTGTTAGTTCATCTGTGTTGGACTGTGAGTCGCTAGACAATCACAAAGTCTCAGATAACCTTCTTATGAGTAATCATTCTTACCTACTAATGAGGTAAGATTTAGTTCTAGAGGTGGTGAGATGCATGTAATATATCTTGATATCATTGGATGAATACATGTGTTGAGATGACTTGAAGCCCTCTTTCCCAATTATTGTCTTGTGTTGTGTTTGCTATATTTCATATCATGGAATCAGTGCTCTTTTAGTCTTAAGGTCCTGATAGCTCCTGATGGTAGTATGCCATGAGATGTTTGATATTGTAATCCATGAGAGTTTCAAAATGTGTAGATGATGGTGCTAAGTTGAGCATGAAATAAAAGAATAGGCAATCTACAAAGGTTCATTTGGACACCCTTTTTGACCAAGACAATGATATCATTCTTTCATTTTTCTCAATGGTTTAGATGCAATTGCCTAGTATTATATCAGAGAGTATTTCTTTGCATCTTCATTATTGTTCCTATAAAAAAAGGAGTTCTGCAATTCAGAGTTTATGGTATTCAGATTGACATCAAATCTAGCATGCTTTGTTGTAAAATCATATGGTTTTGTGTGCCTATTTATGGCATGGTTTTGCCAAAAGGTCAATGTCTAAATATTCATGGAGTCTCTAGCATGCCTAGCTATAGTTGTAATTTGTTTAGATCAGATTCACTATGTAAATAAATGTACATAGCTCATATTCTAATTGTTCAGATCAGATCCAAATTTACGATCCATTGTCAAAAGTAATCGTTTTTTTGAGATCAGATCCAAGATTGAGATCCACTGTCAATCAGATTGTACAGTTCTTCACATATGGTCTTCAAGTTTAGGCTGAGGCAGAGAAGGGGTTGGCTTTAGGCTTCATAGATCACAGCTGAAAGTAAGACATTCTGTTCTAAAAAGCACATGCTGTTCATGAATTACTAGACATTGCAAATGCGTAGAGTGGGCTTTGAGTGCATGTATCTGTTTGGTGTCCCAAAGATCTCAACGGCTGTGTACCTCCTGTAGATCATGATTTTGATATTCTAGCAAGCAAGCCCCTAGTGGTATCAAGGATCTGTTGAGGCTATGCTAATTTCAATAAGTCTTGATTAGCTTGCAGCGAAGGCAGGCCCTGAGTTCACTACCACAAATTATCTGAAATCTGTGCAGAACTTGCCATTGCTCCACAATTCAAACAAGAAAAAGAGAAGCTGTGAATAAAAGATACTGTGTGCTATAAACCCATTGTAACAAAGTCATATGCTTTGTAAATTTCAATGTGAATCCCTTCGCCAAAATTTTCAAATGTGCACTAAATGAAGCTCCTACTACCTTGTTCAAAGCTTTAGTCTCCTTGCTGCTATTTTGATTAGCCTGCTCATCCGAGCCAATCTTATGGAATGGATGGAGAGTATGTCTGCTGTCACTCTCCGTCGTAACCATTTTATTGCACAAACAAGTAAAATGTGTGTCAAAACATTTGCAATCCTCTCAACAATGACAACAATTGTCTTGGTCCTGAAATGCACACCATAAATGTAGAAATTTCTGAATTGCAGAAATTATTTCTGTTAATCCAGTTAAGTTTCTCCTACTTATACAAGTTATTGACTGAATAAATTCAAGTTAACATCAAAGCAAAACACTTAGCAGATGTCTACCAATTCAGATCTAGAATAAACACATGCACACATAGAAAAAGTGACACAGTTATTTCTGGACAAACTATCCCCAGAAAAACCCAATGTGGGAAAACCGGTCTCCCGCTGCTGGAGGGCTCTATTATTAAGAATATTTCTGAATACACAACTCTGGGTTCCAGATCCGGAAAACCCTATAGAGAACACTCTAGATCTGCCACACTTGGCCGATTTAAGACCAACAATACTCACTGATCCACACCCTCAAACGGGATTTACAGAACTCAGCTAGATCTAGGCCTAGAAACCCCAGATCTGCCCCTGAAAGACACTGCATCAGCCTCTGAAGGCCTCCAAATGCTCAGGGCTATCACTGGAAGGGACTGCGTTACCCCAGACTGGGTGACGTAGTCACTATGTTGCCCCTAAGGGTCTCTGCGTAACCCCTGAAGGGTTTCCTAAAAATCATGCTGTCCTTGCTACTGTTGTTGCTGCCGTCCTCTGCGTTGTCTTTCCTGATCTCTTCTCTGTCTTTTGTGTATTCTAGATCCTGGGATCAGATTATCCCCTTGGTCTAAATTCCCTTCTCTGCAACTGAAACACTTGAGAATTCTTAGCAACTCTGCCCTAGAATCTCAGCTTAGCTTCAGTGCTCTGCCTCTGTGTGTGTTACAAATGACCTTAAGCCTTTCTTTTATAATTTTCTCGTTGTCAAATCAACGACCAAGATTAAATCTTTAATCAATGGCTAAGATTAAAAGAAAACATGATTTATGTGACTTAAGACAATTTCATCACATGTTTAATTAAATTCACTTTAATTATTTTATTTTCCTAAGCTTTAACTTAGGAAATACATTAAAATAATTAATTAATTTAATATCTCCTAAGCCAGATGAAATTTCCCAAATTCATTTCTGGGTCTTGTAGATCAGGTGAACTCTAGTCCTTCCTCAAAATTTGGGACCTAGAGCACAACTGATGCTACCCCAAATACCCAAAATCTCAATACTCCCTCTTAGCATCAAGGGTGTGCTCTAGCAATGCATCACACTTATGCATTACATGATTTTGGGTACTAGTTTTGTGCTGCTGAAGCTTGGCCTCCTGCCACTCAACTCTGCACTATTGCTGCCATTCTATACTGCTGCCCATGACTCTGCCATTGCCACTACAACCACTGTACTGCAACTTCCTCTCAATATGCTGCATCTGTGCTGCTCATAGCATTGCCATTGCTGATCTGCTACATTGCAATTTCAGTTTTTGAGAGAAACAACTGTATCTCCTGCCTAATCATTGACAAACAAGTTTGATGGGCTGCATCCTAATCACTGAAGCTCCATAGGCTACAAATCTGTGTTGGCATCTAAAGAAGATGCACAACTACAACTCTGCCTGCGTAATCAGACTCCCTCTGCACGACTGAAGTCATATCAGCTCCTTGTGCTGAAATCTATCACGCTGTTGCTGCATTGCGCTGTCCCTCTGAAGCTTTGTGCGCTGCTGCAGCTCTGACTGCATAAGCAGTCCTGCACTGTGCTGTTGAAGTCACATTAGCCTCTGCGCTGCTAGTGCTTCTACCTTGCTGCTGCTATGTTTTGCGCTGCTCTTCTCAGCCTCCAGATCTGCCTTTGCTTATGCCTCATCTGTGATCTATGCACCCACTGCTCCACTTGTCCCACTACTGTCTTAATGCTGCCATAGCTCACTTGTGATCCAAGAGATGAGTTGCTCAAGGATCTCGCCTTACATTCATGTAGCTCCTGTACATGTCCATGTCACCCCACCTCCGTGGTTCATGAGCACTCATGGCTACATCATCTCCTGACCCATCATCTGCCACTGCTACTTTGGAAGAAGATGCTTCCTTGTCCTTCTTCTTTTCTGGACAATGGCTGGAAAAATGTCCCATTTCGCAACATTGGAAGCACTTGATCTTAGAAAGATCCTTCTTCTTCTTTGGTTGCTTCTTCGATGCCAAGGTTGCATCTTCCTCCTCCTCCTTCTTAACCTTGCTCAACGCAGGGTTGTGCTGCTTCTTGGTGAACCTTCGTAGTTCTTCTTGCCGCAGGATCGACCACAAGCTGTCCCAATCAGGGAGGTTTGCTCTGCCCAAGATACTTTGGACAAAGGTTTCCTACTCATCCGTGACTGCATTGAGGGCAGTCCTGACTATCACTGCATCATCTACGGTTGCACCCGTTGTAGTCAGCTGATCCCTAATTGATTGCAATCTGAAGAGGAAATGCTCGGTGTCTTCTCCCTTGGTCATCATGAATGACCTCATTTGGGCCTCCAACAACATCCTTCTTTGGACTGATTTTCCCTCATATAGGGAAGTCAAGGCTTTCCACATCTCAGTAGCTGTCCTCTTCTCAGCTATGTGTGGCACAATATGATCCTTGATACTGTCCATTATCAGCCGCTTGGCATGCCCAACAGCTTCTCTATGCTTCTTTAGGAGATCCGCATCTGTCGGCATAGCCAGGGTCTGCTTTGCATGATCTCTTAGACCATATGCCTCTGGGACGATGAGGATCCTAGCTTTCCATACCGAAAATTTTGAGAGGCCCTCTAGCCTATCCTGATCACGCAGTCCATGAGGAGTCATCTGCTCAAAATGTGTCGGAGCTCCTCTTCTCTATGCTAGAGATCTTGGATCTAGGGTCCTTTTCGAACTAGGAACCCTCTGCTCCCTTTGACACTTGATTTCGAAATCTACCAAATCAACTATGATTCAGTTTCTTCTTTGATCCTCTGACCAAACTGCAAGTTTCCTTTGGCAAGAAACTCTATGAGAAGTTGATCTCTTCCCAAACTTTGTCACTTGTGCTAAGGTTAAAAATCTGAAAACATTAGAAGTTTAACCCCACTAGCTCTTCTGAATTTCTGCAACTTTTCTGCAGACTTTTTCTGGATCTGACAGATTCAGATCTGAATCACACTAGTTGGCTTCATGTTGAATCCTTTGTTAAACTGAGAGGGGGGGTGAATCAGTTTAATGAATTCATGGTCTTGTAAGACTTTCATTTACACTTATTTACATCTTCATTTCATGATTAACTTAATGTACAGTGAAACCACAATCTTAATTAGTGCGCAACAAGTATTAAGCAGCTTAAATACAGAGTATCAACACATAATCATCATGTACATAGACACCAAATATACGTGGAAACCCATAAGGGAGAAAACCACATCTTATTATTGTTGTGATGCAAAGGCAAGCTCCAACTCCCTCTCACCACTGATTTTCTGTAGGCACCAACCTATAGGAGGCTCCTACCTCAATTTTGAAAGCTACAACTTGCAAGGAAGCTCAAACTCCCATCTATTTTCTGCAGGCTACAACCTACAGGAGGCTCCTACCTCAGCCAGCTACAACTGACATCTATCAAGCTACAACTTGATATGGAAGCACAAATTCCTTACTCTTTCAAAAAACCACATGTTGATTTACCTGGATATCAGCTGTGTTCTTTTCCCTTTTCACTGCTGTTCACTAGCCTTCATATCTGCCTTATATCATCTCTGAGTCTTCACAGCTTCTCTATCTACTCCTCCTTCTTCTTACCCTCTCTTCCTCAATTCTCCATTCTCTAACCTCTCTATGCATATCTATGTGATATCATTTATAGAGTTCACCTCATGAATGTTTGTATTCCACAGGGAATTCGAAGTGAACAACCATGACTCTTTGACTTCCACCTTCTCATTTCTTTCCTAGCATATTCAGAAAAATATAACAACATGTATACATTTCAATATTACAGTGGGATATTTCTTTGCCTCCGGAGACTTGTCTTTGCATCACAAACAATATAAAATCAATTAAAACATTTACATTTACATTTACAAATACATAAATCAACTACACTAAGCACTTTTTCTACTCTGGCTTGTCGTGCGTTTGTCTTTTCTGCCATCGTCACCTTTTTCAACATATATTGTGATTGTTCGCATAATCACCTTTCAGTTCGATTCAACTCATTTGCTCCTTTGTTCGTGTCTCCCGGTCACACACTCGAGTCTCCTTCGTTGCCTTCATATTTTGTTTATACACCCGAGTCTTTCGCCCGCACTTAGTCTTTCTTCATAAAACGTACGTATCCACATGCACATCCACCTTTCCCGCATCTAATGTTCCTATCGACTTCGTCGCCGTACGAACTTTCCCAATCCGCGGTTGACATTCCATCGCACCGTCGCAATCGCAATTGCAACATTCAACGACTCGTTCCATTGCTCTTCCATTCCGCCGATGCGATGTGAGATCGCTGATGCGATAACTCCGATGTGATGTTCGCCAATGCGATGAACCTCCGATGGCCCTACTCAACTCACGATCCAACAATTGCGGTTAATCGGGATCAGACGGTTGCGATTAAATCGCACCATCGCAATCGCAAGGTTCAGTGGTTCGTTCCCTTACTCTTCGGTTGTGCTGATGCGATCAGAGATTGCCGATGCGATGAGATCTCCACCGTCGATTTTCTATCTTCGATAAGATCTCCACCGTCGATCTTCAACACTTCCGCTTTAAGTCTTAACATTAAGACTTCACCTTTTGTGTGATGCGACCACCGTTAGATCTTCACCGATCTTCATCCGACGGATATCACATTCACAATATACCTGCTGTTTAACATTTCCAAACGTCCATGCAATTTTCCAATGTGATCACTGTTGGATCTTCGCCGCATCAAATCGGACGACTATCGTGTTACTTCGACCCCTGACCTTTAATTCTAAAAAATTACGCGAAATAGGCGGTTTTAGTATTGTGACGTGTCGTAATATGATACGATCGCGTTCCAAATGGAATAAACCGCTCATGGCCCAAAAGCTGTGCGAAATCAGTGTTATGGTTTCTCAAAAACCACTTTCCTTGCGGGCCCCACTCTAATTACCTTTGTTTGTTTGACTGGACCTTAGGAATAGCGTTAACTCCTTTGGAAATGTTTTGGCAATACATCGCTTTAATGAAACTCTTTTGTACCCATGTGACAACCTTCAGAACATTGTAATAAAGCATTCAAACCAAAGTTAATTAACTCATATCATCACATCCCATCGCATCGCAAATACAAACACTTGCCTTGTGTTTTGTGATTTCGGTCTCTGCCGATGTGATTGTCATCGTTGATCTTCCCAGATCTACGGTCCTTGCTGCTGTTGTTCCTCCTGAGCTTGTTCTGTATTAAAGTGCGCATTTCTCTCCTGAGCTTGTTCTGTATAATCTCCGGCCCCGCCGTGTCCTCGCAACTCGCCGCCCTCGCTTCATCCCCTCGCTCGCTTCAATTCGCTACCTCCTCGTTACCTCCTATCCTGCCTATCCGCGTCTTCGTTCCATCGCTTTCTCCGTCGCTCTCGTCGCTCTCGCTACTTGTCCTGTCTCCTTTGCCTTATCGCCGGTTCAGGTGCTATTCCTTTCTTTGCCTTAGTGATAGTTCAGTGTCGCTTTCCTTTCTTTCTCCTTTGCCATCAATGATAATATATCCAATAAATTTCCCCTTTGGCATTGATGGCAATATTTTAATCAAGGTTACTTGGAAGTGGAGTGAGTGGAGGAGCGGGAGCGAAGCGCGGAGCGCCATTTTTAAAAGTTTCCGGGTCCCGAGCGTTTTCGGGAGCGTTTTTATATATATATATATATATTTTTTTTAATATTTTTAATATTTTTTATATTTTGATGCATATATGTCAACAAAAACATGTAGAATGATGAATTAGACATAAAAAACATAAAAACATAGATTGAATCATATAACATCAATCATCTAGAAGTTATAATCTTCATCAACGACGCCCACAAGTTGGAAGCATACAACATATTGACTCGAGTCTCGCAAATCATCAATCTGAAGGTTTCAAGCTTTCAAAATTCAATATATAACATTTATCATCATTGATAATTTGATATATAACATTTATCATCATTGATTTCAAATTTCAATATCTAACATTTATCATTATTGATTCATTGATTTCAAAATTCAATATACATTTATCATCATTGATATATAACATTTATCATCATTGATTCATTGATTTCAAAATTCAATATATAACATTTATCATCATTGATATTATATAACATTTATCATCATTGATTCCTTGATCACCATATAACTTTCATGAAGCATCATATTCATAATTCATAATGACTTGTAAACAGTAAACTTATAAATGCCAACTTCAAAGTTTCACCTTTCAAATTCAAACTTCAAACTTAAATTGTCATTAAATATATGAAATCAGAAAGAGTCAAGTTTCAACCGTTCAACTGTCAACAACAAATAGAAAATAGTAAACAACAAATATATTTTATCTGGCTGGCCCCTTGCCACGCCCACGAGAAATGTCTAATTTTTGTGAGCCACGAGGAAATGTTGGTCTTCTAGTACTCTCAGGAGTACCACGACCACGACTAGGAGGTGGAGGCTGGATTTGCAAAGGAACAACAGTGTGATATCGAGGAGTGGCACTGGCACTGGCACCCGCACTGCTACCAGTAGATGGTGGGACTGGCCCTGTGTGTGGCGGTGCTGCTGATGCTTCATCATCATCCCTATAAAGTTCTGCTTCCAATTCTTCCAGATGTAACGTGTCGTCCTCCAAATTATCATCCTCTGGGTTGTTGTCCTAGACTCTGTATGATTGATCCTCATTTGCCCGATCACAGTAATGGCTCAACAACCTCAAGTTGTAATGCACATAAACCAAGCTTTCAGCTCGGTTTTCATTCAGCCTGTTTCTTCTCACATTATGTATGAAGCTGTAGGTGCTGCAACACCTCTCTGCAGAAGAAGTGTTCACAACCTGTGAGAGAACTTTTTTTGCCAACTTTGGCAAAAGTCCCATGCCACCATATGCTTCCCACCATGTGAGAGCATCAAATCTGTCTCTGTCTTCCATTGCATGGAAAGAACCAAAGTTACCAGTGCAACTGAAGTATCTGTCTAATTCAAGGCACAATGCAACACACTCCTCCCTGTCGGGGACCAACTTGTCTAATGCCTTCATGTATCCCTGTTGTACCTCTGGATCTGTGTGAGGTTTGATCCTAACCCCACCTCCAAGTGCAGGTTGGCCCAACCAAGATGGAGAGTAGTATTTTGGCATAAGGATATATGCCAAGGCATGTAGTGGAACATTGAGTTTATTGCACCGTGCACACACACAGTCGTGAATCATTGCATACAAGTTGGGATCATTATCCTTAACAACATCTTTTATTTCGCCCAACATGCTATCCATCTGCTCATAAACCTCTCCAATCACTGGTTTATCTGTATCTGAAAAACGAATCATGTGATAAATGGGCTTGGTGAAGTTCAAAATTTCCCTCACACGTGCCCAAAACAAAGGGTCAAGGGCGGTCTCCTCCACATGTTCAAAACCTTGCCTGTCAACTATTGTCGCTGCCCTGTCCTTTAATACTTGCCAGTGTGGGCTTGATACCATTGCAACGAATGACTCTCTTACCTTCAAAAGGCGCCTGAAGGTGAGGTAATAGCTAGCAAATCTAGTCTTTGCTATTTTCAACAACTCCAATTTGGAGTGAGTACGGAAAAGCCCATGGGTATTGCTATGATTTGTAATAAATTTTATCATTTTTTTACCTCTCTTGTACAAATCACCAAGCCATTTGAATTGAGGTTGTTTGTTTTTGATGATATCATGCATCAAAAGGTTCATCGTGTGAACCAAACACCCAGACCAAAAAATGTTGGGGTATTTATCCTCAATAATTGCTCCTGCTGCCTTACAGTTAGCAGCATTATTAGTGATGACCTGTATGACATTGTATGGCCCAGTCTTTTCAATTATATCAAGTAATGGTTCTGCAATGTTAATGTCGGTTTTGAATTTATCTGAATAATCATAAGCTGCCAGGAAGACTGCACCACTAACCGACACAGCCAAAACATTTATCAATGGTTTTCCTTTTACATTGGTCCATCCATCAGAGACAATGGACAACCCATGCTCATTCCACAAACTTGTCATTCTAGCCAAAGAATTGTTTATTTTAGCTCTTTCATGATCAAGACCCACGGTTCTGGCCTTGTCATACCCAGGGCTTTTGTATCCTTTGGGGGCATCATTAATGGTAGAAACCATTTCATGCCAATAAGGTGAGTGAAGAACATTGAATGGCACCCCACATGCATATAGAAACCGGTAAACTTTTGAATCCACATCATTCCTACACCCTTCGTCTAGGAAATCGGATATGGTTCTACGCCTTAATCCAGTGCCACTGCTTCCAAAACCACTGGCATGAGTGGAAGTTGAACTTGTTTGTCCATGATGTGTTGGGCCTGAATCAACGAAACCCCTAGATCTTTTAGATGATCTCTGTAGGGCAACCACCTCTTCCTTCCTATATATCTCTCTCTGTGGTGCTGGCACAAAAGTACAGACTTTGATTCCAAAATTTTTAGTTCCATCCCCCGGCATTATCCCACAAAGGTGCCTTCTCAGACGGGTGTATGAACCATGGTATTGTTTATTGCAATGGGGGCAAATAAATTTAGTGGTTCCACCACCTTTCCCTCCTTCCATTTTCTGAACATATTTCCACAAAGGAGTTTGGTCTCGTTTAGTTGGGGAATCTATGTTCTCAGGTTCTCCACTCCCCACTTCCTCCTCAGCGTAATCCTCCTCCTCTTCAGGATTTTCTTCAGATCCACCATAACCCTCCTCTCCATCCTCCTCTTCTCTGATTTGCCTCTTTCTTCTAGCACTCTCCAACACCATTATCACAAAGAAAGGAACCAACATGAGGAAAATCCCTAGCCATATAGCCATGATGGAAACAAGTTTCAAGTTTCAAGTTTCTAGCCTGCAAAACAAATGGAAAATGCCAAATGGGAATAGGAAATGCAACATAGGAAAAAAACAATTCATTTTTTAAGTTTTAAATCCAATAAAATGCAACATTCAAGAAAAATTCAAGTTTTCATTTTTAAACAATTTAACAATCTACAAATTCATCCTAGAAAATACTAAATTGGATTAGAAGGCTTACCTCTTTCTTGCAATTCTCCTGTTGCCTTGCTCCTTGCTCTCCTTCCTTGGCACTTGCTCTCCTTCAACTCTTGCTCTCGCTCTCCTTCAACTCTTGCTCTCTCAACTCTTGCTCTCGCTCTCTCAACAGTGAACAAACAATAAAAACTAAAATGAAACCCCCCCCCCTTTTAAACAATTCGATTTTTCACATACAAAAAATTCTGCGCGGCGGGAAACGTTTTTTTTTTTTTTTTTTTTTTTTTTTTTTTTTTTTTTTTTTCCTCGTAGCGTTCGGGAGGAACACTCCTCGAGTGCTTCCGACGTTTAAAAACGCTCACGAAGCGTTTTTTAAACGTCGAATGCGCTCAGGGAGCGTTCGCTCTCGAGCGCTTCCTGAAACGCTCCCGAAAAAACAGGGAGCGTTTTAACAGGTTCGGAAACGGGCTCCCGAAAACGCTCCCCTCAGGAAGCGTTTTCGAGAGCGCGTTTCCGAGCGTTTCCGAAACGCTCCCGCACGGAGCGCGTTTCGGAAACGGGAGCGAAGGCTTGTAGCTTCCCCCGCAACCTAGATTTTAATACTCTTCTTTTGCGTGCTTTTCCTCCCCCTTTTGACATCAATGGCAAAGGGTTGCACATTTCCTAGTGTGGTTTCCAAATCTTGTCCATACTACTCTGATCTTGAGGACTTGTTCCATGCACTGTTCACTTGCTCTGGCTCTTTTGTGACAATATTTGTTGACTGATCTCCCCCTGGAATGATGCTTTCTTTTCATGTCAGAGAGTAACATCTGCAGACACTACCCCTAGTTTGTCTCTTAGATATTCGAATGGTTCTTTAGCAAGAGGTTTTGTGAATATGTCTGTTGTTTGTTCCTTTGTTGGTACATATTCCAACTTCACTACTTTCTGTGCTACTTGTTCTCCGAGGAAATGGTACTTAATAGGGATGTGCTTTGTTTTTGAATGAAATACAGGATTTTTTGATATACTTATTGCACTTATATTGTCACATTTGATTGAAATGGGATCATCCATGCTTACCTTCATGTCTTGGAGAGTTTGTTTCATCCACATTACTTGTGTGCAACATGCTGCTGCTGCTATGTATTCCGCTTCTGTTGTAGATAGAGAGATAGAAGTTTGCTTCTTGCTTAGCCATGCCACCAGAATTTTTCCCAAATAAAATGCACCTCCACTTGTGCTTTTCCTGTCATCCATGTAGCTGGCCCAATCTGCATCTGTATATGCTGTCAAAGTGAAGCTTTTTCTTTTTGGATACCATAGCCCATAATGTGCAGTTCCTTGTAGATATCTGAATATTCTCTTGATTGCTAGTAAGTGATTTTGTTTTGGTGCTGCTTGATATCTTGCCACAAGTCCTACTGCCAACATAATGTCTGGTCTAGAAGCTGTTAGGTATAGCAGACTTCCTATCATGGATCTGTAAAGTTTTTGATCTACATCTGTTGATCCATCATTAGCACATAGTTTGCATCCAGTGATCATGGGAGTTGACACAGGTTTGCAATCTTCCATTTGAAACCTTTTCAACATTTCTCTTAAGTATTTTTCTTGCGAAATGAATATTCCTATGTTCTTTTGTTGAATTTGAAGTCCTAAATAGAAGGTGAACTCTCAAATCATTGACATCTCAAAATCTGATTTCATTTCTTCAGCAAATCTTTTTGCTAACTCATCTTTGTTGCTTCCAAACATGATGTCATCTACATACACTACTACAATTAAGAGTTCATTTTCATTAGCCTTTATGTACAAATTGCTGTCTACTCCTTTCTTGATCTCTTGTTTTTGCAAGTATTTGTCCAGCCTTGAATACCATGCTCGAGGAGCTTGTTTCAGACCATGTAAGGCTTTCTTTAATATGCACACATAGTCATGTTTATTCGTTAATGAGAATCCTTCAGGTTGTTCCATGTAGATTTCTTCCTGTAGATCTCCATTCAGGAAGGCAGACTTCACATCCATTTGATATACCTTGAAATCATGATAACATGCAAAGGCCTTAAACATTTTGATTGCTTCCATTCTGGCTACAGGGGCAAAGGTTTCATCATAATCAAGACCTTCAATTTGTGAATATCCCTTGCATACAAGTCTGGCTTTATTTATGATTACTTGCCCTTGCTCATTCATCTTATTCTTGAATATCCATTTTGTGCCAATGACCTTTTTTCCAGTGGGTCTTGGAATTAATTCTCAGGTATTGTTCTTCTTAATTTGGTCCAGTTCTTCATTCATAGCATTTACCCAATATTTGTCTTTGCTGGCTTCTTCAAACTTCTTTGGCTCTATTTGTGATAACATGGCTAGGTATACTTCTTCTGTCTGTTCAGCTAACTGTCTTTTAGTCTGGACTCCAACACTCTTGTCCCCAATGATTTGGTCTTCTAGATGATTCTTTTGAGTGTGTCTTGAGGGACCTCTTGAGTTTAGTTCAGTATCTTCTGTTGTCTTGCTCAGTTCATCATTATCTTGGTTCTCATCTGGGGGATTCTTGCATCTTGTGCTTGTTTTATTTGGTAGTTCTTCGTCAAATCTTACATCAATGCTTTCCATAATCTTATGCAGTCTTTTGTTGTAGCACCTGTAACCCTTACTCTTGGATGCATATCCTAACAATTTTCCTTCATCTGCTCTTGCATCAAACTTTCCCAGATTTTCATCATTATTTTTTATGAAACACTTGCTTCCAAAGACTCTAAAGTGCTTGATTGACGCTGGTTTACCATGCCATAATTCGTAAGGAGTCTTATCACAATATGGTCTTAGATGAGCTTTGTTGAGAATGTGAACAACTGTGTGTACTGCTTCTGCCCAGTAGGTTTGGGGAATGTTACTTTCTTGCATCATAGCTCTGGCAATCTGTTGTACTGACCTGTTTTGCCTCTCTGCCACTCCATTCTGTTGAGGTGTACTTGCAATTGTAAACTGTTGTTTTATTCCATGCTCATTGCATAGGTCTGCAAAATCATAGCCTGTGAATTCACCTCCTCTGTTTGATCTGATGCACTTTAGCTTGCATCCTGTTTGATTTTCTACCAATGCCTTGAATATTTTGAATTTCTCAAGTGCTTCAGATTTATATTTGAAAAATGCTACGCACGTCATTCTGGAAAAAACATCTATTATCAACATGAAATAAGATTCTCCACTTGGTGCTTTAGTTCTTGAAGGTCCACACAGGTCCATGTGAACACGCTAAAGAGGTCTACTTGTAGACAATTTCTCTTTGGTCTTGAAAGATGTGCGGGTTTGCTTGCCTAGTTGGCAGGATTTACATATAGTATTTGAAGGCTTCTTTATGACTGGCATATCTTTAACAACATTCTTCTTGCTCAGACTTATGATGTGGTCAAAGTTTAGGTGTCCCAATATTCTATGCCATAACCATGAATCATCAAGTTTGCTTAGTTGACATGTTTCGTCCTCTTCTTTCACTATGTAGACATTACTTTCTGTTCAAACACCTTTGATCAAGGACTTTCCGGTGGTGCTTGATCTTACTTCACAATCTTGGGCTCTAAAAATGACTTCACAGCCTTTATCACACATTTGACTGAAACTTAGTAGATTTGCTTTCAGCCCATCCACAAATAGTACATCTTGGGCCATTCCTCTTCCATTATCCAGATTGACTGAGCCTTTTTCTTTGATTTTCCCTGCTTTATCATTGCCGAATGTTACATTCCCAGATTTCTTTTCATCAAAGGTTACAAACTTGCTGCGATCTCCAGTCATATGCTTTGAGCATCCACTGTCCAAATACCATTGGTTTTTCTGATCTTGAGCTATTAGAGCCAGGTCATACTTATTCAACTTCTTTTTCCACTGCATGCATCCTTTTGTTTGGTACCTTTCCTGAGAGGATGGACCACATTCTCTGAGAGGACATTTGTGACACTTGGGCCCGATTTGATGGCAGTCAAGGCATTTGATTATGTTTCTGAATGAATTATGTACATGAGTGAATTCTCCATTGTTCATCCATCTCCTTGAGTTTCCATACATCAGCCTTTTTCCATTCATTCTGCACTCCTTGGCTTTATGGCCGAACTCCTTACAGTAAAAACAATACCCATAAAAACAATTAGCGTACCTGATGAAGGATTGTCTTCTCCATTTGTTAGCTTGAGGTAGTCTTTTCACTTTTTGCATCCTTTGCTGGTTGGAATCGATTCTCCTTTTATGACAATATGCAGCAATATGTCCTAGTTTGTAGCAGGCATAACAAGTGACATTTTTCATAGGGGGGAAGAATCTCCTTTGATAGCTTCCAAATTTTATATATTCAGGAGTATATGAGCCTTTTTCAGTTGACTGTTTATTAATTTCGTTCTGTCATTTGAGGTTCCTTCTTGTTTCTGTTTACTTCATTGCAGGCTTCTACTTCTGTAGGAACCTTCTGAGCTGCTTCATTATCCTTGATAGCTTTTACAAAAATGATATTCCTGTTATCTTTTTCTTTGACTTTACTTGTTTCTCCTTCATAACCTATTCCAGGTTTTATCAGAGGAGATCTTTGAGCATCTAGTATTTTATTCAACTTATCAGAGCTTGTCATTAGAGGAGTGTTTATTGACAATTTCTTTTGGGTGTTTCCTCAATTTGCTTAAGTAGGGTGTCTTCTACCTTCTTGGCTTCTTCAAGCTCTACTTTCAACTGAATGAGGTCTTTTGAATTTTGTTCTTCTATTACATATTTGAGGAGAATGTTTTTCTGTTTTCTGCACTTTAGTTTAAGTCTGTCTATTTCCTCCAGGGCACTTCATAGCTCCCCCTCAAGATCAACTTCAGCTTCTTCCTCATCTTCTAGAAGGAATCCTTCAAGCTCTTCCTTGGCCATCAATACAAATTCAGAGGTTCCTTCTTCATTGGAGGATTCATCTGAGATTTCAGATGCACTGCTGTCTTGCTGAGCATAAAATGATTTTCTATTGAGTCTCTTCCCTTTCTGCCAGTTATTTGTTTTGGTTTTTTCTATCTCTTGAGTTTGATTCTTTGTCTTCTTATCAGGACACTTAGATGCGTAGTGTCCAACTCTTCCACAGTTAAAGCATTTAAATGGAAGTTTACCTTTATACTTGTCTGAGCCTCTATCCAATCTTCTGACAAATTTGGCCTCTTCTTCATCAGAGCAGGAGCATGTATCTTCTTTTTTCTTCTCCGTCTTAAAGGCTGCCTCCCTCACATTTGACTTCCTCTGTGGCAGTCTCATCTCATAGGTTGTTAAGTTTCCAAGTAATTGGTTCATGGTCAGAGTTTCCCAATCAGTTGTTTCTTCTATGGCAGAAACCTTGGGGTTAAATCTGGATGGTAAAGATTTTAGAATCTTTTGAACAATTACACACTCTTTTATGGTTTCTCCTAGAGCTTTCATGTTATTCACAATTTCTGCAACTCTTAAGAAGAAGCTGGCAATGTCTTCATCATCATTCATTTTTATATTTTCAAACTGAGCTCTATAGACTTGTAGTTTGGCTATCTTCACCTTTTTGTCTCCGTCATGGATGCTTTCTAATGTATCCCATATTTCTTTGGCAGTCTTGTTGTGCATTACTTTGATAAATTCTGCCTCACATAGTCCACTTAAGAGCGCATTCATGGCTTTTGCATTAGCTACAAAATCTAGTTTGGCATCTTTCTCCGAGTCAGACTCCTTTGGGGCATATCCCAATTCCATAGCAGCCCAAACTTCTATTCCTAGAGACATTATGTACGTCCTCATTCGTATTTTCGAGAAGACATAATTTGTACCGGTGAACAAAGGGGCTTTATTTGTTGAGCATCCTTCTAGACTAGCCATCCTGGGGACCTAGGATCTCCTTCCAGTTGTTAAACTGATACAGAAGGAACCTGCGTTGATACCAATTTTTGAATCCTTTGTTAAACTGAGGCGGGGGGGGTGGGGGGGTGAATCAGTTTAATGAATTCATGGTCTTGTAAAAATTTCATTTACACTTATTTACATTTTCAATTCATGATTAACTTAATGTACAGTGAAACCACAATCTTAATTAGTGAGCAGCAGGTATTAAGCAGATTAAATACAGAGTATCAACACATAATCATCATGTACATAGACACCAAATATACGTGGAAACCCATAAGGGAGAAAACCACATCTTATTATTGTTGTGATGCAAAGGCAAGCTCCAACTCCCTCTCACCACTGATTTTCTGTAGGTTCCAACCTATAGGAGGCTCCTACCTCAATTCTGCAAGCTACAACTTGCAAGGAATCTCCAACTCCCATCTATTTTTTGCAGGCTACAACCTACAGGAGGCTCCTACCTCAGCCAACTACAACTGACATCTATCAAGCTACAACTTGATATGGAAGCACCAACTTCCTCACTCTTTCATTAAAAAACACATGCTGATTTACCTGGATATCAGCTCTGTTCTGTTCCTTCTTCACTGCTGTCCACCAGCCTTCATATCTGCCTTATATCATCTCTGAATCTTCACAACTTCTCTATTTGCTCCTCCTTCTTCTTACCCTCTTTGCCTCATTTCTCCATTCTCTAACCTCTCTATGCATATCTATGGGATATCATTTATAGAGTTCACCTCATGACTGTTTGTATTCCACAGGGAATTCGAAATGAACAACCATGACTCTTTGACTTCCGTCTTCTCATTTCTTTTCGTCCCACTCAAGGTTACTTGGAAAATGGAGCGGAGCGGGAGCGGGAGCGGGAGCGAAGCGCGGAGCGCCATTTTTAAAAGTTTCCGGGTCCGAAGCGTTTTCGGGAGCGTTTATATATATATATATATATATATATATATATATATATATATTATTTTGATGCATATATGTCAACAAAAACATGTAGAATGATGAATTAGACATAAAAAACATAAAAACATAGATTGAATCATATAACATCAATCATCTAGAAGTTATAATCTTCATCAACCACGCCCACGAGTTGGAAGCATACAACATATTGACTCTGAGTCTCGCAAATCATCAATCAAGGTTTCAAGCTTTCAAAATTCAATATATAACATTTATCATCATTGATATATAACATTTATCATCATTGATTTCAAATTTCAATATCTAACATTTATCATCATTGATTCATTGATTTCAAAATTCAATATACATTTATCATCATTGATATATATATTATAACATTTATCATCATTCATTCATTGATTTCAAAATTCAATATACATTTATCATCATTAATATATAACATTTATCATCATTGATTCATTGATTTCAAAATTCAATATATAACATTTATCATCATTGATATTATATAACATTTATCATCATTGATTCATTGATCACCATATAACTTTCATGAAGCATCATATTCATAATTCATAATTCATAATGACTTGTAAACAGTAAACTTATAAATGCCAACTTCATTAAAAATTTAAATATACGAAATCAGTAGCAAGTCAAGTTTCAACTGTTCAACTGTCAACAACAAATAGAAAATAGTAAACAACAAATATATTTTATCTGGCTGGCCCCTTGCCACGCCCACGAGAAATGTCTAATTTCTGTGAGCCACGAGGAAATGTTGGTGTTCTAGTACTCTCAGGAGTACCATGACCACGACCAGAAGGTGGAGGCTGGATCTGCAAAGGAACAATAGTGTGATATCGAGGAGTGGCACTGGCACTGGCACCCGCACTGCTACCAGTAGATGGTGGGACTGGCCCTGTGTGTGGCGGTGTCGCTGATGCTTCATCATCATCCCTATACAGTTCTGCTTCCAATTCTTCTAGATGTAATGTGCCGTCCTCCAAATTATCATCCTCTGGGTTGTTGTCCCAAACTCTGTATGATTGATCCTCATTTGCCCGATCACAGTAATGGCTGAGCAACCTCAAGTTATAATGCACATAAACCAAGCTTTCAGCTCGGTTTTCATTCAACCTGTTTCTTCTCACATTGTGTATAAAGTTGTAGGTGCTCCAACACCTCTCTGCAGAAGAAGTGTTCACAACTTGTGAGAGAACTTTTTTAGCCAACTTTGACAAAAGTCCCATGCCGCCATATGCTTCCCACCATGTGAGAGCATCGAATCTGTCCCTGTCTTCCATTGCATGGAATGAACCAAAGTTAGCAGTGCAACTGAAGTATTTGCCTAATTCAAGGCGCAATTTAGCACACTCTTCCCTGTCAGGTACCAATTTGTCCAATGCCTTCATGTACCCTTCTTGTACCTCTGGATCCGTGTGAGGTTTCACCCTAACCCCACCTCCAGGTGCAGGTTGGCCCAACCAAGATGGAGAGTAATATTTTGGCGTAAGGATATATGCCAAAGCATGTAGTGGAACATTGAGTTTATTTCACCGTGCACACACACAGTCATGAATCATAGCATACAAAATGGGATCATTATCCTTAACAATATCTTTTATTTGCCCCAACATGCTATCCATCTGCTCATAAACCTCTCCAATCACCGGTTTATCAGTATCTGCAAAGCGAATCATGTTATAAATGGGCTTGGTAAAACTCACAATTTCCCTCATACGTGCCCAAAACTGAGGGTCAAGGGCGGTCTCCTCCACATGTTCAAAACTTTGCCTCTCAACCACTGTTGCCGCCCTGTCCTTTAATAGCTGCCAGTGTGGGCTTGATACCATTGCAGCCAATGACTCTCTTACCTTCAAAAGGCGCCTGAAGGTGAGGTAATAACTAGCAAATCTAGTTTTTCCTATTTTCAACAACTCCAATTTGGAGTGCGTACGGAAAAGCCCATGGGTATTGCTATGATTTGTAATAAATTTGATCATTTTCTTACCTCTCTTGTACAAATCACCAAGCCATTTGAACTGAGGTTGTTTGTTTTTTATGATATCATGCATCAAAAGGTTCATTGTGTGAACCGAACACCCAGACCAAAAAATGTTGGGGTATTTATCCTCAACAATTGCTCCTGCTGCCTTACAGTTAGCAGCATTATCAGTGATGACCTGTATCACATTGTATGGCCCAGTCTTTTCAATTATTTCAAGTAATGGTTCTGCAATGTTAATGCCGGTTTTGAATTTATCTTAATAATCATAAGCTGCCAGGAACACTGCACCACTAACCGACACAGCCAAAACATTTATCAATGGTTTTCCTTTTACATTGGTCCATCCATCAGAGACAATGGACAACCCATGCTCATTCCACGAACCTGTCATTCTAGCCAAAGAATTATTTATTTTAGCTCTTTCATGATCAAGACCCACGGTTCTGGCCTTGTCATACCCAGGGCTTTTGTATCCTTTGGGGGCATCATTAATGGCAAAAACCATTTCATGCCAATAAGGTGAGCGAAGAACATTGAATGGCACCCCACATGCATATAGAAACCGGTAAACTTTTGAATCCACATCATTCCTACACCCTTCGTCCAGGAAATCGGATATGGTTCTACGCCTTAATCCAGTGCCACTGCTTCCGAAACCACTGGCATGGGTGGAAGTTGAATGTGTTGGGCCTGAATCAGCGATACCCTTAGATCTTTTAGATGATCTCTGTATGGCAACCCCCTCTTCCTTCCTATATCTCTCTCTCTGTGGTGCTGCCATAGAAGTACAAACTTTGATTCCAAAATTTTTAGTTCCATCTCCTGGCATTATCCCACAAAGGTGCCTTCTCAGACGGGTGTCTGAACCATGGTATTGTTTATTGCAATGGGGGCAAATAAATTTAGTGGTTCCACCACCTTTCCCTCCTTCTTGTTTTTGAACATATTTCCACAAAGGATATTGGTCTTGTTTAGTTGGGGATTCTAGGTTCTCAGGGTCTCCACTCCCCACTTCCTCCTCAGCATAATCCTCCTCTTCAGGATTTTCTTCAGATCCACCATAATCCTCCTCTTCATCCTCCTCTTCTCTGATTTGTCTCTTTCTTCTAGCACTCTCCAACACCATTATCACAAAGAAAGGGACCAACATGAGGAAAATTCCTAGCCATATAGCCATGATGGAAACAAGTTTCAAGTTTCTAGAATCTAGCCTGCAAAACAAATAGAAAAATGCCAAATGGGAATAGGAAATGCAACATAGGAAAACAACAACTCATTTTAAAAGTTTTAAATCCAATAAAATGCAACATTCAAGCAAAATTCAAGTTTTCATTTTCAAACCATTTAACAATCTACAAATTCATCTTAGAAAATACAAAATTGGATTAGAAGGTCTACCTCTTTCTTGCAATCCTCCTGTCAGCCTTGCTCCTTGCTCTCCTGTCAGCTTTGCTCCTTGCTCTCCTGATTGCTGTCAACCAAACCTTGCGCTCTCGGCTCTCTTTCTCACTCAATTTCACTTCTCAACTAACAAACAATAACTGAAAATGAAACCCCCCCCCCTTTTTATATAAAAATCGGAAATTTTTCATAAAAAAATTTCCGCGCGGCGTTCTCCGCTACAAGGGAGCGTCGGCCGGGAGCTGCTCGGGAAGGAACGCTCCCGAACGCTTCAGTGAACGCCTGCTGCTTAACGTCGGAAGGCCGAGCCGCTCGCTCAACGCCTCAAATCAGCCCCGCGAAAAAAAAAAAAACAGGAGCGCCGTCGGAAACGCGTCTCAAAACGCCCCGACAGAGCTGCCGAAGGCCAGCTTCCTAGCGTTTTCCGAAACGCTCCCGAACGGAGCGCGTTTTCCGTGAGATTCCCGAGGTAAGTATAGCTTCCCCTGAACCCCGTCCAAATTTCATTCAGAAAAATATAACAATATGTATACATTTCAATATTACAGTGGGGTATTTCTTTGCCTACGGAGACTTGCCTTTGCATCACATACAATAAAAATAATTTTAAATCATTTACATTCACATTTATAGTTACATAAATCAACTTCACTCAGCCCTTTTTTGGCCCTTGGCTTGCTATGCGTTTGTCTTTTCTGTTGCTGTCTTTTTCAGTTTCTGCTATTATATTGTGATTGTTCTGCATAATCACCTTTTGCCCGATTCAACTCATTTGCTCCTTTGCTCTGTGTCGGGTCACTTACTCGAGTCTCCTTTTGTTGCTTTCATATTTTGTTTATACACCTGAGTCTTTCGCCTGCACTTAGTATTTTCTTCGTAAAACTGGCGTATCCACATGCACATCCACCTTTCAGATCTAATGGCCATCGCACTCTGCTTCATTTAACTTTCCCAATTCGACGGTTGACATTCCATCGCACTGTCGCAATCGCAATCGCAATCGCAACCTTCAGTGGTTCGATGTGCCTTTGGTCATCTGATTTCCGCCGATGCGATGTGCAGAGGGTCCCACCAGGCAGTACCTCGGCATTTCAACGTTATATGTTATATTTCTCCTTTACCCTTCGCTGCGATTTAACGAAGGAACACCTTATACTTTTGGATTTGAAATCCTGTAGACCTTTGCTTTGAATTTGCATCGCATCCGCTCTCTTCATTGCACTTCGTACTTCGGCGTTTCTGAATATCCGCCGATGCAATGGATCTATGTAGACCCCACTCCAACTTAACTTCACGATCCAATGGTTGTAATCGACCGTGATCTAACGGTTGCGATTGGATCGCACCATCGCAATCGCAAAATTCAACAACTTGTTCCATTGCTCTTCCATTCTGCCGATGCGATGTGAGATCGCCGATGCGATAACTCCGATGCGATGTTCGTCGATGCGATGAACCTCCGATGGCCCTACTCAACTCACGATCCAACGGTTGCGGTTGATCGAGATCGGATGGTTGCGATTAAATCGCACCATCGCAATCGCAAGGTTCAGTGGTTCGTTCCCTTACTCTTCCGCTGCGCTAATGCGATCAGAGATTGCCGATGTGATGAGATCTCCACCGTCGATCTTCTATCTTTGATAAGATCTCCGCCGTCGATCTTCAACATTTCCGCTTTAAGTCTTAACATTAAGACTCTGCCTTTCGTGTGATGCGACCACCGTTAGATCTTCACCGATCTTGATTCGACGGATATCGCATTCACAATATACCTGTTGTTTAACATTTCCAAACATCCATGCACTTTAACAATGCGATCACCGTTGGATCTTCGCCGCATCAAATTGGACGGCTATTGCGTTACTTCGACCCCTGACCTTTTAATTCTCAAAAATTACCCGAAATAGGCGATTTTAGTATTGTGACGTGTCGTAATATGATACGATCGCGTTCCAAATGGAATAAACCGCTCATGGCCCAAAAGTTGTGCAAAATCAGTGGTATGGTTTCCCAAAAACCACTTTCCTTGCAGGCCCCACTCTAATTACCTTTGTTTGTTTGACTGGACCTTAGGAATAGCGTTAACTCCTTTGGAAATGTTTTGGCAATACATCGCTTTAATGAAACTCTTTTGTACCCATGTGACAACCTTCGGAACATTGTAATAAAGCATTCAAACCAAAGTTAATTAACTCATATCATCGCATCGCAAATACAAACACTTGCCTTGTGTTTTGTGATTTCGATCTCTGCCGATGTGATTGTCACCGTTGATCTGCCCAGATCTACGGTCCTTGCTGCTGTTGTTCCTCTTGAGCTTGTTCTGTATTAAAGTGCGCATTTCTCTCCTGAGCTTGTTCTGTATAATCTCTGGCCCTTGCTGTGTCTTGCAACTCCGCTGCCTCTGCTTCATCTGCTGCCTTTGCTTCATCTGCTGCTTCTGCTTCAATTCGCTACCTCTGCTTCTAGTCACCTATTTGCTCCATCTGTTGCCTCTGCTTCTTGTCTAATGCTTTCTCTGCTGCCCTCGCCGCCTTTGCTTCTTGTCTGTCTCCTTTGCCTTATTGCTGGTTCTTCTTTGTTCTTTTTCCTTAGTGATAGTTCAAGTGTTGCTCCTTTCTTCTCCTTTGCCATCAATGACAATATTTCCAACACTTCAGACCTAAGCAACGCTGTTTCTGAGCTGCCTTTGCGCAGTAATTGCGTGGGTTTGCTAGGACACAGCTCTAGACAATGTCACCCTTCCCTCTGCGTGAATCTCCTCCTAAAAACTGCGTTGCCCCTTCAGATCTGCTTTTCTGCTGCCTTTCCAGTCGCTTTCTGTAGCTAGATCCTTCAGATTCTTCAACTGGTAACCCTTCTAGATCTGCAATTGCTTCGATACCATGTAGAAATCTCTGAATATTAATTCTTATGCAGAAATTATTTCTGTTAATCCGGTTAAGCTTCTCCTAGTTATACAAGTTATCAACTAAATAAATTCAAGTTAACATCAAAGCAAAACACATAACAGATCTCTACCAATTCAGATCTAGAATAAGCACATGCACACATAGACAAAGTGACACAGTTATTTCTGGACAAATTGTCCTCGGAAAAACCCAATGCTAAAAACCGGGTCTCCGGGCTCTGGCTGAGGGCTCTAATATTAAGAACATTTAACAACAACCTGGGCCTGAGATCCGGAAACCCTGCCAGAGAACACTCTAGTTCTAGCGCACTGGCCGATCTAAGACCAACAATATCAAATTGAACGACACCCTCAAACGATCAAACGGATTTATTGCATCCATCATCCCACTAGATCTAGGCCCATAGGCCTAGAAACCTAGATCTGTCCTTTGAAAGACACCGAGGCCACTTCTCCAGCTGGGCCTCCAGAATGCCGTACAATACCTGAAGGACTGCTGGAGTGCTTGACCAAGGACGCTGGGCCACTACGCCCGCCCAAGGGTTCTAACTCCCCGGGCTATTCTCTGAAAACTGCGCTGGCCCTGGTGGTGGTGGTGCCATCCGCCATTCCGCCGTCTTCCTCGCCGTCTTCCTGGACTTTCCTCTCGTCTCTGTGTGACTGACCCCGGATCATATCATCGCCTTGGTCTAAATTCCCCTCTCTGCAACTGAAACACTTGAGAATTGTTAGCAACCCCGCCCTAGAATCTCAGCTTAGCTTCAGTGCTTTGCCTCTGTGTATCTTACAAATGACCCCAAGTCTTTCCGTTATACTTTTCTCGTTGACAAATCAATGGCCAAGATTAAATCTTTAATGAATGGCTAAGATTAAAAGAAAGCTTGATCCGTGTGACTTAAGACAATTTCATCACATGTTTAATTAAATTCACTTTAATTATTTTATTTTTCTAAGTTTTAACTTAGGTAATACATTAAATTAATTAATTAATTTAATATCTCCTAAACCAGATGAAATTTCCCAAATCCATTTCTGGGTCTTGTAGATCAAGTGAACTTTATTCCTTCCTCAAAATTTGGGACCTAGAACACAACTGATGCTACCCCAAATACAGAAAATCTCAACAAGAAAGACATAGGTCCTGAAATGCAATTCAAATCTTCACAGCATTTTTTTAGTGAATGATAAAATTACTAATTCTGGTAGCAAATTGGATGCTCTTTATCACTTGATAGAGGTCCATATGAAATACTAGGACATAAGCATTCCTTTATTGATCTAAGAAAGCTCCTCAAGATATCCTCATGCCCTTCTTGGGTCTGCGAAGAAAATGTTTGTGCTGTAAACTTTGTAATCGGCGAAGGCTTTAACCATGTTACAGGTTGATGATTTGAATCCCCAGCTAGTGAATAAAGGTGCTGTCATCCAACATCCATCCCACACACAATAGGTGCTAGGTGGAAAGAGAAGGAAGTTTCACTTGATGGCCCAGGTGGAAAGAGAAAGAAGGTAACCTGGTAGTTTTATTTGGCATTTGCAAGTTGTTAATCCCACAAGGACAACGATAGTGAAAGATTCACCTTTTTATATTGAAAATTGATTACCAAATGTATCAAAGAGGTGATAAAGCAATATATGCATTATGATTGTGGTGTGGATTGTGATTATTTACCATCAAGGAGCTGCACGTTGTATTGGCCTTGATAGAATCAACTGGGTATATGGGTGTGTAATACTTCTCAATTTTCTTAAAAGCATTTTGAGCAAGCCTTTATTTGTATTTTAGGAATGAGATTGTTAGATGGGTTTCTAATTGAGGCCATGCCAAAATGGGAGAATTAAGATCCACAAATCCATACACATAGGGGGCATTTCAAGAATTTCTAAAAATAAAAGTTTGTGTTAAATGCATTTGGAACAAAATGATTGAAGGCTCATAATTAAGCAACCTGAATTTGTGAATTTGCAAACATTCCTCTGTAATGTCCCCATCCGCTTAGGAGACATAAGAAAGGGGGTCCGCTAGCCTAATAAGGTGTTGTAAATTATGGTAGCCATGGTCAGTATTTTCATCATGAAGAAAAATTGAAAAATTGAATTTTTATTGTTGCCTTCAAAATCTTTAAAATTGGCCTCATTTTTTGTTTAGGTTGGCTGGGCCCCTACCATTCAACCCCCACTTCAAGGCTATATAAACGGGATCATCCCTCCTCATTTGTACTATCGAATTTGCCTTGTGCATCTCTGATCCAGTAAAATTGCAGGGAGGGCCGAAATTTCAGGAGTCTGATTTTAGTCATGGCAATTGATGATGATCTTGGGTACTGGTTTGGCTATTATCTTGCTATAATTATTTCTAATGTATTGATGAATCTGGAA
Source organism: Pinus albicaulis (assembly GCA_034641835.2). NCBI lineage: Eukaryota > Viridiplantae > Streptophyta > Pinopsida > Pinales > Pinaceae > Pinus > Pinus albicaulis. The sequence continues at coordinate 1,114,986,822 of CM076575.1, read as the reverse complement.
CTCTCTCACTCTCACATAAGGAAAGACTTTTCTGGGTTTTCCCCTTGTGGGTTTTGCCCTGGCTGTGAGCCTAATTTCTGTGTTTCTTATCTCATGGTCTATTTTACTGCTCTTTCGTGATTTAATGAATGATTAACTGCTTAATGTTAAATGGAAACAAATGATGATTATTTGAAGCTATTTAATGTTCAACAAAATTTGTTCTAGCTGTGCCCTAGTTAAATTCAACATGGTATCAGAGCTAGGGGGCATTGAAGAACAGTTTTCTTAGAGACAAACAAAGGTCTGGGCAGGAGTTCCCTATAGCATGCAAGTTTCCTGAGATGCGAATTGCTACACTGTAATCTGAAGGTCTAGAACGAATGTCTCTATGGAAATCCAAACACTCTGAAATATGCAAGTACTATAATAGAACTCCTACCTGAAATGATACTTGTAATGGATGGCTTCTTTGATATGTAGAAGGCTGATCAGTATCTGAATTATGCGAGCTAAGCCTATTCTATGTTATGTGAATTTCTAGGGCTCCCTTTTACAATCTCTGTGACATCTGTGATATGTTTTTATGAGTTCTAGGGCTCCCTTTTACAATCTCTGTGACATCTGTGATATGTTTTTATGAGTTCCCTGTGGTACGTATTAATTTTTTTATGAGCTTCTTGTATTCAAGCATCTTTTGTTCAAACTATGAATGATCTTTATAAATGTATGCGGAGTTTTGGGCTCATAACTGTGATTGGAAGGTGTTATGTGAATTGTTTTCGGTTCTGTGGCAAATAGTCCTATAAGAAGAGGGCCGAAATCTGAAATTGCAGGCTCAGTACAAAAGTCTGAACCTGTGATAGAAGACTGTGTTACCTGACGACAATGTGATGATTTGTGCTCAATGTTTTAAGATGTGATATAATGCAAGAAGTCCCATGTGATCTGAGCCATCGATTCTGTGTGACCTGAAATCCTAAACAGGGAGTGATCCAAGTCTTAAAAATCTGAAGTATATCAAATGCTTTAGCTGTCTGAATTCTTTAATATACTTTTGGAGACCGAAGCAAAAAACAAAGTTGTAAAAGAAAGACCGTAACTCTTTCGAGCCTTGTATTATCTATGATCTCTGAACTATGGCATTCTTTGGTCTCTGAATATGGCATTCATTGTACTCTATGGCATCCAAACCTTCTCCTCCCAGTATCAATCTCTCTCTGGTTTTGCCAAGGTTTGTTTCATGTATTTATATGAGCTCTATAGCTACTTGAATTGATGACGAATTAATCCAAGCTTCTATAGAATTACCAAATCATCTGGTGAAGTCAAGATCGAAATAACGACCAAGATGCAAGCTTGTATTATGTTGCTGTTGATGAAGTTAAATGTTGATCATATAATGTTGAAAGAGACCAATACGAATCATATCCTTGTAAGTAGAATTATTAAAGGGTTCGATCATGAGAAAGTTAAAGAACTGAAGGTCTGCTCTCTTATCTAATCCTCGTATCATTCATTTGAAATAGCAAAGTCGAGGCCTGTTTAGTATCACTACTTTCTGTGCATAGTATCTGTTGTCTTCTGAAGGTAATTGTCATACATTAATGTTGTTACTCAACAGAAGATTGATGTCCAGATAGCATGGGATTCCTCCTTTAGTCGTCTCTGAGGTACTTAAAGTCTCAGGAATCATGTGTTATCTCTTAGAAGTCAAGAATACTATTGATGTGATCTAAGCCCTCAAGCTTGATTGTCTGCTGAAGGTTGATGTTTCTTTTATATATAAGAAGAATAAAATTCTGTAAAAGACGACCATCTTCTGCAAGTAAGCTGACCTGATTCTCTCTGTCATAAGAACAGAAATTGCATCAAAATTCTAATGCCAGAAATATGTCAAAATACTTAAAACCATCTTATATAAAAGCACTGTTATGAAGAACAATCAACAATGGTGGGTGGCCTGCAACACAGCTTCAGTACACTGCTTTAAAATTTCAAGGATATGTGGACGAAGTGCAGACATGAGAAAGCCTAACCCTGATCGATGAAATTCATTGCACGATCCTATACTGTTGTTGCAATTATGACAAAATAAATTTATTGATCTAAAGAACTTTGCTGTTGGATTTAAAATTCATTAAGATTACAAAACCCCTAGGGTTTGGATGTTTGAAATAGAGTCGAACAAGAATAATCTGGGATGTATGGACATAGCAAATATGATGAAGCTGGAATAGAATGCAAGAATGAATGATGAAGATAAGCGTTAGGGTTTGAAGTTAAAACCCTATCAAGTCATAAGGGTTGAAAATAGAAAGCATTGGGCCTGCGGATTAATTGATTCTGCTTAAGAAGGAACCCTTGCTTCTAGAAGCCTTGACATCGTGTTAAGGTTGATTTGCAGGTTGGATTCAAGAAGATTGGAAGGGAGCTATCATGAGCTCAAAAGATAAGTATCTTGTATTTCTTTTATTGGTTATAGACATTGGATTGTTTTTTTAAACCCTAGGTAGGGCTTGGAGAAGAAAATCTAAGATTGAAGTCAATTTTTTGGACGAGTGATGTGGACTCGTTGATGATAACAATGATTTCGACTCGTTGATGATGACAATGAATTGGACCCATTGATGATGACAATGATGTAGACTCGTTGATGATGATGTGGATTCGTTAATGTTGTGGACCCATCGATGATGATGTGGACTCGTGGATGATGACATTGATGTGGACTCGTTGATGATGATAATGATGTTGACTTGTTAATGATGACAATAATGTGGATTTGTTAATGATGTGGACTCCTTGATGATGATAATGATGTGGAATTGTTGATGATGTAGATGTATTGATGGTGATGATGTGAACTCATTGATGATGAACTCTTTGATGTTATGAACTCCTTGATGATGGTATGAACGAAGTTAACTCCTTAATGATGTGGATAAGGTTGACTAGCTGTGGGAAGGCTAAGATCAAGAGGGAGCTGATACACTCTCAAAAGATAAGTATTATCTTATCTTGATTGTTTCTATTTATTGCTTCATTATCAGTCTCTTCGCTTGCTTGGTTGTTTTTGTTCTCCAATGACCTCCTAGTGAGGATTGTAGGTACATAATAGAGACTGCCAAGGTGTGGAATCACTGGAAATGATGGGAGAACAATGTGACTAGAAGACTTGTGGTACGCTCTGTACTCGGAGGGAGCAAACAAGATCAACTTGATTGAAGCACATTTCCATGAAGGTGGCTAAAAGTTTGGAAGGTTAATGCTGATCTAGATATGCTAAAGATGAGCCCGTGATTTTTCTGCTATGTAGAGGACTTTTGTGTAAGAGGGAGTTTCTTTTGTAAAGGCATGATCCTGGTGACATCTTTGGCACAATTGACTTCGAGTCCATCAACATCTCCGTGATTAATGATTTGAAGATGCTACATGACTTTGATGTTGACTTGGTTGATTTTTTGATTGGTTCATTTATCTATTTGTTGATGTTTGTTTCTGCTGATGTTTATTGTTATCTGCTGGATTTGATTATGGTCTGTTGGATTCTACTATGGTTGTTGATGCCTGCTTTTATGAGAAGCCACTTATTGTATACTGAATTCGATTATGTTTGTGAGAATCCACTTATTGTCTATTGGATTGGACTTTGGTTGTTGATATTTGCTTATGTGAGGAGCCATTGATTCTCTGCTGGATTGTACTATGGTTTTCGATGATTGCTTCTGTGTGAAGCCACTACTGAAGTCTATTATTGTCTGTTGGAATGTACTATGGTTTCTGATGATTGCTTTTGTAAGAAGCCACTGCTGAAGTCTATTATTGTCTGCTCATAGTTGTTGATGTTTGCTTCTGAGAGAAGCCCCGATTGAATTTGAATGAACAAGAGAATGCTGTTGTTTGTTGAAATGTTTGATAAAGCACTGAGATCCACCATGGCTACGTTTATAATGTTGAGTTGGTTGCCGATGTTTATGCAAAGACACTGGAATGACTGAGAATCCCTTTGGAAAGGGAGCATTGATTACATAACATCCTAAATCTTCCTTAGATTGCGACTGTGAGACCAATGGATTAGTCGGGAAGATTGTCACTCTCTTAGACTGTGTGCCGTGAGACCTTGTGGTCCAGGAGGTGCATTGATGATTCCTCCCATAGGCTGTGTGCTGTGAGACCTTGTGGTTTGAGAGATGTATTGATTTGATGGTTCCTCTCGTAGGTTGTGTGCTGTGAGATCTTGTGGTCCGGGAGATGCATTGACTTGATGACCCCTCACTTAGGTTGTGTGCTATGAGACCTTATGATTGGGAGATGCATTGATTCGGTAATTCCTTTCTTAGGCTGTGTTGTGAGATCTTGTGGTAGAGGAGATGCATTGAGAAGAGGTGGATGCTATGTACCTTCTGTTATGATAAGATTGATGATCTCTCCCTTAGGTTGTGTTGTGAGACCTATGGATTGGTGGGGAGATTGATCTTGTTATAGAGAGAGAATTGTATTTCGTGATCTCTTCCTTAGGTTGTGTGCTGTGAGACCTATGAACTGGTCAGGAAGACTGATCTTGAGAGAGAGAATGAAAAGTACCTCCCTGGCTAAGAGGGAGTATTGGAAATTATTGTAGCCATGGTCAGTATTTTCATCATGAAGAAAATTTAAAATTTAAAATTTTACTGTTGCTTCCAAAATCTTCAAAGTCGGCCTCTTTCTTTGTTAAGATCGGCTAAGCTCCTAAGAGGCACCCATTCGATCCCCACTTGAAGGCTATATAAAAGGAGATCATCCCCCGTCATTTGTAGAATCGAATTTGTCTTGTGCATCTCTGATCCAATGAAATTGCACGGAGGGTAGAAATTTTAGGGAGGCCCAATTTTTCAGAAATCTGATTTTTATCATGACAATTGATCATGATCTTGGTTACTGGTTTGCCTATTATCTTGCTATAATTATTTCTGATGTATTGATGAATCTGGAACTCTCTCTCTCTCTCACATAAGGAAAGGCTTTTCTAAGTTTCCCCGCTGTGGGTTTTGCCTTGGCTATGAGCCTAATATCTGTGTGTCTTGTCTCATGGTTTCATGGTTTATTTTACTACTCTTTCATGATTTAATGAATTATTAACTGCTTAATGTTAAATGGAAACAAATAATGATGATTATTTGACACTGTTTAATGTTCAAGAAAATTTGTTCTAGCTGTGCCTTGGCACTTAGATAAAATCAACATAAGGTTCTCGTAGGCTAGGATGGGAAAAATTAATCAAGGGAACATGATTTTCTTAGGAGAAAAAATTACAAAAACCGAAGTGGTGAATTGGGGGACATGGGTCCTAGGCTAATGAAAAATCACTTTGAAATTATTAAGTGAGAAAGATCACTAAAGTGACTTTATTGAAATAAAAGTGTAAAATGGCGGCAAAGGTGGCGAATGTGCTATGAAAGAGGGTAAATGAGGAGTCTGTCCTCATCTTGCATTTGCTCACTTGAGAAAAATAATTTTGGAGAGTTGAGGAAGAGTCTAGGGTTTTTGGAAACCCTCTTCACTGGTTGCTAGTTTCGGTGTTGAAACGATATACCCTAGCTTGTTTGGGAGTGTCATTACTTAGTTTCTAACATTGAGCTTTAGTGGAGAAGAATATTTGGGCGAAAATAGGTCAGTCAATAGTGTTATTAGTTGATTTTTTGGATTGACTTATGTTATTTTTTTTTCCTATATAGGCTGAGAATACCGATGAAGATGCCAAGTTTCCAAGCCATGTTAGAAGGTCGAGTTGTTGAGTTAACAGGCGTCATTTTAGGTCAAGCTATCTCCTCTTGTTGGTAGAGTTTAACACTGTTGAAAAGGTTGGGTCTTATCCTCTCATAAGGGCCGAGTTTTGCTGGGAGAAAAAGGGTCAAGTTTCATCATTGAAAGAGGACTGAGTATACTAGTTTCAAGGGCTGAGTTACTATGAGTAAGAGGGCGAAGTTCCATAGATGTTTTCAGATTGAGAACTTCAACAAAAAGGGGGTTGAGTTCATCATTATTAAGAAGAACGACTTTGTCAATGTTGGGGACGAGTTTCCCTTGAATTGTGTGGAGTATTCGCTGTGCGTGGGTGCTGAGAATATCAGTGGCAAGAAAGAGGGGGCCATGGCAAATAAATTGTGGGTTGATCTCTGCATAAAGGCAAGGTCGAGTTGTTGGTTCAGTGGGTTTATTTGTGGGCTGAAATTCCTCTGGAAAGAGGGATGAACACACAGTCATTTGGCGCTGATAGTCCAAGAGACTATGTTGAAGTTGTATTTCTAAACTGATACCACGTTCCTCTACTCCGTTTGTTCACTGTGTACTCCTATGCGAAGTTCATAAAATGACTGTTTATGGTCAAAATTATGGTTATGCAGACTTGTATGGACAATATGTATATTTTTGGGTTTCGTCCAAGGCATGTAATATTGTTGTGAGACATTTCTTTGGCATGTGTTAGCTACTGCGTTTATTTATTTGAAATTAGATTTAAGAAAGTGAACCTACAACCAAGTACACAAACTATTTGACAAAATGTTTCAGTGACATCCTAAGATATTCCAAGGGGGTATCTTACAGTGATATTCCACTACAAGGTCAGAGAACCCACTCCAATTTCAGAGGAAGAAGAAATTCCTGAAACAGAAGAAGAGGAAGAAGTACTGTTTGAGAAGGGTAAGAGTCAAGACAGTCATGGAAGACAAGGAGAATCAAGAGTTTAATAGCTTGCTTATCGCCCTAAATGATTTGGCTAAGGGCCAAAAGGAGATGGTGGAGCTGATTAGAAACTTAGCTAACAATGGGGGTTTCACTGGGATTGCGATGGGGGAGCAACATACTAAGGATCCCATTAATGTCGGGAGATCTAATAGTGGAAAAGCCAGGCATGCACGCACGACCATGCATAGCCTACCCCACATATATATTTGGTCATTTAGACCCGCTATGTCAGAATTTCTTAATGAGGCAACAACTAACCAAGTGGAGCAGAATGATCAGGATATCCTTTTTGGGAAGTATTTGAAGGAGTATAGGAGGCTTGGATGAGACTTCCAAGCTGCAATGAGTTTCACAGATTTCTACAACCTACAGATGAAAAGCAAGGCTAAATGTGTTATGAAGGCTATTAGGCAAAACAATGAGTTTCAAAATATACTGGGGAAAGTGTTTATCTTGTGTTTTGATGGGTCATCAAAATGCTTAGCTAGATCATGGGTTCAAAAGTTTGACACATGCTTCGAGCTACATCAAATGACAGAGGGAGATGCCATTAAGTTAGCTACATTACATCTAGATGGAGAGGGCCATGAGTGGTGGTACCATGGGTTAGTGGCCTTGGGTCATGCGAACATAATTTCGTATACCAAGTTTAATTTGAGACTCATAGAGCGCTTTGACAGGAAGGATCTGAAGGTTCATTTCAGAGAGTTGACACAACTCAAGCAGACTAGTAGTCCAGAGGCATATATATCATATTTTAAGAGGTTGGTAGTTATGGTCACTTATATCTCTGAGGCATGGCTAGTGATGTTATTTGTTGAGGGGCTATCTGAGTCTCTATGTGGTTGGGGTAAGGGTTATCAATTCACCACTCTTTGGGATGGCATTAGTAGAACTAGAGGTTAAACGCTTTCAAATGGAGTACACCACCTGTATGAGGGGACCCAAAAGGAGTTGAGGAAGAAGAAGCTTTGTCTCAGCTGTCAAGAGCCTTGGGTGCTGAGACACCAATGTGCAACAAAGGATAAGTCGGGCAAAATGCATTACATTAAGGTCTACTCAGACAATGATAGTGATGAGGAGGATGAGGAGTCAGGGCAGGTATAGATATAGGAGTAGGGACATTTAACTGTAGGTGAGGAGTCGTCTTAGGTTGGGGCTAAAGGCCCTGTTAGTGCATCTATGGCAGGACTTCCTAGGTATCATTTCATGTCCCTAATTGATAATTTTGCTAAGGAAGTTCTCAATCTTGCAATTTTGGAGATTAATAAAGTATTTGATAAATAAAATTTAGGAGGAATAAGTTGTGGAGGCTCAAATTTAATTTTGATAAGAAATAGAGGTTGCACTTAAGAGAAAGAGGAAAATTCAAGTGAAGTTAAGCTGTGGAGGTCACTTAGGAAGGGAAATCGAATCACATGTGATGGGGGTCAAGCAAGGGGGGTCAAATTAGTGGAGCCCACAAGGATGATTGAGCAACAATTATAAAAGGAAGGAAAGAGCCTCATTTTGGAGCATCTTGACATTTCATTTTCAGAATTTGGAGAGTTTGCTGGAGCTGCTTAGCCAAGTAAACCGATGTTGTACAATACAGGGGATTTCCAGGTAGAAATTCCAGCTCTTCGTTAGGGAACTTCGAGTGCCACTCAAGGAGAGAGATTGTTGGGAGATTTTAGTATTTTGTGTCGGATTTGCAACATTTCTATTCAACATGTGCATGTTTCTGGAGGATGTAGTGGAGGATTTCACTGGGGTTTACTAAGATAGCATATTTTGCCTTCTGGGCTGGCTATTTTGTGGTGATTTTCCCTTAAGGAGGGCAAGTTATTTTTGGGAGATTTCTAGGTTGAAAGTGTTGGAGATTTGTGGGCCATATTTTTCCTTTCTTAAGCCTGCGTGGGGTTTATTGGCTGTTCTCTGCACAAGGGTTGAGCAATAGTGTTTGCTAGGTATTGGAGCTGATTTTGGCAGGGAGTTTGAGGAAGTAATTTTGCTGGGATTTGGAGGAGTTTCCCTTTGGGGAAATTGTGCATTCTTGCAGCAGTTCGATTTTTGTGGCTCATTGACAGATTGTGAGGGGCTACACAGAGTTTTTGGGGTTTCAATGATCGGTGGATTCAATTTGTGATTTCGCTTGGTTTTGTTGGATTGGGTGTGAGGAACCTTCTCCTAATTTTTTGAAATTTTTGGAGCATTATTGGGGGCTCATATTAGAGTTTGCCTCCATAAATAAAATCAATAGTTTTTTGGGTAGTGTGTTCGACAAATTGGGCCTTTTTGAGTTGGAGTTTTCTTAGATAGTTCACCTGGATATTGCATGCTTGCAGTGGCAAGCCCAGGTTCTATCATTCCACTTTATTATACTTAGTTCCAGTTGAAAATTAATAAAATGGCTCAAATTTGTTGCTGCTATTCTATGGTTTACTGATCTATTTCTATTTGTGCAAATTTGTGCTTGCATGGTTGTATTTTCTTATTGTAGCTTAGTGCATGTTTTTGATATTCATTGTATTTTCTAGTTTGGGATATTACATATCATGCATTGGGAGTCAGGCTGGTCATGTTGGGGCAAAAGGTGACAATGTTGATTGACGGTGTGGCATCCCACAACTTTGTAGATGCGCCGTTGGTGTTTCAGAGTGAGATTTCAATGGAGGAGCTTGATGGATTCACGGTGGTCACACTGGGTGGTCATCAAATGGAGTGCACTAGATGGGTCCCCAAGCTAAAAATAACCATGGGGAACTACATATTGATGGATGACTTATTTGTGGTGGACATACCACATACCAATGTGGTACTCTGTGTTCAGTGGCTTTACTCCATCAGGGGATACACTACTGATTAGAGGAGGATGGAGATGGAGTTTATAGATCATGATGACAAAAAGATAGTTTTGAGGGCCATGCATCGATATCCACCCAAGATAATATGATGTCAGAGTATGGAGGTAGTGTTGTTGCATGGAGACAAAATGGGTAGTAGAGTGCTACATTTCAAACAAAAGACAATTGGAGCAAACTTGATAGTATCTAGATGACATTCAAGCATTACTTCGCAAGCATTAGAAAGTTTTCGCTGGCGCCCCTCTAGGTAGACATCTAGATAGAGGATTTGAGCATGTGATAGAGTTGGAAGAGGGGGTGTAGACTGTTATAACTAGTCCTTATCGTCATCCCATGGTTTATAAGGATGAAATTGAGAATGCCATCAAAAAGTTGTTGAGATTGGGCTACATTTTTCCTAGTTCCAGCCCATTTGCTTCTTTAGTTGTGATGGCTAAGAAGAATTATGGCGCCTTGCGGATGTGCATTGGTTATCAGACACTTAATAAAAGAAAAATAAAAAATGGGACCCCATTCAAAGGATTGATGAGCTGATGGATGAACCAAGGGGGGAAAAGTATTTTTTGAAGATAGATCTTCACTCGGGCTAGCATCAAATTAGAGTTCAGGAGCAGGATATCTTGAAGATTGCTTTTAAGTGCCATTAAAGGCACTATGAGTTTCTGGTTATGCCATTTGGACTAACCAATGCATCCACAACATTTCTGTCTTGCATGAACCATGTGTTCAACAAACAGTTACAAAAGTATTTGTTAGTTTTGTTTGACGACATTCTCTTCTACAACAAAACCTGGGAGGATCACCTCAGGCATTGGGACGCAGTGTTGGGAATCTTGGAGGAACACGAGTTCTATGCAAAAGAGTCCAAGTGCGAGATGGGTATGATTGGGATGCTCTATTTTTTTGCATGTGATTAGGGAGAACCGAGTTTAGGTGCACCAGGAGATGGTCAGGGAAATCTTGGAGTGGCCTACCCCGAAGAATGTGACTGAACTGAAGAGCTGCCTGGGTCGTTGCGCATATTACAAGAAGTTTGTTAAGGGGTTCTCACAACTAACAACACCTCTTATAGACCTCACAAAGAACAAATATTTCAGTTGGTTTGATAAGGCACAAACAAACTCCGAGAGAATGAAGCAGGTAATGAGTTCATGGCCTATTATGTTGGCACTACTAGACTTCCCTCAACCATTAGTGCTTGAGTGTGATGCTTCGGGGATAGGGATAGGAACAATGTTAATGCATAATCACCATCCCATTACGTTTGAGAGCTGCAAACTCAAGGATTATGGGGACCATTATTCTATATACGTCATATGATAAAGAGATGTTGGCCATTATGCATGCACTGGCCAAGTATAGATAGTACTTGGTGTGGAACAGGTTTAAAGTAAAGGCTGATCGTAACAACTTATAGTTCCTCATGGAGCAAAAGGAATTGAACGAGCAACAACAAAAGTGGATTAGCAAGCTGTAGGCATACGATTTTGAGATTGAGGATGTGAAGGGAAAGAACTATGTGGTAGCAACCTAAGTCACATGACACGAGGACACGAGACACGGAGGACACGTAAATACGAGTATTTGACACGAGACACCGTGACCTCGAAAACAGGGCACAAGGGACACGTTTTATTTATATTTAAAATATATATATATATATATATATATATTAAAATTTAATATATATAATAATTTATAAATTAATATTAACAAATTAGTAAATTACAATTATACAACTTACAAGTTACAAGTTACAACTTCAAGGCTACAAGCACATAAGAAATACTAAAAGTAAATAGTCATTAAAACCAAAAGTTATAACTTATAAACTTATAACAACTTGCATGTTTGTAGAAGACCTAAACAACTTTTGGTATGCAATGTCTGCAAGGGATGCTTATAATTGAAATTAGAACATGGACAAGCAGACATGGAATACATTAATGGATTAGGACTAAAATATTGAAATGCTGAAAAGATTGTTTGAGAATCAGGACATTCAAAAGATATAAAATTTCTTCAAAAGCCTGCTACTTGTGTACACTGTATAGATATATTTAGCATATGGTAGGGTGCCAGTCTGTTTGCACTTGTACTATATATGGAGTTTCCACTTAAGATAAAGGAAATGTTGTTAATTATTAATTTCATTTGCAGGTTCAAACAGGGGTTTAGATTCTTCGTGACAAGCAACAAATAACTGAGGCTCATTCTCAGCATGTGAAATCCCAATCATATGACTGCACTGCCTCACAGCAAAGCTTAGAATCTAGCTCTATCGATAGTCAATAACTTACAACAATAAATTATAATGAATAATAATAAATTTAAATATTATAAATTTAAATTTTAAAATTTATACATATATCATATATGATAATCATATTACATACCTCTGTGCATTAACGCGTCGTCCGTCTGGGCAGTCAAGGTAGCAACGACAAGGCAGTGCCAGGGCAGTCGGGGCAACAACAACAAGGAGTGCCAACAACCTTAACGCCAACAACACTGGGCAGCAACAGCACAAGGCAGCAATGCAGTAGGAGGCAATGCAACAACGACGGGTTTGGAACTTGAAATGCACGGAGGCAGCAGTAGCAACGGGAATGCGGCAATGGAAACGAAGGTTCAAGGCAAGCACGAAGGTTCAAGGCAGCAGCGACCACATTGACGGCAACAACAACCACACCGAACAGAAATAAAACTAATGAAATTTTTATCATTTTTGTATTTTTTGGTGGAAAATGTGTCCAAACGCGGGAATACGTTAGGGCAAGTATTCCAAACCTAGGACACGACTATTCCATTTAAGGACATGCATTAAAAAACGGAGGGTCCATATTCAGTTTCAGAGGACACGTCCAAAAACGTATTTGACACGTTTTAGGTCGTATTCCGTGTCCGACACGTGAAATACGGGACACGTGACCTTGGAGGACGTGTCCTGTGACTTAGGTAGCAACCCTTTCCAAAATGCTATCCACCCTCTCTCTAATGGAGATTATGGGAGACTAGAAATCCCACCTGCTAGTGAAATACTCCAAAAGCAAATTTTCTTACAAGGTCCTCGATGGGCTTGTCCAGGATGATCGATGTCGTGTCGTTGATGGCATTACTTACAACAAAGACCAAATTTACCTGGTGCCAGAGTCTCAACTCAAGGAAAAGATCATGCAGGCGGCACACAACATGCCCTTAGCAGGACACCCGGGGTACTTGAATACCTACAGGTAGATCAAGGAGAGGTTCACATGGAAAGGCCTCAAGATGGATGTGTTGAGGTTTGTGAGAGAATGCAACATCTACTAGCAAAACAAAGAAAAGCATACTTATCTAGCAGGGTTGCTTCAGGCACTTCCCACCACAGAGTAAAATAGGAAAGCATTTACATGGATTTCATCAGATGATTGCCTTAGGTGCAAGGGAATGATTGTATTTATGTGGTGGTTGATGAGACCACGAAATTTGCACACTTCTCTGCCATACCTTACAAATTTTCAATAACACAAGTGTCTTCCGAGTGTGTTTTGTCGAGAGAAAATTAGTGGAGTTGCTTGAGGGGGGAGGGAGTATAGCATTTGTGGAAAATTTTGGAGCTAGAGGTGATTGCTATTGAGGGGAACAAATTTATCTTCCTAGGGCCTGCACAGGGGGTCATTGGACAACGTTTTTGTGGAGCTAGGTTCAACTGTCTTGTGTCAGGATTTGATGTGAAACCTCTTCCCTACATCCGAGAAAATTTCCTATATCATTCCTATTGCAGATTAAGGAGAAATAATGAGTTTGCAGCAGATAGAGCCACTAGGAACTCAATTCTTGTTTAGGAGGGCGTAGAGCCAAAATAGGGCAATTCCGGGAGGTTGGAATTAGCCAAATTCCTTTCTGGGTTTTATGAGTGGAGGCTAGGGTTAATTTTATAGAATTTTCTAAGCACTTTTGAGGGTATAATTCCTAGTTCCATTCAACAGTCTGCAACATAAATTGTTGGAGAACGCAATTTTCCCTGGGGCTGTTTCCACCACTTGGGTTAGCGAGATATTACTGGGTTTGTTTGAGATGGTGGAGTAGAGCCTAGGGATAATTTCTTAGAATTTTTGGAGTAGTTTGGAGGGATACATCAACAGTTCCAGCGGCAGTAGCAGTTTTCTTGGTGGACGCAAATCTGGTAGTAGATCCATTTCCAACACTTGGGCAACTTAATATTCACGTGGGATCTTGCCTTACTTGCTGTAGGAAGCCTAGGTTCCTTTGATCTCATTTATTGTACTCATATTTAATGAAATTAATAAAATAACTTAGATTTTTTTTCCATATTTTCGTGTTCAAATGTGTATGTTTGTGCATTTTTGAGTTTACTAGCTGTAGCTAGTTCATTGCTTTTGTTATCTACGGTATTTTTCCATTTGGAACATTATGTTACACTGGTTGGATGAAGCTAATACCTAGTACTAGTTACCACCCGACAAACCGAGATAGTCAAAAAATGACTAGAGGGCTATCTCAGAAACCATGTATCTAGCTAGCAGAAAGCATGGGTAAAGTGGCAACACCTGGGAGAGCGTTGTTATCACACCACTTACCACATGTCAATTGGATTGACACCCTTCAAGGTCTTGTATGCATACGAAGCTCCAACATTTGTGGATCTGGTATTTGGGGATTGTTACCCACCACTTCGTGGATGATATCCCTAGGAGAATTTTTTTCTCCATGATGGTCCTCAGCAGGTAGCCAACAACCCCTTGCATCCCTCAACTAGCTTGTTGTGCCATTTCTCCACTGTCGGAGCCAACCATGTGGTCCCTCACCCATCCATACTGATTGTATGTTTAAAGGTGGGCCTCTCGAACCTAAAGGTATGTCTTGTCATTTGGTAATTGACTATTGGGTTTACTTATTGTGGACACTTCTGGGCATGGATTAATGGGGAGATTTAATGGAAAGAGTGAGCGTAGTTTGTGCTTTTGTCTTTTTGACTTCTTCGGGATGTTATCCTTGGATTTTAGTCCCGTGGGATCCCCTTCACTGACCATTTGGTTTTAGGTTAGCTCTACTTGGGAACCCCGACTTTGGTTGCGTGGCCCTGCTCCCTTATCCACATATGTCACTCCCTTTACATTCACTATACCCCCATTGATCATCTCTCCCACCTGGGTCCACATTTTCTCACTTGGTCCATATTGTTGAGATTCTGTGTATTTTGGGTAGCATCAGTTGTGCTCTAGCTCCCAAATTTTGTGGAGGGACTAGAGTACACTTGATCTACAAGACCCATAAATGGATTTGAGAAATTTTAGTTGGTATTCAAGTTATTCAAATAATTAATTAGTTTTAATGGATTTCCTAAGTCTAACTTAGGAAAATAAAATAATTAAAGTGAATTAATTAGCACATGTGCTGAAATTGTCTTAAGTCACATGGATCAAGCAATATTTTAATCTCAGCCGTTGATGGATGATTTAATCTTGGCCATTGAAGGGTTCAATGAAAAAGTATAAAAGAAAGGCTTGAGGGTCAGTTGAAGAGACACAATTTTGGTAGAATTGAGGAATAGATTTGGAATTCTAGGGCGGGTTTGCTAAGAATTTCTGGAGGAATTTCATGCAGTGAGGGGTAGTATTGGCTGAGGGAATGATTTGATTCCAAGAGCCAAGAGTCAGTAAGAGGCAGAGGAGTAACAACAACGATAGCGCAGAGAAGCAAAGCAACAGCTACGTAGGTGCTACGCAGGACAACACAAAGGCACTGGGAGGCTTCAGAAATCACACAAAGGGTCTTTTAGGGTTAGCGTTAGGCTGTGAGACCCTTCCAGGGGTGGCGCAATCCCTTGTAGGGGTGGCGTAGTCCCTTCTGGTGCAGCGCAGTGGCATTTGAGGCTAGCAGGGCTGACGCTGAGGGTTTCTAGGGTTAGATCCGGGCTGAGTCCTGTAAATCCCGTTTGAGGGTGTGGATTAGTCATATATTTGGCACTATATCTTCAGGTTAGTTGCAGATTTGATATTTTTTATTCTCTGTTGGGTTTTCCAGATCTGGAACCCAGATTTACTGTACTCAGAACTACTTAATAATAAACCCTCATATCTGCTACACCAGTTTTCCCGCTTTGGGTTTTTCCGGGAACTTATCTCCAAAAATCCATGTGTCACTTTGTTGCATGAGTGTATTATTCAGTAAATGATTTGCATGTGTAGGCTGTAATTGTGTTTATTTTCGATATTTTCTGATTCTAATTTATGAAAATAACTTGTATTAATTAAATCAAGTAGGAGAAAATAAACCAGTACATTGCAGTAGAATTCTCACACATATAGGGTTATCTTCCCCATTCCCTTGGCCCCACCTTGAGTCAGGCTTGGAACGATGCCCTGGAGGTTGTAGCAGCTAAAAAGAAATGTAAAAGAATAAATGGCCACATTCAATAGGAAAATGTACCACAAGATGCAAAAGATGGTTGGGACAAGCATAATTAGCACATGCGAAAAAGCTAATGCATGACTTTTACCTCGTACCCATGGCCATCACCTTGGTTCCATAGGCCCTAGATGAGCCTCCTTTATCATTCAAGAACCCATGATTGTCCCAACCCTTGGAGGGCAATGAACCGCCCTACCAAAAAGGGGGTAACCACTGCTATATCCTACATATCATGCTCTTATCGTTTGAGCCTCGAGCAATTAATCAAAGAAAAATCATAAAAGGAAAAGGCCATATAAAGAAGGGTGGAAAAGTCAAGGCCAGAGCGCCTCATGTACTACTATTGCTCCCTCCTACCCATTATATACCCAAGTGTGGGCTTCCCTTTTTCTAACTACCCTTGTGCCCCGATATGTGGCCCAGGATTGCCCGTCTCATTCCCTATTCCATTTCACCTCTTTATCGCATGCCACCACCATTTGAGGGTTGCACCTTGGACATACTATCCTCTCTAAAGTGGAAACCACCTAATAAGGTACTTGGCTAACCCCCTTTGGAGCTTGGAGACATTAGCACATGCCAAAGCCCACTACGGAAGGGCAGGCCATTATGAAGTGTCCACTTGTTGTCCATGGTTTGTAAGCTCTTTTACCCGATTACTTTAATGACTTGTTGTGCTGGAAGGCTAGGGGACACATTGGATCTTATGTAGGATTGCAGATGGTTCCCATTTGGGTTTGGTCTCCCTATACGGGGTCCTAATCCTCTAGAGGGCTACATTGGCACATATAGGGTGTCTGTAGAGAACCATGGGCCTCCACAGCAATAGACAACATTCCATGGATCCTCAGAGATGCTCAGAGATTGCTTGAGATCCACCTTTTGGACAAAGAGGATGTATCTGGTACAATATGCCCAACTGGCCCCACAGGTGCACCACACACTTGGTAGGTGTCCCAAGACTTGTACATTGACATGACAACATTCATTCCATCATCTGAGTCCTTACAAATGGTCTACAAGCATCTTTGACTCATTTGGAGACCCATGAGGTCATTGGTGTGCTCCCTCACCCACTGGAAGCACCACAAGTTTATTGTTTGGAGAACAAGGGGCAACCTACTTGTCCATCACTGTTGAGGATCCTATTCATCATTTTGGCATTTATGGACCTCATCAAACCTCTTGGAGGGCCTTTTGACATGTATAGATTATTATTTGACTTATTGAGAGGCTTATTATTTCATTTGTGAGCTAGTTTGGTGGCCATGTCACCAAAAGTTAGTTAATTTGCACATTATTTTATTTTTAGGGGCTAATGTAGGCCCATTAGGTAATTGAAACTCCTAATGAGTGTATAAATAGGAGTTGGAAGGATTCATTTTGTATCATCACTTGATTTGGATCATTCTCTCATTAGAGAACTTCACATTTTTTCCTTGGTGGATATTTTTGGATAATGGATGAATTTTGATGAATGTATTGGGTTTTTCTTATCTTGGAGCTTCTTATATTGCAAATGTGTTGCTGGTTGGATATATTCTCTTACATGTAAGTGATATTTTAACGGTATTTTCTTTCATTTTGCCGGATACATTGGTTATGAGATTTTTGCTATTTTAGGGCTCATTGTTGCATGTATTTACGACATCAATGTGGAATTACATTTCTATTTAGCTTATCTCGATGTATGGGCCATGCTTGATGAATGAATTTTCTGAGAGATCGAGTTATCTCAATAAGCCGCTTCCTTTTGCAACGAAGTATAAATGCTTTTAAGGTCATTTTTCTTCTCTTGCCCTTAACATTGGATGAAGTCGACTTTTGAAAGCCTCCTTGAACAAGAAACGGAGTCCATCTTCATAATTCACCTTGAATCCATATCTCGAAGAGGAATTAGGCACTGATCCATCAAAAGGTGGTCATTTAAACCATATTCTTCCACCTTTTCCTCCCTCTTCTAGGTCCAACCACGTTGGGCCACCTAGGGCATTAATTTCCTGACAAACTAGCCCTAGAAAAAGTTCGATCTCCTAGGCCCTATTGCGCTGGTGTGTCCTCAAGGTCTCCTTTGAATTTGAAGAGATTCCGATAGTGGGATTCCTAGGTCTGAGATCAAACTTTGCCCTTGTGTTCCCAAGGCTAGTACCTCATAGGATCAATTTGACATCTTTAGGTGAAAATTCTTATTTGATCCTTTTCCCTTGCCTTGTTTAGGTTAAGAATATCACCGGTTGCTAAACTCCATGCCCTTAACCTGGGCTGGGTCCACATGGCCCCATTTGGTCCCATTTCTTATATAAGACAATTCATCAAGGGCAACTCGAGAATCCAAGTTCTATAAGGATTTTAGGGATTGGGAAACTCCTTTTCAAGTCATATTCCTTTGACCTGACCCTCAAATCCTCAACTCCTTTCTCTAGAAAATGTTGTACCTTGCTTAAAGAGCATGCAAGCTCCATTCTTAATCCTATCCTAGGGAAAGGGTCTTTAAGGTCACTTCACATCTACCTATTGATCTATCCTTTATAAGTGACTTCCTAAGTACTGGGCCTCCTCCCATCAATGAAAGTTCAGTGTTGTTGTGGAGTGTTAATTGTGGCATTAAAGGCTAAGTCTCATCTCAACGTTTTAACCAGCAAGTTAAAACGTCGTCCAAATCGAATCGGAACTCGACTGAGTCGCTTTATCTGAGCCTATAGCTTATCCAGACTGCCAAGAATCAGCCAAAGGCTGGTTTGTTACCGAGCCGGCTGTTTACTAACTCACGCTCGGCTCGGTTCGACTTAATCAAGCCAGCATCCACTGGCCTGCAGGCCCAAAAACATGAAAAAAATGGACTTCAAAATGGAATTTTATCTGCTGTTAGTTTTTTTTAGGCTTTCTAACCCCTCCCCATCCTATTTAACTAACCCAACCCCTCTCAATACCTCAGATCTTTCTCATTCAATTTGCTTGAGCATTTGTGAGGGTTTTCTGAAGAGTTGTGGAGTTGGTTTTGGAGCAGCTTTGAGGAGTCTTTTGGGCAAGCTTTGGAGTAGCAGTGAGGAGCTTATTAGGCAAGCTTTGGAGCAGCATTGAGCTAGAGGAGGCTAGAGGCTAGAGGTATTTATTTTTTCTCTTCCAAAATCTGCCTTTGTTTGTTTTATTTATTTAGCAAATCTGAAAATGGTAAACATAGTTTTTGGTGAAAGAAATGAACATAGAATGAATAGTTTTTTGTTTTTGTTTTCATTTTCAGATTTAAACCTTTTCTTTCCAAGTCAAAAACTCAGTCCAAAATGGCCCCTAGAGCGAAAGATGCTGCTTGGGCATATGCTGAAATGGTTGGTGATCAAATGTATTGCAAATTTTGTAAGAAAAAATTTAAGGAGGGTGGAAGGGGCATTCATAGACTGAAATTACATTTCGCTGGTTTTAAAGGCCAAATTACTTCATGTGAAGCACAAAACATTGGGGAAATTAGGAAGCAGTTGAAAGAACAATTTGAGAAGTTTGAGCAAGAGAAAAATAGGCAAAAAGAAATACATGCTGAAATTGGGAGGAAGAGGAATCTACAACATATGATGGCTGCCAACTCAAGTTTTGAATCTTTTGATTATGAGGGTTCTTCATCTATCCCTTCCACTGATGCATCAAAAAACCCCTTTTGCTATGTTCCTCCCTCTATGGAGTCTATTTCTGAAAAGGGTAAGGGTGCAATGAGAAATAAGGGTACTATCAAAAGTTTTTTTGTGCCCTCATCTCCCTCTGATAGTGCAACTGCATATGGTCCTAGTCCTCCAACTGTGCAACCCACTTTAGATGCTCATTGGAAAAAAAAATGAGAGATGTTGCTTGTGATTACATTGCTAGATGGTGGTATGATGCTGATATTCCCTTCAATGCTACTCGTTCACCATATTATGAACCTATTTTTGATGCCATATATGCTGCTGGAAAGGGCTTCAAACCTCCTACTATGCATGAGTTAAGAGGATCTCTTTTGCAAAGAGAGATTTTGATCATTGATGATTATTTGAAAGAGTTCATAAACTCATGGGCACATACAGGATGTACCATCATGTCAGATGGATGGACTGATAAGAGGAACTGTACCATCATAAACTTTCTTGTCTTTTACCCACGGGGAACCATGTTTCTAAAATCAGTTGATGCATCTGATAGGGTGAAAGATGCACAGTTGTTGTTACAGCTTTTGGATGAGGTTGTTCAAGAGGTGGGGGTGGCAAATGTTGTTCAAATCGTCACAGACAATGCCTCTAACTGTGTTCTTGCTGGTAAAATTGTTAGAGGAAAAACACCCAACCATCTTTTGGACCCCATGTGCTGCACATTGCATAGACCTCATGCTTGAGGATATTGGCAAAATAGACTGGATCAAGAACACTATAGAGCATACCAAATGCATCACAAAATATATTTACAATCACTCATGGATTCTGAGTCTGATGAGGAAATACACAGGGGGCAAGGAACTTACTAGGCCTGCCATCACTAGATTTTCAACACATTTTTTGACATTGCAATCTATGCTTGCCCAACATAGAAACTTGCAAAAGATGTTTTCTAGTGATGAATGGAATGAATGTCAGTGGGCTCGCAAATAGGATGGCAAAGATGTGAAAAGGAAAGTCAATGAAGAAATATTTTGGAAAAAGGCAGCAGAGATTGTGAAACTCGCTGAGCCACTGGTTAAGGTGTTGCGCTTGGTGGATGGGGAAAGATTGGCTATGGGCTTCATTTATGAGGCTATGGATTAAGCAAAGGAGCAAATAAGGGCAGCATACAAGGACAGAGTGGCTAAGTATGGGCCCATTTGGCAAATCATTGATCAGAGATGGAACAATCAACTCCATTGCTCGATACATGCAGCTGGGTATTTTCTGAACCCAAGGTATCATTATAAAGCTCAAGAAACAAGAGCTTTGACTGGGGAGGTTAGAGATGGATTGATTGACTGCATTGATCGCATGATCGCCACAGAGAGTGAGCAATTGAAGATACACAATCAGATCACTATGTTCAACCAAGCCACTGGTACCTTTGGCAAGAACCTTGCAAGGATTGCAAGGGAATCAGATGAGCCAGTTAAACAAAGAATTTCAATTTTCAAATTTATATTTTATAATTTATTATTTTGTATAATTGTTTATAATTTCAATTTCAAAGTTGGATATAAATTGTTGAGCTAACTGAAACTCATTTTTTGTAGCACAATGGTGGGAGGCATTTGGTAGCCACTGTCCTGAATTGCAGAGGTTTGCAATCCGCATTTTGAGTCAAACTTGCAGTGCTTCTGGGTGTGAGCGCAATTGGTCTGTCTTTGAGAGGATTCACACAAAGAAGAGAAACCGTTTGGAGCAAAAACGGTTAAATGATCTAGTGTATGTCCAGTACAACCTCCGACTAAGACACAACCAATCGCTGAACAAAAGACCTGATTAAGATCTCATTGTGTTGGAGGATATTGATCCAACATCAGATTGGGTAGTGGAGTCTTGTCCTCCAGAGTTTGACATAGATGGGGGGATTCCGATTGACTTCGATTTAGAGATAGAGGCGACTATGCTCAATGTAGATCCACTAGTAGCAGACCCAGTCTCAAGCCATCTAGTTGCAGGTGCAGGCACTTCCTCTAGTCAGCCACGACGGAGACGCATAACTCGTCTATCTGATTCTCAAGGTGGTAAGGGCAAGGGTATAGTTCCAGTTGAGGATGTTGATTTAGAGGAGGAGGCAGAGCGAGCGTTTTCCCCCTCTGGTTCAGAGTTTGAGGAAGAGGACATTGGCTTGTCACAGTCAGATGACTAGTAGTAGTTACTAGTGACTATTCATGTTTTGTTGTAGAGGCCATTTAGAGCCTCCTTAGTTATGTTTTTTGTTTTGATCTCTATATCATCATCATGTATTGGTCCTTGGATAGTGCACTCGGTGCAATTTTGATATAATGGATATATTCATGAGCCTACTTTGATCATATGTTGTCTTTTGTCTATATTGTAATGCTTTGTGTTTGGAAACATGAATAAAAATCTTTAAATTTATGTTTTTGTACAAAAAAATTAATATTTAATGTATTTTTTACAAAAACCGAGTCATTGAAACCGATTCGGAGTCGGAGTCTGAGCCGACCCTCGGCCTGGTCGGAACCCGATTCCGTTTTTTAAAACACTGCTTTTAACATCTCAACGTTTAGTGTGAATATTTTTAGAGCTTACTATTGAATGGTATTTTTTTTTCCTTAAATTTGGTTTTCATTGCAATATTTTCTAAACATGTAGTGAAGATTTTCCTCATTAATCTCTGCGCTTTATCTTATGTAAATGTGTATATGTGTATGTGTTCCTAATGGTTTTCCCTCTGCATGTGATAAGGTTTCGAGACTAGCATCAGGAGGGATGGAAACCTGCCAGTCAGATTGTTCAGTCAGGTATTGTTATCATTTGTTCTTGTCAAATAGTAAGGTTGCTTTTTTTTTTCATTTTATCTTTATGTATAGCTATTTAAAGTCTGTATATACACAGGAGCAATGGTGCAAACACAAATTTTCCAAACCAGTTAAACTCTGGAGTTGGTGCAGCGACACAAACTGTCTCTCTCATAAAATCAGATTCTGAAAAAGTGAAAAGCACACCGGCTGGAGAATATCTGACTGCTGCATTGCTGGATTTCAATCCTGATCAGTATGACAGTCCTGCAGCTATTGCTGATGGGGCAAACAAACTTTTAATGCTGGTAAATATTTGAAGCTGTATAATCAAGATATTTTTCCCATTTCTGCTATTACTAATTCAAATGGGTTTAGAGATTAGTTTTTGTTGAATTGTGGAATAATTGCAAATATATTCTGTTCAAATTATTGATGTCGTTGTAACAGATTAAGATATATTAAGGGGGAGAATGTACGTCCTTCATTGGAAGTGCTTTCTGACAGAAATATGTTGGCATGATCTTCTGGCTGTCAGTAGAGCTAAATGCCAGTTTTACTGTTCAATATTAGTGAATGATTATATCTAGTAATTTACATTCACTTACAAATGGCGTTGTGAATTCGATGTCAACAAGAGAAATGTGGAACATTCAAATGGAAAATTATGTCATGATAGGTAGCCTGGTTTAGTATGTTATGAGAAAACATATCCATATTTGGCAAAAATTTTACATGATCTAGTTTTTTTCTAGGACATCCAATTGATATTACACACCCACTGCAAGTTAGGGGATCTTGTATTAGAAATGGAATATATTTCTCTAGAGTTTGGCTAGTGTCTATGGAATATGTATAAGTTTATATCAATTTATAATCTAGTTTATAAGTGCACTGTATCCACCCCACACTATGTTAGACAATGAGTATGTGAGTACCAAATTGTGTACACACATGAGTATTGAGACAGTCACCGCAGTTTGGCTTGGGTCTAGGGAATGTTTATAAGTCCAAATCAATCTGTAGACTGTAATCTAGTTTATAAGTGCACTGGATCCACTCCACACTATGCAGACAATGGGTATGTCCATACCAAATTGTGTCCACACATGCGAGTGTTGAGACAGTCACCACCCTTTGCAATGCAAGCAATTGTTTGAACTTCGGGAAGCATTTCATCAGTCGTTAAAAGCTATATCAGCTTCACTGTTTCTCTATTACGCTCATCAAACTGGCTCTGATCATTTTCAACAATGGTTGGTTGTGCTTCCTTGTCCAACACAAGCTGATTGAAACATGTTTCCTTAATAATGGCCAACATATGCTGTTTCCACATACCATAATTCTTCCCAGAAGAATTTTGGTTACACTCCAATATAATGTTAGACAAAGTAGCGATTAGAGCACAAAAATCTCAACCTCGGTGATGCTGAAATTCAAATCTATAACTGAAATAGAGATTTACAGCCAAGAAAACTGTGTTTGTCTTATCTCCCAATGTGAAGATTATGCAGATTAAAACAAAAGTAGTGGCTGTAAAACTGATAAATCTGCTGAGAAATGCATAGATCTATTACAGATTGCAAATACCTGCTAAACTGGACTATTTTTTGTTTTTCTTCCTTCAAATAACAAATTACTGAGAAGATCAGAGAGTTCCTTTCCAATTTGTCAAACCCCAGGCAATTACTTTCTGGCTAAGTTGGACTGAGAGTTATGGATTCCGTTGGTGTGGAGGTGGGGTTGGAACTGATACTGCCAATTTTCAAAAAAATCAGATCTGATATGGTGGGGAAACAACAGACACACACACAGATACATGGAAATAGAGAGTGGGGGGAGGGTTGGACTTGGGAAAGACCGATACAATGAAATTTCAGTAAAGTCGGATATATACAGATATAGATAAATAGATGGAATGTAGATTGGTGGGCGACAATTTTTTCAGAAAAAGTTGGATACAATATGGTGGGGAAATGACACACACAGACACATGTTTGCAAAATCAGGAGACAAATAATTCTGATAAATGTTCGTCAATTAGATTTCCATAAAAGTGGAGACACTTAAAATAATATTCTAGAATTTAAAATGTTGTGTATATAGAAAAATTCGTAATTTTTGTAGAGTTTTTGTCGATGGAACCTCTTAATCAAATTGGGTGGTGGATAATGCACGTGAAGTTTAAATGTTTTCAATATATAAATCTAAGAAAAGAAATGTTAATGTAAAAAGTAATAGGATCACCATTGAGAGTGTGATTGTGGGTGGTGGGTATGATGTGAACATCTTGTTGAACACTTGTGGTGCTATTTATGAAAGTCGATATTATGGAAGTTCGAGTTTTCATGGAATCCAAGGAATGAGTCGTATTAGCATATCGATGCAGCAATCATTAAGTTGGTAGAGCAAGATTTCATTTTGGACTTCATAGTGATTCATTAATTGCATTGCTAAGGAGGCCTTTAGGAAATCAAAACATTCACCATTATGGGAGAGATACATAGGACATGACCTTTGAACTTATAAGGATGAGATACTATATTTGAAAAGAAGGTTATAAAAAATGAGAAGCATTTAGAGGTTTGGCCCTCACATTGAAAGATTCGGCATTATGCACTATTTAACCCTTATTGTTTTAAAGTTGGAACAGATTTGGTGTGGGGGAGGAGGGTGTGGAAATGGTAACTTTAACAACATAGTAGAAGTTTGAGGAATATGTTTAATCAGGGGATCGAGAGAAGAAACCAACATTGCATTGGTATAGATGACATCTTGGAGTAAGAAGATAAAAGATACCAAGAGGATGACTTGGCAATAGGAAGATGTAATCCATCAAGAGGATGAAAAATGATAGGAAGATAAAAACCAATATTCCTGGGATGCAGAGACTTGAGAGTGGCTAAATGCATAGAGTGACATGTGGAAGGCCCCCAAAATTCTAAGGAATGGTAGAGGATCTGTTGGCGTCTCTGACATAGGTGACCCAACACAAGATGCTAGAAAATTAAAATTAAATATATGAAAACTAAAACATAAATCATTGAAATATTATACCTAAAAATATGAAATTAGCACACATCATTACATGTAACATCATAAATCTTGAATGATATGTGTAATGATATAACAACATAATAATCACAATTCATGAATCATCTATCGTCTTTGCATTTCTCTTATATTTAGAAAATTCAAAACATATGGATCTAAGTCTTAAGATAACTAATCTAAGAATAGGTTGAATGACAATTGACAAATGAAGATCATTCCTCAAGGCAATGCTGCACTAGTTTTTGCATGCAATAACTACACAAAGAAATAAGGTCCAATCGTGGGAATGTACTTGTTTAAATCAGAACCATTGGCACATCAATTGACTTGAGTTGTACTTGATGGGATATTTTCTCATCTACTTGTGCATTAGGTTTCCATTTTTTTAATTTTAATTTTGGTTTTTTGTCTTTCTTCAAAAAGATACACTTTGGTCAGAAGGATGCATGAAACCATGGACTTCAACCTTTGACCATTCTTTCGATTTACTCTCCTCTAATTTGGTGTGCGTAACTACAATAACCAATCATCAATATACATCAAGATCACTATTTCTACTGAGGTCCTAGAAGTTTGGGAGTTGGAACCATTACTAAACATCACAAAATGGAGTCTCCACTTATAATTTTCAATGTCATAAGTTGATGTTAATGTTCGTCGTTTGTAAAATTATAAGAATTTAATAATAAAGTTAAATAGAAAATCAAATGGGGAAGATTCTCTTGACTGATGAGAAGGAGATGGCGTGAGTGCATCATTATATAATGTTCAATTAAGGTATAAGATGGGGTAACAATTATGGTTTTTTTTTATTTTTTTATTTTTTTAATTTTTTTTAATTTTTGTAAGTTTGGTTTTCCGTTCGTTCGCATTTTAAGTTGTTATTTCTATTTTGTGGGTTGTAGGCCATGTTACCCACTAAAAGTGGGTAATCCATATGAGAATTTTTTTCTTCTCATTCGTTATCTAGCTATCGAACAATCCTATGATGGCCCACGGATAGTTTACATCAATGTTGTGAACATCGCGATCAGGATTAAATCGGTGAGGGGAAAAGATCTAAAAAAATCGGGAAAAAATCAGGAAAAAATCATCACATTCAAAATTTTTTTTTTTTTTTTCTTCATTTTTTAATATCCAAAGCATCCACAACATAAAATAAATGCATTGACACATAAATATGAAAAAAAAACTAATATATAAGATGCGTAATATCATGTTTAGTGCTACATCACTCATAAAAGTGAATCATGTCTTGAATATTTGTTCCGAGTCCCAACTCAGCCTCAAAATATCAACAAAAAATATATTCATGCATCTCATATCATAAGTCATAATGTCATATATGTAGAAATTTTTGAATCTTAATTCTTATGCAGAAATTATTTCTGTTAATCCGGTTAAGCTTCTCCTACTTATACAAGTTATCAACTGAATAAATTCAACTTAACATCAAAGCAAAACACATAACAGATCTCTACCAATTCAGATCTAGAATAAGCACATGCAGACATAGACAAAGTGACACAATTATTTCTGGACAAACTGTTCTCAGAAAAACCCAATGTGGGAAAACTGGTCTCTGGCTGCTGGAGGGCTCTATTATTAAGAATATTTATGAATACACAACTCTGGGTTCCAGATCTGGAAAACCCTACAGAGAAAACTCTAGATTTGCAGCACCTGGCTGATCTAAGACCAAAAATACTGACTGATCCACACCCTCAAACGGGATTTACGTAACTCATCCAGATCTAGGCTTAGAAACCCCAGATCTGCCCCTGAAAGACACTGTGTTAGCCTCTGAAGCCCTTGCTGGGCTCTGCGTCAGCCTTGGCTAGCCTCCAAATGCCCAGCGCTGCCACTGGAAGAGACTGCGATACCCCAAACTAGGTGATGCAGTCACTACGCTGCCCCCAAGGGTCTCTACGTAACCCCTGAAGGGTTTCCTGAAAATGACGCTGTCCTTGCTGCTGCTGCTGCGGTCGTCTGCTGCTACCTTCCTCTGTGCTGTCTTTCCTGATCTCTTCTTTGCTTCTTGTGTATTCTAGACCCCGGGATCAGATCATCCCCTTGGTCTAAATTCCCTTCTCTGCAACTGAAACACTTGAGAATTCTTAGCAACTCTGTCCTAGAATCTCAGCTTGGCTTCAGTGCTCTGCCTCTGTGTGCCTTACAAATGACCCCAAGCCTTTCCTTTATAATTTTCTTGTTGACAAATCAACGGACAAGATTAAATTTTTAATCAATGGTTAAGATTAACAGAAAGCTTGATCCGTGTGACTTAAGACAATTTCATTACATGTTTAACTAAATTCACTTTAATTATTTTATTTTCCTAAGTTTTAACTTAGGAAATACATTAAAATAATTAATTAATTTAATATCTCCTAAACCAGATGAAATTTCCCAAATCCATTTCTGGGTCTTGTAGATCGGGTGAACTCTAGTCCTTCCTCAAAATTTGGGACCTAGAGCACAATTGATGCTACCCCAAATACATAAAATCTCAACAATATACAAAGGAATGCACCAAATAACTAATACTACCGATTTTCTCTGCCCCTCTTGCGAGAAAATGTAACAACTTTCTCTCTATATGAAGAAGCTGGTGGGGCTGGCAATGGACTCTGTTGTGCTCTAGAGCCTGAAGCACCATGAGCTAAAGGAGGTAGACCACGTCCTCTACTGGTGAAAAGGGTAGGTGGTGTCATCTCCTCCTGCTCCTGCTCTCCCTCCCCCTCCACTAACTCCTGCTCTATCCAATTAGGGGCTGAATCCATGATAGGCCTCTCGGCCTCAACCCTCCATGCAACAGTGGTGTCAATCACATTTAAAGAGATGGCCTCCATATAAGGTGTCCTCTCAAGTTGTCTCACCTAAAATCTAAGATTGTAGTGGACGTAGACCATGCCATTGAGGTGTTGGGACTCTAATCGTTACAAGGGTCATAAATTAATAAATATATACTATATATTATAAACAATAAATTAATAATTATAAAAAAATTATTTAATGAATTCAAAAAATTAATTGAAAATTTTCAAGTTTTTAACCTGTTGCGCTTTTTGGTGTGTATTTTTTCGAATACACTCCAGTTGTGATCACATCTTGAAGAGGTACATGTTTTGCTGAGTATTCTAGTGGCAAGCCTTCGGAGATTTGGTATTCTGCCACAGTAACTCCTACACCATGCATCTACAACAAATAAGATAAACTTATAAAGTTATAAACATAAGAAAAGTTTTAGAATAATGAAAATTTGAAAATTGAAAGTTAAAGCAAAGTATGAAGTTATGAAATTGAAGAGACAATGAATTTTGAAACAAACTAAATATTATCTGACATTTTAGTATTCCTATCCTGGACAACCATGTAATAGTTCAATGTGCCACCTGCCATTCTATATATCTCCATTTATTTGGAGATATCTGCACGTTGTGTTGGAGATGACACCATCTTCTGAACACAAGTGAAAAAGCCATCCATGACCTCAACATCAAATAAGAAACCACAGAAGTAAGCAAATTCGGGGTTCAGGAAGATCCTTGCAACATGAATGGGATGATGGAGTGTGTTGTTCCATTGTTCATCAATCACTTCCCATATAAGAAGTTGTTTCTGAAACCCCTCATCCCCCTTATCTTCATAGTAGCTTCGAATGGCTTCTTTGGCCCTATCCCTGGCCTCATACAAGTAGCCCATTGCGGCTTCTCTCCATCAATTAATCTAAGAACCTTTACCAAAAATTCAGTAATGCTGCACACCTCTTGAACTCTCGGCCAGAAGATTTCTTATTATGAAACTAACCTGCATATGGCCTCTCTCTCTAGTTTGCGGCTATGTCAAAGCACACCACTCTTCTAAAAGAAACATTCTCTTCACATCCCACATAGAATTCGGGAGGGATTGAAGAGATATGAAATTGGTGGCAAACCGTGTAATGACATAGCGCACCAGCGCCTTGTTGTTGGTGAATGTTCTCATCAAATGAAGCACAGATGCATGATTATATATAAATTTTGTAATGCTCTTCGATGATTGAACAATATCTTTGACAAAAGGAATTTTCCTATGTCCTCCAACATCAAATCAATGAAGTGTGCAACACAAGGTGTTCAAAATATGCTAGGATGCCTCTCCATAAACATCTTGCCATCGACAACATAATTTGCAACATTGTTCGTTATGACTTGGACAACATGTTGTGGACCCAACTTTAGAATAAACACATCCAATAAATCACATAATAGTCATGCATCTTTGACATGTGCAGATGCATCAACTGATTTCATAAATATTGTCCCCTTGGGACAACTGACCAAGAAGTTAATAAGGGTTCTACCCTTTTGATCAGTCGAACCATCTGACATCACAGTGTATCTTGTGATTGCGCATGATGCGCCTAACTTCTCCAATCTCTTGGTGCAGTCAACCTTTTCATTTTGAAGAATGCACTCTCTATAGTCATCATATGAAGGAGCTTTGTAATCTAGGCCAACAACAACAATAACATCAATTGCAACTTGGTAAAAGGGATTGTTCCTGACAAGACTGAAAAGAATATCACTCCAAAGAAAAAGCTTCCGCAACAACTTGTCAATTTCTTCCTTCTCCCTTTTTTTAATAATTGAGAAGATAGATGGTTGCGCACCAAGTGTAGTTCCAGGAGCAAAATATGATGAGGCAACTACAGGGTTGAGTGTAGAAGACGCTGATGGTGAAGAACCGCTACCACTCTCACGATCACTTCCAAATCCTGACACTCCACCCCCTGCTACTTGACTCCCTAGAGCTGCCTTGCTAAGTTTAAGTTTAGTTGTTTCTATTCCTTCCAATGATTTGAGGGCTCTTCAGATAGTTTTTGGATTGGTATTTGTGCAAGGCCCTACTTCATGTCCAGGAATTTGTGCAAGGTGGTACTTCAATCTGTATACCCCCCTTGTTAAGTGGTGTCCACATAACTTGCAAGTCAAATTTGATCTATCAAAGCCTCCCATCACGTTCACAAAATTCCCACATAGGGTCCAATTTCCTTGGCATGTTTGTAAATTTGTTGAACTCTTGAGTTTTACTGTAAGATTAAGTTTGAACTTTGAAATTTGAACCTAGGACACAAGAAGAATTGCAAGCTAAAAAATAAAATAAAATTTACAATTTTACATACAACATTTTGAACTTTTCACAAAAGAAAAACCCCTCAATTCAATACAACAATAATGCAAAAAATACACATTCAAACCCAATCAAAAATAGTGGAAAGAAACTAGGGGCACAAGAAGAAATGAAAAAAATAAATCTAACAACCAATTTTTTTCATTTTTGACCAAAATAAACCCTCTCCACTCAATGCAAAAAAAAAAAAAAGCACAACAAAACAAAAATCATGGAAAATACATGGGTGATAGAAACCCATGGAAAAAGAAGAAAAAATAAAAAAAATGGCCAAATTTGATGCCCATACTTGGAAACCACGCTTTGCTGAAGAAACTTGGTCCAAACTTGAATTTTGTTGTCTTGGGATTCTAAGTTCCTTCACTTTTCTCCTCTCTTGGCCTTGTAGATGACTTCTTTTCCTCTTTAACTCTCTTTTTTGTTCTCTGTCTGCAAAAGTGACAAAAATAATCGAATTTGCAACTTATTGGGTCGTTGTTTGACGGACCCACGATTTTTACCCGTCAAATTGCGATTTTTGCACGATTTTTTGAAAACAAAAAAATCGTCAAAAAAATTGGCGATTTTATCGTCCGAGCAAAAAAATTGCAATTTTATCGAGATGTGCGCTTCACTGGTGTACATCAAAGCTCTCTACCTATGCTTCGATTAGTGTTCTTTCCTATCTAGCATGCTTCTTGAAGGAAGGTGGGTCATCTATCGGAAAGAACACAAACCATTTTTGTAACCATGTTCTTGCATTTAATGTTTTGGTGCATATTTATATCGGTCACAAGCCAAGCTAGATGATTGAATGCTCTTGATTGTACCCTTGTTCCCATGTCTCACTTGAGAGGTTATCCTTTGCCCCTGGTCTAGTGTGACCTTCCTTGAGTGTTAGTTTTTGTAGCATCAGATGGTGTTCTAGTCTCAAGACTTTGTGGAGAGGCTAAAACACAGGAGTTCTCCAAAACCTAGAAATTGTTTATAGAAATTCCACCTAGAGATGGCTCAGTTAAGTTAATTGACTGATAATTAAAAAATGCCTAAGTCTAACATAGAGAAATCGATTAATTAATAGTAATTAATTGAGAAAGGTGAGAATTCTCTAGAAACTAACATGGATCGACTTGGAGATGATCTCAACCATCGATTAAGTTTTAACCTTGGCCGTTGGAGTCCCAATTGGAGATTATAAGAAGAGGTCAATGGATAGATGGAGATATCACATCACAGTGAGTGAGATCCAATAGTGTGAGTTCCTTGGGCAGTTTGAGCTAGCCAGTAGTAGAGTTCGAGCCAGAGAGAGGACGCTGGGCTAGAGAGTGGCAGAGAAAGTGACCAGAGGAAGATTTTCTAGTTTTGGAGAGACAAGAGAGGAGGCCAAATTATTTCTCCAAGAAGCAGCGCCGGGACTACGCATTTGCTTCAATGAGTAGTTTGATTTTGCTGGAGAGAAAGTTGTTTCAGTTTCCAGAGGCTGGGAGGATTTTCCAGGAGGTAGGAGAGACACTTTCCCAGTCAGCAACATGCATGACGACTTCATTTAGAGAGGTTCCATGCTAAGCGTGTGGCAGACCGCGCAGAGGTGATGCAGAACTTGAACAGAGTTTTTGGATAACTTGCTTTTAGTTGTCAGTTTGTGTCGGGATTGCTTGGAGATGAGGGTAAATTCCCTCGCGTGATTTTACCAATATTTCTCTCAGATTGGATAGCCAGTTGGGCATAAAAATTATTGTACTTAGAATTCACTGCTGCATAATAATAAAACCCTTAGCCACTGCATCGGTTTTCCCACATTGGGTTTTTTCGGGGACAATTATCCAAAAATAAATGTGCCAATCATTATGTGTGCGCTAGTATTTCTGAGTTCCTATTTTTGCTTCCATAATATTTTATTTGTGAAGAAATTGCAGTGTGATTAATTCTGTATTAATCTGTAAATTAAAAAATTGATAGCCAGTTAGGAGAATTAATTACAGTTGCTGCATTTCAAGGAATTTTCAAATGGTATTAGAGCATATTTGATGGACAAAAGGGTAATTTCGCTGTTCAAAGGGAGCAACAAGCTAAATTTGTCATAGGCTGCATAGTGCCGAGCCGGGCAGTACAAATTGCTAGATAGGGGGTCAAATTTCCAGTGGTAGAGTGCAGGAAAATTCAGTTTGTCAGGGGAATCTATTCTAGCAAGCAAGGGGAGCAACAACTTAGTATTTTTGTAGAGCATATTTCTTGTTTGGGCATAGGGGGTTTGCAATAGTTTGCTAGAGAAAATTCAGTGACGGGTGGAAGAGAAATTGCACACCCAAAGGAAATTTCTCTTAGAGGGTTTCTAACTTCAGAAATCCAAACTTCCAGCTGCAGAAGGCAGTAGAAGTAGGTAGTTTTTCTCACTCCAGAAAGGAGTGCGAATAACAGAGCTAACAACCGAGCAAGGAAACAAAGGAGATTTCTACCCCAGTTAGAGTTTTTGCAGAAATGGCCACAACTGGGCTTAGAGATCTGCACAGGTATCCCCCATGTTGGAGGAAGTTCTTGGCATGTATGCAACTATACCTTCAGGAGAGAGGTTACGCGATATGGAACTTTAGTCCAAGAGTTGCGCAGAGATTTGTGTAGGGTCCATTGAGGTGAGCATCGATTGGTGTTTCCTGATGGATCATTACACTTGCTATAGGGGCCCACATATTTAGTATAAAGAGGATTAGTGTCAGTTGATGCAGTCAGATTCCAGAGTGACAATTGCAGTTAGATATTGAGGAGCATAGAACAATATTGACAACAGAGTAGGAGGCTCAATGCATAGTCAACAACGACACATATTTCGCAATGCACTGTGCAGAGGTTAGTAGCAGCGATAGGCTCAGGAGACAGTTGCAGCACAATGACACAATTGATTCAGTATTTTGGATGCTTCTCAGTTGCAGTAGCAGCAACAATAGTGAGAGGGATGTTAGTTGGGTTGCAGTGCATATGTAGAGTTGC
The DNA here is from genome assembly GCA_034641835.2 of Pinus albicaulis. Taxonomy (NCBI): domain Eukaryota; kingdom Viridiplantae; phylum Streptophyta; class Pinopsida; order Pinales; family Pinaceae; genus Pinus; species Pinus albicaulis. The sequence goes on along the minus strand of CM076575.1, from coordinate 1,114,953,228 downwards.
CAGCAGTACAGGGTGTATAGTGTAGTGTGAACAACAACACAGATGCAACATGGTTTAGCGACAGTCAGTAGCAGATGAATTAGAGTTAGCGCAGTGGTTGGTGGACAATAGTAGGTAGCTACAGATTGCAGACATCAACAACGTGGATGGAGGATGTTACAAAGACGAAGTTGGAGAGAACACCTTCCTCGCTAAGACGGAGCGTTAGTTTTTGTACCATCGGATGGTGTTCTTGTCTCGAGACTTTATGGAGAGGATAAAAAATAGGAGTTCTCGAAAACCCATTAATCGTTTCTGGAAATTTCACCTAGTGATGGCTCAATTAAATTAATTGATCAATAATTAAAAAATGCCTAAGTTTAACTTAAGGAGATCGATTAATTAATAGTTATTAATTGAGAAAGGTGAGAATTCTCTAGAAACTCACATGGATAGACTTGGAGATGATCTCAACCATCGATTAAGTTTTAATCTTGGTCGTTGGAGTCCCAATTGGAGATTATAAGAAGAGGTCGATGAATAGATGGAGATATCACATCACAATGAGTGAGTGGCAACAATGCGAGTTCCTTGAGCGGTTTGAGCTAGCCAACAACAGAGTTCGAGCTGGAGAGAGACGGGCATAGACAATGATTTGCAGGAAGATTTTCCAATTTCAGAGAGGCAAAAGAGGAGGCCGAATTGTTTCTCTAGGAAGCATCGTTGGGGCTGTGCAGTTTCTTCAGTGCGTAGTGCGATTTTGCTGGAGATAAAGTCGTTTAAGTTTCCAGAATCTGGGAGGATTTTCCATGAGGCAGGAGAGACATTTTCCGAGTCAGCAGTAGACAGGATGGCTTGATTTTCTGAGGTTCCAGGTTGAGCGTGTGGTAGGTTGCGCAGAGGTGACGTTGAGTCTGCGCAGAGGTTTTGGACGACTTGCTTTTTAGTTGTCAGTTTGAGTTGGGATTCCCTCGGGTGATTTGTCCAGTATTTCTCTCAAATTTGATAGCCAGTTGGGCTTCCAAAATCATTGTACTCAGAGTTCATTGCTGCATAATAATAAAACCCTCGGCTGCTGTACTGATTTTCGACATTGGGTTTTTCTGGGTACAATTGTTGAAAAATAATTGTGTGAATTTTTATGTGTGTGCTAGTATTTCTTAGTTCCTATTATTGCTTCTGCAATATTTTATTTGTGAAGAAATTGCAGTGTGATTAATTTGATATTAATCAATAAATTAATAAACTGATAGCTAGATAGGAGAATTAATTCTAGCTGTTGCATTTCAAGGAATCTCTACACTGAGGTCCCTCCTTCAGGAAGGGCGCTAACATGACATACTGATTGAAGTAATGTAAACAAGGCAATCCATACTTATGACATTCCATGTTTCCACTATTATCCACATCCATTCTTTGGGTTGATTTTCATTTGTCATTGGGGCTAACACCCTATATACTCATATTTGAGGGAGGGCTCGTAATTTCGCCTGAAGAGGTTGATGTCGCTGAAGGATATGAAACAACAACTATTGCTAGGATATAGTAAGCTTGTAGACAAAAGATTAGGATGAACTCTACCCCTGTCATTATCCATCACTTTGTTCCTCAACATCTCATGCTCCATCTAAAACGAATTCTTGATTGTCACTAATGAGTGAGAAATTGTTATATCTTTATGACGTTTTGGAAAAACATAAAGCAAGTTGGGTCTCTTAAGCCATGCAAGAGGGGTGGAAAAGGCAGGTTGAGGAAAGGGGTAACTCATGCCTCCACGATTGCTCCTTCTGTTGAGAAATCTATGGGCAGCTAGAATAAGTGATTTCTCTTTTCTTTGATAACTTCTTGTGATATATATTACTTAACTTGATTAACTTCTTCTTTTAGTTGATTATAATTAGTGTTCTTATCATTAAACAAGTACCAAAACAATGAAGAACAATGAGACAGAAGGACCCAAGATATAGGCGATTAGCCAGGGCCAAAACCTCTCGTGTTGAGAAGAAATCCAACACGAACTCTTCTCTTCTTATAGACCTTCAATTAGCGAATTCCAAGACCTATGACCCTTGACCAAGACCCCTCCAAGACCAAGTAAAACTTTTTCCTTGAAGCAGTTTCACAACCCAAGTCAAACTTGCCTTCCAGCAGCTTCCAATTCACCTTTGATCAAAATTTCGGACCTGCAACTTTGATTGCAATTTTGACCTTCCATTTTCGGCCCTTGCTGCAGAAACCCTAGATGACACGTGTGAGAGAATTATGGTGATTTAGTTCTCTTCTCTCCTTCGCTTGAGATGACTTCTCCTCCTTATCAATTCGGTTTGCAAGGGAGACTTCTTTTGATCCAAAACTCGTCTCTTGTTGATGATTGCAATTTTGATTTGCTGCAACATTAGAATGCCCTAGCTTCTCGTCGCACATGTAAGAGTGATGACCCAAAAAAAGTCCAAAATCATTCATTTTGTTCTCTTTATGCTTCCTCCTTCGCTTGGATATGAGGCTTCTTCTTGTCTTCTTATCCAACTTATGTGATCTAATTGGTATAGCAGGTATAGCCACCCACTAGTAGTGGCAGGACGAGTAGGGAATTACGAAAAATTCTGAGGGACGCAGAGGAGTTTGTCGGAGCCCCTAGAAATGGGAAGAAGTAGCGCAAACAACCAATCAGATACCAAGCCTTGGTAGCCCAGGTTGGGAACCCTCTAGTTTTCAAGAGGCAACCCAACATCAGGTATGGGTAGATGCAATGGTAGAAGAGTATAGTTCCATCATGACAAATGATGTCTGGAAAGTGGTTCCTAGGCCTCATGATAGATTAGTTGTGGGTTCGAGATGGATCTACAAGATCAAATATGCTGCAAATGACAGCGTAGAAAAATATAGAGCCAGGTTTGTGGCAAAGGGGTATGCTCATAAGGAAGGGATGTACTATGAAGAGACCTACGCCCCAATTGCCAGATATACTTCTATTAGATCCGTGATATCCCTTGCTACTCAGATGGGATGGGAGATTCATCAGATGGATGTCAAGACTGCATCCTTCAATGTAGGGTGATAGAACAAGTATATATCGAACAAACAGAGGGCTTTGAGATGCATGAGCAGAAGACTCATGTGTGTAGGCTTAAGAAAGTCTTGTATGGACTTAACCAAGCCCCTAGAGCTTGGTATGGTCGAATTGGTAACTACTTGCAGAAGATGGGATTTGTCAAAAGTGACGTAGATCCCAATCTCTACTATCTGAGAGTAGGGGATGAGTCTCTGATACTGTTGCTGTACATAGGTGATATATTCTTAATAGGATCATCTAGGTTCATCAAGGACTACAAGGAGAATTTAGTTGCAGAATTCGACATGAAGGGTCTGTAGCTGATGCATTATTTTCTGGGGTTGGAAGTTTGGTAGCAAAAGGGTGAGATCTTCCTTGGTCAAGAGAGATATGCTACAAAAATCTTGAAGAGATTCCATATGCAGGACTGTAGACCCATGGCTACTCCGATGATCACCAACTGGAAGAAGATTGATACATCCAAAGATGATGACGCTGATCCTACCTTGTATAGGCAGCTCATAGAGTCCCTGATGTATCTGGTCAACACTAGGCTAGACATCTGTTATGTTGTCAACACCCTCAGTCAGTTCATGGTGGAACCTAGGAGGGCACATTGGGCAACAACCAAGCATGTTCTTTGATATCTGCAGGGAGTAGTCGAGCTTGGATTGGTATAAACCCGAGGCAATGACATCAGATTAAGTGGATTCACCGACGCAGATTGTGCTGGAAGCCCAGTAGATCAGAAGAGTAACAGTGGGTACTGTTTCAATTTTGGATCAGGAATGACTTCCTGGTGCAGCAAGAAACAAAAATCTGTGGCTCTGAGCTCAGCTGAGGCAAAATACATGGCAGCAAGCATTGCTTCATGTGAGGCCATATGGCTTAGAAAGCTGCTTGTGAATCTACTCGGGGAAAATATGGAAGCGACCAACATTCTATGTGATAATCAGAGTTGCATCAAGCTCTTTGAAAATCTTGTGTTTCATGATGGGTCGAAGCACATTGACATCAGGTGTCATTTTATCAGAAACTATGTCTAGCCGGGAGCTGTACAGTTGCAATACACTTCGACAAGAGAATAGGTGGCGGACATTCTCGCTAAGGCTCAGGGAAAGACAAAGTTTGTTTACTTTAGAGAGAAGATGGGGATGATCAAGAATCCATTTCAGTAGCAGAAGTAGACAGGTGCAGAGGGAGTTGCAGTACAGGTGAGGCAGTGACTATGGCAGAGTCATGGGCAGCAGTACAGAGGCCAACAATGCAGCAGATGAGGAGCAACAATAGCCAAGGCATCAACAACGCAGAGGGTGCTTCAAAGACAAAGCAGTATGCAGTAGGCAAATTGATAGAACACTTTCCTTGCTAAGAGGGAGTGCTGATTTTTGTAGTATCGGAAAGTGATCTAACTCTCAAAATTTGTGAGGAGGCTTAGACACCAATATTCTAAAGAACCCAGAAATCGTTTGTGGAAATTCTACTTAGTTTATGTTTTATTAAAATAATTAATTATTTTAATGAGGACCCTAAGTCTAAACTTAGGGAAATTAAATAATTAAAGGGCTTTAATAAAATAGAGTGTGAATCTTCTAGAGAACGAAGATCAAGTCAAGTTTTAATCTTAGCCATTGATTAGACTTCTAATTTGGGCCGTTGATTCATCAATGAAGACATTATAAAAGAAGACTTGAGAGCCATTTGGAAAGCAAGTCGGGCAAACATTCAGGAACCCTAGGGGAGTCGATTATGAAGGAATAGAATTCGATTTTATAGGGAGTTTTGCAGGGCGAAGGAAGCAGAGTGCATCAACAATGTCAGGGTTCGAGGGGAGAAGGACGTAGAAGGGCAGAGAGACAACACTCAAGAGCATTACAGAGGCCTCACGTGGCAGTGACAGTCTCACGTTGGCTCTACGCAGAGAGGCACACAGAAGTTGTTGAGATTTTGTGTATTTGGGGTAGCATCAGTTTTGCTCTAGCTCCCAAATTTTGTGGAGGGACTAGAGTACACTTGATCTACAAGACCCAGAAAGGGATTTGGGAAATTTCATCTGGTTTGAGAGATATTTATTTAATTAATTATTTTAAGGTATTTCCTAAGTTTAAACTTAGGAAAATGAAATAATTAAAGTTAATTAAATTAAACATGTGATGAAATTGTCTTAAGTCACACGGATCAAGCTTTCTTTTAATCTTAGCCATTGGCTCAAGATCTGATCATGGCCGTTGGTTTCCCAACGAGAAAAGTATAAAGGAAAGGCTTGGGGTCATTTGTAAAGACACACAGAGGTAGAGCACTGAAGCTAAGCTGAGATTCTAGGGTGGGTTTGCTAAGAATTCTCAGAAGTGTTTAAGCTGCAGAGAGGGGAATTTAGACCAAGGGGATGATCTGATCGCAGGGTGTAGAATCAGCAAGAGGCAGAGATCAACTCAGAGAGGTAGCGCAGAGAAACATGAGAGCAACAACAAAGAGGGCAGCAACTGTGCTACGCAGGTGCTGCGCAGTCCCTCCTAGGACAACATGATTCAGCTGGAAACCCTCAAGTTTTACGCAGAGACCCTAAGGGGCAGCGTAAGGACTGCGTCATCCAGTCTGGGGTAACATAGCCCTTTCTAGGCCAACGTTGAGGGACGCAGGGCTTCAGAGGCTGACGCAGGGGGCTTCAGGGGGAGCGCTGGGGTTTCTAGGGCCTAATTTTGGTTGAGTCTTGTAAATCTTGTTTGAGGGTGTGCATAAGTCATTATTTTGGCTTCAAAACAGAGAGTGAGCTGTAGATCTATTATTTCTCTGTCGGGTTTTCCAAATCTGGAACCCAAATTTGCTGTATTCAGAAAATTCTTAATAATAAATCCGTCCAACAGCTAGCAGACTAGTTTTCCCACATTGGGTTTTTCCGGGGACTATTTTTCCAGAAAATCACTGTCACTTTGTTTGCGTGCATGTACTTTTTCTAGATCTGGATTGGTGAAAGTCTGTTATGTGTTTTTCTTCGATATTAATATGAATTTATTCAATTAATAACTTAATTAAGTAGGAGGACCATAACCAGATTTAACAGTAAGATTTCTACATAAGTGCAAAGTTTCAGAAAGTTTCACAGAAGTGACACAGAGTGACGCAGGGAGGGCCAGTGAGTCCCTCGATTTAGAAAGTTTCACAGAAGTGACACAGAGTGACGCAGGGAGGGGCCAGTGGGTCCCTCGGGTGTCGGAAATTCTTAGGAGGTCCGAAGAAGAATTATCTCAGGTGTATCTCAAGAAGTTTCTCAGTTGTTTCTTCTAGTTTTTCGTTGTAAATAATTTATTGCTGAAGATTAATATATAAACCCTCATCCGCTGCACTGGTTTTCCCACATTGGGTTTTTCCGGGGACAATTGTCCAAAAATAATTGTCACTGTGATGGATTCTTGTGCTTGCATTTTACTATTTTGTTCTCTATATGTACTTGAGTGATTACTGCAATAATGTTTATTTCAAAATTTACTGAAATAATTTTGTAAATAACTTATCGTGAAATAAGTAGGAGAAATAAATCTATCACTGCAGTAAAATTTCAATTCTGAATTTTTCACACCTATTAGGTGGTTTCAACCTCTAAAGGTGGTGACATGTACATGGTACATCCCTCAAGTGGTTGGTGGAAAATGATATAATGATGGAATAGAGTGGGGCTCAGGGGAAACATCCAGACCACATGTCAAGTTGCAAGGGTAGCTATAATAAGGGAAGCCCACATCTGGGTATATAAGTGTAGGAGGAAGCAAATCATGGTACATGAGCTACCTCGAACTTTGTTTTTCCACCCTTCTTCATCTGCCTTTTGCCTATTATTGATTTTTCTTCATAATTGCTCGGGGCTCCAGGGGATGGAGAGCATGATGTGTAATATGTAGCAGTGAATACCCCCTTAAGGTGGGGTGATTCATCTCCCACCAGGGGTTGGGATAATCGTGGGTTCCTTAATGAGGGTGGGTTCCTTAATGAGGAGGGGGTCATCTAGGGCCCATAGGAACTCGTGGTGATGGGCATGGGTAAAGGGGAGAGCTCATGTTAGGCTTTTTCCCACATGCTAAATTTGTATGTCTCGACCATGTTTTGCATTTTGTGCTACATTTCCTATTGAGAGTGACCAAATTATGTTTTTTCTTTTATTTTTAGCTGCATCAACTTCCTGGGCATCCTTCCAAACCCAACCCAAGGTGTGGACAAGGGGAGGGGGGAGGCTAGCCCTATGTGGACCTAGTGGACACATGTGGACCCGGATGGGAAAATAGATGAATGTGGCTAAAATGAGTGGAAGGGGAGTGATATAGGTGGTATCGGGAAGTGGGATCACACAAGCAAAATCAGGATTTCCCATGTATTGCCAACCCAAAAGCCAAATGGTCTGTAAAGGAGATCCCACGTGGCTAGGATACAAGGGTAACCAGAAAACCTGGTAGTGGAGGCAAGAATACAAGACTTACCCACTCTTTCCGCAGAATCCCCCCACCAATCCTTGCCCAAAAGTGCCCATGACAAGTAAGGAAAATTATTCAACTATACTAATGAAAGCCATACCTTTGGGGTCCGGAGGCCCACCTTCAAACATACATTCATGACAAGTGGTCGAGGGACCACATGGTTGGCTCAGGTGGCGGAGAGAATGGAACATTGAGCTATCTGATGGCTTTAGGGGTTGTTGGTTTCCAGTTGAGGACCATCTAGGAGAAATTTTTTCTCCTATATACACTACCCACAAGTGGTGGGTAACATGCCCCATAGCTCTTAGGCTTTGTTTTTGGACTCTAGAGGCCATTTAGAACCTTATTGATTATATATTTTGTTGCTGATACGTATTGCACTCAGTGCTATTTTCATAGATTCACCTTTACATGGTATATATATGAGCAAACTTTGCATTTTTTGTCTCTATTGGTTTGGAATCATGGTTTTAAATGTTAAAAATAGTTTTTTTCATTAAAAATTAATTATTTCATGTGTTTTTTTAAAACCAGTTCATTGAGATCTAACTAGTGCCGGTTTGAAACCCGGTTTATTAGGTGGACCGGTCTGGTCACTGGTTCCTGTTTTGAATACTATGGCTGTAACAAGAAATTTCTTGGTTTTGCTTCTCCATTCGCTCATTGAATTACACGAAAGGAGTCTCGTAGTACCTGAAGATGAGTATTTCCTTTTTCAATTGCATGGAGTAAGATCAATTTCAGGGCTATAAGCTAACTTTGATTGTTTGGTGGCTGGAAAGTGCTAGCTTTGAAGCTGCGTGAGTGGTTTTCAGAAAGGAAGATTACTTGCTCTGCTCCTTCGTGTGGGGCTCTTTGTGATGCTCCATCAAAAAAGGTCCTTGGCATTTGAGTGTCAATGACTAGGTCATAATGTCTTGCATGCTGATGAACTAGTGAGAATTGAGGGAATTTTTTTGTCTTTTTCCTTGTGCCAATTTCTTAAGGCCTTTTGAATAGAGGCTCCTTGCCATTTTTATTTCAAACCTGTGAGTCCTTTCCCTTCTCTCTAGACCTGCCTATACCTTCCTTGGGACAAAATTTGAATTGTTTTAGGAATATCATAACCGATAGAAACAACATATTGGGAGAGAGTAGAAGGTTGTTACGTTGGAAAGGAAAAATAAAATAGTGAAGTGAACACACCCTAGTCATATGTAGGACATGCAAATGGAATGGAGGTTGTTGTTATCTAAGTAAAGGAAAATGTATGAAGGAGAATATTTGAAGCTAAGTTATAGAAAACATGGAAACATGTGCTATGCTTGCCACACCCTCATGGGCAGTTCGGTGTTTTCAAGAAGTTTACGATAAGTTGTTGTGATCTTCTTTTACATGTACATGTGTTGTTTAAACATCTCTTGCAATAGAGATTTGAAAGTACTCTAGCATGAAAGAAGGCCAAAGATCTCCTAGGCAACAAGTATTTTGGGGAGATCATGCACTTGTTTGTCCATTCATGGGGCAACCTGAAAGGAACTTCAATAATATCAATACTTATGACATCCACAATACTAAAGTTGTACAAACTACAAAGTGCAATATGATAACATACATATGGATGCTCATCTTTTCAACTTGCCTTCTTGCTTGCGTTAGACATGTTTTTGGAAATAGGAAGTGGGGAATGGTAGGAAACAAGCTTCCAAAAACAGGAACAACAACAACAACATCATGAAATATATGAAACAATGTAGGTAGTCTCGTAGGAAACAACATGAAATCTAGGAAACACTAGGAATTGATTTCTTGAAATGGGAAGATTTGAATATAAATTAAATACTAAAAGTGGAGTTGGTTGTCCTCGTAATCATTGTCATTTGTGCTTCTTTCATGAAGGACAGTGTTTCATGATGCAACCTCAAGATTCCTTAGCCTGTATTTTGGTCTCACAAGTCCTAACTCAATGAGAGGAGGTTAGAGTTGTACCAAAAATTAAGAATGGCCTTCCTTGCTTGCATATGGACATTTTTTTCGAACCAGTGCTTTTCAATTTAAGTTGGGAACTGGTTTGTGTGTAGGGAGCAAAAAAGGTGTGTATATTTCCTCCCCCAAAGCAAATATTTTTATGAATGTCTGGAGTTGACAAAGGCTTTGACTTTTAGCCTAGGGGGTGATTGTAAAACTTGAGCTTGGCATTATAGATTCAACACAGAGGGCAACAAGGGGGTTGTAGAACTTTGGCCAAATCTGGGTGTTTCCATTTTTGCATGTATTCATTGTTTCTTGATCTTAAGTTCAAATGGCCAAGTTGGCTTGGTGTTTAACATCTTGGTCAATACTGGGGCAAGGACACATGGCCAGGAATCTGGGCAAGGTGGTTTTTGAACCTATGTGCCACAATTATCGTTGCAAAATTTGCATTGTATCTTATTTGATCTTGAATTTTTTTCACACTAAATCCAAGCAAAGTCCTTCCTTGGCCTTTTCAATGTTTTGGTTTATGACTGTCTAAGATGTTTATGGGAAGGAGGGTTTGCTAATGTTTTATCTGTTTTCTAATATTGCAGTGGATGGTCGGCAAAAAGAGGGTAATTGCCTTGAAATTTCTGAAACAACAATTTGTAGGAAAAAACAAAAAAACAGTAAATAATAGTTCCAACCCACCTGAAATATATATATATATATTAAAAAGCTTGGAAAATAGTTACTATAAACCCTTAAGTACTAACTGTGGTGAGGAAAGGTTGAAATAGGCATGTAGAGGTACATCAGGGGGTCAAATGGTGTTGTAACAATTGCTGGTATGAAGCTTGCTGGGTAGAACCTTGCGATATGGACCATGGTGCTTTTATTTTTCCGTTGAAGTGTCAGTAGATGCCTGACATGCTTCGGTGTGCCTGTTTTTTGGGTTTATTTTATCGCTTTCCTTGACTGTGGCAGAGAAGAAATCATCGCGAGGAGAAAAATAAACAAAGCCAGAGATTTTGGGGGTTCTATAAACTACATGCCAAATTTGACTTAGACAAATCAAGTTTAGCTTGTGATTAATTGTTAGTCAAACTTGTCCAGGCCCAGTCAGTATTGTTCAACCCAATTTTGACTTTGGCCAAGCCAAAAATATCATTTACAATCCAATCTGAGTCAAACTTGTGATTTGGCCAGTTTGAATCGTGATCCTTGTTACATTGTTAGGAGTGTTCCCACCTCCTTTCCTTTTGCCTCAGTCTCAAGCTGTTGCATTTTGATGCTACTGATGTTTACTCATTACAGCCTTGTCAGAGCATGGCCACTCACTAGACATTATTTGGTAGACATTTGGGGTTGATAGTTGCATTGTTGATTCAAATGATGAGCGTTGGTAGAGCCCATTGTGCCTCATTATTTAGGATCGTTTCTTTCCAAACTGTTCTTCTCTTAGGTTTGATCTTCTTGGTTTAACCCATTTACTTTTTTTTCCTAGGAAAACCTCATGGGGAAGGGATGCTTCCCCATTGGTGGATGGCATCCTTAGTAAAATTGTTGGCATAGATGAGTACGTGTCACCTAGGGGGATTTGAACTAGGCACTTTTTGACACAGAGCTAGGCAAATGCCCAACAACATTGGCAATAGCTGATTGAGCTAACCTTGTGTGTTAAAAAATGTTTGGAACATCTTGTCCCACCGGAAAGTACTTAAGCAAAAGTGAGATTACTAGTTCCTTGCCAGTCCCAGTCAACCAGGAAGGGGCAAGCATGGCACAAGGAGTATTTGAACATGGGTGGGGAGGTCAACAACTTCTCTAACCACACAAGTTAGACCAGATTGAATAAAATATCTGAAATATTATTGTCCCACCCTACAGAACTCAAGAGAGAGTGAGGTTTCTGGTTTCTTTCTAGCCCCAATAAGCTTGCACCTCACATGTATTCCTAGATGAACTCAAAGACTCCCTTGCTTTCCCATCGGAACAAAACTCAGTTTGATTTGAATCTGGATGGGCAGGGGAAAGGTCCTCTTATTTTTCCTAGTTGTCTGATGCCTGGATTGAAATAGGAGCAGTAGCACAAACCGGTTCTTTGCAAAAAAATCATTGGAGGAAAGCAGTCCTAGGATCTCTCTGACATATATATATATATATATATATATATATATATATATATATACATTAAAATATTTTTATAAATTATAACTGCATATATATTCAAAATGTAGGTGCAGAATTGCAAATTAAACTGTGTAACTATTAAAATATAATAACTTAAAATTAGGAAAGTTTATGGTTAGAATTTAAAACATTTCATTGAAAGTAAGGTTATTTGCTGAAGAATAAAAAGAATATTTGTATAGATTAAAAATCGGAGATATAATTTACCCAACTTAAACATAAGAAAATTAAATTAATGGTTGGCATTCTTGACCATGTCAAACAATGGTGGAGGGTAGTCAGGTATTGCTGAACAGGATGCGGTTGGTGGCTAGAAAGCAATGACATGTTTAGGATCTGCAAACCAGCATCAGGAATTATTAGAAGATGATGGCTGTACAGAAAATTGACTTACAAGAGGTAAAACTGACTGTTGAAAAGGCTCGGAGAGTATCTGACAGTTGAGATATAGTCAAGGGATGAGGCTATCTTTGATCATCAGAAATGGCTGGTTAGATGGAGTAAAAAAAATAAGAACCAGAACAGCAGGCTATTGTGACTGCAAAATTGTATGTCCAGAGCGCATTCCCGCCACACTTCTGGAGCGGTAGCCAGATCCTTAGGAGAGATCTGCTACAGCAGTATGGAATTTCATATTGCTATATTTTAACCATTTTTGTCTCCTTTTAGGGGGCGGTACCTGCACTGGCCTTTTCTCTTTTTCTTTTTTGGTTATAAATGCCTGCTGTCTTTTGACCCAATTTTGTTTTTTGTGACATTAATATTAATTTCATTTCATTTCATCTCTCCATTTATTTTAGATGTAGATGGTGGATTCCCAAGGGGTTGAATATTATATGTCTGTAACCACGAGTTACATGGACTGTATTTTCACCAACTGTGAATGTTTACTTTTTTTTCATTCCTCTATATTCTTGGTCTCTGAATTGGGAATCGTTTTTCTGTGCTTCTGGATAGCATTTCTTTTTCATATCATCAATCTTCCTCGGCTATAAATAAATTAAATGTTTTGTTAACTAAAGATGGTCAATCTTGCAGGTTTTGGCTGCAGTCATCAAAGCAGGTGCTGCAAGGGAGCATGAGATGCTTGCAGAAATTCGTGATCCTGTGTTTGCTTTTATCCATAAACTGGAAGCTCTGAGAGTGATGGATGCTATGCTTGTTTCTCGTGTGCGGATTTTATACATACGCTCCCTACTGTCGAGATCACCAGAGTTGCAGTCAGTAAAGGTAGCATGCACTCAGCAAGTGTTATAATAGGATGAAGTAGCATGCACTCAGCAAGTGTTATAATAGGATGAATTGATGCTATTTAAAAGTAACAGTACACCTGGATTTGTATTCCACAAATTCTTATTTTCTTTTCTATTTTTAGGCCCTTCCAGTTGAATGTTTCCTAGTAAAGGCCGCCGGACGCAGCCGAAGCTCCAGCCGGGGTAGCAGCCCAGGGAGGTCTCCTTTTCGCCATGAGTTGAATGCAAGAAAAGATTTGATGGCTGAGAATATCCAAGGTTTTAAGGTGAACATCAAACAAGAAAAAAAATCAAAGTTTTCTTCTATTGTCTTGAAGCTGAGAGGAATCGACCAGGTAATCAGAGACACAAGCCTTTATTTGCATTTATCTGTAAGCTTTAAAGTGTTGGCTGTTCCTGGATTATCTTCTGAAATTGATACAACTTTTTTTTTCTTCTTCCAATTCTTGGAAATGAATGAAGCAGGACTTGTCATTTTCTTCTTCTTTGGAACCGGAATCGTTATCTATTAAAGTGCATGATAGCAGTTGCTTCTTGCTAGCAATGAATTTTTATAGCTAGCTTGTTAATTGAGTTTGAAAAATCAAAGCCCAAAATTTTGAAACCTGTTTATAGTCATCAATGATGTAAATCTCTTCTACATCCAGTGTGAAGAACACTCCAGACTCCAGAATAGATGCTGATTTCTTGAATTCGTTTTGAGTAAATTTTTTGAGACGTGAGATCACGAGTCAAAACATATTATTTGGTATAAAATTGCATATATTTATAGTAATTTGAAGCTGCAAAGGACTATTTTGTTTGCAAATTATGCAATTGACTATTGCTGAATTTTGATGTTTTCAAACATATATTCATCAGAGATAATTTATTTTTGGATCAGGAGACATGGCAACAACATGTAACTGGTGGGAAGTTGAGGGAGATGACTGACGATGCACGGAACTATGCTATGGGTAATAAAGATCTTGCTGCACTTTTTGTCCACACCCCTGCTGGTGATCTTCAGCGACAGATTCGATCTTGGCTTGCAGAGAATTTTGATTTCCTTTCAGTAACTGGTGGAGATTCCTTGGGAGGAGTTCCTGGACAACTGGAACTTCTTTCAACTGCTATTATGGATGGTTGGATGTCTGGACTTGGGGTTCCTCAGCACCCAAGCACTGATGCATTGGGGCAGCTTCTATCTGTGTATACAAAGCAAGTTTACACAGCTCAGTTACAACATCTGAAGGTTGTACCTTATACTCATTATACCTCTCTTGTCTGAACTTTCCTCATGGAAGTTTTTGCTTTTATGTTATCTGATTACATGCTCTTCTGATTATAACTTGTCCTTCAATTGACAATTTGTAGGAGAATGTTATTGGTACTGTTTTATTTTGCACATAACAGGCTTTTGTATTTCTCAAAAGCTGGCTGCAGCTTTACCTGTACAGCCTTGATACCTTCCTAAAAGATTCAGACAATAGAGGTTCTAAATTGAGATTCTTCTCCCATTCTGGGACAAGGGTGTTCTGAATTTTTTCAGCTTTCCAACAAAATTCTTTTTATTGCTCTTACATGACAAAATCCAATGGAAACGTTGCAATTCTTCCAATCTTGAAGTCCTGAAAGCTATTAAGTTTGTTGAATTTTGTGTTGGATCTAAAATTCTACTTTCTCGATATGCAATGCAACGAGGCTGGAATCAATTTGAAGTGAACAAAGTTCGTACTTCTCGTTAAATACTCTAGAAGGCTTGGAATATGAAAATATCTAATGAGGATACAAATATTATATTAAATGTATGAGGAATGAATAATGATACAAATGAGGCCCGCTTATATACCTAGGCAGGGGCCTCTTCACGGAAGGTCATGTCCCATTTAGACACGCCTCTTCAACCTAATTACTAATTAACTAATCATTATTTATTAATTATATTATTTATATCATTTTATTCATAACATTGCTTTCCTCCTCAAAAAGCTTGTTGATGAAAGACTTGATTTCTTTTTTTGCTACGACTGTCTTCTCGTCTCGGGGTAGTCATCCTTGTCGATACAAGTTGATATGATCCTCTAAGTGACAAACAAAACTGTCGCACTGATAAGGGATCAGACCATCCTCGATCAATCTTCTGTGGAATCTTGCAGTGACTGGCAACTTGTGATGAATTGTGATCACATGAGTGGATTGCACCGACATTAGTATTCTTTGGAACATCAGTTTGTTCATTCTGTTATGAATACGTAACTTGATCGAGTTGTCTACTCCCATGATTTGGATGTTGATGGAAAACTTTTTTTGTTCGACTTTACCTTATTATAGGTCTGTGGTAACTTTTTGATTTTCTTCTGGCGAGGATGTTGTTGAGTTGGTTACAAAACCTTCACATTGGATGTTCATCATCTGAACTACAACATCTAAGTTTGTATTTTTTTCAACTTGTTTGTCTTCTACTTGAGTTGTGACATTCTCTGCATTAGTTTCAGTTTCTTTCTCTTCAACTCGGACTTCTACATTCGATGCTTTATTTTCGACAAGTTGTTGCACCTTGTTTTCCAACAACTTCTTATCCTTCTTAAGCTTCTTTATTTGTGTTAGTAATTTTTCGCTATGTTCTTTTAGTCACAAAACTTCTTCATTTTTTTCAACAGTGATTTTGTCAACTTCTCTTTGCATATTTTGTATCACTTTTTTACTTTCTTGAAAAATTACTTTTGAAATTTCTTGTATGTCCTCAGGCGTCACTGAATTTGGCTTCAAGTTAATGTTCGGTAGCGTTATTTTTTTTCTTTTTGTGGGAAAATGTCAAAAACTTCTTTTTCGTATTTAGGATAGGATCATAGAGTTTTTATCCAAGGTGAACCCAACACAATGTCACTATTGTTAAAAAGTAAGGATTGAACAGAGAATTTCAATATCAATGTATAATCGCCAATGCTTAACTGTAAGTCAGTTATTTCGCATTGTTTTGTGTTGGAAAAGTCCAATTTTTCGATTTTGTTTAACTTAGGAATCACCAATTGGTTTGCAATTTTAGGCGTTACATAATTTTTATCCTTGGCAAGTGAGATAGCAATAGTGACGCCTTTTCCTGCAATAGACCTTTAGTTCTAAATAATATTGAAGCATAAATACGTGAGGTTTCTGGAAATCTTCCTTCTTTCCTTTCCAAATTAGACTCCATTTGAGTTTATCAAGGTGAAATTAGGGGTTTTAAAGGTAAAATAATAGTTCTTTTATATATAAACTTTTTAAAGCCACCCTCTTTTAATGATAACTCTTTTTATATATTTCAACCCTTTTCCTCTCTTATTCCTTCTTATGTCTTTTTTCTTTTTCTTAAATAATTAAATAAATTTATTTATGTAATGGTTTTATGATATTGTAATATAATTGACCTATATAACAAAGTCGACTATGACCGCTATTGTAATCAACTTATAATTTGTGTCGAATTAATGTAATAGTTGAGTCCTTGTCGAAATTGTGTATGCCTTGATCAAACGTCACGTATGCCCAAATTTCTATCGGCAAAAGCATGCAACACAACTGTGTATGTTCAAAACAGGATTCCTCACAGGGCACTAGGTAAGATTACATCAGAGAGTGTCTTCATTGGCAGAAAGTGAGAAGTGAGTCATTTCAAGATCTTTGGGAGTTTGATGTATTGCCATATACTCGAAGAAAAGAGAAAGAAGTTGCATTAGACCGCGAGAAAAGGATATTTGGTGGAATATAGCGAGAATGTTAAGGCATATAGAATCTACATTCTTGGCAGTAGGAAAGTCGTAGTACAACGAGATGTAAAGTTCATGGACGACATAGCTTTAAGGAAATCCCGAGAAATGCCTTCCGAAAAGCAGTCAGAGGACGATCCATTGGTCCAACCACTTCGACCAGCTGAAACTAGCACCAACGCTTCTCCAAGTCATAAGAATCCAGAAGTATCACCGCAGGAAGTTTCGCAGGAGGAGGAGCAAGAAGATCTACCCACTACGAGTGGAAGAACGAGCAGACCATTACGGCAGATACTAAGGGACACAGAGGAGTTCATTGGAGCTCCTAGAATTGAGAAAAGGCAGCGTAGACAACCAGACAGATACCAAGCTTTGGTGGCATAGGTTGGAGAACCCTCTAGTTTTCAGGAGGCAGTTCAACATCAAGTATGGGTAGATGCTATGGTGGAGGAATATAGTTCCATAATGACCAATGATATCTGGGAAGTGGTACCTAGACCTCAGGACAGATCAGTTGTAGGTTCGAGATGGATCTACAAGATCAAGTATGTTGCAGATAGTAGAGTGGAAAAGTACAAAGCCAGGTTTGTGTCTAAGGGGTATGCTCAAAAGGAAGGGATAAACTACGAAGAAACCTTTGCCCCAGTAGCCAGGTATACTTCTATCAGATCTGTGATATCCCTTGCAGCGTAGATGGGGTGGGAGATTCACCAGATGGACGTCAAGACTGCTTTCTTGAATGGGGTGATAGAAGAAGAAGTATACATTGAACAACCAGAGGGATTTGAGACACTTGAGAAGAAAACTCATGTATGCAGGCTAAAGAAAGCCTTGTATGGGCTTAAACAAACACCTAGAGTAGGGTACAGTTGAATTAATGGCTACCTGCAGAAAATGGGATTCGTCAAGAGTGACGCAGATCCTAACCTTTACTATCTGACAGTAGAGAATGAACCTCTAATTCTGGTATTTTATGTAGATGGCCTATTCCTGACATGTTCATCTAGGCTCATCAAGGATTGCGAGGAAAACCTAGCTACAAAATTCGACATGAAGGATTTGGGACTGATGCATTATTTTTCGAGGTTAGAAGTTTGGCAGCAAAAGGGTGAAATCTTCCTTAGACAAGGGAGATATTCTACATAAATTCTAAAGAGGTTCAGGATGCAGGACTCTAGACCCATTGGAAGAAGATTGATGTGTCTAAAGATAAAGTAGATCCCACCTTGTACAGACAACTCATAGGGTCCTTGATGTATTTGGTCAAAACCAAGCTAGACATTTATTACACACCGTTAGTCAAGTCATGGTGGAACCCAAGAGGATGCACTGTGCAACAACCGGGCATGTTCTCATATATATACGAGGAACATTCGAGCATGGATTAAAGTACACCTGAGGCAATGACATCAGACTGAGTGTGTTCACTGACGCAAATTGGGCTAGAAGTTTGGTAGATCCGGAAAGTACCACTGGGTACTGTTTTAAAATTGGATCAAGAATGACCTCTTGGTGCAGTAGAAAACAGAAGTCCGTAGCACTGAGCTCAACTGAAGCTGAATATATGGCAGCCAGCACAACATCTTGTGAAGCCATATGGCTTAGAAAGTTGCTTGTGAATCTATTTAGGAGAAGGATAGAAGCAACCTGCATTTTATGTGATAATTAGAGTTGCATCAAGCTCTCTGAGAATCCGGTTTTTTATGATTGGTCGAAGCACATTGACATCAGGTATCATTTTATCAGAGATTGTGTCCAGCCTGGTGCAGTACAGTTACAGTACACTCACAGGAGAACAGGTGGCAAACAGAGAAGTTGGGGATGATTGAGATTCCGTTTGATTAGCAGAGACATATAGTTTAGTACTTAAGAGGGAGTTGTAGTACAGATGCAGCAGTGACAACAATGGTGTCATGGGCAGTAGTACAGTGGCAGCAACAACGCAGTAGATGAAGGGCAACAGACCGAGCATCAACAATGTAGAGGATTAATGTCGTGGATCAGGGTGATGCTTCTTGTGGGAAGTATTGCTAGAGCACATTCCTCGCTAAGAGGGAGTGTTGATTTTTGGGTAGCATTGAATGTGCTCTAGCTCCAAAATATTGTGGAGGGGCTAGAATACATGAGATCTCCAAGACCCAGAAATTGTTTGCAGAAATTCCACCCAGAATGCATTATATAAAAATAATTAATTTTTTCTAATGATTCCTAAGTTAAAACTTGGGAAATTAAAATAATTAAAGGGAATTAATATAGATATGGTTGAGAAGCTTCTAATAGACAAGGATCAATTATGTTTTAATCTTAGTCGTTGATTAGAGATTTGATCACGACCATTGATATCTCAATAGAAAAGTTTAAATGAAGACTTGAGGGTTAGTTGAAGATACACTGGGCAAATACTCAGTAACTCGAGGGAAGTTGATACTCCAAAAGCGAGAGTTCGATTTCAGAGGGAGAGTTGTAGGGTGAAGGAAGAGGAGGGTATCAACAACAATAAAAGATTGAGGAGGAGGGACACATAACAACAAAGGGACAACACAGAGAGGCAGCGTAGCAAAGGACGTATTCCTTATACAGAAGAGGACATAGAGGTGAGGCAGTGGAGGCTGAACGGTCTCTTGGGTGTTAGAATTTCTCCAATGATTGGAGGAAAACTATCTCAGGTGTTTTCACAAAAGTTTTTCCATGATTCTGCAAATCATTCCTTGTAAAGAGATCGTTGCTAAAGAATAATAAATAAACCCTCATCTGCTACACCAGTTTTCCTGCATTGGGTTTTTCTGGGGACTATTGTCCAAAAGCAACTGTGTTGATGTGATTGATTCTTGTGCTTGCATTTCACTGTTTTTTTCTCTATGCAATTATGTGATAACTGCAGTAGAATTTATTTTGTTGTTTATTGAAGGGTTTTGCTAATAACTTATTGTGGAAAATAAGTAGAAGAAATAAATCAATTACTGCAATATAATTTCAAGTTAGAAATTTTCTTAGTTTATCTATTGTCACTACCTCGATTCTCTAGGGACATTAGTTGACACCACCCGATTTTGATGAAACTGCCTAATCCAACCTTAAAATATCGTAGAAAAAGCTTAACATGATTGATCAATGATTGTGGTTTGAGTGAATTGTACAATTTTGCTAAGTTCATGACAAAGGAGTTCAACAACCAACACCACCAACACTTGGGTACATATAAGGCTTGGTGCTCTTGATTAAATGCCAATCACATACCCTCATATGTGATAGAATCCAATGTCATGCCACAATCTCATTGATCTTGAAATCTTGAAATTGAGATTTGAAGATATATTTTCTCCATACGAAGTTCGATGAGGTTGGAACCACTCTCAAACATCCTGAAACAATTAATGGTAATGTTAAAAATTTACCTTGGGGTTTACAAATTTAACATTACCATTAGGGAGTGCCTTGGAAGCGTCTTGGGATCGTCCAATAAGCATGATAGGAGTGTAGTTCAACACTTGTCTGTTCCAAATTTCTCGGAAACACACAAATCAAGGCTGAAGTGTGGTTTTCTTTTTTGGAAGTGCAGTTCCAGGGGTGCTTCGACAACAGTTTCGCACAATGCACAGTTCCGATCTTCGATGACCAAGCGGACGAATCTTGCGACACTGCCACTGACATTCATGAACTATGAGATTCTTCCTTCTTGATCTATTGTTCTAATATCTACTCTATTTTGTATTTGCCATTAGCATTCCCACCTATAAAAGCAATGACTCGGTGAGTTTGTATTTATTTGATACTATTGATTTTGATGACTTAATGAGAAAACTACAATTCATGGTTTTAATTTCTTGTGTTTGTCTGTCTATCTTCATTGATGTAGTACTGGTTGTATGATTGAATTTGTATCATCAACATATAAATATTTCAATTTCTAAATTGAATCTTTGTTTATATTTCATTTTTATGTGTATTTCACTAATTTGTTATATATATATATGTGTGTGTGTGTGTGTGTCCTTTGTGGTCTGTTCCCAATGTTGCCATGTCTTGTGTCAGATTCTCATATTTATTTTTATTATTGTCATAATATGTATTTTTAATTTTATATTTTTTAAAAATTCATTGGAGAAACAACAAGTCCTTATGATCTCTTGTCAATTTGCTTGGAGTTGTTAAGACAATGTTATACACAGTCATTATGACTCGTTAAAATCCAAGTACAGTAAAATTAGTTTTTTTATTGAAGTTACAATGGTACTTTGTTTATCAAACATTCATTGAAAATCTATGCAAATTTGGTTCCATCAAACCCTACTATTACTCTGGCCTACATAATTGATGTTTTACCTACTGGTACATAACCTTGTGCATTGAAGTATCTCACCTCAAGGCTCAAAACATTCATGTTCTATTCGGCTTTTGCAGAATTTTAGTGTTTTTGGTTGTCATTTCAAGGCCTTTGAATCATCTGTTGCCCATTCCCTTCCTTTTCCCAGTTAAGAGGCCAATGGTTGTCTTGAATTAAGGAAGGGGTAGGCAAAATTGATAGACAACTAGTTAGAAGTTAGGGTAGTATCTTACTAAAACATCAAAATGCCTTGAGCAAATCCTGCATTGGCATACCAAGTTAACCTCAGATTGATAATAACACTAGAGTGGGATAGTGGGATAGCCAAAAAATAATGGCAGTAATCCCTGTTACGACAAGTTTTAATTAATAAGGCAGGTCCTTATTCTTGTGTCATAATGTTGTTGCACATCAGCCACAACAAAGATCATTGTTACTAGTTTTGTGTTGAGATTTTGTATAGTTGGTGTACCATTGGGTGTGCTCTAGCCCTGAAATTTTGTGGAGAGGCTAAGACACACTGGAACTCCAAAACCATGAAAGTGTTTTGTGAAATTTCAATTGGTGTTCAAGTTATTCAAATAATTAATTATTTTAATGTATTTCCTAAGTCTAAAATTAGGAAAATTAAATAATTAAAGTGAATTAATTAACACGTGTGCTAAAATGTTCTAAGTGACATGGATCAAGCAGTCTTTTAATCTCAGCCGTTGATGAATTTTTTAATCTCAGTCATTGATGAGATGAATAAAAAAGTATAAGGGTCAGTTGGAGACACACATAGAGGCAGAGTTGAGAGAACAGATCTGGAATTCTAGGGTAGGGTTTGCTAAGAATTTCCACAAGAGTTTTTCTACAGTGACGGGTAGTATTTGTTGAGCGGATGATCTGATCCCAGAGCCAAGAGTCAGTAAGAGGTAGATGAGCAACAAACAAGGACATCGCGGAGGAGCAGAGAGCAGCTATGCAGCAACTGCGCAGCGGCTATGCAGGACAGCGCTGCAGCTCCAGAGGGTTTCAGAATTACACAGAGGGTCTCTAGGACCAGCGTAAGGCCTGCGTCACCCTCTCTAGGCAGCGCAGTGTCACTCAGAGCGTAGCAGGAATGACGTTGGGGCTTTAGGGGCAACGCTGGGGTTTCTAGGGCCAGATCCAAGCTGAGTCTTGTAAATCCCGTTTGAGGGTGTGGATCAGTCAAATATTTGGTCTTAGAACAACATGTTAATTGCAGATTTCTTTTATTCTCTATCGAGTTTTCTAGATCTGGAACCCAGATTTACTATAATTAAAATCTACTTAAAATAAACCCTCATATCTGTTGCACCGGTTCTCCCGCTTTGCGTTTTTCCGGGGACATATGTCCAAAAAATCCATGTGTCACGTTGTTTGAATGAGCGTGGTATTCAATAAATGATCTGCATGTGTAGACTGTTAGTTGTGTTTATTTCGGTATTTTCTGAATCTAATTTCTGAAGATAACTTGTATACTTTAAATCAAGTAGGAGAAGTAATCCATGATACTGCAGTAGAATTTTCACATGGTATTAGAGCGATAGTCGATCAAGCTGAATCTCGAGCAATCAGCTGAAGAAAATCTTTCTGCAGGATAGTAGCAGAAGCAGCAGAGATCCGGAAGGAGCTCCTTGACAGCAGGAGGACGCAGATCCAGGAAGGGACATCGTTGCAGATTCAGAAGGCCATCAGGCTTACACAAAGCCTTCCCAAGCCAGCGTAAGGACTGCGTCACCCAGTCTGGGGTTATGCAGTCCACTTTTGAGCAGCGCTGAGGCTCTGCTGGGCCAGTCAGTGAGACGTAGTCTAGTATTCTTTCTGTTGCAGAAAGCCTTGCCAAGATCTGGAAGCAGTGCCTTAGATCTTCAGTAGTGTTGGTGTGGTGGAGATTCTGTTGGTGCAGAATTATGCCTAGCTAAGTCAACAAAGGAGGGAGGAAGACAACTACTCAGCAGATTTGAGCCAAACAGATCTGAGATTCGATCAGGAGGGTGATTGGAGAGTACTGTCCTATTGTGTTTGGGTGAAAGATTTCCAGGAGGGAAATCCGTGGTTAGAGGGAGCAACTACTATAGAGGGTTTCTAATCACCAAGAAACCCAAATCCAACAATTTTTGTTGAGTATTGCAACAGAAAGAGGGAAAGGAGTATCTGTTCTGACAGATCTGAGCAAGATGGCGAGATATGGACTGAGAGATTAGGATAGATTGGACAACATGTCCAACTTTGTTATCTGGAGGGCCAGAATCCTGTCAGTTCTGGATGAGTATGGTCTCAAAGATCATGTAGAGAAAGTTCTAGCTGCACCAACCGATGCAGATCCTCTAAAGAAGTATGAAGAAAATCAAGCGCTAAGCGTTTGATTATTGACAGAGTCAAAGACCATGTCATACCTCATATTGCTGGTAAGAATGTGACAGCTGAGATGTGAGTAGCCTTGGACACGATGCATCAAGGAGGCTCTCTCCAACGAAGGATGCTTCTGGAAAATCAAATGTGGTTGTTTCAGATGATGAAGGGTGAGGAGATAGATCCACTCCTCTTCAGACTTCAGACTATTTGGGACCAACTGATTTCCATGGGTGCAAATCCGAATGAAGTGCTCTTAGTGAGGACGACCCTAGTCCAAATCATTTTGGGAAGGGCAGCGTTACCATCATGGGCAGACATGTGGGCTATCATCCGCCAAGAGGAGATCAGGAGGATCACCAAGAAGCAAAATATCAGTGGCGGAAGCAGATCAGCTAGAGTGAAGAAAGAGGAGGAGGATGATGCAACCCTTGCATCAAAAGAAAGGAAGCAACAAGGGAAGAAGAAGAGTGACCTTTCCAAGGTCTGGTGCTTTAACTGTGGCGATGTTCGACACTTTGCCAACACTTTTCCTAAGAAGAAGGACAAAGGATCTTCCGATTACAAGGCTGCAACAACAAAGGATGATGGTTCTAATGATGATGCAGCCATGAGTGCTCATGTGCCTCGAGAGAAGATGTGGGGTGACATGGATCTGCAGGGTATCTACAGACAGAGTGGCGGGATCCCTGAGTCAACCCTACTCTTGGATCACATACGAGCTACAAGAGCCTTAAGACGGTAGCGGGATCAGTCGGGAGATGGTTGCAAAAGGTCACAGTGAAGCAAACGGCAGTGATGGAGAGTTGAAGAGGGAGTAGCATAATGTAGAGGCAGCAGTAGTGTGGAGGCAGCAACGCAAAGGTTGATGGGACTTCAACAGTGCAGAGAGGATGAGCTCATGCAGTGCAATGTTGCAGCCGCGCAGAGAGGTTGAGCTCACGCAATGCAGTGTTGCAGCAACGCAGTGGCTTCAGGGGGACAACGTAATTCAACAGCTAAGGGAGCTTCAGTGATGGGAAGCAACCTAACTCATCTGTCAACGATTGGGTAGGGGTCCTTCAATTGCTTACTTCTCAGCAATTGAGTTGCAGTGCAGCAGTTAGCAGTGGCAGTGCTATGGGCAGCATGATGCATCAATTTGAGAGGGACCTGCACTACAGATGTGGCAGTGTCAGTGGCAGTGACATGGGCATAAGTATAGAGAGCAGCAATGCAGTGGATGGAGGGCATCAGGCCAATCATCAACAACACATAAACCAACATCAAGATCTTGCAGTACATGGGAAGCAAACTAACTCATTTGCCAACGATTTGGTAGGGGTCCTTCAATTGCTTACTTATTGAAAATTGAGTTGCAGTGTAGCAGTTAGTAGTGGCAGTGCTATGGGCAGCATGGTGCAACAATTTGAGAGGGAGCTGCAGTACAGATGTGGCAGTGGCAGTGCTATGGGCAACATGGTGCAGCAATTTGAGAGGGAGCTACAATACAGATGTGGCAGTGGCATGGGTAGTAGTACAGAGAGCAACAGTGCAGTGGATGGAGGGCAGCAGGCCAAGCATCAATAGCACAGAAACCAACATCAAGATCTTGCAGTACATGGTGTGGATGTATTGCTAGAGCACATTCCGTGCTAAGAGGGAGTGTTTAAATTTTGTATAGTTGGTGTAGCATCGGGTGTGCTCTAGACCTGAAATTTTGTGGAGGGGCTCAGACACACTTGAACTCCAAAACCCAAAAAGTGTTTTGTGAAATTTCAGCTGGTGTTCAAGTTATTCAAATAATTAATTATTTTAATGTATTTTGTATAGTTGGTGTAGCATCGGGCGTGCTCTAGCCCTGAAATTTTGTGGAGGGGCTAAGACACACTTGAACTCCAAAACCCAAAAAGTGTTTTGTGAAATTTCAGCTGGTGTTCAAGCTATTCAAATAATTAATTATTTTAATGTATTTCCCAAGTCTAAACTTAGGAAAATTAAATAATTAAAGTGAATTAATTAACACGTGTGCTGAAATGTTTTAAGTGACATGGATCAAACAGTCTTTTAATCTCAGTCGTTGATGAATGTTTTAATCTCGACCGTTGATGAGATGAATGAAAAAAATATAAGAGAAAGGCTTGAGGGTCAGTTGGAGACACACATAGAGGCAGAGCTGAGAGAACAGATCTATAATTCTAGGGCAGGGTTTGCTAAGAATTTCCAGAAGAGTTTTTTTGCAGCGAGGGGTAGTATTGGCTGAGGGGATGATCTTATCCTGGAGCCAAGAGTCAGTAAGAGGCAGAGGAGCAACAAACAAGGACAGTGCAAAGAAGCAGAGAGCAACAGGAGCAGCTACGCAGGATAGCGTTGCAGCTCCAGAGGGTTTCAGAATTACACAGAGGGTCTCTAGGACCAGTGTAAGGCCTGCGTCACCCTCTCTGGGGTTACACAGTCCCTCTTTGGGCAGCACAGTGGCACTCAAAGCCTAGCAGGGTTGGCGCTGGGGCTTTAGGGGCAACACTTAGGTTTCTAGGGCTAGATCCGGGCTGAGTCTTGTAAATCTCGTTTAAGAGTGTGGATCAGTTAGATATTTGGTCTTGGAACAACAGGTTAGCTGCAGATTTCTTTTATTCTCTGTTGGGTTTTCCAAATCTGGAACCCAAATTTACTGTACTCAGAATCTACTTAATAAAATAAACCCTCATTTCTGCTGCACCGGTTTTCCCGCTTTGGGTTTTTCCAGGGACTTAGGTCCAAAAAATCCATGTGTCACTTTGTTTGAATGAGCGTGGTATTCAGTAAATGATTTGCATCTGTAGACTGTTAGTTGTGTTTACTTCGGTATTTTCTGAATCTAATTTCTGAAGATAACTGGTATAATTTAAATCAAGTAGGTGAAGTAAACCATGATACTGCAGTAGAATTTTCACATTTTGTAATAAGAGGAATCAGCAGGGGAAAGGGAAAATCTGCTGCAAAAGAAGTGTCCATTCCTCTTGAAAGATTCTTATACATTGTGCAGAATGGAAGTGAAGGACTCTTCACTTAAGAACAACAGTTACAAAATGCACAAGTGGACTTCAAATGCCTCATGGTAATAGCAAAATTTTTTCCCATGAAGGAAGATGAAGCAGAAGATTTTGATGCAGAACCAGAAGCCTTAAAAATGTAGCTGAGAAAGAAAGAAGTGACTGTAGAAACTTTACAAAAAGCCCTAGAAGAAAAGTCACTTGAATGTGATAGGCTGAAGGTTGACTAGCAACAAAAAATGCAAGAAGAGTCAAGAAATAAGCCAATGATTGAGCACACTAAATTTGGCCATTACTAGAGCGTACCATTGTGCATGGCTAGAAGGTCACAGGAGCTACAAATGATAATTGATAAATTATGTTTGTGAGTTGACAACTAAAAGGCATGTAACCTGCTGAATCTTTAGATATTGCAAACACAACACAGAAAAAGAGGCCAACAGACAGACCAGGCATGAACGGTTTTCTAGTTCAGCAGAATATTCCAAGAGACATGTAACAAAAAATGGCTGAAGAACTACAGCTTTAGGGAATTGGCTGCAACAGAGTAAAGCTAGTTTCAGCACATGCGCAGAGAAGTAAGCATGAATCCCCTTTTGGCTATCTTTTCTTAGGATTTTTTATGCCTGTTGAAGATGATGGTGATATGCAGGTCGCCTAGTCCAATTTTCAGATAACATTCCTTGGCAGCGTACTGTTTACTTGGGATGAGTGAATTTAAGTAAGGGAGAAATGATGGTCACTAAAATGAGTCCGTCATACATCTAATCCAAAACCAGTTTTCACCATCTTTGTGTGCCTGAGTACCTTTTTGAGTGCAGAAAAGATGTTAGAATTCAGGATCTCTAGACCAGCAACACCATTGCCAACTGTGGAACCTACATCTTTTGACAGAGATACTGAATGATGGGATGACTACTTTCACATTTCAGGGTGAAGGGAAGATCTTAGCTTCCACTTTATGGTTGCCTTCATTGTCTACTTTTGCCTCCAATTTAATGTGTTGCCTTTGGCTTGAGGGTGAAGGCGGTCTATATTAAATATGTATTTGATCTTAGTATTTTAATTACATAATGTTATTAACATAATAATAAAAATATAATAAATAATGATAATAATGTAATCAGATTAATGAAAACTCAAAGTGCACATAGCCCCTCACCTTCTGGCCAGTCAATGTGTATACATAGACTATCATGAGGGTCATTGTAACATCATCAAACTCAAAGTGCACATAGCCCCTCACCTTCTGGCCATTCAATGTGTATACATAGACTATCATGAGGGTCATTGTAACATCATCATTCATTTTGTAAAAGTCAATTTTTATTCTATATACAGTATGCAATTGCAAAAATCTCTAGCAGTTTAATAATAATAATGTAATTAGCTTAACAAAAGTGAAAGGGCGCATACCCCTTCATCTCATGACCAGCAAATGATTATAAGTAGACTGTCATGAGGCTCATTGTAACATCATTATTTGTTTTACAAATAATTTATTATTCTGCATACAGTTGCAGAAATCTCTTGCAATCTCTTACAATTGAGTGAAAAACAATTATGTTTACTACGTTGGTATCAGAGCGTACTCTTCAGTAATGTTGGTTAAACCTGAAAATTACAGTTCTGTACATTGCTGCCAATTACTGTCAATTTGCCATACAGTTCAGCCACCAGTTCACATACAACCACCAATCTTCTGTACTCTTTGATACAATACATCGCCAATTTCACTGCAAGTTCAGGTGTCACTGAAACCACCGATTTGCTATACAATTCACTGCTAATCAACTGTATGATCCGTACAGTCATTACATCACTGCACCCTGCAGGATGTGATTTAATTATTTGAACCATTTGTGCAATAGTTCAACTGTACAGCCATGTCCACACAATGGTACAATCCATGCACAATTCCCGGCTGTCGTTTAAATTTTAAACCTTTTCTACTAAATGTAACCCTCTTCCTTAAAGTCAAGCCCGCTTATTGTACACTCAACCCACTGTCATTTCTGTACCCCACCAATTTTATCTTATTTTGTGCTGTACACTGTTTTACTGTCATACTGCAAAATCCACATTATCTGTTG
The DNA here is from genome assembly GCA_034641835.2 of Pinus albicaulis. Lineage (NCBI taxonomy): Eukaryota > Viridiplantae > Streptophyta > Pinopsida > Pinales > Pinaceae > Pinus > Pinus albicaulis. Next base: position 1,114,924,833 of record CM076575.1, on the reverse strand, counting down.
TACTTCTGTCGTACTGTTATAGCCACCATCTTCTGCCCTTTAATCTTGTAAATACCATACATTTCCATATGATGCAATACTATTCATTTATCTGTACATTTGTTACACGTGTGTACTCTTGTTTCAATAAGGTCGCACGATGCATCCCTGACATATATATATATATATATATATATATATATATATATTTTGTTTTTTTCTAATTTGTTGAAGTGGGTCCAGTATATATAAAAGCCAATTTTTATAAGTGAATTAAAGTGGAGTCTAAAAAGAAAAAAGGCAACTCCAAGATGATTCATAATAATGAGTTACGTGTAACCGATGTAGAGGTGAAGTCAACAGCATAAAATGTCATTTTGGAAATGTTGAAAAGGGGCAGAAAGAGTTAGGAGAAGGACAAAAGAGATGGGAGATGTACAAAAATAATTAAGGGACAAATGTGATAAAATAATACAAAAGACATGTTGATTTTTTGTAGCATTAGGATGTATTCCTGCTTGTTTAATTCGGCATAGCAAAATTATGAAGATTTAAATAAAACTTTGATTTTTGAAAAGACAAGTTGGCCCAAGAGGGTGAAGGAATGTGTTCCTTGGGTTATTTCCCCCCATTTGATTAGTATATATAGATGATGTGACCTCTCATTTTTTTCCACCAAACAAGAGGAAGTTTGAGCAAGAAGAAGTCTATTTTGGAGATATTTTTTGTCTTTTAACTCCTCTCTTGGCCGCACTTGAGGAGAAGACTGAGCTGTTTTGGGCCAAGTTGACCAGACCTTGACCGAGCTCTTTGATTGAGGATTGACCATAGATTGCTGACCACAGAAGGGCCGCTTGTGCAGATTTCTGACCGCAGTTTCACCAACCGTAGGCTGCACATGTGGGTTTGAATATAGGAGCTGACCGCAGGATTGTTGAGCGCAGATTGCAATTTGACCAATGTTGACTTTTGATTGGTTTTTACCAGTGATAACTTACTGAAGATTGGCCAGGTTTGATTGGTGTTTTTGACTTGGATATTGGCATAGATTTCTGGACAAATCGGATTTGTAAACCTTGTTGAAGAATAATTTCTCCTAAAATAAAAGTGGTTGGGTTTTCTCCCAAGGTTGGATTTCCCAATGTAAAATATATTGTCTGTATTGTGCATGGCTGTCATTCTATGATCTTTACTGTTTCCACTGCATTTACCATTGAGATTTATTGTGTATATGTTATGAATAAAATATATGTAAAAATAATATTGAATAATGATTAATTAACTAATAATTTGTATTGAAGAGGCACGTCTCTATGGACATGACTGCTTGTGAAAGGGTACCTTCCTAGCTATATATATGGGACCCTCAATTGTAATCAAATCATCACATTCTTATTCATATGTTTTATACATATATATTTGTATTTTCAATGCATGTCTTCATATTCAAAGTATTATGAATTATTTCCGCTGCGTATACGAACATTGTTTGTTACATTGGTATTAGAGCCATGTTCTCCAATCAGCGGCCTTTGGCCATCAACTATTTGTCAACCTTTTTGCCGTCGGAATCGAAGAATTTTGTTGCACAACTTTGGAGTTTCTCCATTCCGCTAGTTTCGTCATTTAGGCCTTTGGCCATAAATAGAAAGGAAAAAAAAAAGGCTTTTGGGTCATTATATATATATATAACCACAACACGAACTTACCTGACGATTCACTGTCGCTGTTAGTCATTGTCGACCACCACCAACTGACCAACCGCATTTGTCTGTCTTTGCCCACGTGTTCCTCCCACCACCACGCCTATCTGTGTCGCCAACGAACATGCAATCGCTTGCGATATAGTCGATCAGAACACTGTGCAACCACCACCACCAACCACGTTGCAGTTGCCATCTTGTTCATGCTGTCTTTGCTCATACCATACCGACAGTGTTGTTTTTTTTACATCTGCACACTGCCGCACTCTGCCATTGGTTACAGAGTCGCCATTTTAAAATATGGTGAGCCACCATTTCAAATTAATCGCTATATAATTGATTCTCGTCGATACAATTTTCACTATTGCACCAATCCGTACTGTTTTGCCATAATATTTGGGTTTCAAGGTTCTGTTGTAAATGTCGTTGTAAAACTATGAAAAGAAATTGCGTCTCATTGTGCCATACCTCCTCGTTGTTGATTAGTTAAATAAATTAAGTGGAGAAATTAATCATTTTATTTGAAAACGATGACGAGCATTATTTAGTTCCACAGTTCAAGTTAAAGGTTATATTGGATATAATCAATACATATTAGATTTAATTTAGAGACCACTGATAGATCACCAAAGGATAATGCACTTTTTGTGATATTCGAGCTACATAAATTAGTTGTAGATGCATCACATTTCATAAGTAGTGAAATTTGATAAACGGAAAATACTTTTTATTGTCCAAAGGTAGTTCTTTTTCTCAAGGAAAAGGTATTTTAAGAAGTAAAAAAAAACCCCGGGGGGGGGGGGGGGGTGGTGAGACTTTTAGTGAAAGTATATTTCTTAATATAAATAAAAAGGAGTGGGAGTTTTGAAGTAAGAAGGAAAGAGTTAATAAAAGTTTAATGGTTTATATAATAATAAAAATAGAAAAAGGGGATAATATTATAGAAGAAAAAGTATTACTATAAGGATTAAAAAGGTTACTTTAAAAAAATTTAAGCTCATCCCCCCCAAAAAAAAAATTGAGTCTAATTCAGAACTGAGGGAAGGAAGATATTCCGAAACTTAATTTAACTATGCTCCACTGGTATTTAGAATTAAAGGGTCTATTGCAGGAAAAGATGTCACTATTTCTATCTCGCCTGCCCAAGATAAAATTTATATAAAACCCAAAATCACAAGCCAATTATTGATTCCTGAATCAAATATAATCGAAAAGTTAGATTTTGTTGACAAAAAACATTGAGACATAACCAATTTAAAATTAAACATTGAGGATTATACATTTATGTTGCAATTTTCAGTTCAATCCCTATGGAGCGATCAAGGTGACATTATTTTGGGTTATTGTTGAAAATTGATAGCCAAGGGATGGATTTCCTTAAATCAAATTCCATTTTTGACTATTCTAGAGTGACTTTCTAAATATAGAAAGTCATGTCTAACATTGCAATCATGACTTTCCAAAATTTGTAAGTCACCTTGCTTCAATTGGTAATCATGCATAGATGATGGAAAATTACTTAACTTATCCTTAATCAATCTAAATTGTTTAATTTTTAATTTAATCATCAATATTATTATTATTTTTTTTCTTACACTTATGATATTATAATATTATCTAAAGAGGAATTTCATGTCACCTCTCCTACTTGGCACTCAATCATGCCACTTCACATCTCTCGTGGATAGAAAATTGAACTCTCATTCAGTGATACATTACTCTCTATCTCTCTCTCTCTCTCTTAAAGGATTCATTCCTCTCTCTAATGCTCTTACGCACGTCTTACACTCTCTTACACAATGACTCGTCATAAAAAGATTCCTCTTACACCTCTTTAATGCATATGTTACACATCTTCTTAATGGCTCGAATTACTAAGGGATGCATTCTCCTTCTTTACGACACAAGTCACTAAGGCATGCATACTCCCTCTTGATGGTATGAGTTACTAAGGCAAGCGTACCTTTTTCATGGCATAAGTTACACTCCTATTTTGGCATATGTAACTTTTCCTCAAGCCATGGGAGTTACTCCTTCATGAATTCAACCTCCTTGCCCTTCCGATATATTTGTGCCTCTCATCCTCTCTACTACTCACTTGTGCATTGTGAAAGGAGAGTATGAACTTGAGAAAGAAAGAGAGAGAGAGAGCCTTGAAGAGTAAGAGAAAAACTTGGTGAGCCAAAGTAATCCATTGTTTGCATCAGGTATTGCTATCAGAGATCTTCTTCAGATGTGGGTGAACTTTTTTTTTTCTCATTGAATTTTGTATCTGTGCTAAACATTTGATTTCTAATAGAAGAAAAATTTGGTTGGGTTTTCCCCTTGTGGGTTTTGCCCTGGTCATTTGACCTAAACTCACTGTGTCCTATTGAGTTCTTAGTTGTCTCCTTCTGTGTATATGGTTTATGTTCTATCTACAATTACTTAACTAATATTGCAAATTAAAGAAGTTATTGGATCAAGTAATTGTTACAAGATAGAACTTCAAAATTTCAACAGTCACCTTGGATGAAAACTCTAGGGCCTTTCATCATAAATACAAAAAATAATTTTTTGACATTTTTATACAAAAAGAAAAATAATACTACAAGATGTTACATTGAAGCCAAATTGTAATATTCCTAAAGGTAAATTACAGTAATAACAGGCTTCAAAAGACTTTAAACAACAACAAATAAAAATCACGCCATTAGAACACAAATTCAGCGATGAAATTGACCTGAGCCATTTTATTAATTTTTTGGAAATGAGTACAATGGAAGTGCTGGAATGAAGGCACTTGGGCTTCCTGAGGCAAGCTAAAGAAGCCCTCTGAATCGATGCTGAAATCCCCCACTGATGGTATGCTATATGGTTGTAACTCTGTGCTGCAATCTGCCAGAAATGTTGTTGTTGCTCTCGAAGAAGTGCTGCTAGGGCTTGCTACACTGCTCAGAAAATTTTGGGACTTTAACCCCAGACTCTACTCAAGAAACCCACAAAAACCCATGAAGGAATTGGTCAAATGTTGACCTCAACATTTCGGCCCAATTTCCCTTAGTTCCTCTAGGTGTTGGCTAAGTTAGGATCTCTTTTTGACACCTCAAATCTTCCTAGAAAATTTCGCCAAATTAATCTTGGCTTCTCCTCAATAAACCTAGAAAGGGTTCGCCCAAAGCTTGACCCCAGAAATTGGGCCTCTTGGTCTTAGCTCACTGTGTTGCTGGGTAAATCGATCCTCTTGTAAATCATGCTGCTAGAATTCTCCAAAGTGCCACAAAAATCCTTGTTAGGAAGCTCCAAGCCTCCCCACCAAATCTCAGTTGCAACTCCTTCTCTTCTCACCTCCCGGAACAACCTCTCTCCATGTGTTGTGTCCTCCATTGCGCAATCACTACGACCTCCACGCAGTCCTTGAAGTGAAAACGCTCCTCCTAAAATCTCTGCTGTGAAAAGCTCCTCCAAAATTGTAAATCTCCTCTCCTGAGCAGGCACTCGAAGTCCCCCGACGCAGAGGTGGAGATCTTCGCATGAAAATCTAGTGTGCTAAACAACACTACAGACTCGGCACTCGACACAAGTGTGCTTTGTCAACATGACAATCAGAAAGATAAGTGAATGAATGAATGCAAGAATGAGCCTCATGCTTCCTATTTATCCAATGTTGCCCAACGTTCTCTTAGGCCCCACCTCATGCCTCTAGCCTCCAATACACTCAAATGACTGTGTTGCCTCCATGTGAGCCTCCAATACACTCAAATGACTGTGTTGCCTCCATGTGGGCCGCAATTTCTCCTCATTGGGCCCCATCCTCCACTATTGCCGCAATGTTTCGCCTCAGCCTAATGTTTAGAGGCCTATAATTGCCTAAGTTTATTTGTGGGTCCCCAAACCCACATTTCATAAGTCAAAATTGTGGTATTATGAAAATTGACCAGAATTAATTTTCTGGTTAACAGAATTGCTAAACAAGAATATTACAGTTCTCCTTACCAAAAGTTGTTTGTCCTCAAGCAATGCCTGAATAAGCATTCTCTCTAGTTGATGCTCCCCACTGTCACTGCAAAAATATGCCAGGTCCCAGATGCGCCACTGAATCATCCCTGACCTCTGCATTGCCCTGATATGAAGGGATCTCTCAATACCAAGATCCCAAGCCATCTTATCCTACATGAAGCTCACCCTGCTCCACTCGTTATCCTGCTAGGCATAATTATTAAAAGCCCCCTGCGCACCAATAGTGAGTAGGGAATCATGATAATATGGCACTATGCCCCAACTCCTCATGAAGTTTCTCCACCAAGTAATCCATCTCATGCACTCCAAGAGTAAACCCTCGGAGATACCACATAATCTCGCTGCAGAGATAGCGTCTCGCTCGCATGAGCTCCTCTTGATATCATCCTACTAACCAACCTGCCATGCTAATTCAGTCCCCCACTCCATCAGTGACTCGCTACGTCCCAATGGAAGATCTACATGATCTCCCCCTATAGTATCTGGTTCATCCCTAAAGGTGTTCGAGTTGTGTAGAGTTGTAATGCTCGGGTTCCCTGCCAAACTCAGAGTGGTGCCATCATGTTGACGCTGTGCTACTCTGATTATGACATACTCCCCACGGTATGCAAATTGTATCCTTCTCTCTTGAGGCCTAGTGGAAGGAGATCTGTGAGAGACAAGCTCATCTGTCTCAGGCATCGGCATGATGCCAATATTTACCTCTCTGAATGTAACTCTAAACCTATGTAGCAACAGAGAAATCCTGTCTTGACATTCGATGAAGGCCTCTGTGTACCCCCATGTGCCAACCCAATAGTGAACTAGATCACTCTCTGTCATGACTGTGACCATCACGAGATAGAATGGTCTATCAATCAACTGAATCTTTGCATCCCATAGTCGGACCTACTGCACCATAGCTCTGACAACTGTCAAAATCCCTCCGGACCTCATATCTAGTCCCTGCATGTGACTAATATAGAGGGTCCATATATCATGGGCTAATTTGATGCATGCTAACCAGCCCTGTGCATGCCACTGTGTAGTACCGATGACTGCTGGAAGCCGTATGTGACAAATATCTACCCCTTGAATGCAACCAATAGATGGATATCTGATACTTGCAATTGACTCAGGGTATGTGGATCCCTCCTGTTCCTGCCAACCATCTCCACCGAGTCTGCCATCTTCCCTCTCGATAATATGTCGATACAATGTATGGAGCCCGGTCACTCCTCGTTTGTACTCAATGTGATGTAAGACACTCCTACTCCACAATGAAATCCAAAACACTACAGTGCACCACCATGCACCTCCATGTCCACCGGTAGTCCACTACTCAATGGTAAATGCTCCCACACATCCTTGGATGTGATGTCCTAGAGTTGTGTCCCTACATGTCGGCCCACCCCCAATCGGTATCATCACCTCCACCGTTGCATCACTGTACTCGCCGATGAATGGATCATCACTCCAAACCCTCCATGAGGGATCCAAGAAGTGAATCTCCCTATGTGTCAGTAGTGATGCCACCATTGCTCTGCTCCTCTGCGACCTTTGTGCCCCACACAAAGGTGAAGAATCTCTAGCTCCATACAAAGCACCCTCTGGTGGTCTGTCAAGGCCACCTCCTCCGACAAGCTCTTGCCAGAGTATGTTGATCACTCCGTAACCCCGTGTACAAACGTCGTACCAAGACAACCCAAGAAGTTTGTCCATAAACTGGTTGGCCACTAGAGCTGAGCGAAACTCCACTAGCGAATGTGCATGCTCAACTGCTAGGCCAACCTTACCCTCCAAGGCTTAGTCAACCGGCATGCCTGGGAAATGATAGGTAGTCCCTCCCAAATCCCAATGACAGTCTGGGATTCTTGTATTCTTAGCGCTTGGAAACTCCTGCTGAACTACACCCGAGTCCACCACCATCTCCATAATCCACTCCACCAGGCACCAACTCAAAATTTCTCGCTATCCAACCCCAACATGCGGATGCTGAACCATTTGCAACTCCGATCGTCTCATCTCGCTATCTAGGTCAACATATGAGATTTGACTAGGTGACTCCATCTCTCTCTCTCTCCAATGAGAAAAGGTGACCCAACAACGCTGTTAGCCCCATCTATGTATGCCTGAAGGAGGCTGCTTCGACGCTCCAAGTTCCCTGTAGACCATTAGGGTATCCAACCGTTCCCCAATGTGGGAAAACTTGGCTGGTGACTCGACACAAACCACTCTCATGCCCTCTAGCTCCTCGTTATGTAGCGGGATAGGCTCACGTACTGATGTGGCCTTCCATTTCACTGTTAGAAGGTCGACCTGAAGCTAATGACATCGCTGTGTGCAACCATCATCCAATACCTCTGTATCTCCTAGCACCTCATCAAGGGCTAGCCCAAAGGATGGCTGCACACCCTCCTCCATAGACACTCCAACACGCAAGACATGCTCACTAGTCAGTTGCATGTGTTTGTCATCCGACAATTTTGTCATAGACTTGGAGGCCTCTGTACCTATCAGCTCCTCAACAATGGTGGAGTTGTCTCCTGACACCTCATCAACCTGTGATGCGTTGTTATCATCAGAGAACTCTGTCACAACCCCGGATACACCATCAATGGATACCTCAACAATGGGTGGTGTTTCATCAACGAGTGTATGGCCAACTGCCTCCTTGCCAACCATGGACCCTTCAACTACTCTTTCATCTTCTTCCTTAATCCAACTCACCATCCCTGCATAATTCCACGGAATTCCCCCTGATTTGTGCATGTCTCTTAGTGCACGAAACTCCCAAAAAGAGAGGGACGCTTGAATGTCATGTCCCAATGATTGGTATGCCTACCAATTTGCTGCCAATAACTCCACATCAGTTGCAATAATTTCTTGCCATCTTGATGCATTACCCACCATTCTAGGCATAGAGGATTTGTTGTATAATTGAGAATGGTCTTGAACCAGTTTCTTCCCCACATCAACCATTATTTGTTGCACGCTAATCACCTCATTCAAAGTTATTGCCATGGCGTCTAAGTTTAACCTTTCTTAGGATCCCATGATTTCTTAGTTTTTTATTCTGGTCTTGTCATAGAATGAAGGGTTTCCCACAGGTTGAGCTAAGATTATGCTCTGATACCATTGTAATATTCGTAATGGTAAATTACAATAATAACAGGCATCAAAAGACTTTAAACAACAACAAATAAAAATCATGCCATTAGAGCACAAATTGAGCCATGAAATTGAGCTAAGCCATTTTATTAATTTGCTGTTAATGAGTACAATGGAGGTGTTGTAATGAAGGCACCTGAGCTTGCTCAAGGCAAGCTAGAGAAGCCCTCTGAATTAATGTTGAAATCCCCCACTGATGGTACGTTGTATGGTTCTAGCTCTGCGTTGCAATTTTCCAGAAATGTTGTTGCTGCTCCTGAAGAAGTGTTGCTAAGGCCTACTACACTGCTAAGAAAATTTCGGGACTTTAACCTCGGACTCTACTCATGAAACCCACGAAGGAATTGGCCAAATGTTGACCCCGAAATTTCGGCTCAATTTCCCATAGTTCCTCTAGGTGTTGGCTGAGTTAGGATCTCTGTTTGACACCTCAAATCTGCCCAGAAAATTTTGCCAAATTAATCTTGGCTTCTTCTCAATAAACCCAGAAAAACCCAGAAAGGGTTCGCCCAAAGCTTGACCCTGGAAATTGGCCCTCTTGGGCTTGGCTCACTACGTTGTTGGGTAAATCGATCCTCTTGTAAATCCTGCTTCTAGAAGTCTCCAAAATGCCACAAAAATCTCCGTTAGGAAGCTCCAAGCCTCCCCACCAAATCTCAGCTACAACACCCTCTTTTCTCACCTCCCGGAACAACCTCTTTCCATGTGCTGCATCCTCCACTACGTAGTCACTACGTCCTCTACGTAGTCCCTGAAGTGAGAACACTCCTGTAATCTTTGCTGTGAAAAGCTCCTCCAAAATGGTAAACCTCCTCTCTTGAGTAGGCACTCGAAGTCCCCCGAGGTAGAGGTTGATATCTTCGCCTAAAAATCTCGTGTGCTAAACAACATTGCAGACTTGGCACCCGACACAAGCATGCTTTGTCAACATGACAATCAGAAAGATAAGTGAATGAATGAATGCAAGAATGATCCTCATGCTTCCAATTTATCCAATGTTGCCCGACGTTCTCTTGGGCCCCACCTCTTGCCTCTAGCCTCCAATACGCTCAAATGACTATGCTGCCTCCTTTTGGGACAGAATTTATTCTCATTGGGCCCCATCCTCCACTACCACCGCAATATTCGCCTCAGCCTACTGTCTAGAGGCCTATAGTTACCTAAGTTTGTTCGTGGGTCCCCAAACCCACATTTCCTAAGTCAAAACTGTGATATTATCAAAATTGACCAGAATTAATATTCCAGTTAGCAAAATTGCTAAACAGGAATATTACACAAATTCAGTAACACCAGAAGAAATACAAGATATTTCAAAAGTAATTTTTCAAGAAGGTAAAAAAGTACTACAAAATATGCAAAGAAAAGTTGACAAAATCACCGCTGACAAAAAGGAAAAAGTTTCTCGGTTTAAAGACCATAGTGAAAAATTACTAATGCAAATTAAGAAGCTTAAGAAGGACAAGAAATCGTTGGAAAACAAGGTACAACACCTTATTGAGAAGGAAGTGTTGAAATCTTCAAATGTAGAAATTCAAGTTGAAGAGAAAGGAATGAATACCGATCTAGTGGATATCACAACTCAAGAAAAAGACAAGTCAGTTGAAGAAAAAGCACACTTACATGTTGTAATTTAGACGATGAAAATTGCAAGTGAAGATTCTGTAACCAACTCAACAACATCAATACTTAAAGTAAATCAAAATATTGCCACACACATGATAAGGGAAACACAAACCAAAAGAACTCCTGATATACATTTGAATCACAAGAATAGACATCTCAATCAATCTATGAATCTGTATCACTTAGAACATAAACAAGAAACTTATGTTACAAAGGATATTGAAGTTTGCACAATCCAGTCCTATTATAATAATTCATCGCAAGTTTCCAACAACTGCAAGATTCAAAAGAAGATTGATTTAGGATGGTCAAATCCCTTCTCAGTACGACAATTTTGTTTATCACTCAGAGGATCCTATCATCATGTATCAACTAAGATGACAGCTCGAAAAACTACAAAAGATACAAAAAAATTAAAAGACAGAAACAGATGGCACGCCTTGTCAGCAATAAGCTTTGAGGACAAAGCTTCTTGAAGAGGAAGACAATGTTATATATATATATATATATATAATTATGATGATTAATGATTAATTAACGAATAATTAGTATTGAAGAGGCAGGTCTCTATGGACATGACCGTTCGTGAAAGGGTACATGTCTAGCTATATATACAAGACCCTTAGTTGTAATCAAATCATCACATTCTTATTCATATGTTTTATACATATATATTTGTATCCTCAATGGATGTCTTCATATTCGAAGTATTCTAAATTATTTTCTACTACACACCTTGTAGAAAATTCAACATGGAATCAGAGCATTGTTGAAAGAGCAACCATTGAAGTCAGTCTAAGAGACAAGTGTTCAATAGCTTGACTGGATTTTTTTGATCTCTTTCCAAATGATGCCAAGTACTAGAATGGAAGACCCTTTGAGGAATGTTACCAATCTTTAGAAGGAAGCTATTCCAAAACCAGAGGGAGTCGAGGAGAAAGTCTATGTTTCTGCTCTTTTTGGCACTATTACCATTAGCAACGATGTTTGGTTGGTGCACAATGGTGCTTTGATGCACATGATAGGTTTTCAAGATTCTCTCACCTATCCGACTGAGCGAGCAACATGGGAAGTGGAACTTGGAGACAATGCCAAATATGTTGCGGAAGGAGTTGGGATAGCTTTAGTTTAGTTGGAGTTCGGATATTTTATCCATGAGTGATGTATTGTTTGTACAAGGTTTGAAGAAGAACCTACTCTCTATTTTAAAGTTGGAGAATAAAGGCTATAGAGTTACATTTGTAGATGGTTAGGTTCTTGTATGGCCAAAAGGCTTGAGCATAAACTCCGCAGGAGTGATTGGTATTCAAGACAAAGGACTATATAAATGATTAGGACAACTAGCCCAGACATTGGTGCCCAAGGAGATTCAATATGATGGGTTGCAAGTCCATGACTGTACATATGGTGACCAATCTAAAGATGAGTGATTTCGTTTCATATTCGGATTTGGTGGATCCCACGATGTACAAGCAGTTGATCATATCCTTGATGTACTTTGTTAACACCAAATTGGATATTTGCTTTGCAGTGAGCACCATGAACCGAGTTTATGGTTGAGGCGAGGGATGTTCACTGGGTTGCAGCAAAGCATTTGTTGAGGTACCTGCGTGGTACAGTTGGATATGGTTTGAGATATGTCTTAGGTGATGAAGTGAGGCTACATGGATATACTGATTTAGATTTTGTTGGGAGTGCAAAGGACAGAAAATAACACCTTGGGGTGCTTCTTCATCTTAGGATCAACTATGATATCCTGGTTTAACAAGAAGCAAACTTTTGTTGCACTCAGTACAACAGAGGTAAAGTATATTGCACCTAGTGCCGCAAGTTAGGAGGCAATGTGGCATCAGAAGCTACTTGCCGGGCTATTTTATCAGAGATAAAATATCACTTCATCCGAGAAATGGTGGAGAAGGGAGCAGTGTAGCTCCTGTACATATCCACAGACAATCAAATTACTAACATTCTCACCAAGCCTCTATGTAGAGCAAAGTTTTTATACTTTGGAGATAAGCTTAGCGTGATGCAAAATGTCTCCTTTGTTGAGAGGGAGGGTTGATCCCTTTGCAAGATCAGGCAGACCATCTCTTAAGAAGCCATGCTGATTTGACCAGAGATGGATACATTCGCTTGAGTAGTCATGATGATTTCAATGGCCCATGTTGATTTGGTCAGGGGTGAATGGCCCAGGGAAACTGTAGGATTGGGCAGATCTTTCTCCTGAGAAGCCATGAACGACTTTGGCTAGGTCATGCTAATTTTAATAGAGGAGATCAATTTAATTCACCTAAGAAGCCTTGAAAGAATTTGGCTGGGCCATGCTAATTTGGCCAAGGGTGAATGGTCTAGGGGCAGATCCTCTCCTGAGAAGCCATGAAGGACTTTGGCTGGGTCATGCTAATTTGACTAGAGGAGATTGATACCTTTACCTAGGGAGCCATGTTGATTTGGCTGGGCCATGCTGATTTGGCTCGGGGTAAATGGCCCAGGATACTCACATTTCCTACTCCAAGATGGTGTGATCTATAGATGTGCATGTGAGGAGTCACATTGCCTACTCTAGGATGGAGTGATGTGCATGTGAGGTGTCACATTGCCTACTCCAAGATGGAGTTATCCATAAATGTGCATGTGAAAAGACACTACATCAACATAGCAAGCTCATGAACTTTTTTTATGGAGGAGAAATTTTAGCTAAGGAGAAATCTGTTTGCAGCCAAGAAGAATACCTCCCTCGCTAAGAGGGAGTGTTATTTTTTTGTAGCAACGAGAGGCATAACTGCATGCTTAAGTTGACCTAGAAGAATTATGAAGATTTAAATAAAAATTTGCTTTTTGAAAAGACAAGTTGGCCCAAGAGGGTGAAAGGACTTGTCCCTTGGGTTATTTGACCCCATTTTACCAATATATATAGATGATGTGACCTCTCATTTTTTTCCACCAAGCAAGAGCAAGTCTGAGCAAGAAGTTGATTTTGGAGATCACTTTTTTGTCTTTTATCTCTCTCTCTTGGCTACACGTGTGAGGAGAAGATTGAGTTGTTTTGGGCTTAGTTGACCAAACCATGATCGAGTTCTTTGACTGAGGATTGACTGCAGATTGCTGACCACAAGAGGGCTGCACATGCAGACTGTTGATTGCGGATTTGACCAGTGACATAGGATGGACATGTGGGTTTGATTGCAAGACTCAGGGCCACATTTGACCGCAAACTGTAGTTTGACCTGTGAAAATTCCTAACTCCTGGAATCCTATTGCAAGAAACTAATATTACTTCTTCGACTTGATAAATTATGCAAGTTATTTACTGTGTTCTACAAGTAAATACTGAAGCAAATACATTGCAACCTTCACTAATTAAACCGCGGAAACAAGATCTAAGGAAGAAAATTAGACACACATTACATCGTTATTTTTGGACCAAGTCCTCGAAAAAACCCAATGCGGAAAAACTGGTGCAGTAGCTGAGGGTTTATATTATTAAGCAAAAGTTTTTGAATGCAACTGGATGCCTAAATCTGGCTATCCACAAAGAATCTGACTGACAGAGAATTAGTGAGGGTTACCTCACACTAACACTAGAGATCCGACACTGATCCAACAGAACTGGATAGCTCTATGCTCTCTCTGCACAGATCTACGTCACTCTGGTTGGGCATTGCGCCACCTCCTTCTACTGGTCGTTCTGCTAGCTGGATACTGATCTTCTGCCCCTCTGGTCTCACACCCCGACACTCCGGCACTGGATCTAACTGATCCTCGGTAGAACTTCGGATCTCCTCAAGGCTTCAGTGCTTCCTCTGCGTGGCACTGCGCTGCCCAACGTAGCTCGTACACTGCCTCTTCTGCATCCTCTTCTCTACCTTCTCTGCGATGTATTCTCGGCTCGGGAAAATATCTTCCAACCAAAACTATCACTGCCCCTCACTATAATCAAATCAAATCGATCAAATACTTCAGTTGCTCAGCACTGCTCACTTGAGAAATTTGATTTCTAGACTCACTCGGTGTGTTTTCCAAATGCCTATCGAAGTCGTCCTTATAATCTTCTCGTTGAGAAATCAACGGCCCAGATTAGATTCTTGTCAATGGTTCATATCATATTGACTTGATCTTCGTCTGTTACTAGAATATTCACACCCAATTGTATTAATATACTTCAATTTTTTTAATTCCCCAAGTTTAGACTTGGGCTCCCATCAAAAATGATTAATTATTTTAATAAAACCTCATCCAAGTGGAATAAAACCTCATTCGACTTTTTTAATGTATCTTCAATTTTTATCAATGTGGGTCTTTTCAAAAGTATGCATAAAGGGTACTATCTACACTTGAAATTTGAGTAAACCTATAAGGAGATAAGCCAAAAATACAATTAAAAAAAGTAGTTTTCTTCTTTTCTCTCCAAAATTCATTAACTCTTATTTTATTATTTTTCCTCAGGAGGCCACTTTTAGGTTGAAATTTTCTCTATGTGATAAACATAAGCATCACATTCATTCATAAGCTATAGATATCATGATGTTTAAGCAAAAGCTTGGCAAGTAAAGATATGAAATAAAAGACCAGTGTCAATAATGTTCCCAATAAATGCTTAATTGAAGTACTTGATGTTGTAAATACTGAAAGTAAAAGTATTTGAAATAAAAGTGTCCTGAATGTACTTGGACTTAAAATATAAATGCCCAAATAATAATTGACTTGAAAGTGAAATGGAAAATAAAATATGATCAAACACAAATGGTACTGCATGAATAAAAGTGATGAAGTGTGTCTTGATTCGTTTTAATTAGAAATAGGTTGTTTCTTGAGGTTAAGTTAATTCAAGGTGGGTGTGTGTGCCATGTGATTGTGATTGCAAAATTAGAACAAGTTACAAATGAAACTTTCCCTTTAGGCCATATCTTTGCCGAGGCCCCGACCTCAGAATAAGAAATCTCAGAACTAGAGGGGTCTCTAATTAGACTACTTCAACCAACAAACTGTCACTGATTGCTGGAGGTAAATTACTTCTTGAAGGGAAAGAAATCGAACTAATTAAATCAAAATGAAAATTGCAATTAATCTAATGAGCTTCAAGTGGAATGTGAATTGAATCAAAGAAAAGTGACTTGCTCGAATGAAAACCAATTGCTACTCTAGATTGGAATTAGAACAAATTAATGAAGAAAACTTGAAACTAGATTAGATTGCATTAAATTGCATAAAATATAAAGGAAAGTAAGCTAGATGCAAATAGTGATTACCTACTCCAAGTTAGTTTTAGATCCACTTAAATAAAATCAAATCTGATAGGAGACAATGACACAAGACAACCCCCAAATGGGGAGAGGGATGCTGAGGGGGAAAAGCCCCCAACTCCCAAGAAGAAATATAATATTTTATTACATCCCTTTTGGAAGTAAGGGATTGGAGTGGAGAAAAATCCCTTATGAACAAAGGGAATGGAGAGGAACTTGAAAAAGTTACAATGAATTCCCTTGGTAAATCAAGGGAAGAAAATGTTAGGTCCCTATATTACTAGTGTAGTCCCTTATTATTTTTAGTGTAGCTACCTTATTGTTATTTTTGTACCCTTGTAACCCCCATATTGTTATTATTGTGCCCTTACATTATTATTGTTAGGTCGGCTAGGATTATATTGTGACCCCATGGATTGCTATATATAGAAGGAGGTTTTGTCATTTGTATCATCCAAGAAAGGATGGTTTGAAGAAGGACATGGAAGCTAATATGGATGGTTTGAAGAAAGGCGTGGAAGTTAATATGGATGGTTTGACGAATGGCATGGAAGACATGGAAGCTAAGATCTAAAAAAAATTGAAAGATAACATGGAAGACATGAAGAATGATCTAAAAGTAGACATGAAAGGTTTGAAGGAAGGTTTGACAAAGTTGATACAAGAAATGATTCCTAAGGGTGAAAAGATAGTAGAGGAAACTCGTGATGAGAACAAAATAAATGTTAATCGCGATTTCGTAAACTCGAATGTTGGATGGAAGACCCACCATATTCTAAAGATTGATATGAGGAAGTTTGATGGCAAGGATCCCGTAACATGAATACTACAGATGGAACAATATTTTGGTCTCAATAATGTGCAAAACACACAAAAGGTACACATTGCAACTTTATATTTAGAACAAAATACATTTGTATGGTATCGATGGCTTTTCTCCCGTAAAACTATTGTCACTTGGTCAATTTTTATGAAGGAAATGATAGCACATTATGAGGATGCAAAGAGCAACACCTTCTTTAGCCAATTGATAAATCTTAAACAAAAGGGTTCAGTGGCGGAGCACATTGAGGACTTCCAAAAATTGAATATAAGGGTAACTGATATTCCATAGGAACACAAGATTGATGTCTTCATAGGGACTTTAAAGGATAACATCCAATATGAAGTTCGCGTTTGAGAACCTAATTAATTGGAGAAGGCATTCAGGTTGGCAAGAAAAATTGAATGTAAAATTATGGCGACAAGGAAGCCTACCACTCACATCTATAAAGATGGAAGTGTTGCTACTCCTAGACTTGCATAACCTACAAGGTCGACACCACAACAATTGGAAGAAAAAAAAGCAAAAGGGCTTTGCTAAAGTTGTGATAGCAAATACACTAAAGGTCATAAGTGTGCTGAGAAGAAATTATTTTACATAGATTGTGAAGAGAAGGAAGAAAATGAACAAGAAACTTCAAAAGAAGAGGATATACACCAAAAACCAACCCTAGAGAAAGAAGAAATGAGCCTGACCATATCGTGTAATGCATTGGCGGGAATCACCACTCCTCAAACTCTCAAAATAGAAGGACATATCAAGAAGAAAAAGGTAATAGTGTTGATTGATTCGGGTAGTACCCATAATTTTATCCATTGTAAGGTAGCCAAGGAATTGAATTGCTTCCTATACCCAACACAAGAATGTCAAGTGATGGTTGCAAACGGAGGAACTATAAATTGCTCTGGAAAATGCCATAATATCAAGGCAACCATGGGGGAATATGTATTGAATAGTCCAATGCTTTCTATTCCAATGGGAGGTGCTAATGTTGTACTATGAGTATAATGGTTACAATCTTTGTGGACGGTAGCTTTTAATTTTCAAGAACTTTTCTTGAATTTTTTTTCGGAAGGAAACGAAGTCGAATTACGGTGTATCGCAGGGAAGCCGGGAAAGATAATAAACTCTAATGTCATGACAAAGCTTCTAAAGAAAGAACAATGAGGTGTAATTGCACAATTATGCTCACTAGAAGTTCCAACATCAAAATCATCTATTTCTGCAGATCTCCAACAAGTCTTGGATAATCATTTCAAGGTGTTTGAAACTCCCAAAGGACTCCCACCTATTCGTGATCATGATCATGCTATTCATTTGATTCCAGGAAATGTTCCTCCAAACATCAGGCCTTATAGATATCCTTACTTCCAAAAGAGCGAAATTGAACGTATGATTGCAGAAATGTTAGAGGCGGGTATAATTCAGCCTAGTCAAAGTTCTTTCTCTGCTCCTGTAGTATTGGTACACAAGAAGGATGGATCATGGCGAATGTGTCCGAATTATAGGGAGCTCAATAAGCTCACCATTAAAGATAAATTTCCCATTCCTGTGATTGATGAATTATTGGATGAATTACATGGAGCAATTTGTTTTACCAAGTTGGATTTTCGTTTAGGATATCATCAAATTAGAATGAAGACTGAAGATATTCCAAAAACAACATTTCGAACTCATGAGGGTCATTATGAATTTTTGGTCATGCCTTTTGGCCTTACCAATGCACCTTCTACATTTCAAGGGTTGATGAATTCCGTTTTCAAACCCTTCCTTAGAAAATTTGTGCAAGTATTTTTTGATGATATACTAATCTACAACAGGTCTTGGAAGGATCATGTTCAACATGTTGATAGGGTGCTCAAACTATTACAGGAGAAACAATTATATTCAAAAACATCCAAATGTTTCTTTGGAGTACAAGAGGTGGAATATCTGGGTTATATTGTATCTCACGATGGTGTTAAGGTAGACCCTAACAAAATTAAATCCATTAAGTAATGGAAAGTCCCCACAACCATAAAGTAGTTGCGAGGATTTATCGGGTTAACAGGGTATTATCGCAAGTTTGTTAAGAATTATGGGAGAATAGCAGCACCTCTAACAACATTATTGAAGAAAGATGCATTTTCATGGACTCCTGAAGCAACCAAGGCCTTTGAACATCTTAAAGAGGCAATGTGCCTAGCACCGGTCTTAGCTACACCAGACTTCACAAAAACCTTTATTGTGGAATGTGATGCCTCAGGAAATGGAATTGGTGCAGTTTTAATGCAGGAAGGAAGACCCATTGCTTTTAAAAGTCGTCCAATCAAAGAAAAGTATTTACAGAAACCTATTTATGAGAAGGAAATGTTAGCAATACTGCATGCACTAAAGAAATGGCGAACTTACCTAATGGGAAGACACTTCAAGGTAAAAACTGATCATGATAGTCTTAAACGCTTTTTGGAACAAAGACTATCTTCAGAAGAGCAGCAAAAATGGGTCACAAAGATGTTGGGTTATGACTTTGAAATAATCTACAAAAAAGGGAAGCTTAATGTTGTTGCAGATGCACTCTCAAGAAAGAATGAAGAGGTGGAAGCATTGCTTTGTGCCATTTCTGTTATCCAACCAGATTGGATAACCGAAGCAAGAGATGAATGGAAGAAGGACAAAGATGTATGGACACTCATTCAAAAGTTGCAACAAGATCCTAGTACATATGATACATTTAGTTGGAAAAATGATTCCTTATGGTACAAAGATCGCTTATATCTTTGTAAGAATTCCCAACTAAAACAAAAGATTCTTCTGGAATTGCACACTTCTCCTTTAGGAGGACACTCGGGATTTTTAAAAACTTACCACAGGGTGAAGAAAGAATTTTTTTGGGGTGGCCTTAAATCTGATATTCAAAAGTTTGTGGCGGAATGTTTGGTTTGCCAGCAGAATAAAGTGGAAACAATTAAGACCCCGGGACTTCTACAACCTTTATCCATTCCAAGTCAACGTTGGGAAGAGATTTCAATGGATTTTATCACAGGTTTACCTAAGTCCGAAGGAAAGAGTGTCATCATGGTGGTAGTTGATAGACTTACCAAGTATGCACCCTTTTGTGCATTATCTCATCCATTTAAAGCAAGTACAGTTGCTACTACATTTATGGATAGAATTCAAAAGCTACATGGAAGCCCAAGGGTTATTGTGAGCGACAGAGATCCCATTTTTACTGGAAATTTTTGGACGAAGTTATTTTCTTGTTTGGGTACTCAATTAGCTTATAGCTCATCTTATCATCCTCAATCTGATGGTCAAACTGAGATAGTAAATAAATGTTTGGCAGGATATCTTCGTTGTTTTGTATCTGATAAACAAACACAATGGGTCAAGTGGTTACCTCTAGTTGAATGGTGGTATAACACTTCTTTTCATATTGCAGCAATAATGATCCCATTTATGGCACTTTATGAATATCATCCACCGTCCATCACATCATCTTTAAGAAAACATTCTAAGGTTCAAGTAGTGGAAGATCACATCGAGCATCAACAACAAGTTCTCCAACTCTTAAAGGATAACCTAAATTTGGCACAAAATCAAATGAAATAGCAGGCAGATCAACATCGCAGCGAGAGAAGTTTGATGTAGGAGACTAGGTATTTTTACCTACAACCATACAAACAAATGTCCCTCAAGCAAGCTGAGAAGGATAATAAATTATCGCTAAACTATTATGGTCTTTACAAGGTGTTGCAAAAGATTGGTACTATGGCATACAGATTGGAGCTTTTTGCTTTTTCGCGAGTGCATCTAATTTTCCATGTTTCATGCTTAAAGAAGGTTATAGGTGACAAACTTCCAGTTCAAACAATATTGCCCGAACTTGATGAGGAAGGGAAAATCGTATTGGAACCTAAAGCAGTCATGGAAAGAAGAACTCCACAGCTACGAAATCGATCAATTTCAGAGTATCTCATCAAGTGGAAGAACTTACCCACTGAAGATTCTACATGGGAGGATGAGAATTTTATACAGAAGCATCCAGAGCTACTCAAGCGTTGAGGACAATACTTTTTTGAAGGAGAGGAGCATGTTAGGTCCCTATATTACTAGTGTAGTCCTTTATTATTGTTAGTGTAGCCCCCTTGTTATTTTTGTATCCCTGTAACCCCCCTATTGTTATTATTGTGCCCTTACATTATTATTGTTAGGTCGGCTAGGATTATATTGTGACCTCATGGACTCCTATATATAGAAGGAGGTTTTTGTCATTTGTATCATCCAAAAATTGTTCATTTATGTAATGTAAATGTGGTTGCCCCCTCGAAGTGGCTTATTTCTAAGGCGTTGATCTCTGTTTTCTTCTATTTTTGGAGCTGGTTTCATAACAGAAAATTTCTTTTGAAAATGCAATAGGTCGCTTGGAAAGTCAAGGGGTGAAGTAAGGCCTCTTGAAAAGGTTGCAGGAACAAGTATTGGTGTTTTTTTTACAAGGAATGGTTTCAAGGCAGCCTTTAGATGCTCCTATTCCTCCGAGCTAGCAAAACCCACCAGCACTTCCCCTTGTGAATGTGAAGGTCTGTCAAAAATCAGCAAACAAACTATGTTAGATAAGTGTCTAAAAGAGGTTAAAACTACCTAAGACTACCTCCATATGCTATTCCAAAATTCTAAGTATGAAAGACTGAGTCTCTACACTACTTGACCAAGGGAGAAACCAAGGAAACTTGGTTTTTCCTTAGTCAATATACTTCTGTTAGGACAGCAATAGTTTAGCAGCCTGATATGTTTGATATTCAATGTAACACCCAATGAAAAGTAACCAAGAGAATTAAAGATTTAAAGAAAGTGAAGGAAAGTCTTGGGGCTTTTTAAAGCCCTCTCAATGTCCCGTTTCGCGGATACTTGGACAGTCCTTTGGAGATGCTTGGATTGGTGAAATAAAGTGCTTCTTAGTGTCTTGAAGGTGGTTGATCCAGCGGAGGATATGGACAACTTCAAGCTGGGAGATACCTTGTAAAACACTAAAAAAATTTCCCACAAATCATTAGTAATATAGGTGTGACTTTTACAAAAGGGAGTTGAAATATGGTATTCACAAGTACATATAGCAACAAAATATATTTTGCAAAATCAACAATAGTAATAGTAAGTACTTACTACTCTCTCCTTGGACAACAGTCCCTATCAAAGGCCTACACTTACAAGATTTAGAGCAATAAAAACATGAACAGAGTTATCTCCACATATGATCAAACCAACAACAACATTCCGTGACTTCCAATGTTTTTTTATTTATGAAAAAACTAATTCACCCAAGCTCAAGTCTTCTAATCATCCTGAACATTGAGTAAATGGGGTTTATTTATACAAATTTGGGAGACAATCCCAAGAAGGAATGGAATGCCAAGTGCCATGGGTGATGATCCCAAGGCTGCCAATGAACTTCCAAGTAGCTGAGAAACTGTCACAACCGTCCCTGCGTACCGGCTGCTAGACACAGCGGATCTCCTCGCCGGCTATGCGTTTGCTGCGTGCTGACAGGTTTGGAAATGGGGGCAAGATAAGGGGGAGTTCTCCCCACTTAACTCAACAAATCCCATGAAAAAATCCATCATAACCCTACTGTCATAAGCCTGCTGTGTGGATCCTCTAGTCTGGCCTGCGTATTGGCATGTGGACTGCCTGTAGAAGCTGTGTAGGCTTGTAGAGGGGACTGTTAAGAGGCAGCATAGGAGAACTAGAGTATGGGGCTGCGACATGTACAAAACTTGCACCAAACAGGGAATGATCTCCCTCTTAGCTGCCACCTCAAACTCAGCTTCTCTTCTGACTGAACTCGGCCCTCATTCAGTGTGATTTGGTCCCCTTGACAGGCTGTGGAAAGGAGCAATTCGTCCCTCCCTTGTGGGCCACTAAATCAGCTTCCATGTCATCACTTTAACTCAACCTTATTTGCCATGTCACTTGACTTGACTATTTGTGACACTTAGTCAACTCGAGACACTTTTCTGGGCTGTCCCCAGTTTTTAATTTTTGAATTTCCTTGTCATTTTTTTTCCCTAACTTTTACGAGTAAAAGTGGGATTTTATGAAGAAATATTTATTTTTTGGACCTCAAAGTGGGTACTAGGATAATTTGGTGCTTTGAGTATGAATTTTGAGCACTCAGATGCCATATAACATTTCTTAGTGCCACTTTTTACATTATTACATAGAAATTAATTAAAATTTCCCATTCCGCAGGAAATTTTTAATTATTAAAAATCTCCTAATTAGTCGAATTCCGTAGGACTCTGGGGAATGCTTAGCATGGTACTATACATTGACCCTAGACTTAGAACACACTCAAGGCCTAGCTATGAATCCACACTCCAGCTTTGGAGGTATATGAGTGAAAAAAATCGACTAGTTATTTATTGTTAAAAAGCGAAAATAATTACTCAAGTGAAAAAAACACTTTAGAGTAGATTCACTTAGTAACCAGGTCCCAAGTTGTCTAAGTCTGTTACATAAGTTCATCATGCTAGTGTCATTCTTTACAATCTGCCCACAGGGATACAGAATTTTAGGAGAGAGAAAAGGGGCAGAGATGCCTTGTTGGGCATCTGATCTTCAAAAAATTTTGTAGGTGCCTTGTGCATTGGGCAATGGAATCTTCATTTCCTGCCATGTACTTATGAGCAGGTAACACTACACATAGTGATTAGTTAGAGTTACTTATCGAAGGGCATCGATCCAAAAACCATTATGAACCTTCATGATTTTTAATTTGCTTTATATAAATACCCATCCCTTTCCATCTTAGAAGGCAAGAGAGAACAAGTAATGAATTGAGTTTTCAGCGAAGTCTATGTTGTCTCCTTGCTTGTGGGTTTATCTTGGTGTTCTAACTTCTAAGTGCGTCTGTAGGATTGTTGATTGGAAGAGCTCCCATTGCAACATGGGACAGGCTAACTCCCCATCCTCTCTCTTTTTGTTTTTTGTTTATTCCATTGCTTTTCTGCAGTTGGTCTGATGTGTTTGGGGTTCTGATATCTTCATTTTATCATGTGAATGGTAGAAGCTGGAATGCTAACACTCTTGTAGCGGTAATTCCTTTTGAACAGATGAGTGTTATTTTCATTTGCAATGGCATAAACACAGAAAATACAAAATATAACACCACCCATTCTTCTGGAGAAAGGTGAATTGAAAGCTACGTTGGAATTTTACATCCCCAGATCAACACGTTGGTAGGATTTTAGTGGTGTTTTTGAGTAGGAATCTGAAACCTAGCAAGTTGCCCAATACATAATATGTCTATTATTTATTGTATAAACTGGTTATACATTTGTGTGTAAACATTCTGATTCAACCAAACAATTTTAAAGGTATATAAATGATTAACTTTATTTATAACAAAAGTCTATGATATCTTATTGTATACTTGTTTTTGTTTTTCTCAGGATGTTGCAGGTACATTGGCAACTGAGGAGGCTGAGGACTTGCCCCAAATCACAAAATTGCGTTCTGCTCTTGAATCAATTGACCATAAACGCAGAAAGGTCAAGATTAATCTATGTCAATCAAGATATTGTTAAAACGGTTTTGCTTGTTGCATTAAGATGTAATGTTCTTATGGGTCTGATGTTGCATGAGAATCATTTTTGGTGACTAACGGAACTTCCTGTTAAAGCATTTTATCTATGTTTGTTAAGATGCTTCTCCCAGTTTTAACTTTAAAGACCACAACAAGAAATGAAGTGACTATATGCTTTCCTGTTGATGCACATCCTGGAAATGTTTCCTATCCATGCTGCAAGTCCAATGTGATTTAGGTGTTATTTACTAGACCATATCAAAATAAAGAAGCCTTATTTGACTAATGATTTTTTTTTGAAAATTTTCCATTTATTTATTAAATTTTTAAAGTTTTTGATTTTCAGCTGTTACAAAAGATGAGAACAGATGTTGCAATACTGACCAAGGAAGGAGGAGGATCACCTGTACGAAATCCTTCAACTTCAGCTGAAGATTCCCGATTAGCATCACTTATTTCGCTGGAGGATATTTTGAAGCAAGTTGAGGTTATTGCTCCGTAACACTATAGTACCTTTTGATGTATCCATTGTTGACCAGAAATTTCTTGATGTGCATTCGTATACAATCTAAGGAATACAAATATTAATAGGTGCAAATAGTTAACCTAATATGGGGATCTTTGTCTTGTTAAATGGTCTAGGGTATATGGATGTAAGCAATATATTTATGAATATGTTTGCAGGAAATACAAAAGGAAGCTTCATGTAAAGTTGTATTCGCAGATAGGAAGGAAGCAATGTTCAGAATACTGGATGAGCTTTCAGAGCGAATGCCTTCACTTCTTTCTATTGATCATCCTTGTGTCCAGAGGCACCTTGCAAATTCCAGGAAACTTGTTGAGGTGAGATTCCCGGTTTTTTAGGATTCCACTAACTTGCAGTAGGAGTTGCACACTTGTAAGTGCATTCGTAAGGATTTAGATTAATTACAATTGCTAGCAGTGCTTTATTTTCTGGCAAGCTAAATTTTTCTTACATTACAACTAATCAGTTCAGAAGTTTTGAGAGTATCATAGGTTAATGGTTGAGGCTGTTTGTTACAGTCACTGGAAGAGAAAACGGGACCAGTCCAGTCTTCTTCCATGGATGGATCACTTGGAGTGGGAAATGATGTAGTCCAGTGGAGTGTATTGCAGTTTAACACTGGTTCAACCACACCTTTTGTGATTAAGTGTGGTGCAACTTCTAATTCTGAGCTTGTTGTTAAAGCACACACTAAAAGCCTGGACAAGAACAGTAAGGAGATTGTTACAGTTGTGCCGAAGCCATCAGTCTTAACGAATATGGACTTTACAGAGATGAAACAAGTGATTTCACAACTTCCAGATTCTCTGTGCCAGCTTGCCTTGGCAAGAACGGCTGATGGGACCAGGGCAAGGTATTATCGACTGTACAAAACATTAGCTATGAGAGTTCCTTCAATGAAAACCACTTTATCAGAACTTGAAAAGGAGGAACCATCAAGAGATGGACTAAATCCAAGCACACCATCCAACAGACCAGCCCAGCTCCGAAGAAAGTCTGATAGTGATAGCATGTCAGATGTTACGCGGTGATATAAGTTTATGTAATTTGTTTTGGGTCTATGTTTTTAGGCAAACTGTACATTGGAGATCTTTGTATTGAATAGGTTAATTGATGAGTCAAAGAGAGAACTATTGATACACTGGAGAGTGTACCGGTCACATATTGTTGCTGGCTTATTGTCCAGATATGTCGGGTGGTTGTCTTTCAACTCATGCAAAATCTGTCATGCCATGTTGACAAGTATATTGATATATCTGTATTTATATTTGACACTTTAAAAGGAAACGTTGCATAGTGAAGGTGCCAATAGATGTATCTTTTCTGTTGTAGGAATTCTTTATTAAAGTCAACATGTGAAATGTTATTCTATTCCAGTCATCAAGAATCAATACAATCTCTTCAGTGATGGGGCGTGCTCTCTTTTGGATGCTTGTCAATGGATTTTTTTATTTTTGATATAAAAGGAATTCAAACCAGTGTCTATTTTGCACTCAATGTTGATTTTATTTGTAAATTCAGATACTCAAAAGCGTATTAATAAACTTCCAGCACCAGTGTTGCTATGCTATGACTGCTAGTAGCAATCCATCATTGTTGAAAACATGATCATAATTCATGACAATATATTATCATATTGTTAAAATGTTGAATTCTCCTTTTAAAGGAACTTGAACTGCACTAATATGGAATGCGTTGTTTTCGAAGAGTTTGTATGGTTTTTATCTGGATTCTCAATCATATCACTTTTTGAAAAAGTTTTCAAGTAAAATTAAAATTGACTGTCAATTAATAATATTGAGATTTTGGTCAAGATTGCCATGAACCAAAATCCATTGTAACAGGATATTTATGGAGACTTGGTTCATTTTTCATGTTTAAGATGAAAATATCAGTGATTGCGAAGGCATCACCACCAACCTCTTAGTTTCACCAGGTCTCAGGTTTAAGTGGATGAATTATTGTCATTAGAATTCTTGTTGGTTTTCATTAGGTGAACAATTTTAGTGCATGATAAGATTTGATAGAAGTTAAATCATCATATCACTGAATTTTCATGAAACTGTATGGTATCGTTGTAGTAAACAAGGTCAATTTATAAGCATGGAAATTCCAGTTGGAATGGTATATGAACACATCTATATCATTTTGAAGAAAAGTTCAATTTTCCTGGATATTGTCATGGGTTAATTGATTGAGCTTTCATTTTCTGCTAGCGTCGTACCATTTGGAGGTTGTATTAATACCTCTAATTCATCAGCATATGATACCACTTCATTAGTTGAGGGATATTTGTTTCCAATTGATGAAAAAATAATCCAATCTTAAAATGAGTTTATTTAAGATTGAAGTTACCCTATTGAGGGATATTTGTTCCCAATTGATGAAAATTTAATTCAATCTTAAAATGAGTTTATTTAAAACTGATGTTACCCTATTTCTTCTTCCAGGGATCTTAAAGGGTACACAGCCTCTCAATAAGTAAAATTATTTATTAAAAAAAAAACCACTAATAAAAAGACTTGACCAACTACAAATGATTTTTAAAATCCATTCTATTGGATGCTCCACTGTGCAACAACATAGATACTTTGTTTGTTCAATTGACACATTTGTGATATTGAATTACTTGCAGTCACCCATGATAATTAATTGAGTGTTGTAAAATGTTCATTAGAAAAATAAATCTCACAATGTTTTCCCAACTAGGATAATAATTAATATTTATATAATTATATATTTAAAATATAAGTAGAAACAAGTTTTAAAGCTTTGTTTTTCATCTTGCACTCCAAGCAATGGAACTTATCAACAATCATAACTTATTTGTTAACTTTTATGTACAAAATGTTGGAAATTCTTTAATGGATAAGATAGTGTAATAAAGGGTTTTCCCATCATGCCAGTCGAAGAAGGCAAAATGATTCTATAAAATTTTCATGCATTGGATGCAACTTGGATATAGATATTGATACATGGCTACATTTTTCTTTATATGATATTAAAGATCAAGATGAAAACTTTCAGTGTTCATGCACGTGCATTGCTTTGTGTTTTCTTCTAAAACTCTAGAGTGGTTGTTCTCTTTATTGTACATATTTAGCAGTGTACTTGCAAAGTTCTAGCCATGTATCAATATTTATATCCAAGTTGCATCCAATGTATTAATATATAATACATCGTTCTTGTTATTTCAGTAAATATTATATTTAAAAACTTGCAAGGGGTCCTTATATCCCTGTGTGGAAAAGTTGAGCTGCTTATTCATGGTGTCTCGAGAAAGCAACCAACAACCAAATAGCGATTTATAATTTATTTCAGGGGTTTCTCTAATCCAATGCATTCAATCTCCATAATTTAATCATACTAAGGGAATTCGAGATTATAATTTGGCACCATCTTTTTGGTTCTCCTCCAGTGGATTTTGAACTCAACATCCTATTTAAAAGGATTCAGCCCTCTTTGAAAATTTTCAATGAGTTCACATTGGACCATGTTTTGCGGGATAACAACATTTTAGCAAACCAATAAGTAAATAAGGTGACATCATTAGAAATTGACCCCCTTTTTGTAAGCGAGAGGGTGTGTCACTTAACAATTCTGTAATATCATGACACATGGAGGCAAATGTTGGAGTTGGTAGGCAGTTGGGAAAGTGACTTTTGTGTATTTGTGGACAACTCCTTCAATGAGTTAGTGAATCTCCAAGTAGGAGGAATATGAAAATGTTTAGACTTACAATTGTATGAAAGTTAAATTTTGTTTGATATTAAGACTGTATTGGAGAATTTACCCTATTAGGAACTATAGGCTGTATTGGAGAATTTACACTATTAGGAACTATAGTATGAAAGTCTTGTTAAAATCATTCTATGATATCAACATTTGTAAATAATTAGATGTTGATATTTATTACATTCTATATCTCTTTGTATCTCTAATGGAACATTGTGCTCTTAGATGCATATTTCTTAATATAATATTTTCCATAATGGTTTAAAAATATATATACTATATTTTAACATGCACCATTCAGTTGTTGTTGTAAACAAATATTTTGTTTATTTTGATAATTTTGGTTTGGTTATAAATAATATTTGGCTGTTAAAAAAGAAATGCAAAAACACTAACAGATTCCATTACTACAAGGTTTGTTCATAAATAGAGTAAATGATCATACATAACTAACTAAAATGTTAAAATGGATTTAATTATTGCTTCAACAGGTTGAATCTTGTAACTATGGTCAGTCTTCATAATTAATATTTTAGCCCTTAATTAACATAAACATGTTCTTCCTCGGATGTGGGTGAAGATTAGAGTGAAGAGGTGCCACGGGGCCGCCATGAGGAAGGACACTCGGCGGCTCCACGTGCTCAGACATTGGAAGGGGCTCCATAATAAAACTTGGCGTGAGGGTGCCATTACTTCACCCTCCGCCACCCTGTCGTCGATGTACCAGGCCTGCATAGCATTAATGCTGCTAGCCATGGCCCTTAATACCACCACCTTGGCTCTCATCTGCGCATTTAGCCCAACCTGCTCACTCTCTATGTGTTTCTCTGTTCTCGCTCCTCGGTTTCAGGTGCATTGCTCTCTCTCGTCTAGGACTGGAGTGCTCTCTGGTCGTCTCCCTCCCAGGAAGCTTGCTTCCGTCTCCCTCTGGTCAGGAGACTCGCCCCCCTAGACAATTATGCCTCGGCGTCACAGGCAGAGATGTCGGAGAGCTGGTGGGCGTGGCCAGCCTTCTCGCCCTCCCTGCCCTCCTTGCCCTCCCCTCTCGCCCTCCCGTGGCCGCGACCTGAAACTTTCCATAGATTGGAATGAATTTTCTAGTTCTCCCCCTGTCAATTTGAACGCTCAGCTTTCCCTGCAACTCCCAGCTTCGGCTCCATTGTTCTCCACCCCTTGCAGCAAAAAACGCGCTCATAAGTCCACCATCTCCCCTGAGCCTGCTTTCACTCCTCGCAAACTGAAAGCCCTTCTAGTGCAAAGCGCTACCAGTGGCAGCAGCGACTCAAGTGGTTCAGAAGGTAACGACAGTGGCGGCCCAGAACTAGATGTGGGTGGCAATTTGGACCTGAATTCAGGTGGATTCTCTCTGCACCATGAAGTCCCTCAGCCTACTGACAACGCAGTGAACTTGGGCTTCCCTATTTCAACACGCCAACCGCCAGAAGCACACATGTGGAGCACGGGGATGGAGGATAATGGATATGTGTGTAGGATCCTTGAAGAGCTTCCAGCCTCTAGTGACAAGCATGCAAGTCATCCATAGGATTTTCTTTTCATCTCTGTGTGGATTACACATGTTTAAAAATGCTTATCTTTGGTTTTGTTGTACAATTCTGCAAATTGTTCCTGCTGGGTTCCCGCCATGGGTAGCAGTATCTTTTGGACTTCTAAGCATTGGTTTCCCCATTAGGGGCAGTCCAGTATTTGATAGAAATCTCTGGACTCTTCCCTCTGTATTGAACCCATTTATTCCTCAGGATGCGACTTGTAACCTTTTATTTCATATGATCTAATAGAATTAGCCTAACTTAGAAAAAAAAAAAAACATAAACATGTTCTTCATGTCGGTTTCAAAAAGAGATGTTTTTAATTTATAAAAAGTTGAATTCTTGGCTTCAAATGACAAGTCAACCCTCCAAAAGATGAAGTCGGCCCTAGTGAAGGGACACACCCATTCGAGCACTTGAAATGCATATATATAGGCGATTTGTTCTCCTCCACAAGGCATGAATTTGAATCATTTTCAAGGAAGAATTTAGATCATCCAAGGCACTATTTTGTCCAAATAAGGACAAATTTATGAGATGAAGCAGGACGAATTTCTAAGATGACAATAGGACAAAATCTTTGTGGAAGGAAGCTGACCAAATTCTGAGGCAAACTAACCAGGTCAAATTGTTGGGGCAGTAGAATGACTTGTTTAGAGGGAAGTTTGACCAAGTGTGACTAGAGTTATGTTACTAGTTAGTTTGACCTTATGTTTGACTTGAAGAATTAAATGTATCTATGACCATAGTTACCGACGAAATATGTAACTGAACTGGTACTTACTTTTTTGAGGTAGCAAAAAAAACATCCGATTTTGAAAAGTGGTGATGCAGAATCACCCCGTTTTTTTTTAGCATATTTTTGACACTATTTTTTTTTTTTAATGAAATAAGAACATTTGTTTTAAAATGTTAATGATTTTCATGCCAATTTTGAAAAGTGTTGATGCATCATCAACCATTTTTTTTAGAGGTGATTTTCATGCTAATTTTTAGAAG
The DNA here is from genome assembly GCA_034641835.2 of Pinus albicaulis. NCBI lineage: Eukaryota > Viridiplantae > Streptophyta > Pinopsida > Pinales > Pinaceae > Pinus > Pinus albicaulis. Next base: position 1,114,893,942 of record CM076575.1, on the reverse strand, counting down.
TGTTGATGCACCATCAACCATTATTTTTAGAGTGGTAATTTTCATGTTGGTAATAAAACATAAAAATAAAATAACAAAAACATGACAAAAGAAACTTAAAAATAAAAAAAAAATATACAAAAATAATAAAAAAATCCAATAAAAATGCAAAAAATAAAAATAAAAATAAAAAAATATCTGTAAAGATAAAAAATTTAGACAAAAATAAATAAATAAAACAAAAAAAGCAAAAAAATCGAAAATTAAATTAAAAAATGGAAAAAATTCAAAAAAACACATAATTTAAAGAAAAAAAAACAAAAATTGAAAAAAAAAAAAACATCAAAAACAATGTTTTTTAATATATATATATAATTAAAATAGAAAATTGAAAAACAATTAAAATTAAAAAATTAAAATTATCCTAGAAAAAAAATACAAAAATAAAAAATAATTTAAATTTAAAAATTTAAATTTAAAAATTTAAATTTAAAAAAATTAATAAGAAAAAAAGAATTTCAAAATAATAAAACATTAAATTTAAAAAAAAAATTAAAGAGAAAATAAAAATAGAAATTTTAAAATGAAAAAATTAAGATTAAAAGACAAAAAATTGAGAAAACACTCTCAAATAATTAAAAAAAAAAACAAAAATCTAATTGTTTTTAAAAATTAAAAAATAAAAAAGGTTTTTTCAAATTAAAATAAATTAATTAATTAAAAAAAAAAACCTAAATATATTAATTTAATAATAATAATAATAATTTAAAAAATTTAGAATAAAATATTAAATTAAATTATAAAAGTGAAATATAATAAATAATATAATTAAAAAAAAAAAGTTGTTAAAAACAAAAGAAATTATTAAAATTTCATCAATAAATAAAAATCAAATTATAAAATATATATTTAATTGCGTCGCCCAGGGGGCGAGGGGAGGTCGATTTCGAGAATCGGCCCGAGGAGGTCCATTTTGGGAATTGACCCGAGGAGGTCGATTTTGGGAATCCACCCAGGGAGGTCGATTCCTGAAATTGACATGGGGAGGTCGATTTCGGGAATCGACTTTGGGAGGCTGATTCCGGGAATAAACTTGGGGAGGTCGAATTCGAGAATCGACCTGAGAAGGGGAGGTCGATTCCGGGAATCAAACTCGACTTGGGGAGGTCGATTCTGGGAATCGACCTGGGGCAGTCGATTCCGAGAATCGACCGAGGTCGATTCCGGTAATCGAACTTGACTTGGGGAGGGAAAGTCTATTTCAGAAATCGACCCTGGGAGGTCGATTCCGAGAATCAACCTACGGACGCTGATTCCGGGAATCGACCTGGGGAGGGTAATTCCTGGAATCGACCTGGGGAGGGTAATTCCCGGAATCAACCTGGGAAGGTTGATTCTAGGAATCGACCTCTTGCCCAGGTGGTGGTAGGGGTCGGCGATTGGGCGGGTGGGGGAGGCTGCAAACAACGTTGCCCGCCTAACGGATGACTCTCGTCGCAACTTGGGTGACGCAATTAAATAATTTGTTTTTAATTCAATTTTATTTTTATTTTTTATTAAACTTTAATTATTTTTTTTGTTTTTAATATTTTTTTTTTAATTTTTATTGTTATTTATTATATTTCGTATTTGTTTTTTTATCTTAATTTTTTTAATTTTAATTTAATTTGATTAAATTTAATATTACTTTTGAATTTAATTTATTAAAATTTAATAAATTTTGTTATTATATATATATATATATATATATATATATATATATATATATATATATTTATATATTTAATTGAATATTTTTATTTAAATTAAATTTTTATACTTTAAATTAATTTTATTTTTTTAAATTAATTTGTGTGTGTGTTTTTTTTTTCATTTAATATTTTTTATTTATTTATTTTTTTCCATTTTCCCATTTAAATTGGTTATAATTTTATTTATTTATTTTATTTTAAAAGTGTTTATTTATTTATTTTGATATATATATATTTTTTTTTTCATTTATTTATTAAAATTTAATATATATATATATATATATATATATATATATATATATATATATATATATATATATTAATTTAATTTAATTTAATTTTTTTTTAAATAATTTAATAGGATGTAGAATATATATTTTTTAATTTAATTTAATATATACATATAATTTGTTTTTTATAATTTAAATTATTATTTTTATTTTATTTTATTTATTTATTTAATTTTTCATTTTTAATTTAATTAATTTTTATTTTTATTTTTTATTTTCAAATTTAAATTTTTTTGTTTTTAATTTAATAAAAATTTAATTTATATTTTTTAAATTTAATTTGTATATTTTAATTAATTTTGTTTTTTAAAATGTATTTGTCTTTTTAATTTGTTTTATTTATTTATTTAATATTTTAATGCATCTCTGCCTTAGCTGAGCATGTGGAAAAGACTAACCACCATATCTGCATCGAAGAGGCTAAGGTTTTAGCCATGATTGATCATTTTTATCATTGTAAGTTAAGAGAGGCCCTTGAAATTGAAAAAAGACCTGTAAATCTCAATAGAGATGACAGTTGGAATATCAGCAAGTGTTGGATCCCTGCCTTATATTCTTAATTGTCTTTTTTATATTTTATTCGATTTTAATTTATTTTTTTATTATTTTTTATTATTTATTTATTTATTTATTTTTTCTTTTATTTTTTATTTTTTTATTTTTTTAAGATAGATAAATAAAGAATTATAATAAAATAATATTTATAACATTAATAATTAATTAACTATATTAATAAAATAAAAAGATTTATATATATAAATTAAACTATTAAATAGAACTAGCCGTTATTAATTTCAATAATCAAACTAGCCGTTAGGATTTTATTAAATAATTAAATTAATAGAACTAATCGTTATTAAATTTCAAAGTTAAATTAGCTGTTATTCTAGCGGTTTGCTTTGCCATTTCTACATCTATTTAAACTCAATGACCGGATCTGATCTCTCACCTAGTCCTGATGATGAACCACACTGGTTGGTTCGAAACGCGTCGACATTGTTCATTGTAATGTGATTTTTACCGAAACATTTCTTCATAATTTAACGATGGATCATAGAAGCCAAAAATCTATAAATTTTAATTTTGCTTTTATTTTTTATTTTTTAACTTTTAATATATTTTTAAATTTTAATTTTTAAAATGTTATTTATTTATTAATTTTTTCTCTTAATTTTTTTTTTTTTTTAGTTTTTTAATTTTCAATTTTTTTAAAATAAAAAAATTTAATGAAATTTGTTTTTTTTTTTTTTTTTTTTTAATTATTTTAAATGTTTTTTGTTTTTTGTTTTTTGTTTTTTTAATATAAATTTTTATTATTCTAAAATTTTTGTTTCAACACTTTATGTTTTCGGGGTGTTTTTTGCACAAAAAAAATTGGCTTTATGTCTTTTTTTAAAAATGTTGAAAATTTACCCAAAAAAAAAAAGGTTATTCCACAATACAACTTTTCATTTTCGGGGTGTTTTTTGCACAAAAAAATTGGCTTTTTCTTCTATTTTAAAAAAATGTTGAAAATTTACCCAAAAAAAAAAGGTTATTCCAGAATACAAATTTTCGTTTTCGGCTTGTTTTTTCATGGTTTTTTGATTTTTTTTTTGTTAGAGTTCCCGTTTTGAGGTAATAGTTCCCGTTTGATCGGTAACTATGTTTATGTTGAATTAAATAATTTCTTTAAGGAAAAGGTTATTGAGTTTTTACCCCATGTGAGTTTTCCTGGGGTAAGTTAATGTGTTTCTTGTTTGGCAATTTCTTCATGATCCTATTGTCATAAATGCTTATATTCTCAATGTCTTATGTATAATTTCTTAATGATAAATATGAAAATGAAAAAAAATATATCTTTAGAAGTACTTATCAAATTAGAAAACCCTATGAAAAATCAACGTGATATCAAAGCTATGGTTGAAGAGCGGCCTTGAAGGTGTAAGGTCAAAGAGAAGTCAAGTTAGGGCTATGTTTAGGTCAAGTTTAGAAAGATATGCCACCAAAGTATTGTGCATAATCTGTGCCCTAACAAGGGTTTGTCCAAGCCATGAAAAGGAGCATAAAATTTTGTTTGAAGTTTATCTTTGTTCTGTGACTAGAAGAGGAGTGTCGAGCCTTGGAATAAGACCTATCAAGCCTCAAATTAGTCTGTTGTGAAGGGTTGAAGTTCCTCAGGAGGCTGCGTAGAGATTTCTAAGGTAAGGTCAAGCCCTAAATTAGGCAAAAATGCCTTAGGTTAACATCAGGTAGGTCGAAAGAGTTAAGATGCCTCAAGGTTGGCGTCAATTTGTTACAATAAGCCAACAAGGTCTTAGGACTTGTTACATTAGATCGAAGGAGGATCAAAGAATCTCATAGAGACTTAGATGCCTCAGAAAATTAAATGTAAGTTCTTGATAATGTTTGCAAAAGGAAGGTTACCTTTTAAGATTGAGATTCATTATTTAAGCAAATTTTATACTTGAAGGTTATCTATCTCAGTCCAAATCACTAGAATCTCTAGTCTCAATTTCTCGAAGGACAAATGTTGAGGCTATCAGTAAGGGCGAAAAACCTTAGATGAAAGATACAAAGACCTATTCTCAAGTGATCCAAAACAATTTGAGATGCCTCAAGCCAACAAAAGTGTCTTCAAGAATTCTACTAAACTCAGATTGAATTGCAAGGTATGTATTATTGAGATCTCAAGGTTCTTTTCACAAACATTCTTGTAGACTATGACCTCTTGTCAAATGAGGACGAAGTATAGTCCTGGTTGAAAATTTTGTATTAAGACTTGTATCAATTTTTTTTCTTTGAAGTTGTTGATCTCTAATTCAATGAAGTAAGGATAATCTCAGTGTCCCTTGAAAGATGATGATATCAAAAAAAAAAAAATCATTTGTGCAAAACAAAATTGTGAACTTTTCCTTAATAAGATCAAAGGACTGTGTGAATATTCTGGAAAATTTTTCCTTACAAAAGGTGTGCATTACATGAAGTTATCCTTGAAGAAACCATCAAGGAAAATTATGTAAAAGTGACCCTTCACCTACTTTTGTAAAACAATTTCAGTGATCTTCATAAGTGCTTGTGCAACTATAAGAAAATGTTAGATACATCTCTTATTTGTAGCATGTGAGCCATTTGGACGGCTAAGAAAAATGAACCAAGTATATTTGGTTTAGTAAAATATGATATGGTTGATATCATTAACTTGTATAAGGCATCTCATTTGATATAAGTTCAATAAAATGCTACCCTAAAGTTGTAAAGTCTGTAATATCATGTACTTCAGTCATATGTCTTGCATTACATTGGTGTGAAAATTTCTAAAACAAAATCCTACTACGGTTTCTGATATTATTTCTTCTACTTATTATTCAACAATAAGTTATTTAGAGATATTACTTCAATAAACATCAAAATAAATTCTACTGTAGCCTTCACAAATACAATACTGAGCAAGATATAAAGAAATACAAGCACAAGAATGACACAATTATTTTTGGACAATTGTCCTTGGAAAAACCCAATGTGGGAAAACCGGTGCAAAAAATGAGGGTTTTATTATTCTTCAGCAAAATATCTTCTATAGAAAATGACCACCGAATAGAAGAGGATTTTTTGTGAGAAAATTACAAACAATTTCCTCACGTGCTTCTCAGTGAATTTCTGACCCTAGAGAGCCCTTGAGCCTCTTTGCGTCTCACTAGGTCGGCTTCTGCGCAGTGACTGTGCAGCCCCAACGTCACATCATCTGTGTTGTCTTTGTCACTGTGTCACTGCCTATGCTCTGTTCCTTCTCTGTGTTGCCTCTTCTAATCCCCTCAGTTCATGTTGATCCCCTTTCTCTCTCCACCCTGCAACTCTCCCTCTGAATCGATCTCTCATGTTGAACTTCAGCCACTGAGAAAATCAATCTTCTTAGGTAACTGAGTATTTGCCTTGGTGTGTTTTCCAAATGACCCTCAAGCTTCCTTAAATAATATTCTAGTTGACATTTAATGACCCAAATTACAAGCTAATCAATGGCTAAGATCATTTTGACTCGATCCTCATTTTCTTCTAGAGGTTACACCCACTGTTAGATTAATATCCGAGTGAAATTTCACAAAAAAAAATTTGGGTTGTCTAGAATGCATGTGTCTAAGTCTTTACACATAATTTGAGACTTAGAGCACATATGATGCTACCAAAAATCAACACTCTCTCTTAGCAAGGAATGTGCTCTAGTAAATATGTCTTGATGCACATTGCTCTTACTCTAAAGTATCTCCCCCTGCACTACTAATGCCTGACATGTTTCCCATCAACTACTGTGCCACTACTGCAACTTTACTAATGCCGACCCTGCCATGATCAACACTGTATCTGTACTGCAACTCCCTCTTAACATTGCATCTGTCACTGAGATACCAACTGTTTTTGCTATTGAAAAAAATTCTTTACCATACCCATCTGCTCCCTGAAGTGAACAAACTTGGCTCTTCCGAGAGCTTTGGTGAGTATGTCTGCCACCCGATCCCTTGTGGGGATGTACTGCAACTATACTGCCCCTCGCTAAACACCGTCTTTAATGAAATGACACCTGATGTCTATGTGCTTTGACCGATCATGAAATATTGGATTCTCAGAGATTTTGATACAAATTTGATTATCACAGTAGATACCGGTCACTTCCATATTTCTTCCGAACAATTTCATTAGCAGTTTTCTGAGCCATATGGCTTCGCACATAGTTGTGCTTGCTGCCATATATTCTGCCTCTGTTGAGCTCAGTGCTATAGATTTCTTCTTCCTACTGCATTGGGAGTTCATCCCTGATCCATTATTGAAGAAATACCATGTGGTACTCTTATGATCTATTGAACTTCCTGCCCAATCTGCGTCAGTGAAACTGCTAAATCTGAAATCATCTCCGCGGGTGTATTTCAACCCGTATCTGACTATTCCCCGCACATATCTGAGAATGTGTCGCGTTGTTTCCCTGTGTACCCTCTTCGATTCTACCATGAACTTACTGAGGGTGTTGATAGCAAAGTAGATGTCTGGCTTGCTGTTAACCAGATACATAAGTGACCCAATGAATTTTTTGTATAAGGTGGGGTCCACTTCCTTGTCTCCCTGGTGCATCTATCTTCTTCCAGTTGGTTATCATGGGCGTTTCCATGGGTCGGAAATCCTGCATCCTGAAGCTGTTTAGAATTTCTTAGGCATATCTTCCTTGTCCTAGGAAGATTTCTCCATTCTTATGCCATACCTGGACAACCCTAGAAAGTAATGCATCAACCCCAAGTCCTTCATGTCAAACTCAACTTCCAAGTGTGAAAATTCTACTGCAGTATCTTGGTTTATTTCTCCTACTTGATTTAGATTAATACAAGTTATTTTCAGAAATTAGATTCAGAAAATACCGAAATAAACACAACTACAACCTACACATGCAGATCATTTACTAAATAATACACTCATACAACAAAGTGACACATGGATTTTTGGACATATGTCCCTGGAAAAACCCAAGCAAGAAAACCAGTGTAGCAAATATGAGGGTTATTTTATTAAGTAGATTATGAGTACAGTAAATCTGGGTTCCAGATCTGGAAAACCCGACAGAGAATAAAAGAAATCAAATTCGCAGCTAAGATGATGTTCTAGTGCTAAATGTCTGATTGATCCACACCCTCAAATGAGATTTACAAGACTCAACCCGGATCTGGCCCTAGAAACCCTCAACGATGTCCCTGAAGCCCCAACGTCAATCCTGCTAGGCTCGGAGTGCCACTGCACTGCCCAGAGAGGGACTACGTAACCCTTGAGAGGTGACATAGGCCTTACACTGGCCCTGGAGACCCTATGCGCAACTTCTAAAGCCCCCTACAGCCTCTGCATTGTCCTGCATAACACCTGCGTAGAGGCTACACAACACTTGCGTAGTTGCTGCTCTGCTTCTATGTGTTTTCCTTGTTGCTGCTCCTCTGCCTCTTTATGACAGTTGGCTCCAGGATCAGATCATCCCCTTAGGCAATACTATTCCTCGCTGTAGGAAATTCCTCCAGAAATTCTTTGCAAACCTGCCCTAGAATTCTAGATCTATTCCTCAGCTCTACAATTGTGTGTCTCCTCCAACTTACCCTCAAGCCTTTCTCTTATAATTTTTCGTTCATCTCATCAACGACCGAGATTAAAACATTCATCAACGACTGAGATTAAAATACTGCTTGATCCGTGTCTTTTAGATCATTTCAGCACATGTGTTAATTAATTCACTTTAATTATTTAATTTTTCTAAGTTTAGACTTAGGAAATCCATTAAAATAATTAATTATTTGAATAACTTGAACACCAATAGAAATTTCACAAAACACTTCTGGGTTTTGGAGATCAAGTGTGTCCTAGCCCCTCCTCAAAATTTCAGGGCTAGAGCACACCCGATGCTACACCAACTATACAAAATCTCAACACTCCCTCTTAGCATGGAGTGTGCTCTAGTAATGCATCCACACCATGCACTACAAGATAATGAAGTTGGATTTTGTGTTGTTGATGCTTGGCATGCTGCCCTCCATCCAATGCATTGTTGCTCTCTATAATGCTACCCATGCCACTGCCACTGACATAGCCACATGTGTACTGCAGTGCCCTCTCAACTTGCTGCATCATGCTGTCCATAGCACTGCCAATGCTAACTGCTGCACTACAACTCAATTGACGAGAAATAAGCAACTGGAAGACTTATGCCCAACTGTTTGACAGATAATTCAGGTTGCCTTCCATCACTGAAGTTCCCTGGATGCTGATTTATGTTGCCCTCTTGGAGGCACGGTCATGCTGCAACATTGCACTGCATGAGCACAACCTCTATGCACTATTGAAGTCCAATCAGCCCCTCTGCACTGTTTCCTTCACATTGTTGTTGCCTCTGCATTACGTTGCTCCCTCTTTATCCCTTCATCTCCCTCTTCCGCTTCAATGTGACCTTATGCAACCATATCCCGATTCATCCTGCTACCGTATTAAGGCTCTCATGGCTTGTATGTGATCCAAGAGTAGGGCTGACTCAAGGATCCCGCCACTATATGTAGATGCTCTATAGATCCATGTCCCCCCACCTCTTCGCTCGAGGTACATGAGCACTCATGGCTCCATCATCATCAGAGCCATCTTCCTTTGCTGCTGCAGACTTGGAATCAGAAGATCCTTAGTCCTTCTTCTTAGGACAACTGCTGGCGAAATGACCAAGATCACCACAGTTAAAGCATCAGACCTTGGAAATGTCCTTCTTCTTCCCTTGTTGTTTCTTTTCCCTTAATGCAAGGGTTGCATCCTCCTCCTCCTCCTTGACTTTGTACTTTACGCTTCCTCCATTGATATTCTGTCGCTTGGTGACCCTCTTGATCTCCTCTTGGTGGAGGATAGCCCATATGTTAGCCCAAGATAGTAACGCTTCCCTTCCTAGAATGCTCTGGAAAAACATTTCCCAATGTTCTGAGACTGCATTCATAGAAGTCCTCACTAAGAGCCCCTCATCGGGAGTAACACCAATGCCAACCAGTTGATCTCAGATGGTTTGAAGCCTAAAGAGGAATGGATCTATCTCTTCACCCTTCATCATTTGTAACAAACACATCTGGTTCTCTAGAAGCATTCTTCTTTGGACGAAGCCTCCTTGGTAAATCATGTCCAAGGCTACTCACATGTCATTTGCTGTAGTCTTTCAAGAAATATGAGGAATCACGTGGTCCTTGATTCCGTCTATGATCAAATGCTTAGTCTGTGCTTGATTTTCTTCATACTTCTTCAGAGGGTCTGCATCGGTTGGTATGACAAGAACCTTCTTTGCATGATCTTTGAGACCATACTCATCCATAACTGAAAGGATTTTGGCCCTCCAGATAACATAGTTGGACATGCAGTCCAATATATCTTGATCCCAGAGTCCATAGCGAGCCATCTTGCCCAGATCTGATAGAAACAATACTTATCCCTCTAGATCTGGGTTTCTTGGTGACTAGAAACCCTCTAGTAACTGCTTCTGCTGAAGACTAATTTCCCTCCTGGAAATATTTCACCCAAACACAAACGGACATCACTCTTTGATCCTCCTAATAGAATCTCAGATCTATTTGGCTTAGATCTATTGAGTGACTGTCTTCCTCCCACCTTTGTTGACTTAACTAGACACAATTCTCCACCTGCAAAATCTCCACCCCACCAGCACTACTGAAGATCTGAAGCACTGCTTCCGAATCTTGGCAAAATTCTTCTGCAAATGGAGAAATGACTGGACTGCATCTCACTGACTGGCCCAGTGTAACCTTAGCGCTGCTCAGAACTATGTAACCCCAGACTAGGTGATGCAGTCCTTACGCTGCCCTGGGAAGGGTCTGCGTAAGCCTAAATGCCTTCTGCAGCTTCAACGTTGTCCTCTTCTAGATCTGCATTCTCCTGTTGTCAAGATGCCCTTTTCGGATTTGCTGCTTCTTCTGCCACCCTACAGAAAAATATTTCTTCAGCTGATTGCTAGAGATTTAGCTTGATTTGTTATCACTCTGATACCATGTGAAAATTCTACTGCAGTATCTTGGTTTATTTCTCCTACTTGATTTAGATTAATACAAGTTATTTTCATAAATTAGATTCAGAAAATACCGAAATAAACACAACTAGAACCTACACATGCAGATCATTTACTGAATGATACTCTCATACAACAAAGTGACACATGGATTTTTGGACATAAGGCCCCAGAAAAAACCAAAGTGGGAAAACCGATGCAATAGATATGCGGGTTATTTTATTAAGTAGATTATGAGTACAATAAATCTGGGTTCCAGATCTGGAAAACCCAACAGAGAATAAAAGAAATCAAATCTGCAGCTAACCTAGTGTTCTAGTGCCAAATAGCTGACTGGTCTACACCCTCAATTGGGATTTACAAGGCTCAGCTCAGATCTGGCACTAGAAACCCTCAGCGTTGTCCCTGAAGCCCCAACGTTAGCCCTGCTAGCCTCAGAGTGCCACTGCGTTGCCCAGAGAGGGATTGCGTAACCCTTGAGAGGGTGACGCAAGCCTTATGCTAGCCCTGGAGACCCTCTGCATAAATTCTAAAGCCCCCTGGAGCCTCTGTGTTGTCCTGCATAGCACCTGCATAGCGGCTATGCAACACCTGCGTAACTGCTGCTTCTCTACATTGTCCTTGTTGTTGCTCCTATGCCTCTTACTGACTCTTGGCTCCAAGATCAGATCATCCCCTTAGCCAATACTACCCCCCACTGCAAGAAACTCCTCTGGAAATTCTTAGCAAACCCACTCTAGAATTCCAGATCTATTCCTCAGCTCTGCAACTGTGTGTCTCCTCCAACTGACCCTCAAGCCTTTCTCTTATAATTTTTCATTCATATCATCAACGACCAAGATTAAAACATTCATTAATGACTGATATTAAAAGACTGCTTGATCTGTGTCTTTTAGATCATTTCAACACGTGTTAATTAATTCACTTTAATTATTTAATTTTCCTAAGTTTAGAATTAGGAAATCCATTAAAATAATTGATTATTTTAATAACTTGAACACTAACTGAAATTTCAAAAAACACTTTCTGGGTTTTGGAGATCACCCGATGCTACACTAGCTATACAAAATCTTAACACCAAGTTCTTCTTGCAGTCCTTTATGAGCCTAGATGATCCTATAAGGAATATATAATCTACATACAGTACTAGTATAAGTCGCTCATTCTCTACCATCAAATAGTAGTGATTGGGATCTGCATCACTCTTGACAAATCCCAACTGCTGCAAGTACCCATCAATTTGACCGTACCATGTTGTGGGTGCATGCTTGAGCCCATATAGGGCTTTATTTAGTCTGAATACACGAGATTTATTCACATGGGTCTCAAGGCCCTTAGGTTGTTCAATGCACACCTCCTCTTCTATAACCCCATTCAAGAAAGTTGTCTTGACATCTGTTTGGTGAATTTCCCATCCCATTTGCGCTGCTAAGGACACAACAAATCTAATGGAGGTGTATCTGGAAACAGGGGCAAAGGTCTCCTTATAATCGATTCCTTCCTTTTGTGCATACCCCTTGGCCACAAACCTAGCCTTGTATTTCTCTATGCTTCCATCTGTAGCATACTTGATCTTGTAGATCCATCTCAAACCTACAACTAATATGTTCACTGTCTAATCACAAATTCCCAGACATTATTAGTCATGATAGAGCTACACTCCTCTACCATGGCATCCACCCAAACCTGATGTTGTATGACCTACAGAAAGCTAGAGGGTTCTTCAACTTGTGCTACTAAGGCTTGGTATCTTTCAAGTGTTCTACACTTCCTTTTCTTGGTTCTAGGAGCTCCAACAAACTCCTCTGCGTCCCTCAGCGTCTGTCGTACTTCTCTGCTAATTCTTCCATTGGTGGTGGGTGGATCAACTAGTTCCTCTTCATGTTGTCCCATATGATGTGTATTATTTGGGCTTTCCTCACCTGCTGAAATATTGGTGCTGGTTATGGTACTTGATCTAGATGTATCGCCACCTGTTGGTCATTCCCCTTGCTGCTACTGGACAAGAGGAACATCCTCGAGCTTTTCTCCAATAGGAATCTCTTGGGATTTCTTGAAGGCTTTGTCTTCCATGAAATTTACTGCCCTTCTTACTACAACCTTCCTGCTGCTTGGAATGTAGATTCTATATGATTTTGAGGTCTCGTTGTATCCTACGAGATACCCCTTCTCTGCAGTTTGATCTAATTTGCTCTGTTTTTCATCCAAAATGTGACAATATGTCACACTTCCAAATATCCTGAAATGACTCACTTCTGGCTTCTTCCTTGTGAAGATACTTTCGGGCGTTCTCTTGCCCAAGGCCCTACAATTGTGATGCATGCTTCTGCCCATAAGAATCTAGGAGATCCTACTCATACAACATTATTTTTGCTGCCCCAACAATAGTCATGTTCTTCCGCTTTGCAACCCCATTCTTCTATGGATTGTATGGAGTTTTCCATTCTCTTTTGATAACCTCTCTTGTGCAGAATTCATTGAATTCCTTGTCAATGTACTCTCCACCATTATCTAATCGCAATACTTTTATCTTCTTCCCTGTTAGGTTTTCAACCAGAGCTTTAAATTCTTTGAACCAATCAAATACCTCATCCTTGGTCTTTAAGAAGTGGATCCAAGTTTTCCTGGAGTGGTCATCAATAAAGGTGATGAAATATTTTCCACCTCTAATAGCTCTAGTAGACATTGGTACGCAGATATCTGAGCGTATTATTCGTAATACACTTGGAGCCCTATTGTTGCTTCTAGAATATGCTGCTTTAGCGTACTTTCCTAGTATGCACCCTCTGCATATGTCATCATGCTTGGTACTTAAGGCTGGAACTCTCATAACAATTTCTTTGATTATTCTCAGATATCCATGGTGTAGATGCCCTATTCGTATATGCCATAGCTCATTCATGTCCTTTTCTCCATTGAGATCATTACCTACCAATGCCATTGGAGACTCGAGTTGCAACATGTCTAGTCTATTGCTTCGAGTTCCAATCTGGGCCTTTTTCTTCTAGCTTGGATGTTTAACGTATACTTTCCTTCCAATGAAGTACATATCATATCCCTTATCCTGAAATTGGGACACTGAAAGTAAATTCATTCCTAATCCTGGCACATGCAGCACATTCGTGGCTCGGAGGTTATCTCTTGCTTCTGTCTAAAATCCTATGGTCCTTCTTCCTACTGGGGTACAGTTCGTTTTGTTTCCCATAGTAATCTTGAAGTTCATCTGTTCTTCTTGATAGCTTGAGAAATATTCTTGAACTCCAGTCATTTGAGTTTAAGCCCCACTATCAATGTACCAATCATCGACTGATGCAGAAGTTGATAAACAAGCAAATTCCTCTTCCAATCTGGAAGATAACTCTAAGATGTCATGATCTTCCATTGTTCTTTTTCCTTTCTCTGGAAACCTCTGCAGAAAACCACGCAATCCCTCTGGGGTTCATTTTGTTGTCAATGCAGCACCACGACTTACCTTCAACGCAGATTCTTATGTGCCCTTGCTCAACTTAACTCTGATACCATGTGAAAATTTCTAAAACGAAATCCTACTGCAGATTCTGATATTATGTCTTCTACTTATTATTCAACAATAAGTTACTTAAAAAAATTACTTCAGTAAACATCAAAATAAATTCTATTGCAACCTTCACAAATAAAATATTGAGCAAGATATAAAGAAATACAAGCACAAGAATGACAATTATTTTTGGACAATTGTCCCGAGGAAAAACCCAATGCGGGAAAATCGATGCAGCAGATGAGGGTTTTATTATTCTTCAGCAAAATCTCTTGTACAGAAAATAACCAGCATAATAGAAGAGGAGTTTCTATCAAAAATTTACAAACAGTTTCCTCACATGCTTCTCAGTGAATTCCTCACCCTAGAGATCCCTTGAGCCTCTTTATGTCTCTGCGTCAGCTTCTGTGCAGTCCCATCATCATAGCCTCTACGTTGTCTTTGTCACTATGTCACCGCCTCTGCTCCATCCCTCCTTTGTGCTTCCTCTTTCGATCAGATTATGTACCCGCAGCTCCTGTTGATCCCCTCTCTCTCTCCACCCTGCAACTCTCCCTCTGAATCGATTTCTCGTGTTGAACTTCAGCCAGTGAGAAAATTGATCTTCTTGGGTAACTGAGTATTTGCCTCGGTGTGTTTTCCAAATGACCCTCAAGCTTCCTTAAATAATATTCTAGTTGACATTCAACGGCTCAGATTAGAAGCTAATTAATGGCTAAGGTCATTTTGACTTGATCCTCATTTTCTTCTAGAAGTTACACCCATAGTTAGATTAATACCCATTAATTATTTTAATTCCCCGAGTTTGGACTTAAGGTCTCATTAAAAATAATTAATTTATTGAATAAAATTGTCTCCGGGCGGAATTTCACAAAACAATTTCTGGGTTATCTGGAATGCTTGTGTCTAAGCCTCTCAACAAATTTTGAGACTTAGATCACATCTGATGCTACCACAAATAAAAATTTGGTAAAAGTATGATTTTACTAGCTAATGGTAGAGCTGTAGAAATATAAGGATGCATTTGTGACTAATCAACCAAGGAAGTTTCTCTCTTAGCCAAAAGGAGTTAAGAAATGGATACGATTCTTTGAAGAATTTATTCAATCTTTGTTTGAAAAAGAAGATTGACTATAGACTCTGCTAAATCTAAGCAGACCTTTTGAAGTCGCTTGTTGAGGAAAAATGCACTTTGATACACTTATTTCAAGTGTCATGAACAATTTAGGCATTTCGATGATGATACTTATCTAGTTTACATAATTTGCTAATGCATAAAGGAAGTTTGGACAATTTCAAGATTGTTTACTTAGTAATGCTATGGGAATGCCTTCATAAATCATTTTAATACAACAAGAGCATTCATCAAAATTAGTCTTGAAAACTGGGTTTTCTACAAAAAAAAAGTTGTCCTTGTTAAGGACAAATTATTGTTACTACTAAAATATCCACGAGAATGAAAAATTACAATACTCAATGAGTATTATTGATATAAAAGGTAGTAACTAAGGCATGAGACCACTACGAGTTTTTGGACAAATTTGTAAAGTCTATTGGACCTACAAAAGATGTAGATGAAAATTTGAAAAATATAGGGTTTGTAAACCCTAGTAGACTTGGATTAAAAGGACTTAGGGTTTGATGATAAAAACCCTAGAGCTAGACCTAGATTGATGTTTTCGTTGAAAGAAGAAAACCTAGCTCTTGCAAGGAAGGAATGCCATCATGTTGATGATGAGAACGGGGCTGATAAACTTACAAGATGGATTCAAGAAATCCAAGATCAAGAGGGAGCTGACATCTCCCTATAATCCTCAAAAGATAAGTACTTTATATCTATCTTGCTTTATTATTATTGTTGATGTTGTTTTTACCATTAGTTAGACTCTTGCATTTGTTTCTTTTGCTGGGTTATAATCATTCTTCCATTGCCTCCTAGGATTTCAAGTACATAGTGAAGGTTGTTAAGGCTCTAGAAATAAATGGAAGTAGTGGAAGAACGAAAAAAATCTTGTGGCAAGAGGACTCTCCAAAATTTTGTGATTTGTGTTGAGAGATATTGTACTAGATGATATTTGAGCTCAGACGGAGAAGTCAGATAAAAAAAGTTGAAGTATACTTTGATTGTGCTAAAGGGAAGTCAATGGTAACTTCTAAATGGATCTACTAGATCTAATGTGTAGCATATGGAGCATAAGACTAGAAGGTTCTCCTAGAAAGAGGGAGAGGATCATAAAAAGGTATTTGCTCCAGTTTCCAAGTGCAGTTCTATTAGAATTATTGTTTCTTGTGTTATGTAATTACATCAAATGGATGCAGAGGCATTTTTTCTCCATGAAGAATTTGAGGAAGAAGTGTACATGGAATCACCTCAAGGCTTTCAGGGCCATGAAGAAGTCTCATGCTTGAAAATTGAAATTATACCTAAGATTTGGATTGATGGATCAAGGTTGATCCTATATGATTTTTTTCTGACAAAAGCATAAGAACTTGCGTTAGTGGGAGCAGTTGTGTCAGAAATATTTGCTTCCATAACAAAGGGAGTATTTGAGGAGCCTTGTTTTAGCTTCAAAATAAGTTTACCTTTGAGTTCGAGATAATGTGATCTCATTGAGATAGGTTAGATAGCTTATACGCTAGAAAGAAATAGTGGCAGAGGGAGTAGCCAAGATTTCCACAACATAAGTTGTTTCAGAAAGAGCACCCAGTTAGGGTAACTAGAAAGTAGTCGATCAACTTATGGTTTGAGCCAAGGTATGTGGGTCAAAATGTGTCGAAGTACCAAAATGGTATAATTTATTATGGCACATACAGTAATGATTTGAGATATGTCTCAAACAATGGAGTACAATTATAAGGATATGCATAT
This sequence comes from Pinus albicaulis, assembly GCA_034641835.2. Classification (NCBI taxonomy): domain Eukaryota; kingdom Viridiplantae; phylum Streptophyta; class Pinopsida; order Pinales; family Pinaceae; genus Pinus; species Pinus albicaulis. The sequence continues at coordinate 1,114,876,991 of CM076575.1, read as the reverse complement.
TTAGATTGGGTAGAGAGTGCAAAAGACGAAAATAGTTCATCAAGATATTGCTTCAGTTTTAGCTCCATTATAATTTCTTGGATGAGAAGGAAGCATACATTTGTTGCACTCAGTATTTTAGAGGTTGAGTATATTGCAACTTGGTTTGTAAGTTGAGAAGTAATATGGCTTTAGAAAATACTTGCAGGATTGTTTGATCAACTGTAGGTGAAAACCATAATGACAGGTCAAAGCACAATGAGATATAATACCAATACATGGTACAAAAGAAAGTAGTGTGGCTCCATTACTATTCTATAGTCAAGAAAATTGTTGACAAAGCATCTATCCCAAGGTGAAGTCTGTATACTTTGAGGAAAATCTTGGAGTGATTGAGGATGTCTCTCTTAGTAAGAGGGAGTGATGAAATTTTATCATCAAGGACAATCATTCTCCCTAGGTCATGTTGAACAAGATTAGGGAAAATGGTCCAAAGTGTTGATGTGATAGCATCAAGGACAAAAATTCTCCTTGTGTCAAGTGCATTGACCGAAATTAGGTAGAATGGTCTGGAAGAGGACAATCATTCTTCCTGTGTCAAATATGTTGACCGAAATTAGGAAGAATGGTCCTAGAGGCTCAAATTCTCTCATTTGAGTGGGTGAATTTCAACATCAGGCTCATACTCTCCAGATAGGTTGAGTGAACACATTTAGCATCAAGCCTATAATTACTCATAAAGAGTGAGGACTTTGGAGATTCACCATGAGTTAAAGATATTGACCGAGATGATGGTGAACCAAGGCTAGTCTGTATACCATGTGTTAGAGGGATTGGAATTATGGTGACTAGTTGATGCTCATGATGTACCATGTGTTAGGAGTACTAAGCAATATTATGGTGCACCATAGGTCAGAAGTACCAACCATAATTATGGTAACTAGTTGATGTTGTTGATTTACCATAGGTTAGAATTGCTGACCAAGACTATGGTAATTGAATGATGTTCATGCTGAGGATGAATTGTTATAACCTTTTCTTAGAGAAATTTGTCAGCAAGAGAACATATAGATAGTCATTACGGATACCTCCCTAGCTAAGATGGAGTGTTGAAGTTTGTATCTATGGTCGATATTTATAATCAATATTTTAGCCCTTGAATTAATATAAGACATGTTCTTCATGTCAGTTTCAAAAAGATATATATTTTTTTGAATTTATAAAAAGATGAACTTTTGGCTTCAAATGACAAGTTGATCCTCCAAAAGATGAATTTAGACCCATTGAAGGGACACACCCATTCAAGCACTTTAAATGCCTATATATAGGCCATTCGTTCTCCTCCACAAGGAATTAATTCAAATCACTTTTGAGGAAGAATTAGTATCATTTAAGGAATTATTTTGATCCAGATAAGGATGAATTTCTAAGATGGCATAAGGACACATTTTTGAGATGGCAACAAGACCTAATCTCTATGGAAGGAAACAAACTGAATTTGGTGAGGAAGATTGACTAGGCCTGAAATTGTTTGGGTAGCATAATGGCTTGTCTAGAGGGCAATTTGAGTAGATTTGACTGTTGTAAATGTTCATGATCCTACTGTTGTAAATGTTTTTATTGTTGGTGTCTTCTATGTAATTGCTAAATGATAAATAATAATATGAAAATAAATAAATCATTAGAAATAATTATCAAATTAGAAGACCGTATGAGAAATCAATACAACAATGATGATTTAGTAGTGGAAACAAATACATGTTACAACATAAGCAGCAAGTACCAATATAAATAGGGAAAGCATTGTTGATACACTATATATATATATATATATAGACTTTGTAACCTAGAGAGAAATTAATAATCAATGAGATGTTATTATCAATATTTATGAACCACATTTCCAAAAAAAATGTGAGATTCATAAGAAATAATTTTCAAAAACCCTTGAGAATAAAACATTCTTAACCCAAAAAATTACCAATGAATACATTAAATTCTTAAAGATTGAAATTTTTTTGCACATTTGCCAATAACATGGTGCAATAAACTTTTAAAAAATACACATCAAATTATGAAAAGAGTGACACTATTGCCAAACCTTATATATAATATCATTAACACATAAAAATGTGATGTGACCTTTATAGTTTACATCTATTTTTTCTCTTTAAATTCTCAGATTTAAAAGACATGTATAATAACCCAAAAAAAAATTATTAAAAAAAATAAAATAAAATAAAATATATATATATATATATATATATATATATATATATATATATATATATATATATATATTATAGCAATTTGCCATGAATTAATTTGTACAAGCTAATTTATCTATGGATATGTTAGCATACAAAACCTTAAACATGATTTAGTGCACTATATTTTTGTTCATGATAGTGATTCTTTATTTTTAACTTCAATAAACATAAATCTAAAAATTGTTAGCCATCGGTTTTGTTTTAAATGGTTTCCTAATGATTTTGGTTATATGCCTTTAGTTAAAAATTTATAATCTACATCTTAAGGCATCATCAAGTCTTAACACCCTTGAATCTTATGCCAATAACCTATGTCACTGCAATATGGAATCATACATTGTAATATAGAGTCATAAACAAATATGTTTCGAATTGACTTTGAAAACAAAAGAAAATCACAAAGTAGTATTTTGCTAGTGTGGGAGGAAGATGATATTGCATTTACATAAATACTATATATTAAAAAAATCATTTCACGTTAACTTCATTATAAATGCAAAAGAAATGAATGAATTAAGTCACCCTATACTTTTCGTTTGAACAAAAACCTCACGTAAGATACGTGTTTCTTGTTCATAAACTCTTAGGTAAAGAATGTGCATTTAATTAGTCAACCTATACTTTTCTTTTGAACAAAAGCCTAATGTAAAATACATGTAGTGTTAAGAAATTCTTTTGAATAAAAGTCTAACTGATTAGATTATGGTAATTTTTTTATTTTGATAATGGATTGTGATTTTGAATAAAAGTCTAACTGATTAGATTATGGCAATTTTTTATTTTGATAATGGATTGTGATGTTCTTTTATTTCAATTTGTAGAATTTATAATTAGTTTTTTTTTTCTTTTTATTAGTATTGTGTTCATATTATCAAACAACTACTAAAATATGAAGATTAAATAGTACAAGTGGACATAAAATGTAGATTGTAAGTGAGGGAAAAAACCTTTCCTACAGAGGAAAATCCACAAAAAATTCTTCTCTTCTTATAAAATATCTAAATGATGAATTTCGAGACCTTTAGATCCAAGACAAAGACCCCTCCAAGACCAAGTCAACTTTTTTTTGTAGATGAGCAACAAATTTTGTCCTTCCAGCAACTTTAACAACTTCGACCCCAACAGCTTTCTGCAGCTTTGACCCCTAGTAATAATTTTTGGCTTTACTGAAGCTCTGCAACTTTTCAGCCCTTTTGTAGCAGTTGCAACTTCACACTTGTGGGATATATAGGCTATTTTAGGCCTCCTTACTCCTTTTCTTGGCTTGTTTCTTATTAGATGATATGTCTTGTCTTTTGATCACATATGTTGGCCTTCCTTAGAGATTTGAAATTTTTTCCTATGCAACTGTAAAAACCATAGCTTACGTGTGAGATATCGACCGAAATTTTTTTAAAATTTGTTTTCTTCTAGTCCTTTTATTATCCTTAGCTCTTCTTTCTTGATCTTCTACTTCTTCTTCTAGTGATCGAACTTTCTTGGATGATATCCTTCAAATGAGGTCTACTGCTTCTTATATATATGCTTCTAAGGATGTCGAATTACCCTTCATGAGGCCGACTTGTTCTCTTGCAGGCTGAATTGGTCTTGGAGGGAATTTTGACACAATTTGACTCAAAATAAATTCTTTTGACATGATATAAAATGCCCAATATGGTCTATTACATATAATAATAACTCTTTTGATTCCTTGAATCTATGAAAAACCCTAGAAGCACACAATGGGTTCTTTGACATAAAAATAAATTGACCTTGAGCATGAAACCCATGCTATAAAATAATAATAATAAATTTTATTTCGTTTTACATCAAATACATGAGATCAATAATATAAAAGACATTCTGAAGATCGAACCTAGTTACATATTTCAACACTCCCTGTTAACTAGGGAGGTATTCATAATACATAGAAGTTACATGGACATTCGAAACCTGAAGAAATCTCATAAGAAGAGTCAGACTGTTAAACCATCTCATAAGCTATCTTTTCAGCTTATATCAGTGCATTTCATCATATTAACCAACATTTTAATATAGCAAGGCCTTGACTAACAAATCTATCTGTCCAATAGGTTAGAGCATAATGTTGGGGAGACAATGATTTATAGACACCTTCATCATTGTATCTCAAGGCACATACCCCATCCAGATGTTCACAAGGTATGACCCTTTAAGACCATTCCTCTCTTGGATTTACACATCCTCAAGGAATTTCCTCTTCGACTACTTTTTCATATTGGATGCCCCACTTCATCCTCAAAGGGTATCGTTATTGGTCTTAGATTCTTACCCAATCCTCCATTATTTCTTTGTGATATGACACTAATACACATGGACGGAAATATCGATGGTGGAATCCAATAGAACGGATAAAATCAAAAGAAAAAAAAGTCGAAAGTTAAATGTATTTTTTGTTTTTTTGGTTTTTTTAAATCCTGACGATCGTTGAATATCCGATGGGAGTTCCTTTACTGCTGAATATCTGAAAAAATTTCTTTGATAGTCGAATTCCTAACGATTTGTTTTTTTTTTTTTAAATCTCGATGATCGTCGAATATTAGACGGGAGTACTTTTACCGTTGAATATCTGACAGACATTCTTTTCCCGTCAAATGTCTGATGTTTTATCCAATATCCAACAAAATGGTAATGAACCATTGTATAACGTCCAATTCCACCATTAACAACTTTTTTCCGTTGACAACGTCTAATATGGGAATGTTTTAAATTGAGTTTAACTAATTATATTAAATATAACATTAATATTATAAATATAAGATTAATATTATAAATATATATAATATTACTAATATATATTAATATTAATATGAATAATATATTTATTAATATTATATTATATAATTATAATATAAAAAGTATATATAAGTTATATGACATCATAAAACTTTGACATAGTTTGTATATTAGTTGAGATTGTTTTGAAAGGTTGTAGGGTTATTTTGAGGTTAATTTTTGAACAAAATCATCACTGAAATTTTGGTGACAAAAAATGTCACATAACATTCTTCAAGGAGGTCAAGGATACATGGGATTGACATCGAGAGATTCGGAGGATTGAAAATCTTATTGCCCTTGTAGAAATTGCAAGGGCTTGAGGCCAAGGAGAATTCTAATAAAGACAACGAAAAAGCATTGTAGAGACTATGGATACATTGAAGGCAAACATGAATATCATCCATTAGTAAGTTATTCATTATATGTCTTTTTATTGTAGATTGTTTTTGTAAATGTTTATATGTATATTGTATTTTAGATTGTATGTCATTGTACTGTCTTTATATTGTAAATGTATTTTATATTATTTTGGGAGGTGTTTGACCTATGTTGTCATCTTGATGTGGAAAAAATTTATTTGATTATTTGCGTTAGGGTTGATTAAGGGGTTAGGTCGAGTTAGGGGTTAAGGGATTAGGGGTTAGGTGTTTAATGGCTTAGGGGAATGGGGTTAGGGTTTAGGGGGTTAATGTATGTTTAAGGGTTTAATTAAGACCTAGATGATTTAAAGGTTAATAATGGGTTTTTATGGAGCATTATTAATAAGTTTTTAAAGTAAACTATGCACATAATTTAAAATATGGACATAGTGAATACATTTTTATAGGAAAGAAGAAAATAATTATATAATATATTGTAATAAAATTTTATAAGAAAAAATAATAAAATATAAATATCATTAACAAATTAAATAAATAAATTTTTTATTAGAAATAAAATTATTATAAAAAAAGATGATTGGATAAAGATAAAAGGAGACCATTTTATTAATTTAGGTAAGATGATAATTAATAAAAACAAATTATGAAAAAAAGTATATTAAAAAATAAATTACTTTATTTATTAAAAGTTTAAACCACGATTTATTAAAATATTATGTTCCTAACCATAACTGATTTCGCTCTTAAAAGAGACTCTTTCTCATTTTTTAAGGAAAAAAAGTATGAGACACAAACCTTTCACTTGGTGTTTCAAAATGTTTTAGGTGACAATGAATTTTTTAAGCTCAAGTGATATAGAGTGAAGAATTCTCTATATAAAGTCTCTTTTTGTGATAATTAAAGGGTCTCATTTTTTGTAAATTGTGAGAAAACTAATTGAAGTAATATCAAAGCTATAATAGTTCTAGGAAGAAGGTGGATTAATGAAATTTTTGATAAATCATCAATGGTTAGTTTTTCCAAATTTATCTTACTTATTATTACTCATGCAAGGTAGAACATTCCATTTTGAATTTCCTTTGAAGTAGGTGCAATGTATTTATTCTACAACATTCAATTACCACTAAGTACAAATAAGTGATATTTTGACATTTTAGTCAAATCAAATAAGTAGTCAAAAAGAAATAATACCCCATTTTGTGTAGGAGATATATTTGACATCATTCCTTAGTAAAAAAGGGTTTCCAATAAAAAATTCCTTTAGTGGGTTCCCTACCACTCGCCTAAAGAAAAAAAAAAACACTTCCCTTATGAAATATTAAACAAGAATAACATCGTTCATCAGGACAATTTCTGTGCGATGTTCAACTCATGTCGATAGTCATTTCGCACTTTTGTTGACAACCTCCCTCACTTTGGTTGTGTATTTACTTCTATTGTGGTGATTTTTCTCAACTTTCTTCTTTTTCACACTTTCACTTTCACAAATGTTGCTTTCACAGTCCCGGTTGTCATTTTGGCTCGCTATCGCTCTGGCACGTGTCACTTTCAAGGTCGTCTTCATGTGCAAGTGTCGTTTTCATGTCTTCTTATAGTCATAGGTGTTGCTTTTAACTATTTTCACCCCTCTATGTGTCACACCTTTGCACATCACTCGAGTAATTCTTGGTGAGCTTATTTTCATTAAAATCTCTTACATATCATTAGAATATGTGCCAGACACATTCCTACAACTTACACGTGTTGATTGTTCATAAATTTTTTCAGCATAATCTTAAACATCTTGCTAAATTGCACAAGCTTCATGTTCATAATGATTTGTTGTATTTGTTTCTTTCTCTAACCAAAGCTCATGGTTGCTCACCCATCCTCTTAAAACTCTTGATCTCTAAGTGAAATCAAGAAAGAATATGACATTTAATGATGAATTCAAAATAAGATCAATATGTTTTTTATTATGGTTGTGACTATATATCTCAGAAAGTGTTTCACTTCCTACATTTCAATAAAAGTAACATCTTTCTGATATTTTTTTAGCATATTATTAAATATATTGATAAATTGCACAAGCATCATCATTGATTTGTTGTCTTTGTTTCTTGTTCTCACCTAAATTCTCTTTGTCTTTGTCTATGTTGTCTTTGTTTTCCTTATATATTGTATTTTTAAATAGTTGTATTTCATGTTTATATATATATATATATATATATATATATATATATATATATATATATATATATATATATATATATATATATATATATATATATATATAGATATATAGATATATATAGATATATATATATATATATATATATATATATATACATATACATATACATATACATATACATATACATATACACATACACATACTTATATATTGTATTTTTAAATAGTTGTATCGATGTTTATATATATATATATATACACATACACATACACATACACATACATTACTTTATTGATTGTAATTGTATAATATGGGCCCCTAGGGCATTTCTCGATGAGGAAGAGGTGGTTGTAGTACAAGCACCTGTTCAAGAACACGGAGTGAATATTGAGGATCAAGTTAAGGACCCTATGGAAGAAGATAATGACGTTGATAACATAGTTGACGAAGATGGGACAAATATAATGATCCAGAAGACATTTAATAATGTTGGAATGGATTATGATGGAAACCAATATGATGACCATGCTTTTGATATAACTGTACTTGAGAGGGCAATTCAACCTCTTTATGAAGGCTCAGAAACATCTCTTATCTTTTTTGTATTAATGCTGTTCAACTTAAAGGTGGTGAATGGTTTGTCAAACATGTGTGACAATGCTCCTAAGGTATGTAATATAGGTTGTGACATTTAGCACTATATACATGATAAAGCAATTATTTTTTCCTTTTTTTTAATGTTAGTATGTTGATCATCATTTAATTAATTTGTAAAATTTGGATGCAATATGTACGATTAATGTTGTTTAGTACATTAACTAGTACCAATTTTTTATATGTTGTATATTATTAGGTGACATTTTGTTACCATTGTCAAATATTTTACCTTGTATGTACCGAGATTTACATGCCATTATGAAGGATATTGGAATGGATTATATTCATGCATGTCCCAATGATAATATTTTCTATTATAAAGAACATGAGTCGAAAGACAAATTCTCAAAATGTGATGAGAGTAGATATCAAACTGATAAAGTAACAAAAAAGGTGCATAACAAGGTTCTTTATTATATTCCTATAATTCCATGTATGTGACAATTGTTTAGGTGCAAAATCATAGCAGAACTTATGGATTACCATGCAACAAATAGAAATGACAATGGTTTTCTTTGAATGCCTACAGATTTATTTACATTTAGGATTACATAGTAAAAGCTGATAGAGTTTAAAACATAACCTCATAATCTTAGGTTTTCATTGGCAAGTGATGGTGTCAACCCATTTGGAGAGCACATATCTACTTACTCGATGTGGACCATTTTTTTATCAACAATAAAACTCCCCTGTGGATGTCAATAAAGAGGGAGCACATAACGTTGATAATTATTTTTCCAGGTTTTATTTTTTTTAGAATTAAAAACAAATAACACAATAACATCTCATTTGTATTGTTTGTTTCATAATTATGTCTTATATATTTTTTAATTTACTCATATATGTAGTAATTATGTATTGTATGTTCAATCTATCATGTAAGTACCAGGTCAAATATATGAATGTATATATCGAGCCTCTTATCGACGAGTTAGTGGAGTTATGGAACACTGTCACTATGTATGATATCTCCAGACTAGTAGATGCACAAAGGGAATTTGAATTCCATGCAATGCTTGTATGGAGAATTCACGATGCCCTAGGGCTAACACATTTTTGTGGTATGTTATAACACTACCCTACACTTTAATAGTGTTTAATTTTATGAATTCTAGTTCATGTATGTTTTTTAAATAGTTCCTTCATTGTACATAATGAAAATAATTGATATAAAAATTATTCAATATCTTGCATGTCTTCAAGCAAAGGGTAAATTTGCTTGTCCAGTTTTTGGTCCTAAGATGAAATCTCATCATTGAAGAAGCTTAGGAAAGGAGGTTTTTTATGAGTATAGGCACTTCCTTTCGAAGAACTATAGGTACTGAAGTACCAAAACACATATTTTCAATGGGAAAGAAGAGACTAGATTAATACCATGGAGAATGACACCTAGTGCATGGAAGTTGCAATATAATAGAGTCTCTCAAGGTATGTGTTGAGATTCAACAAGATGATGAGCTTAGTGAAAAGAGTCGCCTTCACTAAGTGGACCCGCAGGCTATTTTTGGCGCAAAGTCTATTTTTAGACTATGTCTATTTTTAGACATGTCGATCATATTCTATGAGTTGCAGGATGCTATTTGTGGATGGTTGGTCAAGTTGGAAAAATAGATGGACTTATATTTTTATACATATTGGGCAGAATCTATTTTTAGATTGCCAGTCTAAAAATAGATATGTCGAATATTATTAGCTCTTAATAATATTTGGACTCTAAACATTATCTTATTCTCTTGGAGCACTTCAGTTAAGTGCACAGATGTGGCACAACAACTGACAGAAGGAATTACGCTATTCTTGAGGGTTTACTGGAGCTAATGCATGAGGACTTCAGTTAGAACTCATGTGACAGAGTTTGGTGGAGTTATAGAAGTATTTGGTGGAGTTGTATTCAGTTTAACTCAGTTAGACTCAGTTGAGCTAGTTGTATCTAGTCTAACTGATTGATACACTAGTGAGAGTGGTGTGAATTAATTAGTTAATTAATTCACTAAATAATGACTCATTAATCAACTGAAGAATACATCAGTTAACTACAGTGCATGGCAGTTTCAGTGGAGACCAGTGGAGAGATAGGTGAAAGAGCAAGTGTGACTATCAGTTGTGACTATAGTGATGCATTGATTGCATCCAACACTCAATGGAGATGCCAATGAGGATTGCGCAGTGCAATATTGGTGGATTCGAGTTCATTTAGAGCCATTATTCAGCAGGGATTGCGCAGTAGAGGCAGGCTAGCAGGTGGCAAAGATCGGGCTTGATTAGTGTGTAGTGATTGTATTGTACTAAGAGCTTGATATGATCAGCTTTGTATGAGGATTATTACATGATCTCTATGACATATATTAGATACAGATAGTTGGGGTTTTCAACTTCAGGCTTTCCCGTTAAAAATTTGTGTTAATGTGTGTGAATTTTTATTGTTTCATGTGTGCATTGCAATTGATTTAATTTCTGCATGTGATGATCAATGGTGGAATAGATTCTGTATTGTGCATGAAGTTAAAATAGTGTGTGATCAGGATAATCTTGGATATATAACACATAAGTTATATAATTTCTACATGGTATCAAAGCAGGTGATCATTGGAGAAAATTGCAATTATTGAAGCGGTTGAGTTTTGTGCTGGTGGAATTCGAATTTGCTGCAATGTTTTCTTGGTGTTGAATTTGAGCATTCATTGAAATTTCTTTCATTGGATTGCGATTGGAGTATGCCCTTGATGGAAGCTCGAATTATATTGCATGGAAGGACAGGATGGAGGTGGTGCTGGATGATAATGGGTTGAAGGAGTTCATAGATGCTGATATTCCAAAGCCTGGTTCTAACAATGTAGCTACACTTGACGCATGGAAAAAGAAGACAGCAAAGTGTCGAAGAATTCTGTTGGAAGGTGTGAAGGATCACATAGTGTCCAGCTTTCATGGTAAAGCTACTCCATTCTTAATGTGGAAGGCTTTGACAGACTTGTTCCAAATCAGAAGCGACCAGAGGAAGTTGGTGCTTAAAGATAAGCTCAGGAAAATAAAAATGGAGAAAGGCGACAGTATGCCAAAATACCTCACAAATTTTGTCCACTGCAAGGATGAGCTGGGAAGTGTGGGGGTTACTGTTGATGAAGAGGACTTGGTGAGCTTGGCTCTCCTTGGGCTTCCAAAGAGTTGGCATAGCTACGAGGACTCTGTCAATGGTTGGGAGAAACTGCCGGGATGGGAGCGACTTTGGTCGGATCTTGTGTAGGAGGAGATAAGGTAGGGTACCAGGGATGGATCTTCATCAAAGAATGAAGATGAAGAAAATTTCACTTTGGCTGCCAAAGCAAGGTAAGGGAAGGGAAAGAAAAATCCTTCTCAATCTGGTGCGAAAGGCAAGAAGCAGGACTTGTCCAAGGTGAAGTGCTTTCACTGTCACCAACACGGACATTACGCCACTAATTGTCCACAGAAGAAGAAAAATAAGCAGGTTGCTGGATCTGCAGCTGGGGAGGCCTTAGCCTCACAGTTTGAGCTGAATTTTTCGTTGATCGCATGCTTGGTTTCAAGTGTGATGGGATCAGTGTGGTTTCTTGACATTGGTGCGTCTTTCCATATGACCGGAGATAAATATTTGTTTAGTGATCTAGATGAAAAGGATCATAGAGTGCACATTGAGATGGGTGATGATGGTAGATACAATGCAACTGGTATCGAGACCATTTCCTTTGAGAGGGAGTCTGGTAAACCTTTCATATTGAAGGATGTCATGCATGTTCAAGGATTGAAGAAGAATCTGATCTCTGTGGCGATGTTGGAAGACAAGGGTTATGATGTTGTTTTTAACGAGGGAAAGGCTTTCCTACGCAGTAAAAAAACTGGTAAAACCTAGAGGATAGGTGTTCGAGTTAAGAACCTTTATCAATTACAGGTATATGGTTGCGCAAAAATGGCAAGCAAAGCAGAAGTAGTGGTGAGCCGGGATGAGGGCGAATTGTGGCACATGATATTGGGCCATCTTCACCATGGTTCTTTGAAAATTTTGCAGCAGATTTCTACCGGGCTTCCCAAGGGTACACTTGTGCAGTCAGAACAGTACAAGGGATGTACTTTGGGAAAATTTGTGAAGACCACTTTTCATGAGAAGGATAGTCACGCCACAGCGATCCTTTAGATAATTCACACAGACGTGTGTGGACCTTTCTCAATAGCTTCAACAACAAAGCACAGGTATTATGTGATATTTTTTGATGACTTTTCTTGTAAGTGTTGGATCTTCTTCATGTAGAAGAAGAGCAAGACATACTCAAAGTTCTGTGAGTTGAAGGCGCTGGTTGAGAAAGAGTCGGGGAATCAGGTGAAAGTTGTAAGGAGTGATAATGGTGGTGAATACATCTCTAGCGAATTCAAAGACTTTTGCAGCGCATAAGGAATTCGAAGAGAACTCATAGCGCCTCATAACCCACAGCAGAATGGGGTCGCGGAGAGAAAGAACAAAACGATCGTCGGTGTTGCATGGGCGATGTTGCATGATCAGGGCCTTCCCATGCACTTGTTGGCTGAAGCATGCAACACTGCGGTTTATGTGAAAAACCGTTGTCCTCATAGAGTACTTGGCATGAGTACACCCAAAGAGGAGTTTTCTGGTAAGAAGCCTGATATTTCTCATTTGAAGATTTTTGGCTCACCTGTTTACATTCATGTGAAGAAGGATTCCAGGAAGAAGTTGGAGCCGACCGTAGAGGTTGGGATATTTGTGGGGTACATAGAAACACCCCACAATTATCGTGTGTATTTTCCAGACAATCGGATGACTGTTGTGAGACAGGATATCAAATTTCATGAGGAGAAAGCCATGAAGTTGTCGCTTGAGAGGGAGCTACACTTGCATGCAGATGAGGAGCTACTTGTTCCTAAATATGAGCCTCAGGATGTGGATCAGCCACAAGAGGAGGTTCATGGAGTGGAAGAAACCACTCATACAGCGCCAAACATTAGAGGGCGGAAGCGCACTACAGAAGCTGAGCGACTGAATCTTGATGCAGTGCAGAATGTAGGAGCACCTACATCACAGTGCAGACAGAGACAATCACCTAACCAATTTACTGGATACATGGCTCTGATGAGAAAGTGTATCATGACAGAACCATCCTCTTTCGAGGAATCTCCCGCATGGGTAGATGCCATGGTGGAAGAGTATGATTTGATTGTCAGAAATAGTGCATGGGAGATTGTCCCAAGGTTGGAAGGGAAATTAGTGGTAGGTTCGAGATGGATCTACAAAGTGAAGCAAGCTGCTGACGGGAGCATCGAGAAGTACAAGGCAAGATTTGTTGCCTAGGGCTTCTCACAGATCGAGGGGATTGACTATGAAGAAACCTTTGCACTTGCCGTAAGGTATTCTTCCATACGAACCATCCTTGCTCTCTCAGCGCAGATGGGTTAGCACATTCATCAGATGGATGTGAAGACTATGTTCCTCAACGGAGTCATTGAGGAGGAGGTGTACATAGAGCAGCCTGAAGGATTCAAAATATTCAACAACGATTCGCATGTGTGCAGGCTCAAAAGAGCGCTGTATGGGCTAAAACAAGCACCTCGTGCTTGGTACACATGGATAGACAGTTACTTCACCGGACTTGGTTTCACCAAGAGTGAGGCGGATTCGAACCTATACCAGATTGTGGTGGAGGGTAAGTTTTTGATCATTGTACTTTATGTAGATGATTTAATACTAACAAGTGATGAACTGTTGATACACTCATGCAAGGAAGATATTGAAAAGGAGTTTGAGATGAAGGACTTGGGCCTCATTCATTATTTCCTAGGATTGGAAATTTGGCAGCGGAAGGGTGGACTCTTTGTGTCTCAAGGAAAGTATGCCCGGGAGATACTGGAGAAGTTTCACATGCAAGGCTGCAAGCCTATCGACGCTCCTCTTCCTGGTGGTTGGAGGAAAGAGGATGCTACATTGGCAGAGGTAGTGGATTCCACTATTTATCGACAGTTGGTTGGTTAGCTCATGTATCTAGTCAATACACAACCGGACATATGCTATGCTGTTAACCAGCTTTCACAAGCTATGGTTAAGCCTACCAAGCTCTTTTGGAAGGTAGACAAGCATGTCCTGAGGTATCTCAGGGGCACATCGGGATATGGATTGTGGTACAGATAGTTGGATGAGTTGAAGCTGCATGGTTTCATGGATGCAGATTGGGTAGGGAGCCCAACGGAAAAAAAGAGTACATCTGGAGGGATTTTCAGTGTCAGGTCTACAGAAGTTTCTTGGTACATCAGGAAACAGAGATTAGTGGCACTCAGTTCAGTGGAGGCCGAGTACATGGTAGCAAGTTTGGCTGCATGTGAGGCTATATGGATGAGGAAGATCCTGGTCGGGTTGTTCAGTTCACACTTAGATCGTACTGTGATATATTGTGATAATCGAGTTGATACTAACTCTTGGTTAATCCGGTATTTCATGATAGATCAACATATTGACATCCGGTACCATCATATCGAAGTTGTGTGCGAGCGGAAGATCATGTTACTTTCTTACATTCCTACGGAGGATGAGGATTCATATATTCGACGAAGGCGCTCACGGGGGAAAGCAAATTCGAATACCATAGAGACAGGATCGGGGTGGCGGATAATCCATATCTTGTTGAGAGGGAGTGTTGAGATTCAACAAGATGATGAGCTTAGTGAAAAGAGTCGCCTTCACTAAGTGGGCCCGCAGGCTATTTTTGGCGCAAAGTCTATTTTTAGACTATGTCTATTTTTTAGACATGTCGATCATATTCTATGAGTTGCAGGATGCTATTTGTGGATGGTTGGTCAAGTTGGAAAAATAGATGGACTTCTATTTTTAGACATATTGGGCGGAATCTATTTTTAGATTGCCGGTCTAAAAATAGATATGTCGAATATTATTAGCTCTTAATAATATTTGGACTCTAAACATTATCTTATTCTCTTGGAGCACTTCAGTTAAGTGCACAGATGTGGCACAGCAGCTGACATAATGAATTATGCTATTCCTGAGGGTTTACTGGAGCTAATGCATGAGGACTTCGGTTAGAACTCATGTGACAGAGTTTGGTGGAGTTATAGAAGTAGTTGGTGGAGTTGTATTTAGTTTAACTCAGTTAGACTCAGTTGAGCTAGTTGTATCTAGTCTAACTGATTGATACATTAGTGAGAGTGGTGTGAATTAATTAGTTAATTAATTCACTAAATAATAACTCATTAATCAATCAAGAATACATCGCTTAACTATAATGCATGGCGCTTCATGGAGACCATGGAGAGATAAAAGGAAAGAGAAAGTGTGACTATCAGTTGTGACTATAGTGATGCATTGATTGCATCCAACACTCAGTGGAGATGCCAATGAGGATTGCACAGTGCAATATTGGTGGATTCGAGTTCATTCAGAGCCATTATTTAGCAAGGATTGCACAGTAGAGGCAGGCTAGCAGGTGGCAAAGATCGGTGCATGGATTTGAAAGATCAGGCTTAATTAGTGTGTAGCGATTGTATTGTACTGAGAGTTTGATATGATCAGCTTTGTATGAGGATTTTTACATGATCTCTATGACATATATTATATATAGACAGTTGGGGTTTTTAGCTTCAGGCTTTCCCGTTAAACAACTGTGTTAATGTGTGTGAATTTTTATTGTTTCACGTGTGCATTGCAATTGATTTAATTTCCGCATGTGATGATCAATGGTGGAATAGATTCTGTATTGTGCATGAAGTTAAAATAGTGTGTGATCAGGAGAATCTTGGATGTATAACACAAAATTTATATAATTTCTACAGTATGGATTGAATTGTATATGTATCAATACAAAAGATATGTTTGGATTATTTTATATTTTTATGGCATTTTCTTCATTGTACTTGTTAGCGCTGGAATCAGCACTTGGATTGTGACAAGTGTCTGACCAGACACATCTTATGCTCAAGGGCTATTCTATAATTTGGATTGGGTTTTTGGAAGGTGGTTGAAGCTTACATTTGCTGAAAGGGTTTCAAACAGATAACTCTCTTTCACACATATGAGGGTACTAGGGCTTGATGTGGTAGCAAGGGTAAGTTTGTAATCTATTGGCTAGGAGAATATGAAAAAAGGACAACGGGTCTATAGGATAGAAGTCCACTATTTGGATGAAGAAATAAAACAAGATCCAGATTGGTAATGCATCAACAAAAGAAAGCTTTTACAAGACTTACAAAAATTTCGTTGTACATATAAAGGTTTATGTTACAAGGAATTCTCATGGATAAGTTACCATACATATATTATCAAGAAATATTTCTAGGCAAGACTCATAAAATTAGATAATCATGCATAGATATATCATGAGACTAAAAAAATGTGAAACATTATTGATATCACAATCTGGAATTGAAGAATTCAGATATGGAAATACATAAGATAAGTAGACAATACACACACCAAATATTCATAAGTCCTTAAGAGTGCTTATTATATATTATGTATTGAAAATATAACACAATATGCTCTGAAAGGTACCACCCACGAACCCTTATCTCTTTGCATTACACCATATTTATAAAAAATAGGAGTTTTGTATTGAAGCCTCTGATAAAAGTGGAAATATTTTTTTGGGAATTTATTACAACTCTCTACATATAGTAGAGGCTATCTAAAACATTAAAGAGGAAAGTAAAATAGAAATCAAATAAATCATGGCATCATGGAGCTGAAGCTAGCTGAGTAAATGTGGTTGAGTTCCCTCGTAGCTTGTCAAAAATTGTCTCCATAAAAGGTGGAATCCAACAACTGAAAGGAACACCTGTGAGCACCTGTATACATATCTGCTAAAATATAGGAGTGGCTAACCAACTTGAAATTATATGAAACATGGAAAAATCTCATCATCACAGAGATCACATTCACTTCATAAACTTTAGTGTCATCCCTGTGAGAATAAAACCAAAAAGTAGCTTTTCTCCTCCATGTACTAAATCTGAAAATAATAGCTACCTCTTTTGAAAAGGGTAGCTATATCTGAAAATACTTAAAATAAACCAAAAATGAAAATATTCTTTAGATTCTCAAGGCCCTGCATATTCTTTCATCAAAGGTCTAATATGAAGGCAAAGATTCTGATAGCTTTAGCTTTAGTTACCCTTTTGTTCGATCTCCTCTTTTGTGTTTGATTTTTCTGCTGAATATTTTTCTTCTTGGATTTATTCTCAGGGCTATCATCAATGTTTATGATTTCATCTCTAAGAGCATGGTTAGCAATGAGCTTTATTGTTAATCTGAGTTTGCTTCTAGTCCTAGTGTGAGGCCTTTGAATGTAGGGGTTTGGAATATACATATGCCTTTTTCCACCATGTAAGAATTTGCTTGATTCTCCCTCTTCAAACTCTGACTCAGTGTACTCTATATCACTTCTATCCTTCTCATAAGATGAATATGAATGTATTATATTTTTCTTCCTCTTCTTGACTAAAGAACCAATAGATGAGAAGAGCTGAGCTAAGGTAGGTTCTTCCATTATGATAGTCTCTCACACTTTGATTTCCCCCTTCTTGAGTGAGGAAAAGACCTGCGAAAAAATAGGCTCTTTGAATGAGTCTCCTATGTAGCTTCTAAAATAGGGTTTGATCTCATGGCTTCAGGGCTGACTTCCTCTAAAGGTAGAACAGGGCTAGATGTTAGGGATTCAGGGTTGACTTCCTCTAAAATTCCCTTTGTCATGATGAGCCTTCTCCTGTGTTTACCTCTTGAAGAGGAAGTTGCCTCCTCTTTGCTTTTAGACACAGTGTTTTTATGAAACAAGGTTTCTCTTCGTTTAAACTTCTTTCTACACTCCTATGAATGACCTCAAGGTATGTGGTTCCTTGGATGAACTGCTAGTGTAGACCTCATTTTTTGGTTGTGTTGTTGGTGTAGATGTAGTTTTTCTATCCTTCTTGGCTAAGCTCCTAGTCTACCTACTAGATGACATTAATGATTGACCATCTTGTGAGGGAGTTGTGTATGAATAGGGTTTCACTGTTATTCTTCTGTATCTTTCAGTTTTTTGGGCCTCCCTACTCTTCTTCTTGAATAAACACTGTTAAATCCCTCATCTGTTATAAATTTCTCCCATGTAGTCCTTTTCCTTATCAAATGATAAATTATCAAAATCGTAATCAAACCTCTATGATATAGATTATGTGGTGAGTAACCTGGGGTCTTCTGTATCTTTCAAGACATTGTTAGCAGGGATATGTGGAGGAAAAAGGGTAGGTTCATGGGTTTGGCACTAGAAATACGGGCTAAAAACCTCATTTGGTATTTGTGAACAGTTGAAAACTACCTTCATAAGTTATGTAACATTGTACAGTAGCTATGACATGCTGCCAGTCAGGTTTGAAGTATGAAATATGTATCGTAGGAGTCCAACCAATGTGTTCATGCTCAGTCTTTAAATAAACATTTGCATCAGATTCAAGGAGAGTTTTATTATTCTTATGCCAAGAATCACCTGTTGCTGAAG
Organism: Pinus albicaulis; assembly: GCA_034641835.2. Taxonomy (NCBI): domain Eukaryota; kingdom Viridiplantae; phylum Streptophyta; class Pinopsida; order Pinales; family Pinaceae; genus Pinus; species Pinus albicaulis. The sequence continues at coordinate 1,114,858,237 of CM076575.1, read as the reverse complement.
TCTGAGTTGCCCTTGCAATGATGGTTTCGGTAATGTTGAAGGTCTGAGACCCAATCCTAACCTTTTCTCCATCAAAGGTCTCAACAAACACTTGAGTGAAAACCACATTATCACCTGAGAATTTCCTTAAGAAATGGTACCAACTTGTTGCCTTGAACTCGGCCTTAGCACGACTATCCACAAAGTGAATGTTTTTTAGCTCAAAACAGTTTACATTACCTCCTTTGCCCATACTTCTTGCTGTTAACATAACCTCCAACACACAGCTATAAAATGAGGAATACCTTCCACGAAACCCTACTTGCTAGCACCTATTAACAAATGGTTTTAAAATGGAGAATACAAATATTAGTTGCAGCTGTCACAAGAGCGGATGGAAGCAAGGTCATGCATGCCCTAAGACTCAGTGAATAGGAATGACACGAACACATAAATGATTTAAAACCACTGCCAACTCATTTCACCAACTCCATTGAATTATTAACTAATTGCTGCTCATAACTCAACATTGATATACTTCACCTTTGGCATTAGATTTAACAAGCTTTAGAAAATAAAATAGCCAACTCCTTTTAATAAATCCTCCAATTAGAAATGGCCACCTTTCATCAAGGTAATATCTCTTTTTTTAGAAGACCTTAAATATCCAAATAGTAGTATCTTTTCACTTTATTAAAGCCTATTTTATCTCCTTGTATGAATTTTGCAGGAAATAGCTACTTACTGGGTTTGCTTGTAAAACCAGATTTTCTGGAAAAAGTAGCTATTACGGAAAATTCCTAAAACAAATGATGACTCTGAAATTTTTCCCTTAAGCCTTGGATAGAAGATATCATGGCGAATAAATAATAATTCTCAAGCTAAACACATGACCTTAACTACTCAAAGCAGTTAAAAGACATATTAAAAGAGAATTTACCATAATAACTCTATGGCACAAACAAACTATTGGATTCAAAATTATTTTTGGTTTTGGTTAAAATGATAAAAAATAATAAATTTTAACCCTCCGGGTCCTTCAATCATAGGTTAGGAGACACGAGAGGATCAAATACACAACTTACAATGATGACCAGACCCTGAATAGTTTTTGAAAAATTGCAGTGCTAACAGTACTAATTGACATGTTATATTGTTGTTATAATATCTTTAACTATGATTCATGTTGTAGGTCGTTAAGGAATTAATAAAAGGGCACTTCCATGAGGAATGAAAAATTATCTCAAGCAATTCAATAGACTCCCATACTTTGAGCCCCTATAAGTTGTTCATGTGTTTGATAAAATGCACATTGGGAAGAATGTAAAAGAGACCTTATGGAAAATCTTAGATGGAAGGAGATAAATAAAAAAAATTCAATATTTGTAATGACATTAAGGAGGCCAACCATGCATGGCAAAGTGTTAATCATTCAAATAGCAATGAAGACAGCCAAAATATAAGTGCCCTTCCATGGTTATTGACAGAGTTTTTGAAAATGCAACAAGAAAATCTCAGTTTGACCTTGCCTTGGTCAAATTAGAGAAAATTTGAATTTCCACATCAGCAGAATCTTGGAGGTAGTTAACTGAGGTGACATGGAACTTGTATTCTAGAGTGGAAATGAGGGTTCATTTCCATGGATTTCATTACAAGTTTCTCTAGGACATCTAAACAACATGATTCTATCATGGTAGTGATGGATAGGTTGACTAAGGTAGCACACTTCATTACAGTGAAGACTATGTATTAAACTAGTGATGTGGCATAGGTGTTCATTAGAGATGTGGTTAGATTGCATGGTGTTCAAAAGAAGATTGTGTCAGACAGGGATGAAAAGTTCACTTCCAAGTTTTGGAAGGAGTTCTTTGAAAGTTTAGGTACAGACTTGGCCTTCATTATAGCTTATCATCCGCAGATATATGGACAGACTGAGGACATGTTGAGAATGTATGTGATGCATCAACAGAGGAGATGGGAGACGTAGCTTCTGTTCGTTGAGTTTGGATACAACAATAGTTACCAATAGTCACTAAGGATGAGTCTGTTTGAGACATTGTGTGGGTGGAATTGTAATAATCCCATTAGTTCGACTGATACGGTGAAAAAGGTATTGGTTGGACCAGACATGCTAACAGAAATGGAACATGAAATGCATGTAATCAAGAAGAATCTAAAGGCGGCACAGTAAATGCAGAAAAATTGTGTACATCGAAAAAGGTTGTTTAAGGAGTTTCAGGTTGGGGAACATGTGTACTTGCACATAAATCCAAAGAAGATCTCCTTGCGGATTGGATCATGTGCCAAGTTGGCACCTCGGTTTTGTGGACCTTTCAAGATTCCTGAAAGGATTTAGCCAGTATCCTATCGACTTGCACTACCTCCAATAATGAAATTCCATGATGTTTTCCATGTTTCATTTCTTAAGAAGTATGTTAAATATGTTGATCATGTGATTGACTAGTCTGTATTGTAGGTGGAGACAGATTGAGAATTCCAGTTGGGACTGTTAGCACTCCACCAGATTCCCAAGGTTGAAGAAAGAATCCCAACAGAGGTAAACACAGACCAAGCTTTTGAATTGATAGCTAGCCCTATAAAGTCAGAGAGGGTTCTCTCCAAAAGGGTCACAACCCAGAGGTCTCGAGAAATTAGGGGTTTTAGGCTAGATATTGAGTGCAGGGGGTTGTTTTGATTTGATTTTGGTTGGGTATCACTGAATAAAGAAATTAAGTCAAGGGAGCTAGGTCAGGGAAAATGGGATAGGGTTGCAGGGATTAATAGGGCAAGTAGGCGCAAGGCTTATCACTTGAAGAGGATTGTGATGGAATGGTGTTGAGACTGAAAAGAAGCTAAGAAGAGCATGGACGATGTATTATTCTTAGACAGAGGAAGATGGACAAACTATGATCAATTCCCCAAAATAGAGGATGAACAAGCATGTATTATGAATATCAAACTTGAAAGAGATCACAACATAGAAATGAAGTGAACATGAATACAATAAATTCTAACATATGATACTGAAGAAAAGACAATGATAGACATCAATACCACAACTTTCCCATAAAGTAGTCGCAAATCCTCTTTATTAGCTGGCCAAAATGTGTACAAAAGTTCCTTGATCAACTAGAAAACATACAAAATGATTCCAACCCTTGCTAAGAGTCAAGTGATGGAAAAAATAGACATAAGAAAAAGCTTCACTCATCATCAGGGGTCGAATCCATGAGGTGAGGAAGAGATCCAAAAAATACTGAAATGCAAATTGAAGTGTAGGATGGTCCAAGTGACTCACTCCTCATTACATTCAATTGATTCATCTTTGACTAAAGGATAAGTTTACCCAATGAATATACCCCTAGGTAACTTATCTTTTACATAATTACATTTACCATGATGAATTACATTGATAGTAAAATCATTTCTTGAGGTAAAACCAAAAATTACAGTGAGAAACCAAAAAAATCAGTAAACTCGCATAAGCGCCATTTTCCTGTCATAAGCGCTCTTTTTGTGTCATAAGAGCCCTCCATGTTTAAGGCCACTTTATGAGGCCTTCCCCATGTCCAAATTGGGCCTAAGATAGCATGTTAAAAATATCATCCTGTCTTATTTCTGAATATGCCTACAGTTCTAAAAATGGTGCTGATTTGACCCCTCAAAAATGAAATCTCCCAAGATTGGTATAAGCGCAACGCCTAGGCAAAAACATGGGCAAAAACATGTCTTTTTGGTGGTTTTTTTCCTTTTCACGTCCTGAAATTGCAAATAAATCTCGTCAAAGTGGTTTTTTTAGATGTATATGTCATTACGAATCTCAAGGTGGTTTTGTTTCTCTCAAAAAGTGCCCCAAAAATAAGCGCAATGCCAAGGGCGCTACGCTTATGACCATTTTTCTGATATTGACATCTACAGAAAAACACAGTCATGTACAACTTTGACAAAAATGTTGAAACTTGCCTCAAAAATTGTGGAAAAGGTGTTGATGAGGTGGCTAGATTTGGAGTGAAGCCTCAACAAGTATGTCCAACTTTTTCTTGTCCTCCATGGTCAACTCTTCAATTTTGGCATTGGCTCTTTTGAGCTTGGCCAATGCAATTTTCTCTTTCCGGGCTTGTATTTTGACCTTCCTCCTCAACAAATCATTTTCCTTATTTTCCTTTGCTAGCAACTTCTCCAAGTGTTGTTTGGCTCTATCAAGCCATGGCTCCCTTTTCTCATTGATCACAATAATAAGCTACTCATTTAGGGTTAGTTGATCAGCTAGCTCAGCTTCCATTTGTCTCTCTAGAGCTAGAGCTCTTTTTAGCACTCTAGTTCTAGGTCTCTGACTTTTTCTTCTTCATCATCAAGTAAGCCATACTTCTCCAGTGTTTCATCTAGCATGACTTTGGCCTTTTGAGCCTCCCTTTTAGGAGTGAAATACTTCACCTCATAAATGACTTGTTTGGTTTTCAATTTTTCATTTTCTTACTCAAGGAAGTGTACAACATGTTTGGCTCTGTCAAGGTTGGTTTGGTGGTCTATGATTTTTGCATCCTTACCTTTGATGGCCATGTTAATAATCTGGTTTTCATCATCATCACCTAGGTCAACCAACTCAAACTCATGCTCAGTCTCATGGAGGTTTTCATCATGTTTTACCTCTGGTTGTGTTTCCATCTCAATCAAATTTCCTTTACCTTTGTCCACCTGTTTTGCTAATGTAGAAGACATGGCCCCTCCCACTATGTGTGGAGAAAACACATGCCTGTGGCCTCTCTGGTAGGTTTTTGACAATGCCTCAACCTCAACCATACTAGCACACTCTACATCATATGTCTCATTTCTGATAGGGGATTTCAGTCTCAGTGTGGGATGAAGGTAATGGTGGTGAAGTGGATGAAGAGGACTGATATGATGATGGTGAATGTATAGTAGGCTAAGATGGAGGGATGGAAGTGAATGGCTGAGATGATGAAGGCATATTTTGAGCATGCTGAGTAGGAGGATCTCTGAAGATATCATGAGCTATGAAGGTATCCCATGCAATGTTGAGCTCATTGAAATGGTAAAGGACAATGATTTTGATAAGGGAATGATGGAAAATACTTTACATTTGGTGTTCATACTCCCTTTTCTGGGAAAGAAAATCCATTTTTTCAACACTTCAGAAAAGGTAGTAAGGTATATTGAGCATCCTTACCCTAGTGAAATGCATTAGGAGCTGGGTGTGAGGTATACGGCCATGAGAATCTACCTTCACATGTAAATTAATTCAATATTATATTCACCATGGGTGAAAATTTGTCCAGGAGGTAGGAAAAAGGAAACATCCTCTTTTTCTCATTTTTGTATCTAGGTTTTAAAAAGGGCTCAAAGTGTTGATTTTCCAAATCACTCTTTTCGAACCACCTTTCCCCAACATTTGGGATCCCTGTGGCAGTTGAAAGGATGGCAGTTGAGACAATAAATGTGACACCAGCTAGGGTAACCTGTTTGTTATGGAGTTTAGATATGAATAGCCTAGTTAACATGGAATGATGTTGAACCCTCTAAATATGTTCACAGAAATCATAACAACCAACATGTTTAAAGCATGTCACTGTCATTGGAGAAGCCAAAAGTTTCATAGTGTTGATAGGTTCATGTCTGATTATCCTACCTCCTTTATGTGGCATCCTAGCCTCTGTTTCCTCTTCCTCACTATGTGATCTGTTATGTTCTCCTTTTGCTGCCATGGTGTGTTTGTGTTCAAACCCTAGGGAAGTAGGTGATAGTGTGGAAGGTGAATTTGGGGTTAGGATATGGGGAAGGGGAATTTTACGGGAAATATTGTTTATGGATATGAGGAACGGGGAAGAAAAGAGGAATGAAAGAGAGATGGGAAATGGGATGAGGAATTGGGATTTAGGAGCCTAGTTCAAAATAACACCTAGGGCTTAGGGTTTTGGGAATTAGTAGCTTAGGGACAGGGATTATGATAATAGGGATTTGGGAATGAATTTTAACAATGTAGGGATGGTATTGAGTGTAAGGGAAATGGGATTTTGGGAATTATGAGTGCAAGGGGGGGAAAATAGGGTTTCACATTCAAGAAGACACCAAATTTTCTTTTAACCAACTCACACATTCAAAATGACTTTGACCAAGAGGAGAATGATGTAAAAGTAACTTGCTTGATTGGAAGTGTTAAGAATGACTGCAGAAGTCTAGGGGAGATTTTTTTCAACTTTGATGAGTTTATGATCCTTTCTAGTCATACGTGCAACTCTAAGAGGATAAGCACAGGGCCTAGAGGATAAGCACAATGCTGAGAGGATAAGCACAATGCCAAGAGGATAAGCGCCCTTCTGCTTTGTTTTTCTCAAATTTGCTCAGAAAATCACAAATTTCTCTCTCCTAAGTTGTTTACTTGATGAAATAATAGGGAAATGAATTTGAATTTGATGTCTAGGAGTATTAAATACTTAAGTGATTTTAGATTTAGATCCAAAAACCCACTTTTCCTATGTGTTTTTTTCACTTTTTGAAAGCATGCTGAATATGCTTTTTTTTTTTACTTTTTCTTCTTTGCAGGATGACGTTGCTGGAATTTGACATTTTTCACTTTGATTTAGTGATGATCTTCAGTTTGGCATGTGTTTTTTGAGTTGACAGCTAGGGACCACACTTATTACATATAGGAAGCATAAAAGTACATAAAAAATTAAAAATAAATTGCATCTCTGTTTTCATATCAAAATTATATTTTGATATGAAAATCATAAAAATCAAAATTACAAATTTAAAAATATCACATTTACATGCTGATAATTCTTTGCATATGATAATGAAATGTTTATTGAATCACTCTCACACCTTTTTATGACCTTATTGAGATGAATTGGTGCATTTTTGGACCTTTAAAAATGAAACCTAATGACCTAATGGGACCTTAAATGACCTGACTCCATAGTTGACTTTGATTGAGATAAGACATAGTGAAATGAGCTTTTCAAAAGTTTTTTTATGCTCAAAAAGACATGAAGGTGGGCCAAGAAATGAGATTTTGTGATGGAGGGTGAGATTTTATGACTAGGGCTACCATTAGTAAAACAATTTTTAGCATGACCTAATGGAATGCTATAAAAATTTTAGAGTGGGACACCTAAAATGAGAATGAAAAGAGTGATTTTGATCACTGACGGAAGAATGCATATTCTGACACTAACATCGGCCTTATTGGGGATGGAATCTCCTTGGAGGTGTCAATAACACCGTAGACAAAGTGCCTAACTATTGGGCCAATACGGTAAAAAAATAACTCAAACGAAAATGTAGGACTAAATACTGACAACTCAATGACACAAACTGACTTTGAAACTAACTGAAACTAACTTGAACAATGACTCAAAACTGAACTTTATTTTATGAAAAATTAACTTGAAATGGTATAAACTCAATGAAGCTCCATGGACTTCACTTCGGGCTCCGAAATCCAATGCTTTTCCACTTCACACTTGCAGGAATATCAAACTGATATATACAATGAGGATGAATTTATTTTCAAAATTTCAGATCAAAAGAGATAGTGCTTCAGGAACCTACCATTAACTGACCCTCCTAAGAAAATTTTCCCATCCATTTCTTCCATGAGATATGCATTTTTTCCACGAGAAGCTGCAATCTTAAAAGGATCTTTCCATAAATTATCGAACTTCACGTGCTTACCCTTGTCTTCATTCCTGGAATCCCAGTGGAGTACTACATCATCGATCTTGAAATCATCTTGTTTAGTTTTTCTATCATAGATTTTCTTGATCTTATCATGGAGCTTAGAAGTGTTCTGAAACACTTCTTCTCTTGTGTGATGCAAGTGAATCGTTTGGTTAATTCTGCATTGTATGTCATTTTCTTCACTTCCCGCTTCTTGTAAAAGTTTCATGACTAGGACAACCAATGAATAAGGGAAAATTGTATCCACACCATAAAATTCCTGAAATGGAGACATTCTAATGGATTTCTTACTGCTTACACGATCTACCCACAGTGCATTAATTAGCTTCGTGTGCGAATTCGTCTTGATTGCCTCCAACATATTTTTGATTATGTTGATCAAAGAATTATTGGAGGACTCTGCCAATCTGTTTCCCTATGGATTATATGCTGTAGAATGACCCAAAGTAATGTTATACTTGTCACAGAATTTTGTCATCTTCTTTTATTTGAAGGTTGCAGCGTTATCCATGATGATTTTTCTAGGACAACCAAATAGGGACAAGATGTTAGCTTATAGAAACTGAATTATAATTGAGTTTGTAGCTTGCCTGGTTGGGATCGCTTCTATCCACTTTGTGAAATAGTCTGTGGTGGTAAGTATCCATCTATTTTTAGCGGATGAGGGTGGATGTATCTCACCAATAAAATATAAGCCCCACTACTAGAAAGGAGCTTCAACTGAAGTGGGTTGTTATGGTAAAGGAAGAAGCTTACGTTTACCTTGGAAAAGTTAGCATTCATGGCAGCTCATGACCGTCTTGTAAAAATATGAAAACAATGTCGGCCAATAGGAACCCTCTCTCAGTAATTTTTTGGTCGTGGTCTTCCAGTATAAGTGTCCTCCGCAATCTCCCTTATAGAAATCCTTCATCACTTATTTGGATTCATCTTCAACCAAGAAATTGAGTAACACACCTCGAGGATCCTTCCAGTAGAGTGCACTATCTAGTATGCAATATTTTTAAGCCTTAAGCTTGAAGGACTTGCTCTTACTCTTTGACATGCCCGGAGGAGGGTTCAAATTTTGTAAAACATAAATGATATCAGCATACCATGGAGATGATGAAAAGAGATCTGATACATGAATGAGACTTACACCTTCTTCGTCATCAGATAGTGCTGATATGAGATTGATGTCAAGTGCATGTAGATTAGACTCAGCCATGAGCTTGGCTAAGCCTTTCCCTTTGATCGGCTTGGTCATCTTGATCTCAAGGTCATACTCTGAGAGTGCTGCTATACACCCACCTCTTCTTCCTTCTAGATATTTTTTCATGAGTACCTCCTTAACATATACATTTGGGTCATATGCCAAAATATGTGAGTGAAGAATATAAAGATGGAAGTCCTTGAGTGCTTTGACCAAATCCAAGGCCTGTTTCTCGATTATGTTGTATCGTAGGGCTACATCCCTTATTTTGTGACTGAATAATGCTATTGGCAGCTCTGTCTCATCTCTTTTTTGCATAAGCACCGCTGCCAAAGTATGCTCAGAAGAAAAAGAAAATATAATGAAATCTAGTGAATAATCGGGACTTGTCAAAATTGGAGCAGTGGTCAAAGAAAATTTCACCGAGCTAGATGACTTACGTGAATTTTTAGATCATTTTACATCATTCTCCTTCTTCATCATGTTCGTTAACTCTCTAAGATGTTTTGCTAATTTGGGAATGAACCTATGTAGGAAATTCATCCTACTGTTGAATGCTTGAATTTCCTTCTTATTTCTAGGGAAATCAATTTGTTGTATTGCTTCAACTCTAGCATGATTTATCTAGATCCCATATTTTAATATGATGTGACCCAACAACTTTCCTTCTTCCCTAGCAAATAGGCACTTTTTAGGATTTAAGGAAATACCAAATTTTCTACATCGCTGGAACACAAATCTCAAATGGTGTAAATGCTCATCATCTGAATTTTAATAAACAGTCATATCATCTAAATAAACAATAAGGAAGAAATCTTTCTCGTTACCAAAATCTATGTCCATGGCACGTTGGAAAGTGGCCCCGGCATTCTTCAAACCGAACAACATCTTGGCATATTTAAAGGTATCCCATGGTGTAGTGAATGCGGTCTTATCCTGATAATCTTCATGCACAAGGATTTGATTGTACCCTGAGTAACCATCCAACAATGACATCCTACTAGCTCCTACAACTCACTGAAGTATGTGGTCCATTTTGGGCAGCGGGTAATTGTCTTTCAACGACACTTTGTTGAGATTTTTGAAATCTATACATAGTCGAATTTTACCGGTCTTCTTCTGCACCGGAACCAAATTGGAAATCCAATCTGAAAATATGAATAGAACAATAAAACCTGCCTTATAGAGCTTGTTTACCTCCTTCTCAATGGATGGCAACAACTTTTGGTTTATTCTCCTAAGCTTTTACCTAAAAGGCTTTTGGTATGGCTTTATCGGGATAGTGTGTTGAATTATATCTTTATTGTACACCTTTATATCTAAGCAATCCCAAGAAAACACGTCAGAAAAATTAGTAAATAATTCAACATATTTAGGCTTTACCTCTGGAGGAAAATACTTTGAAATCTTGATGGAATTTGGCTGCTCCGTTGTTCCAATATTAACATCTTCTATGACTTTTTCTGTGGGGTCCAAAGTAGGTTTTCTTGCCATGTCATCTTGATCAAATAACTCTTCCAAAGGTATGAGACCTTTTGGAATGTTATTTTCCTTGAGCTAAAGTATGTCAATCTAAGTTGCCTCAATGACTTGGTCATCCATATCTTACACTTCATCCATAAAACAGTTCTCAAACTCACCTTCACTCTGAAGGAAATTGTTCACTTGTTTATTGTCCCAGAAAACTTGCCAAAATTTCAAGTTATCCGGAATGGCGAGCCTGTGCTTTATATGAATCTCAAACTTTTTATTTGAAAACATTGTAGATCTAAAATTACTTGCAGCAGTGGCTAATGAATCATCCATCAAGTTTTTCAATCTTGGCACTAATTTAAGTGTATATTCTGAAAACGTTCTTAAAATGTCAAGTGTGCATTCCTATATTGCCTCATCCTCAGATGATTAGCTTGATACTCACCTTTGATTTTTTTAATTACCAACTCTGAATCATTGAAGACTGCAATTCTTCTAGCTCCCAATTTTTTCAAAAATTTTAGACCAGTAATGAGCGCTACATATTCAACCTCATTATTCGTACAATCTAATGCTAGTTTGTAGGAACACAACCTCAAATTATTTGGGACCTTATTTTTCTATTGAAATGGGTTGCGGATCCATAAACCAATGCCAACCCCATATTTTCCAATGGAACCATCAAATTCCATGCTCCAAATACCATCTTCTTCTTCAAGGTGTTGAAACTCTTGACTCTGATTTGACACAATTTTATGATCTAATTCTTTATGTTGTTCTAAACTTTCATCTGCCTTCTCTGATGGTTGTTCGGATATAGTAGGAAGATTCTCTTTCTCTTTTTCTAACACTGTTATAATGCAATCTAAAACTTTAGGAACATCCTCTATTTCTACTAATTGATAATCTACATCATTTAATCCAGAATCATTGTACAATATGAAGGACTCTAATTCTGTATGTACACCGTTTATAGGATGAATATTAGGCCTTTCCTTATTTGTGATCATGTATTTCATTTTAGTCTCACGATATAATTTTCTCATTTGACCAAAGTTGGGAATGGTGGCACAGGAAAAGTCCAACTACAGTGTACCTCTCAATTTAGCCCCCCAATATCTTGATAACAACATACATAAATGTGGTGGAATATCAACAACTACCATGTCCATAAGGATATTTTTGGCTGGTATTTGTTCTAGGGAAACAACTAGATATTTGATTAGACCCAAACAACAGACACAACTAGAATTGAAAGAGTAAAAATCATGATATGGGCAAGTTATGTCAAGGTCAAGCTTCTCCATAATAGCTTTGGGCATGATGTTGTGGGAGGTCCTGGAGTCTAACATAGTGTTATGAAGGATGAATTGGTGAACTTTGAGACTCAAGTAAAATGGTGGGACCTCACTATCTTCAGACTAGCCATCGATTGCGGGACCAAATATTAACTCGGGTTGATCATCCTCTATATTAACCATGTCAGATAAAGGGTCAAATTTCAAGGTTTTGACTACATGGGATTTGTATTTATAAAATTTGACCAATTCAGTAAGTGGAATAGACACCTTTAACTTAGAAATTTCTCAGTCTAAATTAAAAGGTATAGTTCTGTCTACCTATTTTATGATGATATCCCTTTTCTCAACATGATCTCTCGTTGCAGCTTTGTTTCTATGAATATCTCTTTCTTTGACAAGTGCACTTGTAGAAGGTTGATTTCTTTTGTTTTGATTTGGAGCTGCATCTCTTTACCCTTATTTTTATTGACTTGAGAAACTTTCTTCTATGGTACTTATTTCTATTGAACTATCTTCTTTGGAGGTGGATTGATTGGAATATCACGACCTGTCAAAGTATACTGCCTTTGTTGAGAACTCAATGCATTCAAGTATCCTCTCTGATAATCATGCATTCCACTTCTAACTTATGATAATTTGCCAATATAAATTCTTTATCACTAGGTGAACTTGTTTTTTCCATATATTCTTCATCCTCAGTGAGAAAAATGGGATGACCATCAGCTGTGAAAAGAAGGTTCTCCTCTACTATTGGTTCTTCCTCTTCATCACTCTGAGCATAGTTCTGTTGAGTGGTGTTCTAATTGGCTATTGTTGTTGTGTTTTTGGAGTTATTTTCTCTCTTTTATTTATCTGGAACTGAGGTTGTTGTTGCTGGCCTCGAAAGTTAGGATTTCTGACTTGTGGCTCCATCTGTCTATTTGAAATATACATCTTATCGACCATTCTCTCCATGGTTCTAAGAAAAGCATCAAATTTAGTATTAGATGAAGTGGAACGTTCCTCTTTAATGGTCACTTTGTGTTAAGTTTTGAGTTTGGACTTTTTAATCAAGATATTAGCCTCAAAACTCACTGAATTTTTGATCATTTCTTCAAGAGTAGTGGGATTTGTTTCTCTTAATGAGTAGGCAATATCTAGGTCAAAAGAATCGAGATAACGTAAAAGGGCTAAAACAAGAGGTTGTTTCATTTCATTTTGGATGGAATTATATATTCTTAGGTATCAGGAATTGTAATTATGCACTGATTCATTAGGATTGTGCTTCAAGGAATCATATTCAACAAAAAATTGTAAACGGTTTTTCTTTTCATCCGACCTGGCTAAGAAAGAATCAGTTAGTTCAACAAGAGTCCTAATAGAATTAACTGCTAGGGCACAGAACCAAACTTTAACTTCACCTGAAAAATTTGTGCGATGATTCACATCTTGGCATCATCTGCATCTAATTCCTCAAGATCTTTGAAGGTTGTAATTTTGTCCATGTGCTGATGGGTAGTGATTTTAGAGTTTTCATCAAAAAGGGGAAGTCTTTGGCCATATCGTTAAGGTAAGTCATGAAATTGAGCTAGTAAGATGAGTGGGGCAAACCTGGCCATAATTCATGTTGTATGGAATACAGGATTGATAATAGGAGGGATGGTTTGAATAGGTAAAGGAGTTGAAGTTGTTGATACTAAAGTGGCAGGTATGTATGATGAAGTCGAAGGTGCAGATGAATATACTATGACTGACTGAGTTTGAGGTTTAGATGAAACAAAAACTTCCTCAAGATGATAAAATTGGATCCACTCCTTAATATCAAGGTCAGACTTAGGTGTAATTTCTTCGAAAAACCAATCTTTCAGAGGGATTAAGTCTAATTCATTCAAATATTTTACCTTGGATAATCTTAGAGGATCAAATACTATATTCGATAAAGAAGTTTCAGATTTGGACTTAAATAAAGATAATTCAAAATTTATATGATAGGGTATATCTTCTAGAGAAAGTAACTTTGCAGGTAGAGGTATCGATCTTACCAATGGAACTGGTCCTGATTGAATATGTGGAGTTTCATATCAGTGTCTTCGAAATAATTTCTCTAGATCATCAACCAGATCGATTGGATCAATATCTAGATTTGCTCTAGTATATCTTGTAGAATCCAGTTATGTTGTGAGGCACTGCAATTATGAAATCGGCCTTATGAAACTTGATCCTATAATCCAAAGGATCAGTTTCCGATGAATGTTTGTCATACACCCAGGGAAAAGTTTGTCTTTTCGTTCCCCGATAGCGGCGCTAGAATGTTAGCACTCTGCCAGATTCCCAAGGCTGAAGAAGGAATCCCAACAAAGGTAATCACAAACCAAGCTTTTGACTTGATAGCTAGCCCTATCAAGTCGGAGAGGGCTCTCTCCAAAAGGGTCACAGCCAGGAGGGATGGAGAAATTAGGGTTTTTAGGCCAGATATTGAGTGCAGGGCATTTTTTTGATTTGATTTTGGTTGGGTATCATTGAATGAAGAAATTAGGTCGAGGGAGCTAGGTTAGGGAAAATGAGATAGTGTTGCAAGGATTAATGGGGCAAGGTAGGCACAATGCTTATCACTTGAAGAGGATTGTGATGGAATGGTGTTGAGACTGAAAAGAATCTAAGAGGAGAATGGGATATGTATTCTTCTTAGACAAAGGAAGATGGACAAATTATGATCAATTCCCCAAAACAGAGCATGAACAAGCATGTATTCTGAATATCAAAATTGAAAGACATCATAACATAGAAATGAAGTGAACATGAATATAATACAGTCTAACATATGATACTGAAGAAAAGACAATGATAGACATCAATACCACAAGTATTCCATAAAGTAGTTGATCCTCCTCTTTATTAGCTGGCCAAACTGAGTACAAAAGTTCCTTGATCAACTAGCAAACATACAAAATGGTTCCAACCCTTTCTAAGAGTCAAGTGATGAACTAAATAGACATCAAAAAAATATTCACTCATCCTCAGGGGTTGAACCCATTAGGTGAGGAAGAGATCCACAAAACACTAAACTACAAACTGAAGTGTAGGATGGTCCAAGTGACTTACTCCTCATTACATTCAATTGATTCATCTTTGACTAAAGGATAAGTTTACCCAATGAATCTACACCTAGGTAACTTATATTTTACAAATTACATTTACCATGATGAATTACATTGATAGTAAAATCATTTCTTGAGGTAAAACCAAAAATTACAGTGAAAAACCAAAAATATGAGTAAACTGGCATAAGTGCCATTTTCCTGTCATAATCGCCCTTGTTGTGTCATAAGCGCCCTCCATGTTTAAGGCCACTTTTGGAGGCCTTCCTGGTTTCCAAATTGGGCCCATGATAGCTTGTTGGAAATCTTGTCCTGTCCTCTTTCTGAATATGCCTCCAGTTCTAAAAATGGTTCTAATTTGACCCCTAAAAATGCAATCTCCCAAGACTGGTTTAAGCGCAGCACCTAGTCAAAAACAGGGGTAGAAACATGTTTTTTTGGTGGTTTTTTTCCTTTTTCACCTCCTGAAAATCAAGCTTGAAAAAGTGGTTTTTCTAGATGTATATGTCATTACAAATCTCATGGTTGTTTTCTTTCTCTCAAAAAGTGCCCTAAACATAAGCGCGGCACCAAGGGCGCTGTGTTTGTGACAATTTTTCTGATATTTACATTTACAGAAAAACACAATCATGTACAACTTTGACAAAAATGTTGCAACTTGACTCAAAATTTGTGGAAATGGTGCTAATGAGGTGGGTATGTTTGGAGTGAAGCCTCAGAAAGTTTGTCCAACTTTTTCTTCTCCTCCATGGTCAACTCTTCAATTTTGGCATTGGCTCTTTTGAGCTTGGCCAATGCAATTTTCTCTTTCCGGGCATGGAGTTTGACCTTCCTCCTCAACAAATCGTTATCCTTATTTGCCTTTGCTAGTAGCTTCTCCAAGTGTTGATTGGCTCTATCAAGCCATCACTCATTGTTCTCATTTATCACAATAGTAAGCTTCTGATTTAGGGTTAGCTGATCAGCTAGCTCAACTTCCCTTTGTCTCTCTAGAGCTACAACTCTTTTCAGCCCTCTAGTTCTAGGTCTTTGTCTTGGTACCTATTCTTCTTCATCATCATGTAAGCCATACTTCTCCAGTGTTTCATCTAGAATGACTTTGGCCTTTTGAGCCTCCATTTGAGGAGTGAAATACTTCACCTCATCAATGAATTGTTTGGTTTCAATTGTTAATTTTCTTGCTCAAGGAAGTGTACAACATATTTGGCTTTGTCAAGGTTGATTTGGAGGTCTCTGATTTTTGCATCCTTACCTTTGATGGACATGTTAATAATCTGGCTATCATCATCATCACCTAGGTCAACCAACTAACACTCATGCTCATTCTCATGGAGTTTTTCATCATGTTTTACCTCTGGTTGAGTTTTTGTCTCAATCAAATTTCCTTTACCTTTGTCCACCTATTTTGTTGATGTAGAAGACATGGCCCCTCCCACTATGTGTGGAGAAAACACATGCCCATGGCCTCTTTGGTAGGTTTTTGGCAATGGCTCACCTCAACCATACTAGCCCACTCTACCTCATATATCTCATTTTTGATAGGGGATTCAGTCTTACTTTGGGATGAAGATAATGGTGGTGAAGTGGATGAAGAGGAATGATACGATGATGGTGAATGTATAGTAGGTTGAGATGGAGGGATGGAAGTGGATGGCTCAGATGATGAAGGCATATTTTGAGCATGCTAAGTAGGAGGATCTTTGAAGATATCATGATCTATGCAGGTATCCCATGCAATGTTGAGCTCATTGATATGGTAAAGGACAATGATTTTGATAAGGGAATGATGGAAAATATTTTTCATTTGGTGTTCATACTCCCTTTTCTGGGAAATAAAAACCATCTTTTCAACACTCCGGAAAAGGTAGTAAGGTATATTGAGCATCCTTAACCTCGTGAAATGCATTAGGAGCCGGATCTGATAGGTATACAACCTTGAGAATCTACCTTCACATGTAAAGTGCTTCATGATTATCTTCATCATGGGTGCAAATATGTCCAGGAGGTAGGAAAAAGGATACATCCTCTTTTTCTCATTTTTGTATCTAGGTTTTAAAAAGGGCTCAAAGTGTTGATTTTCTAAGTCACTCTTTTTGAACCACCTTTCCCCAACATCTTGGATCCATGTGGCAGCTGAAATGATGGAAGTTGAGACAGTAAAAGTGACACCAGCTAGGGTAACCTGATTGTTATGGAGTTTAGATATGAAGATCATAGTTAACATGGAATGATGTTGAACCCTCTAAATTTGTTCATAGAAATCATAACAACCAACATGTTTAAAGCATGCCACTGTCATTGGAGAAGCCGAAAGTTCCCTAGTGCTGATAGTTTCATGTCTGATTATCTTGCCCCCTTTATGTGGCCTCCTAGCCTCTATTTCCTCTTCATCTCTATGTGATCTGTTATGTTCTCCTTCTGTTGCCATGGTGTGTTTGTGTTCAAACCCTAGGGAAGTAGGTGATAGTGTGGAAGGTGAATTTGGGGATAGGATATGGGGAAAGGGAATTTTATGGGAAATAGTGTTTAGGGATATGAGGAATGGGGAAGGAAAAATGAATGAAAGAGTGATGGGAATTGGTATTTAGGAGCCTAGGTCAAAATAACAACTAGGGCTTAGGGCTTTGGGAATTAGTAGATTAGGGATAGGGATTATGATAATAGGGATTTGGGAATGAATTTTAACAATGTAGGGATGGTATTGAGTGTAAGGGAAATGGTTTTTTGGGAATTATGAGTGCAAGGGAGGAAAACTAGGGTTTCACATTCAAGGAGACACCAGATTTTCTTTTAACCAACTCACATATTCAAAATGAATTTGATGAAGAGGAGAATGATGTAAAAGTCACTTACTTGATTGATTGGAAGTGTGAATAATGATTGTTGAAGTCTGGGGGCAATTTTTTTCAACTTTGATGAGTTTATGATCCTTTCTGGTCATAAGCGCAACGCTAAGAGGATAAGCACAACACTAAGAGGATAACCACAGTGCCAAGAGGATAAGCATCCTTCTGCTCTGTTTTTCTCAACTTTTCTCATAAAATAGAAAATTTCACTCTCCTCAGTTGTTTTCTTGATGAAATAAGAGGGAAATGAATTTGAATTTGATGTCTAGGAGTCTTAAATACTTAAGTGATTTTAGATTTAGATCCAAAAACTCACTTTTCCTATGTTTTTTTCACTTTTTGAAAGCATGATGAGTATGCTTTTTTCTTTGACTTGTTCTTCTTTGTAGGATGAAGTTGCTGGAGTTTGACATTTGTTACTTTGATTTAGTGGTGATATTCATTTTGGAATGTGTTTTTTTAGTTGATAGCTAGGGACCGAACTTATTACATATAGGAAGCATAGAATTACATAAAAAATTAAAAATAAATTACATCTCTGTTTTCATTTCAAAATTACATTTTGATATGAAAATCATAAAAATCAAAATTACAAATTAAAAAATATCATATTTACATGTTGATAATGCTCTGCAGATGATAATGAAATGTTTATTGAATCACTCTCACACCTTTTGCTGACCTTATTAAGATGACATGGTGCATTTTTGGACCTTGGAAAATGAAACCTAATGACCTTATGAGACCTTAAATGGCTTGACTCCATAGTTGACTTTGACTGAGATAAGACATAGTGAAATGAGATTTTCAAAAGTGTTTTTATGCTCAGCGAGACATGAAGGTGGGCCAACAAATGAGATTTTGTGAGGGAGAGTGAGATTTTATGACTAGGGCTACCATCAGTGAAACAAATTCTAGTATGACCTAATGGAATGATATAAAATTTTTAGAGTGGGACACCTAAAATGATAATGAAAAGAGTGATTTTGATCACTAATGGAAGAATGCATATTATGACACTAACAGGGACCTCAGTGTATATTGCAGAGAAATATACTCATGATCTAGAACTGAGAAATCGAGAAAGTTAAAGTACAGTGGAAGCACTTTGGGGGGCAATGAAGCTACATGGGAGATGGTGGATCATATGCGGCCTTTGTATCCTTCTTTATTCTTTGGTTGAGTGAATTTCCCTGGTAGATGTTTTGGTATATGTTTGATGTGATATTTAGGTATATTTACATATGTATATGGATGTAAATACCACCATCAGTTGTGTTATAAAGCTCCAATATGCGGTATGGGTGTCATGTCATTATGGTTGTCATGTTGTTATGTTTCTATGTTATCATGTTGGTTTTCTTATCAGCAGGTTGATCATTGTAAATGTTGCAATGAGCTTAGTTATAAAGCTAGATGGGCAGTATGTTTTTCTTTCAGCGGTCTTGTTGGTTATAGGTGTCATTGAACACTGAGGATGGTGTTCCCCCAAGGGAGAGCATTCTGTAACATCCCTGATGAAAATTTCATGTAATAAAAATTAATAAAGGAAAAATAATAACCACGGTTATGGGACAATTATTCCAAGTTGAATATTGTACAAAACATCCTAGTGCGGGTGTTCATTTGGTTTATTATGGCTAAGGAAATTGGCAAAGGCAAGGGAAAAGGGTTTGGAAAGGAAAAGTGGCATTTATTAACATTTATTTATGAAAATAATGGAAAATAGGAGAAAAGGAAGGTGAAAGGTCACAAGTTTCATTTGAGGAGTAAAATGAAGGAAAATAATGGAAAATTAATAAAATAGAGACCTAATTGATAAGAAGTCTTCTGAGGATCATTTGGTACCTTTTTTCAGTTTGGTTTTAAAGCTCTCTCTCTCTCACACTCTCTCACACTTGAGTTTTATTAGACCACTTCAGCATTAGATCAAGAAAGGAAAAGAAGGAAAAGGGGAAGAAAACATCAAGAAACTACAATGGGTTTACTTGTAGGTGTATATTTGCATGTGTGATTTCCTTTCTAGATTTGGCATGCATGCTTATGCATGTGCGGTTTTGGTTCTCTTGTTTTCATTGGCATTGGGTTTTCCAGGTGTGACAGTATTCTTTAGCCTTGCCTTGCCATTTATGGATAACCATGGTGTGATGGGGTTCTCATGTTTTGGTTTATTTCGATTGCCGAATGGATTCGAAACTGAGTGAGGTGGATCTCTAAATGAAACAACACATGGCCTAGTAATCCTTGATCATATTGTGGATTGCGGTAAAGCCACTGGCCTAATAACCCCTTAAGTGGACTATGGGTTGCAATAAAGCCAAGTATTGTGTGCCTCGGTGGGCCTAGGAATACCCGACCAATGAATGAAGGGATATACAGTAAATCATAGAGTTAGTTGCCTTTAATAAGGCCTAGGAATAATTTTTAGTGAATGGAGGGATATACGGTAAAGCCTGGAGGGTGGTGTCTCGATCATGGCCTAGTGATCGTTGGTTCGAACTATGGATTGTGCTAAATCCTAGAGACTAGGAGACAAGAAAATTCCTCATGGTGTAGGTGGATAAATCCAATGGAATTCATGCTTCTTTATGGCCTAGTGATCTGGTGAGGATTACAGTAAAGTTGATTTTTTTATTGATGAGGGTGAGGTGGTTTAGCCTTGAGAAGCCCTGGTTGGTTCTTTTTTTTTAGTCTCACATTCATGCTTGGAATGTGGCACAGGGGTGATTAAATGAAGAGAGATTTGGCTGAGCCAATCTATAGCTGGGTGGAACGTGGTAGTCCCATACCGGGTTGGATTTTTCATTCATTAATAAGAGGTTATTTCCTTGGTATTTTATGTGTAAATGTATTGGTTTATATGCGGATTCTATGGTTGTTGTATCCTTAATATTTTTGTTGGTTATGAGCATGTTTTATAAGAGTGGTGATGTATGGATCTCATCATGTTTTGTCTTTTAAACGAATGAGAAACGAATATATGACTTAATATATGGTAATGCAGTTAATGATATAAGGCATCAGTGCTTCTTAGAAATTCTCAGATAAGTATAAGACCCCTATTCTCATATATGTTATTATGACTTATAAAATGCATCTTTGTGACATATTTGATGAAATTCCTGTCATGGCTAGTAGGGGTCCAGTCAATTATTTGTTCAATAATTTGCATTGGCATCATTGTCTCTATGTTTCATTTCATTTATGTAACTTTCATAAAGTTATGGGCTGTGATTGGGTCCTAGCCCTTGAATTAAGCCTTAAATATCACATTTTTTGGCATAGCACTGGCAGAAAAAGGCCACATTAACACTCATGTAGGCTCATGGGAGTGACTGGGACCCACAATCACTTGGAGGGCTTGGAAAGGGAGTGACTAGGGATCTAGGATCTTGAATTGTTGAGTTTCCTCAGGGGTTATTCACTTGGAAAGGTGGGGTAGCTCCTATAGGTTATGTCGGTTGTGTGGATGATCAGTTTGGTTGTGTTTTGTTGGTTCCACTTCCTTAAGATTACCTAATATGTTGAATTAGATCATAGTAGCCTCTCATCACATGTTTACACCAGCGGACCGGTTAACTTGGCTGAATGTGGGAGGAGGGTGTTACAAAAAGAGAACAAATCCTCCTCCACTCCTCTACCATGAGTTACAAGAGGCTCCATCAAAATGATTTTGTATCCTTAAGTGATCAATATTTTTTTCTACTATCACTCTTGTTGGGGCTACTCCATTTTTTTGTAGGAAGTGGGATAAAATTGCTAGAGCAACCGTAGCTACATGCTCTAGGGTTAAAATTTTGTCCTGAAAAATGGCTCGGTTTAGACCCAACCACACCCCCCCAACATATGATCAAAGGGAGTTCTTTTTAAACATGATATAAAATATTAGAGAGCGAGGCCCTCCAAGCCCCATCCAAATCCTCCCCTCCCCACACACCAGTTTGTCCCACAACATTTCACACGTTCCGTACCTACTTATAGAAGGGAAAATTCTTGAACACATGTAGGGTTTATTCTTCATTTCCCTTCCATAAGGAGCACCATGCCATCTTGACCACATATCTCTTTTGTAGCGAGTCTGAAGTGGGGACCTTCTTCTCCATCAAACATGACATGAATAGTTTTTCCTTTGTCAGGCACTTAGATTTCCACATCACCTTCCACCACCATTTTTATTTTGTTAAAGCTTTGACATCCATTAGGGAAACATATTCGAGCTTGGGGTGTAGGTGCAAAAGGGGGATATATTCCAAACTATGTTTTCCTCTCTCTATCATCCATATATGACCATCTATCAAGGCATTTAGGAATTTACTCCATGCATCTTGTAAATTTGCCTTGTTAATCTCCATTTTGTCTCAAAATAGTTGTGTTGGTTGGGCTGGTGATATGAGTAAGTTTGGAGAATCTTCTGTCTCTCAGGTAATCAATTAAAGGTTTGGGGAGTACATTCCCTTAACCGCTACTTGGCCATGGATCAAGACCAATTCTCACCATGTCACCATTGCCTACTCTCCATTCCATCCCATTGCTAATGAGTTAAAAGGAGTTTAGTACTACCCTCCAAATCACCGAAATGTTTTCCCATGGTTAATCCATAATTCTAATATAACCTTCTAGCAAACTCAAAGCAATTTATTTTTTAGTGACAACTATATAGAGGCTCTACATTGAGAGAAGTATCCATCCACATTTAGCAGCCAAATATTTTAAGAACAAGAAGATATTCTTTAGGCCCTAGCCTCTCAAGAGCTTTATCACCACTAGTTTTTCCGATTTGACCAAAGGAAGCATGTTTTGTTCTTGATTTCTAGACCAAAGAAAATTGAAACAAATTATTTTAATTTTTTCCAAGATAAAATTTGGAATCCATGCTAGTGACATCCAATATACTAGAATGGCTTCTCATGTCGGTTTTATTAGAACTAAGCGGGCTACCCTTGATAGCCACATGAAGCATTGAATTTTCAATATTTTTTGCATCTTGGAAATGAGTCAGTGCCAATCCTCCTTGTTATAATAGTTTGGTTTAGTTGAAATCCCAAGTACTTTAAACCCTCATCCATTAGCTTATTTTGGTATGGGATAAGTTGGGTTATATGAAAAATCTCCCCATCTTCCAAGTTATGAAGAGGGATTATGGACTTTTTGTTATTTATTTTCATTCCTATGGATTTCCCATAAAGAGTAGGGATACCCATCAACATGTTCACCTATCTTGGAGATCCATTGTAGAAGATGAGGATGTCATAAAAAAATATAAGGTGCGTAAGATCCAAAGCCTGGGAAATGAGTGTTCCTTGAAATTACCCCAAAATTTTTACCTCTGTCAGGGGATGAATTGACCCTTCTCTTACTAGTAGGAATGAGAGTGGAGAGAGGGGGTTCCCTTGGTGTTATTTTCTTTGTGAATGAAAGAAGGGAGAAGATAATCCATTTATCAACACAACAAAGGATATTATTTTAATACAACTCATTACCCAAGAAATAAAGTCTATATGGAATCCCACATGATTCAAAAGAATCAAGATATAAATCCAATTGACTATGTCATAAACTTTAGTGAGGTATATCTTGATGACAACCCCCTTTAATTTTTGGATTTTTACATTGTGTAAGCCTTCCTAGGCCACTCCTATCACTTTGTGAATTTGAATCCCCTCCAAAAAGCCAAATTTTTATTTTGATATTGAGTTTTAAATAATGGTCTTGAGTCTTCTTTTTAATCACTTTTACTACTACCTTATATATGTCATTACACAGAGATATGGGGTGAAAATCCTCAAAATATATTGGGTAATAAACTCTAGGAATGATATTTATAAAGGTTGAGTTGAAATGTGGAATAATTTTCCTCTCCCTTATGGATTCTTCAATCACCAACAGGAGGTCATTCCCTATAGTATCATATAGGCCCATGAAGAATTCAATAGCCCAGTTATCTGAGCCTGGGATCTTGTCTTTATGGAAACTATGTAATATCGTTTTATTTCTTCTTCCATGATGATCTTGTTCTCCTCTTCTTTAACAAAACTTTGGAAAATTTGTGCATTTCTTATTAGTTATGAAATTGAGGCCCTAAGTGACCAAGAAAAATATTTTCAAAGTGACTCTTTCCCAGGGCCGCTAATCCTTCAAATTTTGAAACCTCCCTACCCATGGGATCGTGAATACTCTGAATGGAGTTGCACATTTTCCTTCCCTTGGCATAAGCTTCGAAAATTTTGGTATTTTCATCTCCACATTCCAACCAAATGGTCCTTTTTAGATGTCATTATGTCTCCCTTTATTTTAGGAGCACTTTTTACCTTTTTTCTAGGTTAATAAGTGCCTCTCTATATTTTTTTTATTTGAACCTTTCCTCCTCTTTATTCACAAGAACCTGAAGCTACATTTTTACCTCTAGAAATCCCTGAATTGTTTCCAACTTCTTCTCCTTTGCCCATTCCTTCGTTTTTTGTTTGATAAGTTTTAAATTGGCTTCAAAGGGTATTGAAACTAAGGAGCCCTACCGGGGGTCAAATTTTTTCCAATGAGTGTTCACTAGGGTTAAGAAATCATATTATTTTAAATAAGAGGAATTCATCTTGAAAGGGTTGGTTGGATTTTGCAATGCCCCTTTTATTTATAGAAGGATTGTGGAGTGGTTCGATTCTATGTCAACCCCTATCCATTGTTTGATAAGGGAAAAAATCTCTACCAAGGCTTCTAAGAGTAAGAACCGGTCGATTCTCTTAACCACTATGTCTACCCTTGTATGTAAATTCCTTTAGGTGCGGGCTAATTTGACCGGTTCCACATCAACCAATTTTCTCCATTCTTGTTTATTTAAAAAATAGTCTTCAATAACATCTGGCCTTGTCCTTGGACTCCAAGACTTAGATGTGCCTAGGGAAAAAATCAAGTCTCCTCCTATTCTAAGGAATTTGACCTTATTATGGATTTGTCATAGAGTGACCCAAAAATCCTTTCAGTTGAGAGACAACCCATATATATTTAATAGTGTGATAGATGTTCCAAGTTCCTATAAAAATGCCTCAACTCATAAACTTGAATCCATGCTCCAATATTTTGAAGCTTGAATGTTTCTGTTTTCCAACCCATAGTTACTCCCCTCGATCTTTCTCTAGAATCTGGTCCTAAGAACCTCCAACCACCAAATAGAGCTTCTAGATACTTAAATATTGTGTCACCCTCTCCTAGGGTTTCTTGTAAAAAAATTTAGATCTAGACTGATAACTTCTACTAACCTCCCCATAGCACATTTTTTGTGAGGACATGTTAAACCCATGCAATTATAAGAGAGTAGTTTCATTTGGAAAACCCTCCTAGGGTATTTAATGCTTTAATCACCCCTTGAATGGATTTTTTTTTTTCCCACTGCTAAGTCTTATCATTATTTTTCTTTAGATTTTTTCAATTAAGACTTATTTCCCCTTCCTCTTCCTTTGGTGGTAGAGAGGGAGAGCTTAACCAACCCCTTCACAATACCCTCATTTTGTGGCAAAACTAACCAGGAACACAAGTTATTCACAAATGATCTTCATTTTGATTTCCCAAAGTGATCATCTAAGGTAGAGGATGTAGGGGAGGAGTAATCACTCTACACTTGTGGACATGGGCACAAGGATTGAGTGAGGGAGTAAGGTAGTGAGAATGGTTTCATGGTAGAGTGGGATAATTCTTCTTACATAAAAACCCCAGATCTCTCAACATCTGACCTTGAATGACATATTATATTTTATTAAAAACAGGGGAAAGAGATGTGGGGGAAGGAGTTGAGATTGTACATTCCTTTGTCCCCTTTGTTCTTCATGTTACTGAGAATTCAATCGTGTTATCCTCTTGCGCCCTTGGAAGATATTTTCCTACGAGTCCATGGCATCTTGATAGCAACTAAACATGTGGCTCCTCTAAAACCTGTACCAGGTCCTAGCTCCTAGTTTTGGAATCGTGTTTCTTGTTTGGGATTGTGCGTGCCTTTTTTTGTAATGAGAGCTCACAATCTCTGACCAAATTTCCATACCTATGGCATTGTATGCATCTAAATGGGATACCTTCGTAATCCATGGTTTCAATTATTTCCTCCCCTTTCCCAATATTGATATATTTTCCAACCCTTCATGTAGATCAATATTAAACAATATGTGGGCTAGGGGCATGTTCCCCATCATCGAGTAGGAGGAATCGTGTTCTAGGTAAATGCCTAAGGAGTTTCCAATATCTTTGAAGACTAATGCATCCTAATTGTTTGGAGGTAAGCTAGGAATTCTTACCCAAATTGGAACTACATCCATTCTTTCCTACTTGGTGCCAAAAATAGGTGTCCATAATAGTGAATATTAATGGGGTGGAATCAATATTCCAAATCCTTTCAGTGGCCCACTTTTTTTTCAGTTGATTCCTTGAATTTCAAGTGAATCCAACACCTATCCAACAATGCAACATCTGGGGGAATCTCGACTGCAAGCACATTTTCGTTTTCCACCCAAGATTTTAGGGCGGATATGTTGAATTTCTTTCCCATTCATGTCATATCAAATATTTCTCCGCCATTTATTCTACTTTCTAAATCGCTACATTTTCCCCCAAAACCAAGTATATTCATTCATTTCTTGCCCTATTTACACATTGAATCTTTTATTTTTTTCCGCCCTTCTCCTACTCCACCTTATGGTTCAAAATTCACCCAGAGACTAAGAGGGGTTCTTTTCTTGAAAACATTTATTTATTTCCTTATTCATTATGACCCTCTCCTTTCACCAACACTAGAATATCCCTCAAGAATTTGTCCAAGGATGGTTTTGCTATGGGTATCTGGGGAGGAGATGTGGCTGCAAGAACCCTTGTAAAGAAAAAATCCTTGATAACTACAATACCCTCTGATAAAATTGCATTATTTAGTAAAATTTGGGGATCCTACCCTAGATCAAAGTTTGTTGGTAAGAGATATGGTAGTATTGGGGGTTAATCCATGGAACCCCATGGAAATCCTAATGAGTTGATCCAGATTTATGCAAGAACGCAAAAAAATACAGAAATAACCATAAACATAGAGATGCAGCAGAAATAAGGCTTCATTTCATTAATATCAAATAACAGAAATATGCTTACAAACATAATGGAAATAAAATAGCTAGGGTGCTGGTAGCGAATCTCTGAGAAGAGATGTGGTGGCTACATACCTCTGAAATGTGTTACAATGAGGCTCAAGGGCCTATTTATTATGGAGAAACAATGGAGAACTCTAAACGTCCAAAAACCTAACCCTAGGAGATGAAGCACCAAAATTGTGGGCCCCATTTGGGTAAATTGGTGTTTCAACTTCTCGGGGACGTAATTTCGGCATACGATCTCTGTTTGATGCGTATGATACATCATTAGAAATATATATCCAAGGACTAAAATTTTTTCTGCAAATATCAATTCCAAACTTGAATTATACTCGCAAAAAAAATGATGCCCAAAAAACGTCGTTTAGGGCCTCAAAACGGCTCCGGAAGTTCAGGACCCAAAATACTGCTAAAACTAGTAAGTTGTGTTGCAACTTAAAAAATGAAAGAACTGATTGTGGGGGTTCAAGTGGAATAGGTGGGTGGTCACCAATGTCCACCTGAATCATTAAGGCCCCAAAACGGCTCTAGGAATGCAGGACCCAAAAACCTGCTAAAAATAGTAAGTTGTGCTGAATGTGAAAAGCTACAAGAATTGATGGTGCGGGTCCAAATGGAATAGGTGGGTGGCCACTGATATCCACCTGGATCATGAGTCTTGTCTATAGTTTTCTAAGCCAAGACTCAACATTGGTTGTATTCTCAAGAGCAAAGAGAATGAAGTTGCATTAATTTTTTTTGAACCTTCATATGGAATTCAAGCCTTTTCCATGGATTTTCCAGCTAATAAGAGTTCATAATGGGACTCCATAAATTTCTGAACCTCAAAATGGTCACCTTCTTTCTTGTATATGTGTTCCAAATTGTTTGCGCTAATTTTTTGATTATCGCTTTCTTCTAGTTCATAATATACTAATTCTTTATCCTCCATGAGAAACCCTTGACTAGTGATTGATAGGTCATCCAAGTTCCACCCTCCTTGTTCTTGAATTGTCCCAACTGACTTCCAGATGGAGGATAAACACTATTATTTTTTTTGAAACAAAATAAAAAGAAGACTTATTATTATCATCATAAATTTCCTACAATAATGTCCTCCATGTGACCGACATATATTTCAGCTCGTTGCTCCTTCAACGCATGTGTCCCTTTGCTACAATCCGTAATTTAGTAAAGATAGTAGTATGTTATTGTGTGATTTAATTTCTACAAGTGTTCTCATACATAAATCTTGCAATAATCTTTGTAAACTTACCTATGCAGATAACACTCAACCCATACCCAACAGAGGGTAATCAAGATGACATTTCCTATAATAAAGATCTTACCAAACACTAAAAATATTTAAAATCTAAGATCTCAGTAAAGATGAAGGTATTAACCTATAATGAATATTGTTTTACTTCACAACCAAGAGACTAAGCATACACATTTCTAGAATAATTTGGTATTCTTAGAGCAACATCTATCAACAACATCAATTAAAGTTGAACAATAATATAAATGAGAGTTGAACACATCCAAATTCCCTTCTTCCTAACTTTCATAACATTATGAAAATCCTTCTTAGCTATGAAGTATTATATATGAAAGGGTGTGAATTTTATTTTTGAAGAAGGAAATCTATATCCTTTTGGCCTTTCTATGTTGAATTTTGATGGATTCTGTGATATAGATGGAAATCGGGTATGGGTCCTTTTCAGTTCTCCTAAAGGGAAATAATTACTCATGGTTTCAAGCTTGAGGTTGAATTCACTAATAATGTGTAAAAATAGGAGGCTCTACTTTTGTTATTATAGACTGCAAGAAACATGTGCATCAAACTCCTTAAAAAATTTCTTGATTTTGACTTGATAGTGAACTAGGTGAAGGATGTTTTCCAAACTAAACACTCAAAGTTGATACAATAAATGTGTGAGTTTTAGGATATTTTTTACAATTCCTTTGATGTTGTTAACATTGCATACGCTACTAAGGAAGTTTTAACACCAAAGCAAGGACAAGTTTTGAAGAGATGCACAAGTGTTGGGTGCTGAAGAATTGGTCTATGTGCAATCATGTTGCACAAGCAAGGGCTTACACCATGAGCAACAATTATTTAGTACTGAGAAAGGAAGTCTAATAGCATTCAAATTGTCCATTAAGAAATATTTTGGAAATCTTGCAATTGTAACTATTTTGTAATTGATAATCAAGAGATGGTTAGAGTTGTTATTAAGCTTTTAATAAAATATGAAAGGATGTATGAGGAAAGGCTTAGAGTATTTTTCCTTAGTCTTTGGTGAGAATTTTAGAGTCATGTCCAAGAAAGGCCTCTAGCCTAATGTATGCAATGTACATATTTGTCTTATTAATGAGATAATTAAATATTGGATGCTTCTTTCTCCCTAAATTATATTCTAT
This sequence comes from Pinus albicaulis, assembly GCA_034641835.2. Classification (NCBI taxonomy): domain Eukaryota; kingdom Viridiplantae; phylum Streptophyta; class Pinopsida; order Pinales; family Pinaceae; genus Pinus; species Pinus albicaulis. The sequence goes on along the minus strand of CM076575.1, from coordinate 1,114,829,152 downwards.
GATGATGAATGCTTTCATGTGTGTGATTTAATATGAATGCTTAGGATTTATAATGTTGTTGTGAATGTATGAAGTTACCAATTACTTTTTTCCTCTAATTCTCATAATTATGTTGGACGATACCTTCTCCATCATCTAGAGATTGAAAATTCCAATGCGTACAAGTTATTTGTTAGAAAAGTATTTGGAATATTAGGTCTAAAACCCTATGCCAAAAATTAATTTCACTTGCATGACCTAAATTATTAGGATCTTCATTAAAGAATGATGTTATGATGTGGAATTTGTCAAGAAATGATATAAATAACTAGCTTTCAAATAAGTATGAGGAGTTCGCATAGTGAAATGTGAGGAATATATAAATCAACATAAAGAGAGGGAAGCAAAGGTACTTTTATTTAGTCAAGTCCCATTAACATAACCGGTTTAGGATGGGCCTTGTCGAAAGGTGAACTAGTATCAAACCTCACAGAGGCTATTACACCGGTGCTAGTGGGAGGAGACAAATAAAACCTAGTTAGCTTAGTTTTGGTGTGGCCCAGGTCGGGTGCGATCCCCGGGTGATTTTGACAGCTTAGATACCACTAGGTCACGATTTCTCAAGCCACAGGTCAAGCCTAATGTAATATATGATGAACTCATACCACTTGAAAAACAAACAAAAAGGTACCTTTATTTAGATATGAATGATATTTTTTTTGTTGAATTTCCTCTTTTTCTTATTGGGTGGATAAAATGATAGGGATATATTAATCTTGTGTCGAGCATCCAAGAACTAGTGGTTTGAAATCAATAAGTGGTCATAAGGCTAAAGATCCTCAATAATAAGTCAACTGGAGAAATTGAATTATATTTTAAGATGAGTAAATAAGGATGTCTAGTAGGATTTGTAGTTGACTGTAGTGAATATTTAGTAGTGTAGAAAGAAATTTTAAAACCAATCCTATAGTAATACTGCTAGTTGAAATCCCACATTAGATCAAGATGTTGTCCATTGAGAAATGGTTCATATGGATGGAACTTGACAGGATGGAAGCATAAACCCCCACATAGAGTGTGGGGGATGAAAATAAAGGTAAATATATGAGGTAAGACAAGAATGAATCTAGAAGAGAATAGATGAAGAAGGGAGGAGTGATTTTCAAGGTGAAAATCAAGCAAGAAGAGAAGGAAAAGAAAGAGTGAAGCCCAATGATAAATATAATAAATTTAGGATTTATAAGAGTGCAAGAAAATAGGAAAATGTAGAATGGAGTGATGGAGAAGGAATCGCACCAAAGAAGATCACAAAAGGAGAGGAAAGTCCAAATATACACAACCTTGAGGAAAGGGTATCAAAAAGGGATACTTAAAATAAAAATTATAGAAGTGTAGGTAAAGATGTTGAAACTCAATGGTAATTAAGAGATATGATGGAGTCAGAGGAGTATGAGGAAGAAGATAGTAGTGATAATGTTACAAAGAGTAGTGAAGAAAATGATTTTTGTGAGGAGGAACGGATATTGGAAATATATAATAAAGTTCATATGGGTAGATCAAGGAGGATTTTTTTAATCCATTAAAAAATGAATCCAAGTGGAATTGAATAACCCTCTCTATGAACCAACCCCCTTATACATATTTGTAGAATAAGGATAAAGTTCAAGGAAAATAGAAGTCAAGAATTTAGTAGAAGGACAAATTTTAGGAAAACCCAAAGTTTAGGAGATTATACGAGAAAGAGTACAAGCATTAGCAACTCTAAGTAGACAGAAAATATTAGTATTAACCATTACTGGCCAAATTTTAGAAAACCAAATTTGTGGCCTTAGCCTCAACTAATTTAGCACTAGCACATATCACTATGGATAGAGCAAAGGATGAATGAAGAGATATAAAACAATATGAGGACAAACTTGTTCTTAACAATCAATTCAATTATTATAAAGAAACATGGGGAATGTTGACAAGATTCGTTTAGAATTATCTTGAAGTTGAGAATAAAGTTGAAGAGGTAAAAATAGATTTCTACAATAAATCCTATAAACTTCAAGAATTAAGTGTCAAAATTTTACAATTTCACAATTAGATTCATAGTTAGAAAATGTCACATGAAATTTTCAATTACATTCATATATAGTAAAAGACTTACAAGAAAATTTTGGGAAAAATCCTCTAGGTATTTCATCCTTAATTTGGTAAGAAATCCTAGATATTAAACATGGTTTTGCGTATTGGAAAGAGGTAACCAAAGGTGTCGAGGGATATACAGAGATGAAATAGGTTTCATGTTTAAATATGTGGACTTAAATTGACGAGCTAACTAATGTATGTGTATTTTCATGATTCAAACCTCCTAGTAGCTTCCACCTACCATCTCAAGTCATGCAAACCTTTGAAAAGCCTCTACAACAAGATAAAGTGGACATTAGAAGTATATCACATGTTAGAATGGCTCATATGAAGTTGTATCTAACAAATGCAATAGAAAGTATGTATTTTTTATAAGGAAAATATTTCATAAGTTAAATAAATACAACACAAGGATTACTATAAGTTTGTCTTCCTTATGAGGACCACTTGACCAACATATATTCTTCCAAAATGAAATTAGTATAAATTTATTTTAATATAGAAAAATAAAAGGAAAATAAAAAGAATAGTGACATTTTCTTCATTTTTACCTTCATCAATGAGAAATCTACCCTATATTATAGTAGAATATGTTTCTAATCCATTATCATTTTCCCTTCCTATCATTCTTGTAACTTTTATCTCTATCAATATTTTTTAGTAAGTCCATAGTCAATCTTTTGACTACATGGTTGAATGGATGAATGCATTGGTATTTTCACCTTAAATTCTAATTGTTGGTACCTCATAAGGAAGAGTTGTCCCATAGTAAGTGGTGTCCCCTAAGAAACAATCTCAGACTGTGTTGATATCAGTGCTCAAGACATTTATCATAACCTTGAAATAAAATATTTGTTGCCCTTTCATTTTGAAAAACCCCAGAATGTAATACATAAAACCCTTGAATATTTATAAAAAAAATAATCCCCTCACAATGCCTTCAATTAATGAATAAAAATTAACATGAATCAAATAGAAATGTTGATGGAAAACTTTTTGATAACAGACTACTAACACAGAATCTACTATATTTGGTTTTAGAAGAAGATGTAATTAAGTAGAACTGACATTCAGAATAAAGGAGTGCTTCATTAAGGTATTTAAATCTAAATCACAATGTAATATTAGAATCCAGTAGCTACATTACTTCATTCTAAGAAGAAATAAAACACATGATGAATCAGGGAAAACCAATCATACTCATCAATTTCTAGAAATTCCTCTGAAAGCTTTATTCATTCCCACTAAGGTCAAGTACAAAAAATTATGATACTTTGAGGTCCAAAAATATGGAACCTATTTCATCTTCTGAAAAAGTATGATATAAAAAAATATCAAAATAGACAGTTCTAAAACTGTCAACTTCCTAAAATGATTTCTACGGACTATTACACTTAAAATATAAAATAAAATTCTCTTCAGAAAACTAAATAAAATATCAATTAAAACACTCGGTCACTGAGAAACTTGAGATTCTAGAATAGAGGAGGCTCATGTTTCTGTATCGTTTGCTTATGGAGACATCCACTCTTTGCACTTCCTCCACATGTCTACAATTGTATTAGGATAATTGAAAAGTTTTACATGTACCCTTTTGAAATTTGTAATCTTGCAATATGTTGGTCTTTCTGCAAATAAAGTATTCATCATCCATAGTAGCTGAAAGTATTTATGTAAGAAATTAACAATAGTGGCTCACTTAAAAAAAATAAAATTTCATGAGAGTTCCCAATCTTACTTTTTTCCTCCACTAATAATGTCTCATATGTTTCCCAAGTGAGTAAGTTTCCCTACTGCTCCCAAAAGGATGGTAGACCATCCCTGGTTCTCTTATCAAAATATTAAACATTGTTACTGCTACTTTGACTTCATTCAACTTTTTCTCTGCAGTTTTCCTGTATGAATTCTTAACAATCATCTTGTCATGTCTAGCACACACTAAGTCATATCTTCAATTTTGAAGTCCTTCAATTCCTGTGTAGACTTATAGTTTATAAAATAAATAAGTCTCTTAGCAAACAAATCTCTGTTTTGTGACTTTTGCTTATTAGTCACAATAACTCCTTCCAAGTCTTGCACAATACTCTTTTCTTCTCCAATAATAACAACTAAATCCCACACAATGTCATTCCATATTATTTCCTTGGCCTAAATAAGGGGCATATTTCCTTTCACTTTTTCTTTCAGTTATTTGATATATTGACAAGTGTTTTGGTAATATTTCTTGTAATTTTCATAATTTTTCTTAGTCATATGCACCTCTTGCTTTGTGACTCTGATCACTTTGCATGCATCTTCCAAGTCCCTTTGAGTCTTTTTTAAATCAATCTCTGTCATCCTTAACTTAGTCATGACTTGAGTTAATGTTCCAGCAGGGTCTTCAGAATCTAATGAAACAACAACATCACAAACATGAAAATCTATTTTATTTTTCATCATATCACTCATTTCTTTCAATTTAGATAATTCCTCATCCTTTGTCAACAAAGATTGCAATAGTTGTTATTTCTCTGTTTCTACTTGAGCTACATTTTTATCTATTGGGTGTTCACCATTGGGAAGCTTAAGTTTCTTCTTCAAGGCTTGAATCTCATATTCAACACTCTGTAGTGGTTTTTGAACTACTTATTTATCCTCAGGACCAATTCCAATCTTAATAATGATATTTTTTAATTCTTGATTTTGCATGGAATAGGTCCTTGAATTTTCATTCTCCAATTTCAATTGATTTACTACCTTACTTATCATGTTTTCATGCTTGATAGAAGCTGAAATAATTTTGCTTAGATCATTAAAAATCAAATGATCAGTTTGCATATGAAGGTTAATCTTATTCGGGAGGGGAATATTATTTGCATAAACTATTAAATTAACAGTTTTGAAAGAAACAATAGATGTTACAGTCATGGTTAAAGGATGAGAGAAAGCTATCCTTAGTTGATCCTTTTCTAAATCCATTGTTGACAACAATCTAGTTTTCTCATGAGAGATTTGAGCTTCTGACTGGGATTTTATACCCTCTATTATATTCTTATTTCTTTCCTCAATATATTAAAATACATGCTTGATAGTTGGAACTGAATCATGGAATGAGTCTTTAAGAAGAGGAGATGAGGGGGTACATGAATTTTCCCCAAACTACAAAGAGTATCCTAGCATGGTTGATGAACTAATTTCATACACTCTCTTTGCTCTCTTGGCTTCTTTCTATACATCACCCTCCAAATCAATTATTTCTTCTCTTTCCCTCTTGAGGTTATTTTCAGTGGAATGTGGGGTTTCCACTTTCATCTGCGCAGGTGTAGCAAACAATCCTCCATTTTCCAATTTCTCCACTTCTGCTCTAGACTCATGAATGAAAGGATCATATCCATTTTCCAATCTGCGATTTTAAATTATATGGTATGGGTCATATTCCCATTTTTCCCCTAATAAAAAATGTGTGTCATCCAAATTCATATGAGCTTCTTCAATTTCTTGTCTAGTGTTCACAATAAATGGCCCCACAGTCCTGGACAACTTGAATAAATGACCCTTTTTAATAGGCACAAAGTGAATTTGATTTACATTGATACTTTTCCTTATGAATTCCAAAGAAAACATTCTCATTGGAAAAAAAGTAGGCAATATGAAAGGTTCAACATCGGCCCCATATAACCTTATCTCTGTATGATCTTCAAAAGCAAACCAATCCCAAAATTTCAAATATTTTCTCAATTGTAAAAATGATTGGGCTTTGTGAAACAGATGAGGTGCAGGTGACCCATTTAGAATTTAATATACAATTGGGAGAAAAGAAGAGGTGAAGTAAAAAAGGACTTCATTTCCCACTTCTCTCCTTACTATATTTGTCCAGAAAACAAATGATTGCTTGTTCTTATTCACATCCATAATATTCAACCCCAACTGTGTAAAACTTTCCACATGAATATACAAAAACAAATAAGTAGCAAGAGATGGAAAAATAAAACAACTAGTGAGGGATAGGTTCATAAATTTAGTTTTCATAAACAACTAGATAAGAAGGTATGTCTAAAACTACCCCAGGCTTCATTATGAGGGCAAAAATTCGCAAAATTGACTTGTCTACCATATAAGTATCTTCTTTGCCCAAAAACTTAGCTAAAACTTGATGAATTGGTTTCATATCTTCAACAAAAAATTTTAAAGGAAATTTTTCTGACTCCAAGGAAAATTATGTTTTTCCAAGCATCAAATAGAAAAGGATTTGAGCAAATTGAGGTCCAGGAAAATCTTGAAAACACTTGGTTAAAAAATCATCATAAAAACTCATGTATGAATTTGCGGAGGGGTAACAGAGAGATTGTTGAATTAAGAGGGCAGAAACTTAGAACATATTCTCTCCCAGTTGATTCATTACAAAGCATTTATAAGGGTACATTTACCAGACTAACCAATGGATAAACTCTGGAAACAAGTAGGCTCGCCGAAAAAATTCTAACAAAACCCCTGACTTGACTAGGGCAGAGTAGATTGAGAAATTGGATTGGTTTAGTAAAACATGCTGATAAAATTACCGGTGGTTGACTATACAAATTCTGTCGGCAATGTCACTTTCGGTATCCATAAGGGGAATGTGGGTAGAAGACCCAATCAATACACTTTTCTTTTCCATTTTAAAAATTCAAACACAATTATATGAAAATACCTAGTTTTGACGAGGCAATTGATGATTGGACGTTGGTACAGACCTTGGAAACTTCGACTGCTTCGGAAAAATATGTGGAAAGACAATGAGGAAAACCTATTTTATAGACGAGGAGAAAATACAGTGGGAAAAACGTTGTGTGGGGGTGAAATGAATGAAATTAGGGATGAAAAGATAGGTGTAAATGACAAGTGGGATGACACGTAAGGTGATGTGGAATGATGACGAGGTAGGCTCTCTTGTTGACGTCACTGCGGGGGGACTCCGTTGTATGGGAAGGCTTTTGGTGATGTTCCCCTGCAGTAGATCTGAATTGTTCATCTTTGGTCAACGTGAGGGGGTCAACATCCTTGCGGGGGCACCCCTTACGATAACCTTCAAGTTGTTTGTGGTGTCAGGTTTTCAGCATCTCGTGAACAGTAATGCATCAACGGTCCCAACAGTATAACTTGTCACCATTTTAACTCCACGTGGTTTAAGAAATGGTCCCACTCTGACCGCATTCAACTACTCTGAAAAATTCTTAGTATGCCATTTATTCATAATCATTTTTTTATACTTTTGACATCTATTATATATTTATTTTCTTTTCTTTTACAAAGAAACATTGAAATATATACAACATATGAAATGTTCAAATGAGTCACAACATCTGGCTCCACTTGGGGATAGTGTTTTTTGTAGAAGAGCACTAAGAACTGCATATAAGTGCCTTCACTTCGGGCATGGAGTCAAAGGTAACTTACACATTGCAATAGATCAATCATCGATTTATATACAATTATCACACTAGTATATACAATTATAAAACCATGAATTTCAATGTTGGAAGCAATTTTTGAGATACTTCTCATTCACTAGCAGCTGCAACAAGTCTCCATCCAAATTTTCCAAAATGAAGGTATTGTTAGCTCTAGATTCAGCGATCTTGAAATCACCATACCAAAGAGGATCAAACTTCCCATGTTTACCTTTATCTTCTCTTCTAGTGTCCCATCATAGAACAATATCACCTGGTTGAAAAAGAACATCATTTGCTTTATTGTCAAATATCACTTTCATCTTCTCTTGATAACATCTTAAATTTTCCCTCACCTTATCCCTACTTTCACTTAACTCCACCAACTTATTCATCCTTCTGACTAAGGGGCTTGGTTCTTCTTAGACTTCTTGAATTAAATCTACCATGGGTTTTATCAACTGACTAGGGAATAATTCTTATGTGTCATACACCAACACAAAAGGTGACTTACCAGTTGATCTCCTAGTAGTGACTCGACTTGCCTAGAGAGAAAACTTTAGTTTAGAATCCCAATCTTTTTTATTCTCTTCTATAGTTTTCTTCAAAATTATTACCAATGCCTTGTTTGAGGACTCTTCCAACCCATTCCCTTGGGGGTGATAAGCAGTAGAGTGAGATAAGATGGCATTGCAATTTTGACCAAAATCAATCAATTTTGCAGATTTAAAAACTTGGGCATTATCTATTACTAACTTCTTTGGGAAACCAAATCTACTGAAAATATGTTCTTCTAAAAATTTCATTACCACCAAATCATTCTCCTTTCTTGTTGGTATTGCCTCAACCCACTTTGTAAATTAATTTGTCCCTGTCAATATCCACCTGTATTGTCCACTAGTGGATTAATTTATCCAACAAAATATAGCCTCCATTGCATAAAGGGCTCTTCTATAAACAAGACAATTAAAGGTAGTGGAGCTAACTTATTTTTCTTAGCAAAAGTCTGACATTTCTGACAACTTCTTACTAATATGAAAACATCTGAAAACAATAAATTCTAGTAGAAACTAGATTTCAATATCTTATGAGCTGCCACTTTCCAGCTATAGTGACCCCCACACAGGCTATCATGATATTATTTAATTATCTCAATGGTTTCTCCCTCTATCAAATAGAGCAACAGAATACAAACTGGATCTCTCCAATATAACTTTCCATTCACAATTATATACTTTTGTGGTTTTACTTTCAGAGCTATGTATTTCGATCTGTTCAAGGTAGGAGGACAAAAAAGAAAACATAAATAATGTACAATATCCTTGTATCATTCATAACACAATAATTTTTACTGAATTTTAACATCGGGTTTGGACTTCTTTTGTTCCTCTACATCTCTGATTTCTTCAACTTCAATTATTAAATTTATTCCCAAGGATTGGAAATTACTTTTGGTCAAGATCTTAGCAAAGCCTTGTCCTTTTATTAACTTGGTTGGATTTATGTCTAGATCATATTCATGTATTCTTTCTATTTATTTACCCCTTCTCCCTTCAATATCACTCTGAACTAAAATGTCTTTAACAACAGCATTTGGTACATATTTAGTTACTTGGGATTGGAGAATATAAATCCTAAAAGCCTTAAGTGACTTAACTAAAGCATAAAAATGTTTCACCAAAATATTGTACTTAATATCACATATCTTAACACTCCGCTAAAAAATGCTACAAATTGCTATCATTTCCCCTTATTCTTCTGTAGTAATACAACTACAATAGTAAAGGCAGAAGAAAATGAAAAGATCTGAAAAGGATTTTCATAGTTAGGACTTATTAACACAGGAGCTTCTTGTATATCTTATTTAATTCTTGAAAAATAATCTCTTGTAGTTGCATTCCACTTAACTTCAACTTCTTGCTTTAGCATGTTAGTGATTTCTTTAACAATTTCAACATAATTTGGAACAAATCTTCAAAGGAAATTAATTCTCCCCAAAAAACTTTGAATCTCATTTTTTCTTCTTGGCAAAGGTATTTTTCCAATTTCTTCCACTCTTATAGGATTTATCTTTACTCCTTCCTTCGAAACAATATGACCTAATAACTTTCCTTCCTTTAAAGCAAAATGAGACTCCTTAGGATTCAAAGATAGGCCATACCTTCTGCATTTTTCAAAGGCCTGTTGTAAATGCTCCAAATGTTCTTCATCTAATTTGGAAAATACAATTATATCATCCAAATAAATCACCACAAAATTATATTTCCCCCCCACAAATTCTATATCCATAGCTCTAGGAAATGTGGTGCCAACATTCATCATTTAAAAGGCATTCTAGCGTACAGGAAGGTGCCCCAAGGAGTTGTAAATGATTTTTTCTTCTGATCCTCTTTTTCCATTGCAATCTGGTTATAACTAGAGAATCCATCAATCATTGATAATCTATATGGTCTTGAAAAACCTTATATAAGATATGGTCCATTTTGGGCAAAGGATAATTATATTTTAAAGATGTTCTGTTCAAATTCCTAAAATCAACGCACAATCTTATCTCTCCATTTTTCTTCCTTACAGGTACTAGATTGGATACCAAATCTGAATATCTCAAGGGGAAAATTATATTTTCCTATAATATTTTTTTTCACTTATTTTTAAATTGAAGGTGACAATAAGGGATTTATATGCCTCAACTTTTTTCTAAAATCCTTAACCTCTTGTTTCAAAGGGATTTTATGTTGGATGATAATAGTATCATAAGTCTTTAAATATTCATATGACCACGCAAAAATATTAACAAACTTCTTGAAAATATTTATATATCTCTGTTTAAAATGTTCGGAAACATACTTGAATATTCTTACCATTTTAGGTTGTTGATTTGTTCCCAAGTTACATTCTTCTATGTCATCCTCAAGGTCTGTTTTCTTTGGAATTTTAGCAACATCATTAGAACTAAATAACCTTTCTAGAGGTACCAATCCCTTTGGTAATACAATATCTTTAAGTTGAATATTTTTTATTGCCTATTGAATCCTTGAAAGAGACCGCATCCTTCTGTTGCTCTCCAACATCTTCATCTTGATCAATTTCCAAATTAGAAAATTCTCCAATCATCCCCAAAAATTCCTTAATATGTTCTTCATCCTAAAAAACTTGTCAATGTTTCACATTATCTAGAGTTGAGGGCCTTTGTTTGATTTTGACCTCATATCTCAGTTTGGGATTAAGAGGAGCTTTGAAAGTGATGTTTTCAACTACTAAAGAGTCAGCAAGCCTGTTTCCTTCTCTGGGAACAAACCATATATTAAAATTAAGAAATAAGTTGTCCACTAAGTCCCAAACTTCATTCATGTATGTTCTCAATCTCGAATGCCTTTCCTAAAGTGATTATTAACTTGCTTAATCACTAGCTTAGAATCTCCAAAAACAGATATACATTATACTCCCAATTTTTTAGCGGTTTATAATCCAAGAATTAAAGCTTCATATTCTGAAATTTTATTGTTAGAATCAAATTCTAATTTGTAAGAAAAAATCATAAGATGACCTTTTGGAGAAATTAGAAGAATACCTGCACCAATGCCATCTTTTGAATACACACGATAAAAATATAACTTCCAAATTCCATTTTCTGTTAACTCCTTTCTCTCAATTGTTGAAGGGAGCTGCACCTGAGTATCTTCAACAACCTCTGCAACTTCTTACAACATAAAACAAGAAAAATCATATTTTTCCTGATTTTACACAAGAGAATTACTTGAAATATCCTTAGTAATGGTTTTAACAAACCCGATTTCCCTTTATAATCTTATATCTTCACCTCCAAAAACTGGGATTATATCATAAGTAAAATCTAACTTCAAAACAACTCCCAACTTATCCCCCCAGGATCTAGAAAGAAGCATCCAAAAACGAGTTGGAATATTAGCCACCACCACATCCATCATGAGAGTCCTGGCTGGAATTTGAGCTAAGGAAGCAACCAGATTTGATCAACCCCACACACTTAACATTTTTAGAATCAAAAGAGTAAAGAACCTTATAATTTCAATTGCTTCATGACTAATGTCATTAAATTATGAGAAGCCCCCGAATAAAAGTATGCACCAACAGAGAAATATAAAAGGGAGTAGATGAATCCACCTCTTCAACATGAGAGCCAAACATCACCACTGGTCTCTCTTCTTGTAAATTTATTGTGTCTGCTACATTATCATCTTGATAAAGGCGAATAAATTCTAAAATATTCTTTTATATGTTGGGTTTTTACTCAGCCAAAGGAATTTGTATCTTTATTTTCTCCAATTATTTTGTTAGGTTAAAATAATTACTTAGCTTTATTAACTTCTCCGAATATTCATATTTCTTTTTTAGATTTGAAATTTTCTCAAATGAATAAGCAAGTTTATTCAAATTCTCACCTTTTTATTTTTCTTGTGAACTTTCTCCCTGCTGAAATGTAGTATTTTCTACTGAATCAATTTTTCACTTTCCTCTATCAAGCTGCTTCAAAGGTTGTTATGGAGTTTCCATTTGTCGAGGTGTTGGATATTTTGGCACCTCTTCATTATTTTGCAACCTTGATATTTTCCTTGATCTCAAATCATATTTCTCATGTAACTTAGCCTACGAGAGATCAATAAATTTTTTGCAATATTGATCAATTTCTTGCTCATTAAAAGACTTTTATGTTTCAACATTAAACTCCTCATTTTCATCATCTTCTATTTCATCTGCATATAATGTGGGTATTTGTTTATCCTACTCATTTTCACTATCCATTGTTGCATCTTCAGATCCATATTCTATATACAAAGGAGGTCGGATTTGATCCTGGTCCTTTCTTTCTCTTTGCATAATTTAAAGAGGTTGTCTTCTAAATTGTGGGTTAAATTTTTTATTCTGAACCTGCAGATCTGCCTAGAATGATTTTTTTTTTTCATGTTCTAACTTCACTAGTTTATTTGATAAGTTTTTTTATGACCTTAGCCATATCTTCCAAACCCTGATCATGCAAAACTTCTTCTTTCCCCTTTCCCTTATCCTGTGATTGCTTCTTTCCTTTAGTTTTTCCTGCTATAGTCAAGTTTTCTTCAATTTCTAAAGCATCCATTTGTATCTGATCCAAGGTAGGGGACCTTCTTTCCCTAAAAGTGAAACCAAAATCCGATTTGAAAGCTCCAACAGAATTTTTTTTTGCTCCAGCAGGTGGAGGTTTTATTTCTGCTGGAAGACTGTTATACGACTTGTTAAATATTTTAATAAATTCTAATACCTTTTCTTCTTGTTTATTTTTTATAGCATTAAATTTCGTCAAAAGGTACCCATGATCCTTCTTTTCCCCCCATCTATGAGTTAAACCGTTTTCCAACTCTTCCCAAGTGTTAATTGAATTAGATGTAAGGATTTTGAACCACTTCCTAGCTTCTACATCTAAACATTGAACAAACAACCTCAAAACCACAACAAGATATTGGAAATTCAAGTTTTCAGCGAAGGCACAAAATGTAGAAATATGTTTCTCTGCTGAGATCTCATCCTCCCCTATGAAACGAGGAAACAATTTAAGGTAGTCTTGTGGCATTGCATTCATTGGTTGGGAAAGATTTAATGGAGCATACCTATTCAGGAGAAAATCAGGGACTACCATATTGAGGTTATGATTGGTACCCTGCTTGAAAAATAAAAGATGGATGGGGTAACATAGATATAGGGACCGGTTGCTTCAAAGGAGAAATAGATTTTTGTGAGGCTTCAAAGTGAATGATTGAAACTTCTTGAAAATCAAGGAAAGAAAAATAAACTGACTCAAATGACCTTTCCTCCAAATTCAGTTCGGGAAAAACTGTCTGGGAGGACACATGTTCTTGATCAAAGAAATGAAGAGTTTTTATTACCTCCTCTGAGTGAAAAAAAATAAATAAATAAAATAAAATAAATAAAAATAAAAATAAAAAATAAAAAAATAAAAAAATTGTTGATTAAAGTTTCTGCCTGGAGTAGACAAGGTAGGGCTTGGAGTGACTGGGTATTTGTCTTTCCAAACCCTTATTGATAATAGATTTTCTTTGTCAGACAAGACTAGAAGCTTTTTATGTGAGGTATCTGACCTCATATGTGGTCTTCTGGAAGCCAGGACTACGATTATCATGAAAAATATATCCTAATCACTTTATTTGTTCATCAATAAAAGAAATGATTTATTTAATAAAACACGAGGAAAAATAGCTTTGTGTTTTTCTTCCCCAACAATGACGCCAAAAAATGATGTCCCTTGAGAAACAATCTCAGGTTGTGTTGAGATCAGTGCTCAAGACATTTACCATAAATTTAAAATAAAATATCTGTTTCCCTTTCATTTTGAAAAAACCCAGAATGTAATACATAAAACCCTTGAATATTTATAGCAAAAATAAGCCCCTCACAATGCCTTCAAATGATGAATACAAATGAACATGAATCATATAGAAATGTTGGTAGAAATTTTTCTGATAATAGGTTGCTAACACAGAATATGTTGTCTTTGGTTTTAGAAGAAGATGTAATTGTTGGAATCATGATTGTCGTTAGACCAAAACCCGCATACTTTAGTCTCCGCTACAATTTCCAGAGTTAGGATCCATGAGAGGCGATTAGGCCATGGCGCAAAACACATGGGGAGCATTGAACCCAATGTCCAACAATCTCCCCCCCCAACGCAAGTCGGGTGAGTTTCGAACTCGAGACCTATCACTCTGATACCACTTGTTGGAATCACGATTTTTGTTAGACCAAAGCCCCCAGGCTTTAGTCTCCACTACAATCGCCAGAGTTAGGATCCATGAGAGGCGGTTAGTCCATGTCGCAAAACACACGGGGAGCATTGAACCCAATGTCCAACAATAATTAAGTAGAACTAACATTCATAATAAAGGAGCGCATCATTAAGGTATTCAAATCTAAATCACAATGTAATATTAGAGACCAACAACTACATTACTTCATTCTGAGAAGAAATAAAACACATGGTGAAATAGGAAAAACCAATCATACTCAAAATTTTCTGGAAATTCCTCTGAAAGCTTTATTCATTCCCACAAATATACTCTAAGGTCCAAAACTTCAGCACCTCTTTCATCTTCTGAAAAAGTATTTTATACAAAAATCTCAAAATAGACAGCTATAAAACTACAAACTTCCTAAAATAATTTCTCCTGACTATTACATTGAAAATATAAAATAAAAGTCTCTTCATAAAACTAAATAAAAGATCAAATAAAACACTCGGTCAGTGAGAAGCTTGAGATTATAGAACAGAGAAGGCTCTTGTTTCTGTATCATTTTCTTATGGAGACATCCACTCTTTGCACTTCCTCCACAGTTCTACATTTGTATTAGGAAAATTGACAAGTTCCACATGTGCCATTCTAAAATTTGTAATCCTGCAATATGTTGGCCTTTCTGCAAATAAAGTCTTCATCATCCATAGTAGTTGAAAGTCTTTATGTAAGTAATTAACAATAGTGGCTCCCTTCAAAACAATAGTCTTTTCGTGAGAATTCCCAATCTAATTTTTTCCTCCACTAATAATTTCTCATATGTTTCCCAAGGGAGTAAGTTTCCCTGTTGAACCCAACAAGATGGTAGACCAGCCCTGGTTATCTTATCAAATAAAATATTGAACTTTGTAATTGCTACTTTGACTTCATTCAACTTTTTCTCTGAAGTTTCATGTATGAATTCTTAACAATCAACTTGTTCAGATCTAGCACACACTGAGTCTTATCTTCAATTTTGAATTCCTTCAATTCATGTGTAGACTTAGAGCTTATAAAATCAATAAGTCTCTTAGCATACAAAGTTATGTTTTTTGACTTTTTCTTATTAGTCACAATAACTCCTTCCATGTCTCTCGCAATACTCTTTTATTCTCCAATAAAAACAAGTAAATCCCATACATTCTTGACATTATCAATAATGTCAGTCCATATGATTTCCCTGGCCTGAATAAGGGACATATTCCCTTTCACTTTTTCTTTCAGTTCTTTGATCTCTTGACAAGCGTTCTGGTAATCTTTCTTGTACTTTTCAACATTTTCCTTAGTCATATGCACCTTTGGCTTTGTGACTCTGATCACTTTGCATGCATATTCCAGGTCCCTTTGAGTCCTTTTTAAATCAATCTCTATCATCCTTAACTCATTCATGACTTGAGTTAATTTGGCAGAAGGGTCTTCAGAATTTGATGAAACAACAATAGTATAGACATGCAAAACTATTTTCTTTTGTAGCATATCATTCATTTATTTCAATTTAGACAATTCTTCATCCTTTTTCAACAAATATTACAACAATTGTTCTTTCTATGTTTCTACTTGAGCTACTTTTGTAGCCATTGGGTTTTCACGAGTGGGAAGCTTAAGTTTCTTCTTTAAGGCTTGAATCTCAAATTCAACACTTTGCAGAAGTTCTTGAACTGCTGATTTATCCTCAGGATAAATTCCAATCTTAATATTGATATTTCATAATTCTTCATTTTGCGTGGAATAGGCCCTTGAATTTTCCTTCTCCAATTTCAATTCCTTTACCACCTTACTTAGCATGTTTTTAGCCTTGGAAGCAGCTAAAGTATTCTTGTTCATATCATTAAAATAAAATGATCAGTCTACATATGAAGGTTAATATTATCCGGGAGGGGAATATTCTTTTCATCAACTGTTAAATTAACAGTTTTGAAAGCAGCAACACATGCTACAGTCATGGTTGAAGGATGAGAAAAAACTATCCATAGCTGATCCTTTTCTATATCCATTTCTGACAGCAATCTAGTTTTCTCAAGAGATATTTGAGCTTCTCGCTGGGATTCTATAGTCTCTCTTATTTTCTTATTTCTTTCCTCAATATATGAAAATACATACTTGATAGTTGGATCATAATCATGGCATGTGTCCTTAGGAATAGGAGATTGAAGTTTCCCCCAACTCCAAAGAGTATCATGGCATGGTTGATGAACTAATTTCATCCACCCTCTTTTCTCTCTTGTATTTTTTCTCTACATCACCCTCTAAATCAATTATTTCTTCTCTTCCCCTCTTGGGGTTCTTTTCAGTGGGATGTGGGGTTTCCACTTCCATATGCACAGGTGAAGCAAAAAGTTCTCCATTTGCCAGTTTCTCCACTTCTATTCTAGACTCATGAATAAAAGGAGCATATCCATTTTCCAATCCACAATTTGAAATTATATGGTATGGGTCATAGGCCCATTTTTCCCCCAAAACCAAATGCATGTCATCCAACTTCATTTGAGCTTCTTCAATTGCTTGTCTAGTGTTCATAATAAATGGGCCCACAGTACTAGACAGCTTGAATACATGACCCTTTTTAATATGCACAAAGTGAATTTGATCTACATTGAGACTTTGCCTTATGAATTCCAAATCAAACATTCTCATTGGAACAAAAGTAGGCAAATTTATGAAAGGTTCAACATCAACCCCATATAACCTTATCTCTATATGATCTTCAAAAGCAAAACAATCCCCAATTTCACATTTTTTCTCAATTGTAAAAATGATTAGGCTTTGGTAAACGGAAAAGGTGTAGGTGGCCCATTTAGAATTGAATATACAATTGGGAGAAAAGAAGAGGTGAAATAAAAAAGGCATCCATTTCCCACTTCTCTCCTTACTATATCAGTCCATAAAACAACTAATTTATTTTTGTTATTCACGTCCATAACATTCAACCCCAACTGTGTGAAACTTTCCACATGACTATATAGAAACATATAAGTAACAAGAGATGGAAACTTAAAACAACTAGTGAGGGATAGGTTCATAAAATGAGTATTCACAACATCTTCCAAATAAGATAGTATGTACAAAACTACCCCAGCCTTCATCATGAGGGAAAACATTCCCAAAACTAACTTGTCTACCATAGCAGTATCTTCTTTGCCCAAAACCTTAGCTAAAACTTGAAGAACTAGTTTCATATCTTTAGCAAAAATATTTAAATGAAATCTATTTGAGTCCAAGGAAAATTTTGTTTTTTTGGGCATCAAATAGAAAATTATTTGAGAAAACTCAAGCCCAAGCAAATATTGAAAATACTTGGTTAAAAAATCATAAAAAAAAATCATGTATGAATTTGCAAAGGTATAATAGAGAGATTATTTAATTAAGAGGGAAAAAACTTAAAAAGCATTCTCTCCCAACTGGTTCATTACAAAGCATTTATGAGGGTACATTGATGAGACTAACAAATGGATAAACTCTAGAAACAAGTAGGTTTGAGGAATAAATGCTGACAAAACACCCAACTTGACTAGGGCAGAGTAGACTGGGAAATTTGACTGGTTCAGTAAAACATGCTGATAAAATTGCAGGTGGTTGACTGTACAGATTGTATTGGCAATGTCACTTTTGGTATCCATAAGGTGAATGTGGGTAGAAGACCCAACCAATACACTTTTATTTTCCATTTTTAAAATTCGAACATTATTATATGAAAATACCTGGTTCTAACGATAAAAATGATGACTAGACGTTGGTACATACCTTGGATACTTCGACTGCTTCGGAAAAAGACATGGAAAGACAGTGAGGAAAACCCCTTTTATAGACAAGGAGAAAATACAGTGTGAAAAATGTTGTGTGCGGGTGAAATGAATTAAATGACGAATGAAAGGCAGTCAGAAATGACAAGTGGGATGACACATAAGGTAACGTGGAATGATGACGAAGCAGGCTCGCTTGTTGACGTCACTGCGGGGGGACTCCATTGTACGGAATGAATTTTAGTGTTGTGCCCCTGCAGTAGATCTGAGTCATTCATCGTTGGTCAAAGTGAGGGGGTCAACATCCTTACGGAGGCATCCCTTACGACAACCTTCGAGTTGTTTGTGGTGTCAAGTTTGCGACATCTTGTGAATAGTAATGCATCAACAGTCCCGACAGTATAAGTTGTCACCTTTTTAACTCTGAGTGGTTTAGGCGATGGTCCCACTCTTACTACATTCAACTACCTTGAAAAATTCTTAGTATGCCATTTATTCAAAATCATTTTTTTTATACTTTGTACATCTATTATATATTCTTTTATTTTCTTTTACAAAGAAACACTGAAATATATTCAACATAATAAATGTTAAAATGAGTCATAACAGTAAGCACTAATGTTATTCCCTTGGTAAGGAACAACCCAAAAAATTTGACCCTCGAGTCCTTTTATCGGTTCCTCATGCCAAGCCTCTGGACCTTGTATGGGTTCCTCATACTAACCCTTAGATTAAATTGTATGACAAGATATTCACACTATATCCCCCTCAAATCTCTTATCTTTCACTTCCAAAAATACCCTCTAAGAAGCTATGCCAATATCAATGACCCAAGTGACCTTGCAACAATCAAATTCATCAAAGGATCTAAGTTTTTAAAATGTTTAAAATGGTCCTAATAACACCCATCAAAATAAATTGAAAATTATCAATAAAATATAAGGGATTGAAATGGGTGGAGGACTAAAATGGAAGGTTCCCATAAATTACTAAAATAATTATTGTGAATAATGATCAATTGCACACAATTTCTCGTATGTAGTTATGGAAAAAGAGGAATTTGAAAATTTTCGTGAATAAATCCTATAAAATTGAATCCATTGATAACGATTACTTAGCGGTAGGGGCCCTCTCTACTATAAAGCTAAGGAATCATCAACTGATGGGAACACACATGGAGCACACCCACCAAGTGAATTCAATGATTCACAAGGATTCATGAGGAACATGAGAGAGTACAAGGGGAAATCCTTGAGGTCGCATGAATGGTTATGATCTTGCACACAAGTATAAATCGATGGCCCATAAACACTTTGTGGGGTTTTCCCCTATAGTAAAACCATTGTGCTCAATATCAAAAATATGTCTTTAAATGAGGAAGTGGCCTAATTAGTGACCAATAATACTAATACTTTACACATATCCACCTAATAAATGAATCTTATGAAGCAATGCTAACTTTAAAACAAAAATCTCTAAATCCAAGAGATATAAAGTTCCTCTTATTCCCATCATAGTATCTAAAGTAGGGGACTCTCTCTAATACATAAAAGACATACCCAAAGATTGATGAGATTTACAAAGAAATAAAAATCTAGAAAACCAATTAGTGAGACATATTAAAGAATGACGAAAATTCCATAAATCTTATTACATGTTGTAGCACAAATTGACCCTACTAAAATTCTTCACCTCCCACTTAAAGATGTCATTGCTTGTATTATGAGTGTTTAACGAGGATATTCTCATACCCCGATCAAGTGTTGGTAAAAAAACCTACGTGAATTTTCACTCCACATATTTTATTGTCTTATGAGTGCTTAAAGAGGATATTATCATACGTTGATCAAGTGTTGGTAAAAGAACCTACATGAATTTACACTCCGCGGCTGTTAATTTTTTACTGGGTTTTGTGACATTGTGATTGAGTTGTGATATTTCCATCCCCAATTGAAAATGATGAGTGGTGTTCAAGTGCTTGCAGATAGATCGCAGAGGGAGAAGGAAATATGTTGTTCTAGTAACCCATGAATAATCCACAACGTTTTCGCCTGGAAAACAATAGAAATTTTGGTATTATTTGGAGAAAATTTTATGGAAATTTTTAGAAAAGTTGGATTATAAATGTCAAGCTTCAGAATTTTGGGTGCCTGGAAGTTTTTTTATTGTGTTGAATCTATTTTTTCCATAAAAATTATTTAAACACTCTCACAATCATATTTTTTTGAAAATTTTCTATACTAAGAAATTCGTCATCCAGGAACCAGCGCCTAGTTAGACAAAGTCTGAAGAAACACATCCCACTATTTTTCCATGTGATTATTTTAGTCATTAAATGTTCAACTCACTTCATTTCCATTACTATGACCTGCCCAGAATATCAAGAAATGTTTATACTCCCATGGTGGATTAATAATACTAGGAGGGTTCTAACACATGTTCAAAGTGTGTAGTGGTTCTAACATAAACTGAATGATTGGAAATTATTTCTGACCAAGAAAATGTTTAGTGCTTGTGCTTTGCATCTCACTTTTAATGGAAGATGCATATATGGTAGGGTTGCAACAAATAGTAGAGTGTGGTTATTTTAGTTGGTTGTGTATGGAAGTATGGAAGTTAGCTTGTCATGATAATTGGCACCCAAAACATTAGTTAAAAAAACTTCGATAAATATATGGCTAAAGGTTGGTTCAACAAATGTATAACACACATGCCACAGTGCTTGATGAAAAACGCATTGCGTATTTTGAATTATAGACTCGGGAATGAATTGTTCATTCATGAATAGATGTGGGATTAAATCCTTGTGTGTGAAAGTTTGGATAATGAATTCTTTCAGATAAATTAACAGTGTTATGGGTATTGCATGGCATGTGGAGGTTGAGTTGTGGTTATGGCTTGGAGGTTGGTTTGACGCATGAGTTGATTCCAAACCTTTCGGCCCAACCCACAATTTTTGCCTTCAGGAATCCGACTTTGAATTTTCTTGGCTAGGAAGAGGCTCGTGAGGAAAATTCACCCTCATTATGGAAACGCTGACACCCTAGAGTTAGAACTTAAAGCAATGAAGCAAGAAACTGCACAACACATGCTCAAGTTGGTCACTGCACAACACTACTCTAATTTTTCACTGCATAACACACGTTCAAGTTGTTTACTGCACAAAATTTCTCTAATTGATCACTGCACAACATATGCTCAAGCTTCTCACAGCACAATACTGCTCAACATGATCACTGCACCATATTTCTTAACCATTGCACATCAAGCCCTGACTATTAATGTTTCCACGGCAACTGCACAACACATTGTCACTTATGTTGTTGCACTGCATTGTACTACTTAAGTATGGATATGCATTCAAGAGTTCATGGGGCACTCAACTAAATCGTGTGCAAGATGTTAATTTTGCTGAAATTATCAGGCATTTTTATATGGTAATGGCATAGACCAATATGCCTCAGGTCATCCCTGTGATCTACTTGCAATGTTCTCAAACTCTGCCCAAGGAGGGCTACCAACATATGTCTTATCACTATTATTATTGATCAAAATTCATACATTTTTTTCCATATCTCATGTCAATAAACTATACAACAAGGTTTTAATCATTATCAATAGTCATGTCAATGTGTGTTAAGACTATGTGCCAAATCACTAAACATGTTAAGTCATTAATAGGTATATAGGTCTATGTTAAGTATAATATCACTATAATTTATAGGTCAGGTATTGTATGTCAAGTTAGTATGTCAGTGTATCATATCACAGTAATGATCAAGTTAGCATATTACATCATTGTCATAATAGTTCTATATATTTAGGTGAGATATAATCATCTATATGTCATAAAAAGCCAATTAAAATCACTACTAAGAGTACCAATCTTAATAGTTGATGTCACTATAGATGCACAATATCACTATCAATTATGGTTGTATGTATGTCATTATTTTTCATAGTAAGTATCAATGTTACCATAGTCTCTTAACAATAAGATTCACTTGTTGAAATGTTAATCACTGCTACTTCTTTCCGGTTATTTTTTAAGCATTTCATACTTTTCCTATATATAGTACTGTAGGGGACCATTCTAGTTTGAAAATTCATACATGTAGAATGTAGGTGAATATTCAATAAAAAGAATGTAATTTACTATTAAAATTGGTAATTTTTTGGCAAATATCATCCATTTAATCATATATATGTAAACAATAGGTGAATTTTTAACCCAATTAGCGAATATTTTTTCCAGAAAATGTCCAAAAAATAGCCCATTTGCAAAATTTCTCCCCAAAAATTTTACCTACTGCTATATAATATTATTTGAATCATACTGAGTTGTTGACATATCAAGTCACAACACCATGAAAACTATTACATTTTTTCAATATGCATACAAAGTATCACAGTTAATGCACATTCTGCCAAGATATATATGACATGTCATAGGTCATGTGAAATGTATATATTTACAGTTGTATATATTTATATCACTGTTATGTAGAAATGCAATGTTACAAGAGGTACGTGTTATAGCATGATTATCATTTTTCACTAAGTGTCAATGTCATATTAAATTCTCCCTTATCTCACTGGAATAAGTATGTCAAGTCACTATCAAGTATGTGTAGAACCAAATCACAACAAAAGTCAATGATTGGCTTAGTGCATTTATTCCCCAAGGATACTCATAGATACAAAATGAGATTATGGTGAGAATTATTGTCATATATTGATAACTATAGGTGAACAAATTATTTATTATCGAAGTCAAGACAGAATTACTAAACAATGCCATTGTTATTGGTTACTTACCCTAACAAAGAGTCCAAAGTTCAGTGATGAAGATAGAGATCTAGGTCTTTATGTGCCCAAGTTTGAGGTGAAAAAATGGATACCCAACTCAAGGCAAGAAACACAGAAATTATAACTCCAAAATTTAGAAAAGGTGTGCCCTAATGTACAGATCATACCTTGTTTTAATCAAGAGTGTAGCAAAATTTTCATATCTATGGGGCAGACAATGAAGAATTATTCACTTTGACCATATAATAACCCTTCCTAAGGTGCTCATTGTCCTCCATAGAGTTCTGTGTTAATATTTGTGTTCCCTAACAGTCCATTACCACAGGTCAAAAAATCCATACCTTTTGTAACTTTGCTACAATAAGTAACTCTCCAAAACAAACCTAAAGATGCCAAGAAATACTAAAAAAATTTGTACAAACCTTCATTATCTTTGATTCTCTAAAATTTCAACAAGACAATACTTAAAAACAGACTTAAAATACTTGACCCTTACCTTTATTTTCCAAAGAGAGGTATGAACCCTAATGAATAGTTATACACCTAAACAGACCCCCAATCACATAGAAGATGCCCTTTGTTCCTTTGATAACTAGCCTCCACCAAGTCTTAGAGAATTCACTAATTTCCTTGCCTCAAAAATCCTGCCTCAAGTAGGACGAACATTGCAGAGAAAAAAGGTCATAAGATAGTTCATTGAGATATTGTGTGTTAGCAGATTACATTAGGTCTTCTTTTATAGAGTTGGAGAGGCTTTACAAGATAGTCGTTGGAGAATAATAGGGAGCCTAAAACATCTCAATAGTTTTGAATTTCATAATGAATATAATTAATTAATTTCCTTAAACATTAATTAAATACCAGTTTCCTTTTAGAAGAGGAGAATAACTCTTAAAATATCAAATAATGATTCTTATGGATGCAATATGCTTGTGATAGGCTTTCTTATCATGATTCTTCCTCAAGACATGACAAAGAACCCACATGATTGATATTAATTCTTAGTAACCAATAGAAGTGTGGCATGTCACCACCCCTTGGGGTTTTAGCCTAGAAACTGGAGTCACAAACTTCAAATGTCAATATCTCTCAAACCATGAAGAACTATGTGATGTGTCACTTACCACCAGAAACGTCGCGATGAGGAGAATCCAATGACATGGATATCCAGGATAAAATAAACTATTATTCACTTCAAACGCCCTCTACAATGTCGAGGTATGTCCTCAGTTTAGGGAACCCAAACCTTAGGACCTAGGTTTTCAACCATCCAAAAGTTGAGTTTCCAAATTGATTTAATCCAAATAATTATAAGAAGCGTTTATTCTCATGTTGACATCAATGACGTTTGTTTCAGTCAAATCCAAACCTAGTAAAACCCTAAGTTCGACATCAATGACAACACCATCCAACAATCTCCCCCTTTTTCATTGATGGAACCACATGCACTCCTTCTGTGAGTACAACTTCTCTCTACTTCATTCTTTGGTCTCCTTCTCCTGACATCGATCTCCTTCTCATGATTTATCTACCCCTTTGACATTAATGGAAAAGGGTGACTCCCCATGACAATATACATTCTTTTTGTGGACCTGTAACCTGCTTATTCTCCTCCTAATGAGAATCCTTCCTTTTTCTTTCTACAAAGTACTTGTCTACTATGAAATTCCTTCCTTAATACTTGTTTCAATGATATGTCTATATTTTTCATGTTATGTTTCATACAAATTTCCTTTGCTGAATATAGTGTAGAAATTTATAAATATTGATGTATTACCAGATTCTCCTGATCTAACAAATTAATCTTATGTTAAATACAAGATCCTTCCACTCTTAATTTTGCGGAAATTAAATTGCTAATTGCAAAACACATGTGAAGAAAATCAATCGCACATAAACACTGTTGTTTAATGGGAAAGCTTAAAGCTAAAAACCCCAACTATCATATATTATTTATATCAATGGATCATGTAATAATCTCATACAAATCTTAGTACATGAAGCTCTCAGTACAATCAACAATAATTACACACTATCATGCAGAAATTTGCATATCTATGCACCAATTTCTTGCCTCCTGAAAGCCTGCCTCCATTGCGTAATCCTTGCTGAAGAAGATCCTTGAATGAATTCGAATTGGCCTTGCCTTGACTACGCAATCCTCATTGGCATCTTCAATGTGTGTCAGATGCATTGAATGCATCACTATAGTCACAACAGATAGTCCATCTCACCCTTTCACCTATCTCTCCACCGATTCTCCACTAAAATCGACATGCAAGTAGTTAATCGTTGTATTTTTCGCTCATGTTAGTGAGTTATTACTTGTGAATTAATTAAATAATTAATTCACTAAACTCTCACTAGTGTATCTTTCGCTACAACTAGATACAACTAGCTCAACTGAAAGCAACTAAATAACAACTTAATAACTACTCTTCCAACTCGGCTGCCACAACTTTGCCACTGCAGTTCTTAACTAAGTCCTCCATGCATGAGCTACCAATAACCCTAGGAATTGCGTAATTCCTTCGCCCCACCTGAACATTTTCCAAATCTCTTCAAGAAATAAAGTGCCCAAGAGAATAAGTTGATATTTATCAGTTTGGACACATCTGGGCTAATAATAATCGACGTGCATCTATTTTTAGATCGACTATCTATAAATAGGCTTCACCCAATATTCTAAAAACAGAATTTCATCTATTTTTCACATTTCACCAACCATCTACAAATAGTATCCTAAAACTTATAGAATATGATCACCATGTCTAAAAATAGACATACACCTAAAAATAGCCTGCGGGCCCCACTTAGTGAAGGTGCTTACTTTTCACTAAGCTCATCATCTTGTTGAATCTCAACACTCCCTCTCAAAAAGATAGGGATTATCCTTCACCCCGATCCTGCCTCTATGGTATTCGAATTTTCTCCTGGTGAGCGCCTTCGTCAAAATATTTGCATCCTGATTCTTCTGTAGGAATGTACTGAAGCAACATGATCTTCCGCTACACACAATCTCTGATATGATGATACCGGATATCAATATGTTTAGATCTATCATGAAACACAATATTAATCGAGAGTTTAATGCAACTCTAATGATCATAATGTATCATTGTAGGATCTAAAATAGAACTGAACAAACCAACCAGGATCTTCCTCATCCAGATAGCCTCACATGCAGCTTGACTTACTGCCATGTATTCTGCTTCCGCTGAACAGAGTGCCACGGATCTTTGTTTCTTGCTGTACCAAGAAACTGCTGTAGATACGATACTGAAAACCCCACTTGATGTGCTCTTTCTATCTGTTGGCCTTCCTGCCCTATATTCATCCATGAAGCCATGAAACTTCACCTCATCTGTATGTCTGTACCATAAACCATACTCAAATGTGCCCCTGAGATATCTTAGGACATGCTTGCCTACCTTCCAAAAGAGCTTGGTAGGCTTAACCATCGCTTGACTAAGCTGGTTCAATGCATAGCATATGTCCGGTCTTGTATTAACTAAATACATGAGCGAACCCATCAACTATCAATAAACAGTGGCATCCACTACCTATGCCAATGTAGCATCCTCTTTCCTCCAATTTCCTGGAAGAGGAGTATCCATGGGCTTGCAGTCCTCCATGTGAAACTTACCAAGTATCTCCCAAGCATACTTGCCTTGAGACATAAACAGTTCACCTTCTCGCTACCATATTTCCAATCCAAGGAAATAATGAAGGAGGCCCAAATCCTTCATCTCAAACTCCTTTGCAAGATCTGCCTTGCATGAGTGTACCAACTACTCATCACCCGTTAGTATTAAATCATCAACATAAAGAAAAATGATTAAATTCTTACCCTCCACCACAATTTGGTACAGGTTTGCATCTGCCTCACTCTTGGTAAGGCCAAGTCCGATGAAATAGCTGTCGATCTGTGTGTACCAAGCATGAGGTTCTTGCTTCAACCCATACAGCGCTCTTTTGAGTCTGCACACATGCGACTCGATGCTGAAGATCTAAAATCCTTCAGGCTGCTCAATGTACACTTCTTCCTCAATGATCCCATTAAGGAACATAGTCTTCACATCCATCTTATGAATGTTCCAACCCATCTGTGCTAAGAGAGCAAGGATGGTCCTTATGGAAGAATACCGTGCAGCAGGTGCAAAGTTTTCTTCATAATCAATCCCCTCGATCTATGAGAAGCCTCGGGCAACAAATCTTGCCTTATACTTCTCAATGCTCCCATCAGTAGCTTGCTTTACCTTGTAGATCCATCTTCAGCCTACCACTGATTTACCCACCAGCCTTGGAACAATCTCCCAAGCATTGTTTCTGACAATGGATTCATACTCCTCCAACATGGCATCTACCCATGTGGGCTCCTACAATGCTTCTTCAAAAGAAGATGGCTCTGTCACGATACACTTGCTCATAAGAGCCATGTATCCAGAAAATCAGTCAGGTGACTGCCTCTATCTGCGCTGTGATGTAGGGACTCCTACATTTTGTGCCGCATCAAGATTCAATCTCTCAGCTTCTATGGTATGCTTTCTGCCAGTTCTGATGTTTGGTTCTACATGAGTGGACTCCTCCACTCCATGAATCTCCTCATCTGGTTGATCCACATCTAGAGGCTCATCTTTGGGAACAAGAAGTTCCTTCTCTACATGCAAGTGTAGCTCCCTCTCAAGCGACAACTTCATGGCTTTCACCTCATTGAATTTTATATCCTGTCACACCATAGTCATCCGAATATTTGGCAAATACACACGATAATTATGGGGTGTTTTGTGTACCCCACAAATATCCCAACTTCTGTAGTCAGCTCCAACTTCTTCCTGGTGTCCTTTTTCACATGAATGTAAACATATGAGCCAAAAATCTTAAAATGAGAAATATGAGGCTTCTTACCTGTAAAAGCTTCTTCAGGTGTACTCATTTCAAGTACTCTATGAGGACAACGGTTTTGCACATAAACCGCAATGTTGCATGCTTCCACCCACAAGTGCATCGGTAGGCCCTGGTCATGCAGCATAGCTCGTGCAACACCCATGATCATTCCGTTCTTCCTCTCCATGACCCCATTCTGCTATGGGTTATGAGGCATTATGAGTTCTCTTTGAATTCCTTCTTTACTACAGAAGTCTTTGGATTATTTTGAGATATATTCACCACCATTATCACTCCACAGAGCCTTCACTTGCTTCCCTGACTCCTTCTCCACCAATTCTTTAAACTCACAAAAAATTGAGAATGTTTCGCTCTTATTCTGCATGAAGAAGATCCAGCATCTACAAGAATAATCATCAACAAATATAACATAATACCTGTGTTTTGCTTTTGAAGCAACCGAGAAAGGTCCACACACGTTTGTGTTAATTCTCTCCAAGATCACTGAAGCACGGTTCTCCTTCTCATGAAAGGTGGTCTTCACAAACTTACCCATAGTACATCCCTTGCACTGATCTGACTGCGCAAGAGTACCCTTGGGAGGTCCAGTAGAAATCTGCTGCAAAATCCTCAAGGTGCCATTGTGAAGATGGCCCAATCTCCTGTGCCATAATTTTCCCTCATCCTGGCTCTTCATTTCTTCTTCTTTGCCCATCATTGCAGCGCAGCCATCTACCTCCAACTTGTAGAGATTATTAACTTGAATCCCTATCCTCTTGGTTTGACCCGTTGTTTTATGTCGCAAGAAATATTTTCCCTCACTGAAAACAACATCATAACCTTTGTCCTCCAACATAGCGACCAAGACCAAGTTCTTCTTCAGACCTGGAACATGCATAACATCTTTCAACAGAAATGGTTTACCTGACTCCCTCTCAAAGGTAATGGTTCCAATGTTGTTCACATTGTATCTACCATCGTCACCCATCTCTATATGCATTTGGAGATCCTTCTCCTCCAAGTCACTAAACAACTCCTTGTCTCCCGTCATATGAAAGGAAGCACCACTATCAAGATACCACATCGATCCCATTGCGCTTAAAACTGAGCATGCAATCAAGGAGAAATCAAGTTCAAATTGTGAGGCTAAGGCCTCACCTGCTGCAGCTCCAACAACCTTCTTTTTCTTCTTTTTCTGTGGGCAGTTAGTGGCGATATGCCCATGTTTGTGACAGTGAAAACACTTCACTTTGGAAAAATACAGCTTCTTGCCTTTTGCCTCAGATTTTGGATGGGATTTCTTCCCTTTTCCTCTCCTTGCTTTGGCATCCAAAGCGCAATTCTCTTCATCATCATTATTTGATGAAGAGCCATCCCTGGTATTCTGCCTTATCTCCTCCTGCACAAGATCTGACCAAAGTTTCTCCTAATCCGACAGTTTCTCCCATCCATTGACAGAGTCTTTGTAGTTGTGCCAACTCTTCGGAAGCCCAAGGAGAGCCAAGCTCACCAAGTCATCATCCGCAACTATACTTCCCACACTCCCCTACTCATCCCTACATCGGACAAACTTCGTGAGATATTTTGGAATACTGCCTCCCTTCTCCATTTTGATTTTTCTGAGCTTATCTTTCAGTGCCAACTTCCTATAGTCGCTACTGCTTTGGAAAATATCTATCAAAGCCTTCCACATTGAAAATGGAGTGGCTTTCCCATGAAGGCTTGACACAATATGGTCTTTCACACCTTCCAACATAGTTCTTCTTGTCTTTGCTACCTTCTTTTGCCATGCGTCAAGTACTGCAGCATCGCTAGAAGTAGGCTTAGGAACATCGCTATCGATGAACTCCTTCAGTACATTATCTTCAAGCACCTCTTCCATCCTATCCTTCTAGTCTATGTAATTCGAGATACCCTCAAGGGAATACTCCAATCACAACCCATTGAAAGACATTTTAGTGAATACTCAATTGTCGCACCAAGAAATTTCTGCAGCAAATTCGAATTGTCCACTAGCACAAAACTCAACACCTCTTCACAATTGCAATCTCCAATGATTAACATTGCTCCGATACCATGTAGAAATTTATAAATACTGATGTATTACTAGATTCTCCTTATCTAACAAATTAATATTATGTTAAATACATAATCCTTCCACTATTAATTTTGCAGAAATTAAATCACCAATTGCAAAACACTTGTGAAGAAAATCAATCGCACATAAACACAGTTGTTTAACAGAAAATATTAAAGCTAAAAACCCCAACTATTATATATTATGTATATCAATGGATCATGTAATAATCTCATACAAAGATTAGTACATCAAGCTCTTAGTACAATCAACAATCATTACACGCTGTCATGCAGAAATTTGCATATCTATGCACCATATTCTTACCTCCTAACAACCTGCCTCCACCGCGTAATCCCTGCTGAAGAAGACCCCTGAATGAATTCGAATTTCATTTGCTTGGATTGTGCAATCCTCATTGGCATCTCCAATGTGTGTCATATGCATTGAATGCATCACTATAGTCACAACAGATAGTCCATCTCACCCTTTCACCTATCTCTCCACTGGGTCTCCACTGGAACTGACATGCAAGTAGAAAATTGTTGTATTTTTTCAGTTTCTAGTGAGTTATTAGTTGTGAATTAATTAACTAATTAATTGACGCAACAACGCTGAAAGTCCGCCCCAAGGAGAGCTGGTCAACGATGACGTGGCTCTGTCTTCCTTCCCCCTTTGAACTCTCGTTATTCACTCCATGTGGTCTATTTTATTTTTGTTTTATTTATCAATTTCAAAGAAATTGAAAAATAAACTTATTCACAGTTCTTGAATGTTAGATTATACTCCCCGACGTATATATATTGTCCCCGCATACTATAACCAATATTAAACCTTCGGCGGTTAACTATATAATTGGACCTTATATTAAAAATCGACGCTTTCCGAATAAATGACTCATAAATAGACCTTGGCTCTGGGTCTTGCCTCCAAAATCAATAGACAATAAAATGTACGCCCGTACCTTAGGTTAAACTCCATGCATCTTCGTTGTGCGACCACCGTCCGATGACTCTGTGCTAGATCGACGACTCTCGACGGTATCGCTCGACGTCCTCGTACTAACTTTAATGTGTGATGAGAATACAGAAAGGCAGTTTTGTGCGGGTCCACTTCGCCACGTGTCGATTCCTCTATGGAATCGCTCCCCCCTCAGTAAATACCGCTTCTTCACCAAAAGTGGTGCGATAGGGGCAACCCACTTCCGCAATTCCACTTGTGGTTTTGGAACAGTGCTTAATCAGGGTTCTGATTTCAAACAAATCTATCCCGTTGTAAAGCGGGAATTCTACCATTCAAACAACGTTCACGACCATGGTTCCTCTGCATAGACCCCGCCTGCGGGTAGTATTGATTTAACAGGGTTGTTTGGATGAATTACAGAGAAACAACAGACAGAGATATGTGGAATTCATACAGGAGTTCAATTACACATGCATAGCATTCATCACTTCGCAATTAAAAAATCTCTTCACAATTAAGGATTCAAACCGTATTTATGGCAAATGCACACAGAAAGTATTTAATTGGAAGAAATCGACAACACACAGAGTCTTATTGCAGAAATCTCTTTTCCTGTTGCTCTCTCTCCTCTCTGCTCTATACATCCGAGGGATTACATTTATATAAATCAACATATTTCCTTTTGGTTCCTCTGTGAGGACCGTTATGGTAATTAAAGAGCCTAATTACAACTACTCGAAAACTAAAAACACGACAGATGGACTAACCATTCGACTTATACAACTATAACTGATCTAATAATACAATCAGCTAAGGTATTGACACCTAGCTGTAATAATTCAAATGTTTTCAAACCCTCCTAGCCACAACATGTGGACAAAACTCCTACATTGCTGGCTAGTGTCTAATGCCCCTGCATCAGACTCCCGAGGGAAATCTTCTTCATGGGCTCCTGTCCATGAGCTCTCCCACTGATCTACCTATCTTCTGAAACATTTCTTCAGTCATCCAAGTGGCATCTTCCTCTGCCTTATCCTTCCATTTGATCAAGTACTAAAATTACTCTTGTCCTCTTGTCCTTCTGAACACTCTTTTGTCCAATATCTTCTCTAGTCGCAATGGTTGTGCTGAAGGTAGCTGCTCTTTCCACTCAATCTATTCCTTGTCTGCTACTCTTTCTTCTGCACCATCATCTTCATACTTGTACAAATATACAACATTAAAAATGGGAGATATTCCAACATCAAGAGGTAATTCAATCTCATAAGCATTTGCAGAAAACTTCCTAAGTATCTTGCATGGCCCAATCTTTTTGAACTTCAATTTGTTGTACTGCTTCTTTGGAAATCTCTCCTTTCTCAAGTGTGCCAAAACCTGATCTCCTACTTCAAAGTGAAATTCTTTTCTGCTCAATTCTGCTTTGTTTTTGTATTCGATGTTGCTGCCTTGTAGTTTCTGTTTCACTTTTTCATGTATGGCCTGGATCTTTGAAGAAAATTCCTCACCATCTGCACTCCTTAGCTCTGATTTTCCCAGATTTCTTAACTCTGATATTCCTTTGGGGTGCATTCCATAAACAGTATGAAATGGAATCTGCCCTGTGCTCTTGTTTGGTGAGTCATTATATGAATATTCTGCCTGAGGCAAAATATGATCCCACTGCTTGGGATGTTCTCCTGCAAGACTCCTCAACAAATTTCCCAGACTCCTGTATACTACCTCAGTTTTTCCATTAGTCTGGGGATGATAAGCTGAGCTGAAACTTAGTTTGGTACCAATTTTCTTCCACAGTGTCCTCCAAAAGTGCCCCACAAATCTGGTGTCTCTGTCTGAAACAATACTCTTGGGCAACCCATGCAATCTAACAACTTCTTTGAAGAACAAGTTAGCAACATGGGTGGCATCACTAGTTTTATAGCATGAAATAAAATGTGCCATTTTGGAGAATCTGTCCACTACAACAAAGACTGCATCATTTCCTCTCTGAGTCTTGGGAAATCCTAGAACAAAACCCATACTCACCATGTCCCAAGGCCTGTCTGGAATAGGAAAGGGAGTGTACAATCCTGCATTCTGGCTCCTTCCTTTGGCATATTGACAAATCTTGCAATTATTCACAAACTTATCCACTTCTGTTCTCATCTTGGGCCATAAGTAAAAGTGACTTAGTTGTTCATAAGTCTTATCAGTACCAAAGTGTCTAGCAAGTCCACCACTATGCTTCTCTTTGATCAAATTTTCTCTCATGGAACATTTTGGTACACACAGTTGGCTTCTTCTGAATAACAAGTCCTCCTACAAGAAATAATCCAGCCACTGGCTTCTATCTGTTAAAACAGGGTTACTACATGCCTCAAATGTTTCTTTAAAATCTGGATCTATTTTATACAATTATTTCAGAAAACCAAATCTGACAACTTCAAAATTTGTTTCTTGAACAAGCATGTGCCTCCTACTCAAAGCATCAGCTACTTTATTGGCTTGGCCACTTATATGTTTCAAAAAAAAATTAAAACTTTGGAGATACTCAACCCATTTAGCATGCTTATGTTTCAACTTGGGCTGTTGTACAATATACTGCAAAGCATGATTGTCAGAATATAATACAAATTCCCTGGACATCAGGTAATGTCTCCATTTCTTCAGTGCCTGAAAAATTGCATAGAATTCCTTCTCATAAGAGGAATAATTTCTTCTGGTGTCATTCAGCTTTTCACTGAAATATGCCACGGGCCTATCATCCTGACTCAACACAACTCCAATGGCCTCCCCACTGGCATCACATTTTACTTGAAATGGTTTAGTAAAATCAGGCAGAATCAAAACAAGCTTCTCTGTTATCTTTTGCTTACAGTTTAAAATTTATTTCTACTTCAGCAGTCCATTTAAATGGCTATTTGTTCTTCTTTATTGTCTCAATTATGGGTGCATTAATCTTACTGAAGTTTCTTATAAAATTTCTGTAAAAACTGGCAAGTCCATGGAAACTTCTTACCTCAAAGACATTCCTGGGTGAAGGCCACTCCACAATTGCCTTAACCTTTTCTGGGTCCATCTTCAATCCTTCTGTAGAAACAACAAACCCAAAATACACCAACTCTTCCTTCATGAATGAGCGTTTCTTCAGATTTATCAGCAGTTTCTCTTGGTGCAGCTTCTTCAAGACATGATTAAGATGCCTTAAATGTTCTTCTC
The DNA here is from genome assembly GCA_034641835.2 of Pinus albicaulis. Classification (NCBI taxonomy): domain Eukaryota; kingdom Viridiplantae; phylum Streptophyta; class Pinopsida; order Pinales; family Pinaceae; genus Pinus; species Pinus albicaulis. The sequence goes on along the minus strand of CM076575.1, from coordinate 1,114,795,164 downwards.
TAGTTCTGCTGAAAACTAATATATCATCCAAATACACTATCACAAATTTACCAATGAATTCTTTCAATACTTCATTCATAGGTCTCATAAAAGTGCTAGGTGCATTTGACAACCCAAAATGCATTACCATCCATTCATACAGTCCTTCATTTGTTTTAAAGGCAGTTTTCCACTCATCACCCTCTCTTATTCTAATCTGATGGTATCCACTTTTTAAATCTATCTTTGAGAAATATTTAGCACCACTCAAACAGTCCATTAAGTCCTCAACTCTGGGCAAAGGGAATCTGTACCTGATTGTGATCTTATTGATTGCTCTGGAATCAGTACACATCCTCTAGCCTCCATCTTTCTTTGGGCTCAATACTGCTGGTACTGCACATGGACTCAAACTTTCTCTGATTAGTCCTTTGTCCACCAATTCCTGTACTTGTCTCTTGATTTCTTCATTTTCCTTTGGAGTCATTCTGTAGGCTGCCTTGTTTGGCAAATTTGAACCAGGGATAAAATCTATCTGATGGCTGATCTTTCTCACAGGTGGCAGATCATCAGGTAAATCATCGACAACAATGTCACAATAATTGTCTAACATCTCTTGGATTTCTACTGGAAGAAATCTTTGTAGAAGTAAGAACTACTTTGGGTTTGCAAACTAAAGAAAAAATTACCTCTTCTTCTTCTATCTGCTGCAGATATTCCTTCCCGCTCAGCAACAAGGTCTTTGGATCATTCATTCTGCTGGATGGCTCTCCTTCCTCCATGGGTATCAATGTATGATGTACCCCATCTTTGAAGAACTTGTAAGTGTTATTCTTGCCATCATGCACTGCTGCTCTGTCAAACTTCCAAGGTCTACCCAGCAGTATATGACACACATCCATGGGCATTACATCACATAGGACCTTATCTTTATATTTGCCCATTTTCAGCTCTATCTCACACTGTTCTTTCATAACCAGCTGGTGCCCTTTATGCAGCCAGGACACCCTGTAGGGAGTTGGATGCTCCCTTGTCTTCAAATTCAAATTTTCTATTACCTCAGTGGAAACCAGATTTTCTGTGCTGCAACTATCAATGACTAACTGGCAGCATTTCCCTTGGACTTTGGATATGCTCCTAAACAAAGTCTTCCTTTGTGCAGGATCAGTGACTTCTTTGGCTTGCTTCAACAGGACCTTATTTACCACTAAGGATTCTCCCCTATTTGGAAGAATTTCTTCTTCAATTTCTACTGCTTCTCCAGTCTGGGCAACAACAACATTCCTTGGGCCAACACCCACATTCTCTGGACACTCATAGTGCTTGTGTCCCACTTGTTGACATCTATAACACCTCAAATATCTACCTATGCCTCTGTCTCTACCTCCTCTTCCTTTTCCTCTATAAGAACCCCTTTTTCCCCTTGCATCATCCTCTGTAGATGCATTCTGAGGTGAGCTACTGTTAGCTCCATCCCTGGGTGTAGTAGGCTTTCCTCTACCACCCTGACTTCCCTTCCCACGGAAAGTACCTCTCTTCTTGGCAGACTGTTTCCTCAGGAGTTTCTCCTCTGCTTTCAAGGCCATTTGATAGGCCTCTTCCACTGTCTTAGGAGACAAAAGACCAATCTCATCTTGGATCTCCAGCTTGAGACCATTCACATATCTGGCAGTCTTCTCAGGTGTGTCTTGGAACTGCCCAGCCCTTATTCTCACTCTGTAGAATTCCTCTGTGTATTCCTTTACTGTCAGCAACCTCTGTCTCAGGTTCTGCATTTGCTTGTACAATGTCAGCTGATAATCACTAGGCAAGAATTTACCTTTTAATTTAGCCATCATTCTGGTCCAGATTTTGATAGGTTGCCTTCCAACCCTCCTCCTTTCTACCTGCACTCCATCCCACCAAAGTGCAGCATGTTCTTTCAGCTTTGTTACTGCAAACTTGACCTTTTTATCTTCACTTATTTCTTCATAATCGAATCACTTGTTCAATTCATTTATCCAGTCCACCGGCTCCTTTGGATTTAGTCCCCCTACATAGCTTGACACTTCAATTCTGGGCTTAACTGCAGACCCCAGAACAGTTCTAAGGAGCCTCATGTCAGGAGGAATCTCAACATTTTCTTCAGCTTCTTATGTTTCAGGTTCGCTGATGTCTTCAGGATCTCTGGTTTGTCTTTGCTCTATGACATCCATTCTGGCTTCGACCCTCTACAACATCCCCAACACCTCAGTGTTGGCAACATGCCTCCTTCTGCCAGCACCTCTACCAACTCGAATTTCCATGTCAGCAAAAACAACTTCAGACAACAGTTCTGATACCACAAATGACGCAACAACGCTGAAAGTCCGCCCCAAGGAGAGTTGGTCAACGGTGACGTGGCTCTGTCTTCCTTCCCCCTTTGAACTCTCGTTATTCACTCCACGTGGTCTATTTTCTTTTTGCTTTATTTATCAATTTCAAAGAAATTGACAAATAAACTTATTCACAGTTCTCGAATGTTAGATTATACTTCCCGACGTATATATATTGTCCCCGCATACTATAACCAATATTAAACCTTCGGCAGTTAACTATATAATTGGACCTTATATTAAAAATCAACGCTTTCTGAATAAATGACTCATAAACAGACCTTGGATCTGGGTCCCACCTCCACAATCAATAGCCAATCAAATGTATGCCCGTACCTTAGGTTAAACTCCATGCATCTTCGTTGTGTGACCACTGTCCGATGACTCTGCGCTAGATCGACGACTCTCGACGGTATCGCTCGACGTCCTCGTACTAACTTTAACGTGCGATGAGAATACGGAAAGGCAGTTTTGCACGGGTCCACTTCGCCACGTGTCGATTCCTCTATGGAATCGCTCCCCCCTCAGGAAATACTACTTCTTCACCAAAAGTGGTGCGATAGGGGCAACCCACTTCCGAAATTCCACTTATGGTTTTGGAACAATTCTTAATCAGGGTTTCGATTTCAAACAAATCTATCCCGCTGTAAATCGGGAATTCTACCATTCAAACAACGTTCGTGACCATGGTTCCTCTGCACAGACCTCACCTGCGGGTAGTATTGATTTAACAGGGTTATTCGGATGAATTACAGAGAAACAATAGACAGAGATATGTGGAATTCATACAGGATTTCAATTACACATGCACAACATTCATCACTTCACAATTGAACAATCTCTTCACAATTAAGGATTCAAACCGTCTTTATGGCAAATGCACACATAAATTATTTAATTGGAAGCAATCGACAACACACAGAGTCTTATTGCAGAAATCTCTTTTCCTCTTGCTCTCTCTCCTCTCTACTCTATACATCTGAGGGATTACATTTATATACATCAACATATGTCCTTTCAGTTCCTCTGTGAGGACCGTTATGGTAATTCAAGAGCGTAATTACAACTACTCGAAAACTAAAAACATGACAGATGGACTAACCATTTGACTTCTACAACTCTAACTGATCTAATAATACAATCAGCTAAGGTATTGACACCTAGCTGTAATAATTCAAATGTTTTCAAACCCTCCTAGCCACAACATGTGGACAAAACTCCTACATTGCTGGCTAGTGTCTAATGCCCCTGCATCATTAATTCACTAAACTCTCACTAGTGTATCTTTTAGTTAGACTAGATACAACTAGCTCAACTGAGTTTAACTCACTTAACTGAGTTAAACTAAATAACAAATCCCATAACTACTCTTCCAACTCTGTCACAACTTTTCCACTACAGTTCTAACTGAGTCCTCCATGCATGAGCCACCAATAACCCTAGGAATTGCGTAATTCCTTCATCCCACTGATTTGCCAAATATGTTCACTGAAATAAAGTGCTCCAAGAGAATAAGTTGATATTTATTGTCGGATTATTATTAAGGGCTAATAATAATCGACATGCATCTATATTTAGATTGACGATCTATAAATAGACTTCGCTCAATATTCTAAAAATAGAATTTCATCTATTTTTAACATTTGACCAACCATCTACAAATAGCATCCCACAACTTATAGAATATGCTCACCATGTCTAAAAATAGGCATATATCTAAAAATAGCCTATGGGCCCCACTTAGTGAAGGTGCTTACTTTTCACTAAGCTCATCATCTTGTTGAATCTCAACATACAGGTCAAATTACCATGACCCTCGGTAATTCCATATTGTTACCTACTATCAACGTTGATGACTCCTTTGATTTCTTCTAATGATCGATCATTGTGGTCCTATATTCCTTTGATTTTTCTTCTCCCCCTAAGCCTTATATGGACTTGACATATCTGACTTGAAGCTATTATTATGCATGTGCTAACTATCCAACAATTGTAGACCTATGCCACATATTGTTGCATAGACTCTTCCTTTTCAATTTTCAGGAATTCATCATGTTGCATTCTTCAAAATAATGTATCACCCAACTCTTTGATTGGATCATACTAACTTGTGTCATCGTCCAATGTATTGTTGATTCATCATGACCTTTTCCCCTTATGAATCTTGAAAGCATGATTGTTGATAGTTTCATATTTGCATTATCTTCTTCCACCTTTTTCCTTCTCCAAACCTTATTTTACAATCCCTAGCCATATGTCCAAAGTTAGTACATGAAAAACAATAACCATTAAATGAATTAGGATACCTAGATGGTCTTTTGTATTTGCTCTTATTTGCAGGCGATGGTGTAGTATTTTGTTTTCTTTGTCCTTTATCACTTCATCATCATTATTTGGAGCTACAACAACCTTAATATTCTTTGGTCCTTCACTTCGATCAATCTTCTAATATTTTTTTTTTGCAAGGTCTTGGAGCTATTGCCTTCATCACATGGAGCTTTACTTGTTTCTTCTACCTTCATCTTCAATTGAGCCAAGTCTTGATATTTCTTGTCAATAACTTGCAAGTGTTATTTTCTCCAATCCTTGAACTTGTTGGCTTCATTAAGAGTTGTGTGAAGTTATTCTTTATTTTGAGCAAGGTCTTATTGAAACCACCTTTTCAATATTTGTCTTCTTATTTCTGCTTCCTCTATTTGTAGTTTTAGAAGAGTGACATTTCCTACTTCTCTATTGATAACTTGTATCTATTCCTTATGCCTTTCATTTTCCTTCCTGAGGCTGTCTATTTCTGTAAAAATCGTATCTAGTTCCTTTTTCTTTTGATCAAATTCAGATACATAAATTTTAACAGATTCCTTTTTTTGGCTTATCAGGTCTTTCTCTTTCTTTTATGCTTCTTGCACCTATAGTTTCAATAGAGAAAATTTTTCTTCGAGTCTGTGATTTTCCTTCTCTGTGTTCTCCCATTCTTTACTTTCTTCAAATTCTCTTCTAAGTGATTCTTCAACCTTTTTGGCTTCTTCCAATTGCACTTTAAAGTTGTTGATGATTTTCTTAAAATATTCATTCTTCTTATTAAGGATTTTTTCATGTCCTTTTGCTATCTTTAGTTCATATTTCAAAAATTTGATGATTTATTTTTCAAACTTAACATATTTTACAATTCTGATCATCTCATTCTGAAATGTGTTTTCTTCCATTTCTTCATCTTCTTCTTCAGAAACTTCCTTCCTGTTATCATGTTATTTGTTATTGATCATAGGCCTAAAATAATTTCAATACCTAAAACTTCCTTTGAATGCTTGGCAACTTTCTTCTTTTATTTTCCCATCTTTGTATTTTTAAATCTTCCTTCTAGTTGTTAAACTGCTATTCAACAAACCTGCTCTTATACCAATTTTTGGAAATACTAAGAGGGGGGTGAATCAATATTTATTATCAAGTAGCACTTTATTAATTTTTTTTCAGAGCATTAGTTAATCTTTATCAATATTATTATTATTCATTATCAAATGGAAAAACTAGTAAAAAACACCATACAACAATGAAAATAGAGATAGTAGACACAAATATTTTTAGGTGGAAAACCCCCTCTGGGTCAAAACCACCAAACGCTTCTTATTAATTGTTTTCTTCTCTTTAAAATAAATAATTATGTTGAAAAGTCAACAATAAATGTGTGTCTAATTTAATTTCCCCTTAATTAGCTTGGACAATAAAATGCAATCTTATCTCATAATCACTTGTAATAGTTAACTGAGTGTGATAAACTCAGTTAGCTCATGAATTTCGAGTTGAGGGTGGTTGGTGAGGCATGTAGAGTGATTCTATTAGTTATGGAGTTCGAGTTGCAGTTAGTGCATTAGTTTAATGCATGAGAAATCGATTAACTCAATTTATTGAGTTAAAGTTAGTTAAACTAGTTGTAACTGTTTGTTGTACTAGTGAGAGATCAATTAAATTAAATCATATTTAATTCACATGTAGTGATTTTCCATGAAACTGATGATTTACTATTAATAGTTGCATGCATGTCAGTTCCAGTGGAGACCCAGTTGATACAGAGGTTAAAGGGATGTTAACTCTCAGTTGTATCATTAGTAGGTTGCCTGCATGGAGTAAGAAAACCATAGGATTTCCCATGAGAAATGCGCAACTTTAGAAGGTTGAATTTCCTAAAGAATAGGGATTTCATTCCACATGAATTGCACAAGCAATGGAGGTTGATTAGAGGCAGGAAATTGGCTAAGTGTTGGTCGATTTTCTCTGGGTCAGTGTGAGACAGTTGTGAGAGTGCAGGAGACTCTTGTGAGAAGAGTGCATTGTAATTATTTCATGATTCATTGGTGAATATACAATAGAAGATAGAGGGGTTTTGAGTAGTAATCTTTCCCCGGGAAAATATGTGTGTTGTGGTTTTATTTGTTTCTTTCTTTACTTGTCGTGATTGGCGATCGTGTTTATTATCTACAATTGATTTGTAGAAGGATTCAGTATCTTGATTTAGTATATCACGTGATCAAATCGAATCTATTGATATACATATATTTTATATAATTTCTACATGGTATCGGAGCTTAGGAAATCACTATAGTGGAGAATAAATCGAGTTTTTGACTGAATGACATTCGAATTTGTGACAATATTCTTGGTGCGACAAGCAGATCAAAATCAAGATGGCTTTCAATGGCTTGAGATTGGAGTATGCACTCAAGGGAATTTCCAATTATATTGTGTGGAAAGACAGGATGGAGGCAATTCTGGAGGACAATGGGTTTAAATAATTCATTGATAATGACATTCCAAAACCCGCTGCAGCAGATGTCGCTCTTCTTGATGCTTGGAAAAAGAAGGTTACAAAGGCAAGGAGGATCTTATTGGAGGGAGTACGAGACCACATTGTCTCAAGTATCCATGGAAAATCAACTCCATATGAAATGTCAAAGGCTTTGAAAGATATGTTTCAGAGTAGCAGTGATCATAGAAAATTGGCACTAAAGAACAAGCTCAAGAAAATCAAAATGGAGAAAGGAAACACTATTCTGAAATATTTAACCAAGTTTGTCCAATGTCGAGATGAGTTTGGGAGTGTCGTAATTACTGTTGCGGATGATGACTTGGTGAGCCTAGCTCTTCTAGGCCTTCCCAAGAGTTGGCATAATTATTAGGACTTTGTCAATGGGAGGGAGAAGCTGCCAGATTGGGAACGACTGGTCGGATTTGGTGCAAGAATAATTTAGGCGGAATACCAGGGATGGATCTTCATCTAAGATAGATGATGAATAAAATTGCGCCTTGGCTAGTAAGGTGAATAAGGGGAAAAGAAAGAAATCCTATTCCAAATTCGAGACCAGCAAAGAAGGCAAGAAGCGTGACATGTCTAGAGTGAAGTTTTTTCATTTTCACGAGCATGGAAATTATGCCACTAATTTTCCACAAAAGAAGAAGAACAAGAAGGCCTTAGGATCTACGGCTAGTGAGGCTTTGGCCTTGAAATTTGATTGGGACTTCTCACTCATCGTATGCATGGTTTCAAGTGTGATGGGATCAATGTGGTACTTGGATAGTGGTGCATCTTTCCACATGACAAGAGACAAATAAGTTTTTAGTAGCTTGGAGGAGAAGGACCTCCAAATGCATATCGAAATGGGTGATGATGGGTGATACAATGCTACCAGGATTGGTACAATTACCTCCCAGAGATAGTCAGGTAAACCCTTCTTATTAAAATATGTAATGCATGTACCAAGCTTGAAAAATAATTTAGTTTCAGTCGTAATGTTGGAGGATCAACGTTATGATGTGGTTTTCAGTGAAGGGAAATCTTTCCTTCAACACAAAGCCATAGGACAAGCTAAGAAGATTGGGATTCGTGTGAAGAATATTTATAAACTTGATGTAGATGGATGCACAACATTGATGGGTAAGGCAGAAAAAGTGATGAGTCGGGATGAGGGTGACTTATGGCACAGGAGATTGGGCCATCTACACCACGGAGCCTTGAAGGTCATGCAACAGATTTCTACGAGGATTCCAAAGGGTACTCTTGTGCATATAGACACATGCAAGGGATGTACCATGGGGAAGTATGCAAAGGCCACTTTTCACGAGAAGAAGAACTGAGCTTCAGAAATCCTTGAGAAAGTTCACTCAGACATGTGTGGACCATTCTCTACACCTTCAACAACAAAACACAGGTATTATGTGATCTTTGTTGATGATTTTTCTAGAAATTTTTGGATCTACTTCATGTAGTAGAAAGATCATACATTCTCAAAAAATTTTGAGTTCAAAGAAATGGTGGAGAAAGACATGGGGAAGCATGTGAAGGTTCTTAGGAGCGATAATGGTGGTGATTACATCTCCAATGAATTCAAGAAATTTTGTAGCATAGAAGGAATTCATAGAGAGTTCATTATGCCTCATAACCCACAACAAAATGGGGTCGCAGAAAGAAAGAACATAACAATTGTGGGTGTGGCACAAGTGATGTTGCATGATCAGGGACTACCGTTGCCTCTATAGGTGGAGGAATGCAACATAGCGGTATTTTTTCAAAACCGTAGTCCTGATTGGATACTTGGCATGAGTATGTTAAAGGAGGTTTTTTCTATTAAGAAACCTGATGATTCATATTTTAAAAATTTTGGCTCATCTGTCTATTTCCATGTGACCAAAGATTCCAGGAAAAATCTTGAACCAATTACTAATATTGGGATATTTGTGGGGTACACTGATACTCCCCACAACTATCGGGTGTATTTTCCAAACAACGGGATGACTGTTGTGAGACTGGATATAAAATTTGATGAGGATAAATCCATGTGATTGTCCCTTGACAAGGAGCTTGATTTGCATGCAGATAAGGAACTCTTGGTTCCAAAAAATGAACCTCAAGGTTTGGAGCAACCACATGCGGAGGATCATGGAGTGGCAGAAAAAATTCATGCAGATCCATCCACCAAAAATGGTAGAAGGCACACCATGAAAGCTGATGGATTGAGACTTGATGCAGCAGAACATGTAGGAGCACCTACTTCACTACACAGACAGAAATAGTCTCGAGACAGGTTTACTGCATACATGGCCCTTATGAGCAAGTGTATTGTGATAGAACCATCCTCCTTTGAGGAAGCAGTGTAGCAACCAATTTGTGTTGACACAATGGATGAGGAGTATGACTCCATCATCAAGAACAATGCATGGGAAGTTGTCCCAAGACCAGTCAGAAAATAAATGGTTAGATCTAGATGGATATTTAAGGTGAAGCAGGTGGCATATGGGAGTGTGGAGAAGTACAACGCTAGATTTTTAGCCAGGGGATTCTCAAAAGTTGAGGGGATTGACTGTGATACTCATCAATTAGATCTATCCTTGCACTCTCAGCACAGATGGGGTGGCAGATACATCAGATGGATGTGAAAACTATGGTTCTCAATGGAGTTATTGAGGAATAAGTGTATATAGAGAAGCCAGAAGGTTTTGAGATCTTTGACAGTGAGTCGCATGTGTGCCAACTCAAGAGAGCACTGTATGGGTTGAAGCAAGCACCTCATGCTTGGTACACTAGAATTGACAGCTATTTCACCAATTTGGGCTTCACCAAAAGTGAAGCAAATGCGAACCTGTACCAGATTGTGGTTGATTGATAGCTCTTGATTATCGTACTTTATGTTGATGATCTAACTTTGTCAGATGATGAGCAGCTCATAATTTCTTTCAAGGATGATATTGCAAGAGAGTTTGAGATGAAGGACATGGGACTCCTTCACTATTTCTTTGGTTTGGAAATACGACAATGAGATGGTGAGATATTTGTTTCTCAAGGAAAGTATGACAAAGAGATTCTGAGTAAGTTTCACATGGAGAGCTATAAAACCATGGAGACTCCCTTACCAGGAAACTAGAGGAAGGAGGATGCTACTTCAGGTGAGGTAGTGGATGCTACTATTTACATGTGACTTGTGGGTTCAATGATGTACTTGGTGAATACCAAATCAGCCATTTTCTATGCATTTAACTAGCTGATTCAAGCTATGGCTATGCCGACCAAGATCTTTTGGAAGGCAAGGAAGCATGTCTTGAGATATCTTAGGGGCACTACAGAGTATGGATTATGGTACAGACAGACAGAGGGAGTGAAAATTCAAGGCTTCGCTGATGCATATTGGGCAGGCAGTCCATCAGACAGAAAGAGCACATCAAGAGGTATCTTCAACATAGGATCGACAACAGTTTCTTGGTACATCAGGAAGTATCGATATGTGGTATTCAGTTAAGTCGAGGTAGAGTACATGGAAGCAAGTAAGGCTACATGTGAGGCCATCTGGATGAGGAAGATTCTGGTTGGTTTGTTTGGTTCTCATATGGATCTGATAGTGATAGAGTTGCATTAAACTCTTGGTCAATCCGGTATTCCATGATAGCTCCAAGAACATAGACATCAGGTACCACCATCTCAGAGATTGTGCTCGCTAGGAGAAAATTCGAATACCATAGAGGCAGGATCGATGTAGCTAATAATCCCTTTCTTGTTGAGAGGGAGTGTTGAAAATTCAACAAGAAATGTGTGTCTAATTTAATTTTCCCTTAATTAAATTGGACAATAAAATGTAATCTTATCTCATAATCACTTGTAATAGTTAATTGAGTGTGATAAACTCAGTTAGCTCATGAATTTCAAGTTGAGGGTGGTTGGTGAGGCATGCAGAGTGATCCTATTAGTTATGGAGTTCGAGTTGCAGTTAGTGCATTAGTTTAATGCATGATAAATCAGTCAACTCAATTTATTGAGTTAAATTCAGTTGAACTTGTTGTAAATGTTTGTCGCACTAGTGAGAGATCAAGTGAATTAAATCAGATTTAATTCACCTGCAGTGATCTGCCATGCAACTGATGATTTACTATTAATAGTTGCATGCATGCCAGTTCCAGTGGATACCCAGTTGAGACAAAGGTTAAAGGGATGTTAACTATTATTTGTATCATTAGTAGGCTTCCTGCATGGTGTTATCACTCCGTAATTTGTAAGATTGGAAAGAATAAATGATAGATAACAACATCAAAATACTTGGGAGTCTAGGACCTAGCCTTCCTAGACTCAAAGAGGGCTCTCTTTGTTTTTATGATTTATCTTGATAATTATAAATGTTAATATTAGGCTAGTTACAGGGATGGTAGTATTGGTTGTTTTTGATTGATTTTGTTGGTTGGATGAGCAGGTCTACAGGGAATATTCCATTGGGCTATGGAGTCAAAGGTTGGATTGGCACATCAACATTCAAGAGCATCACAGGGAAAGCTAACTATGCTAAATGGGTCTTTAGAGTTATATGAATTGTGAGGTGAAAGAAATAGTAAGGTTCAGTAGTGACTAAAGAGTAGTTAAGAACTCTTTAATCAGACTTCAACATAAAACATTAAGATTGTAAATGCAGACAAACTTAAGGTGCTCCGACAGAAATCTTAATCTAAAATTCCTGATTTACAATTAGATGAACAGATGCACATTAGGGAAAACAATGGAAACATTTAGAACAGAGAAGTAACACATCACCATTTTAACACAGCTCAATAATCCTGAAAATGGTCTTTGATTATTGATGTTCAGCTCCAAAATTACAGTGCTCTAATATAGTAGTTCTTACAATGCAGGGGCTAACAATATCCAACCCTTGTTAATGAAAATTCAAGTAGTATTTAACTAAAACTTGATTCGGTTGCCCTAATATACTTTGGAAAACTTCATTTATTACAAACAACTAAAATTAAACAGGTGTGGCCATGCATGGCCCGAGTAAAAATCTCTGAAAACACACAACTTGTAAAATAAATTTTGAGAAGCCCTTCATGAATCTAAAAAATTCGATGGCTCTTCGTAAGATCAAAAAGTAGGCTTGAAGGTGGCATGTGATGGTCATGAAGAGGCAACGAATGATAGCTCTAACATCTGGCCCTAATTTTCAAGAAATCAGAATTGGGTAATCAAATATGGTGCAGTGCTTGCCCCTTTTCATTGAATAGTGATTGTGTTGATGAGTTTACTGCCTTTTTTCCGTTTATGCTGTTATAACATAACAATTATGTAAAAAATCCTTGCCCGACTCGACCCTTACTACTTGTGCCCCATTTTTTGAATAAATCTTTAATCTTGGCAGCATCGATGGTTTTTAAAAACATAACTCTTTGTTCTTTTAACGATTGGTAGAAATTTCCTTCTCTTGGGTAAATGGTGGAAAACCCTTTGAACAGGTGGTCGAGTCTTTTTGTCATGCTTAGCACCTTTTCTTCACAAAACAACGCATGAACCGCAATCGCCCAGACTTGAAAATATTTAGGCCTTTGCTCTGAAATACATCGCATTCGTGCCAACATTGCACTTCGCACGATGCAAGACTTAACTTTTCCTTAGCATTTAAACTTTAAATCTTGTGATTTTTGATTTTCGATCAGGCCCCACCGCATTGCACATCACACTTCGATGAATTTAAAATTTACCTTTGCAACTAACTTGTAAAACTTGCGATGTGCGGTATGCGAGCTAGGGCCACGTCACCTGCCATGTCAGCTTACCACATCACCCTGCCACGTCATCATAAATCAACTACAATATGTGGGATCGGAGCCATGTCACTGCCATGTCATCTTACCACGTCATCATAAATCAACTATGATCTGTGGGGTCAGGGCCATGTCACTGCCACATCACCTGCCACGTCATCTTCCACATAAGCTTACCACGTCACCTTGTCACATCATCATAAATCAACTGCGATATGTGGGGTTAGGGCCACGTCACCGCCATGTCATCTTCCACGTTAGCTTCATATCGCACTTTGACGATTTTAACTCTTACCTCCGCGCTTATTCTTTAAACATTGTGATTTTCGATTTGCGATTGGGTCCCATCGCATTGCATATCGCACTTTGTTGACTTCAACATTTACCCTTTGATCTCATCCTTTAACATTTGTGATTTTCGATTGCGATCAGGTCCCACCTGGCATCGCACATCGCACTTCGCTGACTTAAAAATTTACCCTTTGCACTCATGCTTTAACATTTGCGATTGTGATTGGGTCCCACTTGGCATCACACATCACACTTCGTTGACTTCAACATTTACCCTTTGCGCCCATCCTTTAACATTTGCGATTACAATCAGGAGATGGACCCCATTACAAGCTTCTCCAAGCAGACAAGTGAAATTTAGTTAATAAATGGTAAAAAGCCACCCAAACCATAATATGAAGGATTTCAAAGCATTTTAGGTGTATACGAGGGAAATATGGGTCCCGCATATTGCACTTCAGCGACTATAACATTTACCTTTGGGAACTTATCCTTTGAATCTTGTGATTTGGGCCCACTCAACTGGACTTCAACTCTTTTTTTAGTTTCTAATGCCTTTGTGTTCAAATCATCCATATTTCGGAGGGGTACTACAATAATGAGCGGTATTACAAAGAGGGGGTGTGAATAATATGTGGAGGTGAGCGGGGATGGTTAACGTGGATACGATGGGACAGGTGATGTGAGGTGGAGTCGAGGTATGAGAGTCGAGGGAGTAAAAATGAAACTTAGGATAAGAGGATTAACAAAGGGGTAGGGTTAAAGGATATGCAATGTGGTCAGGGACTTAGGATAAAATCATACCATAAGGTCCCAAACATGACAAAAATAATCCCTTTTCAAACCTTTAGAGAAAATTTTTAACTCTTCAGTTTGATTTCTCTTCAATTTGATTACAGGAAACAATCAGGCAGTTTTTAGGTTGCATGTTTATAGCATGAACTTTGCAATTCTCCTTTCTCAACAAATCTACCTACCCAATTTACAATTCCTAACATTTTTTCTCCTTTTAGGGTGCATTTAGACTTGCATACCCTGACATCATTTTTATTTTTGAATTTCTATCCTATCACCTATCCCTTATTTCTCCTATTGGTTCAAATTAAGTTGTTGAACAAATTTAATTTTATACCTACCTACTGATAAGCCAAGATTAAACAGTTTGGAAAATCCTCATTCTTTAACCTATCAGCAGAAAATTCAAAATTGTACAATCATTCTTAAGTTGTATGATTGAACAAACCTTTCTAAAAAGTAGTGGCATTTTGATTTGCAGCACTTTCAGAAATATTTATTTTTTGTGTGGGGCTTTCTTTTTCCTTTTTTCAATACCCTCTTTTATTCTTCTTGTGTCTCTTTTTATCTTTCTTTGGAAAATAATTTTGAATATTTAAATCTATGTACAATATGAAAAGTTTTCAAAGTGGAAATACACAGTCACTTTGTGGTACTGTAAAGTACAAGACTCTAACAGTGGCTCCAGCTGGGGATAGCACTTCTGTTTAGGGAAGTGTTAAGAACACCAAGACCAGTAGCCTTGTATACTTCTCCTCTACAACACTTTGATTGATCTCTTTCTTCCCTTTTTTATTTTTTATACCTACTTATCAGACTAGGCTTATGGCCTTCACTTCGGGCTTCAACCTTGTCCAACGGATTATTGAAAATTGTAAGGATATTGTATTTACAATGATGAAATTTTACTCTGATTTTTTAACAAAAATAATGTTTCAACATCCTGCCATTGAGAGGACCTCCAAAAAACTCTGTTCCATCCATATCTTGCAAGAAAAAATGCATTATCTCCTTTGAAAGAATGAATAATGTATGGGCCTTTCCACAGGTTGTCAAACTTGCCATGTTTACCTTTATCTTCTCTTATGGAATCCCATTTCAGCACTTTATCCCCGATATTGAAATTATTTTCTTTTGTTCGTTTTTCAAAAATATTCTTCATATTTTCTTTCACCACCTGAGTTCTCTTGTACTCCTCTTCTCTGGAACGTTGCAGCTGAATGTTCTGGCCTATTCTCCTTTGTACATCATTTTCTTCAGTCTACACCCCTTGAATGAGGTCCATGGCTGGCACTCCTAAGGATGTTGGGAAAACTGCGTCCATTCCATAGACTAATTGGTATGGTGACATGCCAATTAATTTCTTAGTTGTTAGTCTATCAGCCCACAATGTGTGCACAAATTTGTTATGCCAAGATTTCTTATTATCTTCCAGCAACTTCTTGATGATTTTGACCAGGCCCTTGTTGGAGGTCTCATCTAGTCCATTACCTTGAGGGTAATAAGTTGTTGAATGCCCCAAAGAAATGTGATATCTATGGAAAAAATCCACCATCTTCTTGGACTTAAAAGCAGCAGCATTATCTATAATGATTTTCCTATGACAACCAAATGTGGATAGTATGTTGGCTTCAAGGAATTTGATAATCACTGAGTCAGTAGCAGTTCTGGAAGGAATGGCCTCTATCCATTTGGTAAAATAGTCTGTAGCAATAAGGATCCATTTATGTTGGGTAGAGGAGGAAGGGTGGATTTATCCAATGAAGTATAAACCCCATTGTTGGAAAGGAGCTTCAACAGAGATTGGCTACAAGGGCAAAGGCAACAAATTTATTTTTCCCTCAAATATTTGGCATTTATGACAGGTGGCTACCATTTTGTGGATGTTTGGAAAAAGATTAGGCCAATAGAACAACCCTAGGGATATTATTAGCAGCAGATTTCCAGTAGAGATGGCCTCCACAATCCCCTTCATGAAATTCATGCATAACCCTATCTACATATTCTTGAAGCAAACATTTAAGAAATATGCCCCCAAAATATTTGTACTACAAAACATTTTCTAGGATGAATAATTTTACAACTTTCAATTTCAAGCATCTAGCTTTTGTTTTGGAAAAACCAGGAGGATCATTTAAATAAAATACAACATATATTATATCTACGTACCAAGGAGAATTTAGGAATGCTACCTCAATAGATGGAGTTGCCAACTCCTCTTGTTCATCCAGTGAATGAATCATGTTAATATATAGTGCTTGAAAATTTGTTTCAGCCATCAATTTGGGTAATCCTTATCCCTTGATCAGTTTGGTGGGTTTGATCTCTAAATCATACTCCAAGATAACAGCAATCCACTTGCCTATTTTTCCATCAAGATCCTATGCTTGGATGTCTTTGACAACTATATTGGGCACAAATGCAATGATGTGTGAATGTAGAATGTAAACTCTGAAATCCTGCAGTGCTTTGATCAAGGAAACTTACCACTTTTCCATGATATTATAAGTCAAAGGTGCATCTCTTAAAGCTTGGCTGAAAAATGTTATGGGTTGCTCTTGTCGATCCTTATTTTTCTGCATCAATATAACAACAATTGTGTGCACTGATGAAAAGGAGAAAATGATGAAATCCTTGGTGAAATCAGGGCTGATTAGAACTGGTGCTTTAGTGAGTGCCTGCTTTACCAAGTCAAAGGACTGTTTATCCTCCTTGGTCCACTTGACCCCTGAATCTCTTTTGAGCATGTTGGTGATACTCCTCAGGAGTTCTGCAAGGTTTGGTATAAACATCCTCAAAATTTTTATCTTTCCAATGAAGGATTGGAGTTCTTTGATGTTTCTAAGATGATTGATTTGTAGTATGCCCTCAATCCTACTGGGGTCAATCTTGATCCCTTCTTCAGAGATGATGTGGCCTAGAAGCTTTCCTCCTTCAAGACCAAATAATTATTTCTTAGGATTCATGTATAGACCAAACCTTCTGCATTTTTCAAAAACTCTTCTCAAATGGGCCAAATTTTCTTCATCAATTTTTGAATATATTGTAATATCATCAAGGTAGATCACAATGAAAATTCTGATTTCTTCTGAAAAAGCAATATCCACTGCTCTTTGAAAAGTGGCACCAACATTTATTAATCCAAAGGGAATTTTTACATACATGAAGGTTCCCCAAGGAGTTGTAAAAGTTGTTTTGTTTTGATCATCTGGATGCACCAGCACTTGATTGTACCTTGAAAATCCATCTAGCAAATATATTCTTTTGGAGCTCACTACCTTTTGCAATATGTGGTCCATCTTTGGTAAGGGGTAGTTGTCCTTAAGTGATACCTTGTTCAGATTTATGAAGTCAATGCAGAGCTTGTCTTCACATGTCTTCTTTCTTACAGGTACAATATTGGAAACCCATTCGGAGTATCTGATTGGGACTATTATCTTGGCATCATACATTTTCTTGATCTCCTTCTCAACCAGAGGAATTTGGACAGGATTTATCCTGCGTAGTTTCTGTTTGAAAGGCTTATGGTTCTCCTTGATTGGAATTTTGTGCTAGATAATATCAGTATCATAAGATTTCAGGTCTTCATAACCCCAGGAAAACACATCAATAAACTCTTTGAACAAAGAAATGTATTTCTTCTTTATGGATGCTGGCAGTGTATTTGATAACTTTATCATCTTGGGCTCCTGCTCACTGCCCAGATTGCACTCCTCGATATTTGCTTATGTAGATTCCATTTTTGGATTCCTAGCTACATCATTGAAATCGAATAGTTCCTCCAGAGGGACAAGCCCTCTAGGCAGGATGTTGTCTCTGAATTGCAGTACCTCAAATTCTTCCTTTTTTGGATCTTTATGCATCTCTTTCCTATGTAGATCTTTATTTGCTGAAAAATTAATATTAGAATTATGGGGAGGTTCCTCCATGTACATTTGATATTTAATGGAGCAGTATTATTCACAGTCTAGGTCCAAATTGGAATCTTCAAACTCATCCTTAGATTGTAAGAAATTCTCAATATGTTTGTCATCTCCAAGGACTTGCCAATATCTCATAGTGTCAGGAACTGCTAGGAGGTGTTTAACTTGCACTGTATATTTTTTGTTAGGATGAGGTGATTGACAAGTGTTGGCTGAAAATGCTAACCCATTAGCCATGATATTCTGATTTCTTGGAACTGCAACAAGGTCATATTCTTAAAATGTTTTCAGGATGTCAAGGGTAGCATTCTGGTATGCTCGCAATCTGGGATGCTTGTCTGAATATTCTCCCTTGATTTGTTTAATGGCCAGCTCAGAATCCCCATGAACATAGATTATTTTGGCTCCTAATTTCTTCAGCAGTTGTAAACCCAAAAGGAGTGCCTCCTATTCTGCTATATTGTTGGTACACTGAAAGTTTAGCTTGTAAGAATTCCCTTCTGCGTGGTTATTTTTAGTATTGCATACCCACACCCCTGCTTCTGAGCCAGTTTTTCCACAAGAACCATCGAAACTCATGTTCCAAAAAGGTTCAGGTTCAGACTTGTGCTACACAATCTCCATTTGGTTTGATTGTTCTCTTTTCTAGTCTTCTTCTTCTCCAACTATTTGTTCATTAATATTTTCATTATTGTAAAGAGTAAATGAATCAAGGTTAGAATGAACAGAGTACATGGGG
This sequence comes from Pinus albicaulis, assembly GCA_034641835.2. Classification (NCBI taxonomy): domain Eukaryota; kingdom Viridiplantae; phylum Streptophyta; class Pinopsida; order Pinales; family Pinaceae; genus Pinus; species Pinus albicaulis. Next base: position 1,114,776,520 of record CM076575.1, on the reverse strand, counting down.
TAGTTATGAGCCTTTTCTTGACTGCTCACCATGTATTTCATTAAAGTCTCCCTATACAATCTCCTTTTTTGGCCAAAAACTGGTATGGTAGCATAAGTCATATCCATTTGGAGGGTGCCTTGAAGCTTGGCTCCCCATGAGCGTGATAAAAGCATACCATATTTAGGAGGGATGTCAGCCACCACTATGTTCATCACTAGACTCTTGGCTGGTATTTGGGCTAATGTAATACAAAGATCTTTGATGAGGCCTAGACATCTAACTTTGTTGGAGTCAAATGAGTACAAGTCTTTCTAGGGTTTGGTTATCTCTAGGCCAAGTTTCTCCATAATTTCCTTTGTCATGAGATTATGAGATGCACCTGAGTCTATCATGGCATTATGGATGATTTTATCATGAAAATTCAAACTGAGATAAAATGGGGGAACACCTCCCTCCTGGAATTTACCCTCTACTTCTGGCCCAAACAAAATTTCAGGTTTGTCATCACTTAGATTGACAATGTTAGTAATTTCTCCTATGTTCAGCGCTTTATGACTTGGGACCTATATACATCCAGGTTCACCAATTCAGCAAGAGGGACAAAGATTTTTATTTTTGCAATTTCATTCTCAATGCTTAATGGTGTTTTTGTTTTTGGCAGATTTGAATCATTCTTCTGAGGCACTATTTTTACAGAAACTTCAAATTGTTGACTTGTATTATGGATATCAGCTAGAACAGTTTTGTTGGGGATGACCGCTGGTCTGCTAGTGCTGCTTTCTAGATGATTCTTTTCAGGGATTTTAGTACTTTTCTTTGAACTCTCTGTTGTTTTCTTGGGATCGGCTTCAGGGGCCTTTTTAGAAAAAAATTCATAATTCTCTCTTGGGAATATCTGAATTTTTCTTGCTCTGGAGGTTATATTGTCTATGCACCTCCATGGTGGCATTCTTGAACCCTTGTTTATAATCTTCAGACTCTTCAAATTCTACTTCAGTTTGAGTCAAAGAAAATAAATTGTGTTCTTCTTTGGTGAGGAAAATAGTATCTTCATTATTAATTCCCATTATATTAATTTGACTTTCTTCTATTTCTTCAACCACCCCCTCATCTTCATCAGCATAATTTTCTTGGAAAGGAGGCCTAAACTACTGGTCAAGTCCTATTTTTTCTCTCTGTCTTATTTTAGAGGGGTTTCTTCTAAAGTTTTGGTTCTTATTTTGAGGAGCTGGCTAATTTTCCCTAGGGATAGCTCTGTCATTCAGGTTGATCCTATCCATCATCCTCTCCATGGTTCTAACCAGGCTATCAATCTTAGCATCAGATGTGGAGGCTGCAGGCTCTTCCCTAATAGTGAATCTCTTCTCATGTCTCATTCTAGCCCTTTTTGCAATCAGGTTTGCTTCCACACGTACTGCACCCCTCTGCATGTATTCTAATGTAGGAGGATCTATTTCTCTCAGCTGATAAGCCATCTCTGGGTCGAAACAATCTGAAATTTTCATTAGAGCTAAAACTTGTGGGGGTTTCATGTGAGGAGGGAGGGCGTTGTATACACTATTGAACCTGGTGCAGTAATCTTGGACACTCTCTCCAACATTTCTCTTGATGTTCTCATATTCTGACAAGATTTGGAGAGGATTTTTCTTGAATTCCCATTTATTGATGAACAACTGGTGAAGGGCAGGGAGGTCCTGTATACTATTGGGGGTCAAGCCTTTAAACTAGTGTTTTACTTCTCCCCCTAAAATTTGAGCAAACATTCTCAATTTGATCATTTCATCCTATATCTCTTGGTAGTCAAAAGAATCATTCATTTTCTCCACATGTTGTTGAGCAGTTTCAAGACCAGTTCCATCAAAATGTGGGATCTTGGATTGATAATCCTGTGGCATAGGCACCACAGGTCATGGTAGCACTAATGGAGCATACCAGGCTGCCATGATTGGTGGTGGCAGGACCCAAGGGGGGTTAATAAGAGGAGGTTTGACCAAGGGAGGTGGAGGGTTGAATGGAGGAAGGTGGATAGTGGGTGTATGAGTGGGGGTTTGGGCACTCTGGTGGGAAATATTAAAGGAAATGGTAGGAGTTGCAGATACATTTGAGCAATTTGACTGACAATGAGCAGACTTCTAAATAATAGAAGGAGTTTCTGTAGTCGGAGATGATAATTCTATAGACTGTTGAATATAAGCATCATCAATAGCTGAAGTGAGCTCTATTACCAGACCTTGAAGGGAGTAAAAGTGTTGGAGAAGCTAAAAGTTAGTTTGAGTGGAGGCAGAGGCTTCCCTAATAGGACTCTATTGTAATATGGATGGGTCAAAAATTGTTTGTGCTCTAAAATTATGAGATTTCGTCCTGAACAAGGTTTTCTCAAAGTGTAAGTCGAATTGGATATCTTGCAAGGTTGCAAGGTTTTCAGGGAGGGAACTTGCTTTATGAAGAGGCTTACTAATAGTTGGATTCTCAAATCTGGGAGTTTTTCTTAAGATTTTCTCTGGATTGTCAACTATTATAGGGGCATTTGGGTCAGGATAGGATCTGGTAAAGATTCTTCTGGAAGCTAGAATTCGGACTCAAGGCATGAACAAGCCTAATATTTTTTCAAAAACCAATCTATAGAAAATAATTAAATCGCATAGTAATTCGACTAGGGTTTTTGAGTTATGATGAATGATGAGCTTTTCAATAAATCCCTAGTATGGTCGCCATTATGTTGTGGCCCTGTAATTTATAAGATGTGCAAGAATAAATGATAGAGGACAACATCAAACCACTTGGGAGTCCAAGACCTAGCCTTCCTAGACTCTGGACTCCCAAGTGGTTTGATGTTATCCTCTGTCGTTTATTCTTGTCAATCTTATAAATTACAGGGCCACAACACCAACTACATAACTCTTTAATATAGTTATCACTCCAAAAGAACCACTTATGGTGTACCAATTTCCACATTGAAGGACACAAGAAAGATACATGCAAGTTCTTAGAATAATTCAACCAAGACGTTCGAAGAGTACAAGCTGATGTCTACTGTGACATATGTCAAATTCTTAGATTGAGAGATCAGAAATTTCTCCACAGTAGACATGTTTGAGTGTCGACGTTTTGAGTCTACAACAAGACCCATCTTCAGGAAAAAGGTAGAGGAAGAGTAACAAAAAGGGAGCGCTATAAATATGCATGAAGGGACAAGGGAAGAAAGAAATGGTTGACAAAAAAATGCTATAGGAAATAATTAAATCAATTAATTAATTTAGAATTTATCTAAAAACTTATTTTTAATGTATATGGTTTTATACAAAGTAAATATTAATTAGAGTGTAACATTTAATATTATGTTAAATTGTAATAATTTTTATTTATTGTTATTAATAGTAATTTTTATTTTTCTTTTTGATAATTTTTATGTATGGAAATATTAATTCTAATTTGAATATTTAAATCTAATTTAAATTAATTAATTTTTAATTAATTGTAAGGAATCCCCAATATTAGAGATATAAAGGTTTTTATGAATAATAAATATTAGGTTTTAATTTTGCTTTAATTTAATTTACATTATATTTTAATTTGATTTAATTTAATTGTGTTTTTTTTTTTAAATTTAATTATAATTTAATCTAATTTGTATTTAATTAGTTTAATTTCATTTTGATACAAATTATTAATATGATTGTGCTTTCAATTTAATAATAATATAATAATAATTTAATTTGATTTAATTTTATCTTTAAATTTATATTTCAAATTTTGCTTTTATTTTTTATCTTTTAATTTTAGTTCTAAATTATACTTATACTTATAATTGTTTATTTTAGGTTAATTTTATTAAGGGGAAGATGAAAGAGAGGAAGAAGGGGATTCAAAGGTTGCAATTTTGTGAAAGAAGAGGTATCCAACTCCTGTTAACCTCGATCTCACTATCTCTATTGAGATTGTTGGGATGTTTTATGATTTCCAGGGCCTCCCTCGTCTTCCTCTTGTGGTAATGGTTCTCTGTCGAGATTAATTCCATGCCCTCAATGCATATGTGATGATTTGACTTTAAAGATTCTTTTGCAAGAGCTGAGGACTTAGTTCTTCCATTCCTGATGTTGGCATTGTGTTCCTTGAGTCTAGTTTTGAAGGCTTGCCTAATTTCCCCGATTTAACACTTACCACAAGAGAAATGATTTTGTATACCCATTTTTGTTGCAAGTGATCCAATTTATATTTTACTAATCTCATCATATGCTTGATGGTATTGCTTCTAACCACTCTACCAAATATTTCTAGTACAACTTGTGAAATTCAAAACTAAAATGGTGCACAATCTATGAAGACAATGCACATTTCGCCCAATAATGTCCATTGAATGGAAAAAATAAACCTAATAATCATGTTTTATATCATACCCAGGCCACTGACCAATTATCAGAACCACCTCCATTCAACGAAAGAGGACGAGGTCGAGGAGGTTATGGTGGAAGATGAGGTGATAATAATGGCAAAGGTCGTGGTTAGGGCATAGGACATGGGAGATTCTACTGTTACACATGTTGGCCAGAAGGACATATCACCACCAAATGTACTTTAAAACATAAAAATGATTTATGCTTCTGCAACATGTGTGGTCTAAGTGACCACTTGCTAGAAGACTGTCCGAAAATCATAGAATTTTTTTAAAATAAAATATCCGTTAATTTATTACAAACCGTCCCAAAACATGAGATTTTGAACTCTAAAAACCTTAATGTAGTTACAAGGTCAAGATATGGAAGAAATAATGGTGACTTGAATAACCAATTGATCTGGCTTATCAAGAATTCAACAAAGTATTCAGAAATACAACAACAAAATCATACAATTTCAAAAGAAGTTGAATTATTTACAAAATAAAGTGAAGATCAAAGAGTATCTAAGGACTTAATCTTAGAAGAATTTTTCAAGATTTTAAAGGAAGAACACTTTGTCGCATGGCTTGTCAAACTATTAAACATGTTGAAAAATTGTAACGAAAACAAAGAAAGAGGGGAAAATACCAGAAAAATCTCACGCAGTAGCTAGGTAGATGATCATGACCCACAAGTTGACCTAGAAATAAATGGGTTAAACAAGTAGTTGTCGACTTCAAATCTCAAGTAAATATCCTGCCAAGAGAAACATGGATCAACATAGAAGTACCAAGTCTACACAAAACAACTAATTATCTTAAATTGGCTGACCCAAGATTCATTGAACCAATTGGAACATTACGACAAGTTCAAACTTCAATAATGGTTATTCTTACCATAACCGACTTTGAATTAATTGACTTAGTTGAGGGAATCCCTACTTATCCAACATTAGTTGGTCACCAATGGGGACAAAGAATGAATGCAACTATATCACCAGAAAAATATAGAACCAAATTAAAAGGAAATAAAAAAATTATTATCATTCCTTTAGATCCTCGTGAAGGCCAACCTTGGGTAGAATTTACTGATGAAGAAGCCATAATTAGAGAACTATACCAAGCATTACATGATGGGCATGATAATGTGGAGCTAAATTCTTTGGGCGAAATTTTAACTAGATATCCCCTTTCAATAGGTCATAACTCAGATATTGAACTGTATGAATGGAAAATAGAGAATTATGAATCAAATTCAAAGGAGTGTTGGTCGATACAAGTTATTCCAATATCTAGAATCTGAAATTTCTATTCCATCAAGGCCATTCCAATTATAAGAGAAACAAACTACCAAGAATCACCATCTTTACTCCTGACTGATATAAAAAATGGTTCCAATTTTCACATTATTTTCAATGAAAGTGCATCCCCTGTTAATCATGTGGAACATGTATCAAAATCAATTGGAGAGCAAGGAAAAATGCAGGGCTTAGTGCAAAATTTTACCGGTCAAGCAACAAGATGGTGGGATACACACTCTTCTACTTCAAACTTGAAAGACTACAACTTCTTATTCAATTGAATGGTTCAGAGGAACATATTTATCTACACAAGAAAAAATACGAATTTTCAGTGAGGGTCAGGACCCTGTTCAACATATTAAAATATGTGAATATGAATGGCGAACAATCAGATACAAGGATGTAAAACATGTATGGCCACAAATGTTCCCGAACACACTAGCTGATCTTCCAAGAAAGTAAAAATTAGAGTAAGAAATGGGCCAATCCCTCCAATGGAAGGAGTTAAAATAAAACTTCATTAAATATTTTGAGTTTCAACCAAGGGAATCATAAATTAAGGATGCAATCCATAAAATCAAATAATTCATATTAGAAAGGCGATTTGGTCCACAAACCGCAACAAAAAATTCCTCAAATTGTAATTATATAACATCTTATACAGAACATAGGATGGTCAATCGGTTAGAAATGGAAGAATAACCCATTGCTAGTTAGAGTTTTACCTTGAATAAGAATCATCTTGAGAACTATAAGAAAAACATTTTCTATATAAAGTTCACAAACAAGATGTAGATAAATCAGACAAGCTAGAATTTCTGTTGGTATATCAGAAAGTAAAAGTTGGGGAACAACGACTTGACAAATCTAAGACACTTGACTGGATGGAGCAAAAATTAAGATACAAGAAGTCGATATATCAAACGACGACTAACCAAAAATTTCTCGACTAGGGGACTATTGGACGAAGAAACAAATAATGGAGTTTGTTGACCTTTTCAAAGAATACCAAGATGTATTTGCTCGAGATTACAAATATTTAAAATGATTAGTTAAATAAATGGAATAAATGAAGATCAATCTAATCTCGGGAGCCAAGCCAATAAAGAAGAGATTGTATAAATCAACTAATAAATATAAGCCTATTGTACAAAATTAAATTGAAGGAATGCTTTCCGCCGACGTTATATACCCGATATAAATATCAGAATGGGAAAACCGTGTGCTCATTCAACCAAAAAATAATGACTTGACAAGGCTTCACATATTTTTTATTATCATGGATTAAATAAACTAACAGTCACTGACCCATTTCCAACTCCTTTTGCCGAAGAAATCATCAATGAAGTAGTAGTATATGAATGTTATTCCTTTACAGACAATTTTTTTTGTGTACAGTCAAGTACCCATAGTAGAAGAAGGCTGAGAGTAAACAACATTTGTTATATTATAATTCGTCTCCTTTGTGTATAGAGTAATTCCGTTTTGATGAAAAAACACACCTATTGTATTTTCAAGAATCGTCGTCAAAGCATTCCAAGAATACATCTATAAGACTATGGTTGTTTATTTCAACAACTGGATAATTTACACAATACTAAAGGATCGTATTCAATTGTTAAGGTTACTTATCGAAAGGTATAGACATATATGACTATCTCTTAACATAAAGAAATGTATTTTTTCAACTCCCATTAGAATACTTCTGAGCCACATTGTCTCTAAAGACAAAATCAAAGTAGACATGGAAAAAATAAAGGTAATATTAGATTTGAACACCCCAGTTAACCAAAAGCATATTAAAATTATTTCAGGACATACAGGCTATTATAGAAGATTTATTAGACTTTATTCTGACATAACATTCCCAATTGATGCACTCCTGAAAAAATATATCCCTTTTAATTGGTTTGACAAATGTGATGAATCATTTCAGTTATTAAATAAGAAACTGGTCGAAGCTCCAATCCTTAAATTCCCAGACTAGTCTAAGAAATTTCACGTTCACATTGATGCATTAAATGTGGCAGTTGGGTAGTCTTAGCACAACTCGACAAAAAACTAATAGATCATCTGAATGCTTACGCCAGTCGTAAAATTAATAAAGCACAAAAAAATTATTCAATGATAGAATATGAAGCCTTAGCAATGATATTCGCTCTATATAAATTCAGGCATTACATTTTGGAAAATCCATTCATATTCTATACAGATCATTAACCCATAAAATACGTTTTCAACAAACCTCTGCATCAAGGGAATATTTTTTGATGGATACTACTATTTCAATAATTCACGACAACCTTCCTAATGCACAGTTATTCAATATTGAAGTAGTTCCTGCCAAACTTGACAAGATAAAAAAATTTATCCACACAAATAAACCACCAAAAGGAATAACCGAAAAAGAAAAAACATTTTAGCAATTAAAGCAACACCATACACATTAATAAATGGAAAAATTTATAAATTAGGAATTGATGAAGTCCTCCAAGGATGTGTTCTTGAACATGAAATAGAAGCTATAATTGATGAAGCCCACAAAGGAGGAATCTGGAGGAAATTTCCAAGGAGATACGACTGCCCATAAAATAATGCAAGCTGGATTATGGTGGCCGACCATATTTTGCAATTTTTTCCAACAAGTCCAAAAATCTTATATACGTTAGAGAACATGCCAACCCCTTCTGAAACATAAAATTCCATTACATTCTATAATTCCATCCCTACCATTCTAAATATGGGGGATCAACTTTGTCGACCCATTCCCCAAGAGAGAAAAGTGATTAGGTGTGAAGTATATTATCACCACGGTTGAGTATGTAACGAAATGGGTAGAAGTTGAACTAGTGGTGTCATGCACCAAAGAAGTTGCAGCAAAATTTATATATGAAAATATAGTGACACATTTTAGCTGTCTGCTAGTCCTCATTAGCGAAAGAGGAATACACTTTGTTAATAGCACAATTGAAGTACTCACAAAAAACTTCATGATCGAACATAGAAAAATTATTGCATACCATCCCCAGGAAAATGGTGTTGTCGAATCTTTCAATAAAAAATTGCATAAAGGATTATTGAAAATATGCAATATATACAAAAAAGACTGTGATTACAAAATTCCAACAATCTTATGGGCTTACTGCACATATTATAATTAGTTGATGAGGTTGACACTGTTAAAACTTGTTTTTGGGAAGGAAGTAGTTGGTTTATTCCATTCTTCAGCAATTTCACAAGCTGTGTCGAACATACATAAATTTATTACAAAGCTACAAGCACAATGACTCTAAAAACTACATCAACTAGAGGAAGACCGACTATATGTGTTATACCATCAAGAAATTAGTAAGGATAAACAAAAAGTGTGACACAGTTGGAACCTACAATATAAACAATTACATGTTCGTAATTTAGTACTTCTATACGACAATCGAGTAAAAGGAAAACTGAAAAAACTTGAAGTTTCATGGCTCGACCCATTTTTTATTGAAGATATTCGACCATTAGGAGCTGTTCAACTAAGAAATTTGCAAGGTCACATTTTCAAGTCACTTGTTAATGGTGTCATACTTAAAAAATACATTACATAAATCATAGCTAGCATAGGTTAGTTGTAAGACACTAATAACTAACCAAAAAAAACGAAAAAAGAGCAACTATTAAAAAATATATATTAATTATTAATTATTACGTTCGTTCTTTATTTGATTTTCTTTAACTTAGTATAAATCTATAAATAATAGAAAGTAGTTATAAACGTAACTGACGTAATATTCGACGCATCAATAAAAAAACATTGCAGGGGTACTCATATAATCAGACTAAGCAATATCAATGGAGCATGAAGCCAACTTATGTAACCTTTTAAGAGCTAAATAGAGTTCAGAGCCACACCAACACCAAGATGATAAAAACGAAAAATCAAATATAGAGGAGCTGACCTGTGCCTTGAATATATCAATTGACTGACCAAACTTGTAGAGTAAGATTTCACATATCACTAAGCATAGAGGGAAAATACGATGACCTATCGGAGAAAATTTCGCGAAATATAATACCACATAAATACAATGCGTCTGAAGATGACTGAGAAACACACAAAAGACAAAAAGGTAGGCTTAAAAATCAAGGAAATCAAGTACGAATGTCATCCTTTGACACGTCCCACGCCTCACACACATCAACACCGTCATATATTATGAAATTTTCATTTCAATATTCCTAACATTTACCGTCCACTCCGCAGAAATGTGGTGAGCTAATTCCATGCACATGCGAGATGAGAATCGACAGATTACACGAAAATTAAATATATGTCATGAGGTAATGAAAGTAAATGAAATGATGGTGCATTTAACACCACCTCTTTAAAACTAAAGAATGCCCCAGATTTATCAAAATATTGCTAGAAGTTCCGATCAAATTTCCTATGACTTGGAGAAAACCCCAGGCATTCCAAGTCCTGTAATATTTGATTCATAACTGCTTGATTGTCTCTGAATGGAAGAATTCTGCAAGGTTTCTCCATGAAAAAACACAAGGTTAGAACAGAGGAAGAACTAAAATTTGAACCCATAACTAATGTTTGGTTTGATCCTACTGGTAAAAATGAGCTTGAAGTTCGTCTGCATAATATCTATCAAGAAAAGGTAGACGAACTCGTGTGGGAAAATAATTTCTATGTTTATCTCAAGTGGGATAAGACATAAAATCAATGGAACCATCAAACATATTACCTAGAAAAGTTGGAATAAGAGAGATTCTAGGGACTCTGTTGGTCGTAGACCTTCAAGGGATGAAGGAAGAAGCCGCCAAGTATTTAGTAATCATATACCACAATGGAAAATTATGGCTGCATCAACCACATTCCACTTTTGACATGACCATACATCTAATTACCAAGTTCCCATACAAAGGAACTAAGGTACCAACTACGACCGATGTAAGTCATTGGCTTAAAAAACTTGCCGGAGGGGATTCTAGGAAAAATTCAAGAGGTTTGATGATCAGCTAGATGCATGACCACTTGGAAATATGGATATGTACAATTTTTTATTTGTGTCTGACTTCTGCAGGTCAAACCTCATATTTTAATCTCACCATGTTGGAAGCTATCAACCAAAATAATAAAATCTAGAGTTCAGTATAATTGGGTGGATCATGTGTCCAACCTAATAAAAGTTAGCTATCAAGACTGCAAGAAATCTGGTAAGGCTATTCATTTCCCTTCCTTATTGATATGGATCGCTACGAATTTTGCACCCACTAGTGGGGGAAGTTTACTTTACAAATAAATATTTACCTATGATGACCAATTTTGAATTTTTTTCTAGTACTTGGTTAGGGGAACCTCAATCGCTAAGGCCGAATGAAAATTTTAGGAGATAGATATTGAATATCAAAAATTTTTATGGTAAATGGTGAGTCCCTTAACATGTTCGTCATGCCTTGCCTCCCTTTTATCATATTAAATTGGGTTTATATTACACTAAAGTCTAGTATAATAATTCCCTATAGGTCGACCCATAGGAACTCCCCTACTATCCCACAATAAAACAGATATCTAATGATTTAAGCCGTTAGTATAATACCAAATATGTCATCCCACTCGTTGTATTTGAACCAAATAATGACATTGTAACACCCATCAAAGATGTTGAAGTTGAGGAGGAATTTCATGATAGCCTCTATTTGCAACCCTTCAGAGTCGACCTATCTATACCCTTGCCTAAAGCCTCGTACAAGTATGCTCGAAAAGAGTTTGTTAGTCCTAAGTCCACACCTTCTAAAATAAAATCCTATGAGTGGTAGAAAATAATTAAAAATATTAAACTAAATGATCCAGTCAAGAAGGAGAGACTATACATGGTCATTAAGGACATGGTGTCTGAGAAACCTACTGTTAAGAAGCATTCTAAGCCCAGATGCAAAGAGCTCAATCACTAGACAAACCACGGTTCGACCGAGTCACAACAAAGAGATGCGGGTGGAGTAACCATTGTCAATACAACACCTATAATTAATCCAGATACTACCACTGGCCTCATAACCTAAGGGAATCTAGATTCAACTACAACAACCACTTCAAAAATAAAGGAAAAGAAGAAGCATATCGCTATCACTACTAAGTATGCTGAGATCAAGATTTCTAGTGACAAACAACTCTTTTAGGTCATGGCATGATCCATAAAAGTTACTAGGAAACGAATCTAGAAAATAAATAAAGATAATGATAAGCTCCAACGCCTATAGGAACGAGAAAGGGAGACTTGGTTGCAGTGCCAGACCCAAGTAGTAGAAAAACTAAACATTCACATTCTAACCAAGAGTGACGATCATCTCATTGTTGTACAATAGTTGGTAGAGCAGTTAAATTATTAGAACATCCAACTCACTACACAGGTGTGAAAATTGCAGTCATGACCTACAATCATGGCTAACCCTAGTTTTACTCAAGCTTTGCATAAGGCCCATGATGAATTTTTAGAAGAAAAACAAACATTGGAAGCTACTCTCGACAAAGGAGATGCTCCTGTAACCACTCTGAATAATTGGACTCCCTATTTGGATGTTGTTCATTCGAATATAAGGTTTGAAGAAACGCTTGTTAGTGATATCTCAGCCAGGAAGACTTAAGACTCTAGAGCTTAATAGGCAATAAATACTCAACTGGAGCAAGAGAGGAAAAATTATGCTCAACTCCCGTGACAGTATCAACAGTGGTTGCGTGAAGGAAGCAAATCCAAACATGAAGCTTCAAATGCCTCTCAGTTCCTTTAGAAAATCTTGCAACAAGTGGAGAATATCGAAAGGAACAAACCATTCAATTAGAGGATAGAAGACTCCACAACAATTAAACAAAATGTACAATACTTGTCTAATCTTATAGATTCAAGCATAAAATCTCAAGTAGCAGTCCGAGAATGGTCGATATTCGATGGAAATATGTAGATGTTGGCTCTAGTGATCCATTAGACTGCATTTCCTGGCATAACTCCAATCCTACGAGCACACTCAGCCTATCCACACCTGTCATTACCTACCCCTCATTTTTATGTACCTAGTGTTTCTACATTTGATGTCGTCTCAGAAAAAAAAAATCTCATGTATAAGAGGTTGATCAAACAATGAACCAACTAGCCTTAGAGACGATGACTGCAACAACATAAGCACCATAATTTGATTCACCAAATGGCTGAAATTTATCTTTATTTTACATGTAATTCAAAAACGTTGATGGAAAAAAATATCTCTCTGACTTGATTTTTGTTATTTTTGTTTTTCCATCTCTCCCCCTTCTTTGAGATGAAGAAGGCATTGAGGGTGGGGGAGAAATTGAAAGAGCTAGTCAGGTTGACTGAATAGTCGAATATGGAAATGCTAGTCGGCCTAGCCGACTAGCCTCAATGTAAATAGAATTGTAATACACCAAACAAATAAATAATGATAGATTAGATAGTGTGGTTAATTCGACAGTTAGACTCTTGTAACTGTTTCATTAGTCTACATATATGCGTTGGTATGAATGTAACAATGGTTCCTAATATAATACATAATACATATATGTGACTTGTTTATCTCCCCATTATTATTTCTTATATCTTTGCATACTTTTTGGATGTTTACTTATGTTTGTCTATTGGAAATATTTCATACTATTCACTAGATTACAACAATATCCTTCTAAAAAAATTTCATTATCATAATTTTTTTTATTATATTTTCATTATAACATTTTCTATAATAAAAAAAAATAATCAAAAAATATTCTAGAGGGCTTCGTCGGATTCCTAAATACCTAATTTGTGATAATCAATTTCTGAAGGTGTTTTAAAAATGGATTTTTGTTTGAATGAAAAGTGAGAAAAATAAAGTATAAAATGACATCCATAAGGTGTTTTAAAAATGGATTTTTGTTTGAATGAAAAGAGAGAAAAATAAAGTATAAAATGGCATCCATACAAATGTTGAAGTTGTTATCCATGTTCATTGATGATAAATTCTTTCGGACACAAAAAAATAGATAAACAAATACAAATTAAATATTTTTATTTTTTTAAGAAATATTCCACTAATTTATAATTTGAATCTTAGATTTTTAATTTATTTTTGTGAATTGGATTTATGATAGTTTGAATATATGTGAAAACTTTGATTCCCCTTGAAAACAACCAGTAATATGGTAATTTGTACATATTGGATAACTGTTTTCTAAAGGTGCTCCCACATACTGCACACTAAGGTTTAACTGTTTAATAAGTCACAAGAAATCCACAAAAATCAAATAAATATTTTAATGATTATTGAATTCCATTTACAAAAACCCACCCACAAACCAAGGGAGATTTATAATATACACTGTGTATATTTATATTTAAAATAACTTCTTAATCAAAAAATAATTTATTTATAGAAGGAAAGTGTAATGCGAAGGATATGACATCTGTTTTCAAAGACAGCGAGAAGATGGTTTTTTTGATAATATTTAAAATAACTTCTTAATCAAAAAATAATTTAGTTACAGAAGGATAGTGTAATGCGAAGGAAATTTAGTTTAATGCGAAGGATATGACGTCTGTTTTCAAAGATAGCAAGAAGATGATTTTTGACAATAGATTATCCCATTTTATTAAAAAAAATAATCATTAAGATTTGATTTAGTACCATAAGAAGTATAGCACACAAGTAGAGGGTCATATATGCTATTTCGAAGATCCAAAAGCAACTGTATGCTAGATCTCCTTTTTCTTTACTTTTCTTATATAAGTGGCAAAAGTATTTAGATGCTCACGATTGCACTCACCATGCCCTCCATTTTCCACCAATTTCATATATATGATTTCATACTTGATTATTAAGATAAACAATTTTTTTGATAGTGATAAATATACTTGTTATTTGTAGGCTACATTGGCTTAACAAAATTTCCTTTATCTGACACACTCCACTCTAGTACATTTGATGTCATAAAGTATTCCAAATTCTTGGCAACACATCAGGATAACCTTGACTAAATTTATAGTCTATACATTGCATTTAATATATACTGAATTGTATTGTATTACATTTAAAGTTTGTCCTGATGATGGATCCCCGTTGGGATTCGAAACGTCGAGACTCGTTTTTTAGCAATGTGGATAATCCGGAAAGCTCCTTAAAAAATAACTTACCAACCTATTAATTTATTAGTACTAATAACAATGTTATTATATTACATTAAATACATTTATTAAAATATATACCAATCTATTAATATATTAGTATTATTAATTAATTCCATTTTTATTTTTAGTTTTTTTAGTGTTTTGGTTTTTGTTTTTATAGTTAAGGCTTCTAACCATTGACTTTCTTTTTTCTTTATTTTATTTATACATTTTCTCCTTTCTTTTCTCTCTCAATCATCTGGTTTTAATGATGGGTCTTGTTCTGGACTCGAAACATTGACTAAAAATATATTTTGTGGATAAGTTTCAGACTCTAATTCTTCTTAAATTTATAGTGTGACTATCTGGACTCTAAAAAATTCATTCTAAGCAAGGGTAACTTTTGAGAATATTTCAAATTATGATAATGCATGCTTTTTTTCCTATCTATCTAGCATTATAGGATTCTAACTTATAGTTGTTATAGTGGAGAAACAAGAGGACCATGCTTAGTGGCGAATTGAGTACCATTTCCCAAATTGTATAGTTCACTGGTGAACTGATAGTGCAACTCATGCTATTATATGGACAACTCAAAAAGCAATGTGTGAATGGTTAAATAAACTTAAAATTACTCGTCTGAGTTTACAATGTTGGAGCTCATATCTCGACCATCAGGTATTATATAAGTAATAGAGAAGGAAAAGTAGATCCTAGAGTAGCCTTTCTCCTTTGCATTACCTCTATGTTGAACTTGGCCTTTCCTTTCCTAAGGGATTTTATGTGGTTTTTTCTCTTTCTTTGCTAAATTGGGATACACCTTCAAGCTAATTTGAGTAGTCCACAAGATAATGGAGTGGGATGGGGACTAGAGTGGAGGCAAAGGTTCAATGATCTGTGGTTTAGGAAAGCATTTAACTTGGAACATGGCCTTCTTATCCTACTAAGGGATCTTCAATCTCAGGCCGAGCATCAATAAAATTAGTATGAATTATAATTGGGATAACATGCAAAGCCCTATGCACTAGATAATATGAGGCAACAATAAGACCTCCAACCATTGAATAAGGGATCAAACATTGAACAAGGGAGATTTTTTTCTCTCATTATTTGAACACGCTAATGTATAAACAAACTAAAAATAATAATACGTTAATTCTTCAGTAGTGTCAAAGCAAGTATTTACATGAAAATATTGACAATTATCATCAAGGACGCCATATTTACTTCATGGATCACATCTCAAAAAATTGTGTTAACTAATGCTCATTTGCGAGAAGAAACAAAGCAATGGGGTTGATAATTAAATTTCCATGCTTAAGGAAAAGGACGAGAGAATAAAAACATTGTAAGTCAGTTATCATACTCCTTTTTCCATATGTCTTTGTAGACGTTGGAAGAAAAAAAACAATTGACTAAAGAGATCAACTACATTTAACTCATCATAGCTTATAAGGGGAACACTTTCTAATCATTTCCTCCATGCACATGCATGTGAGTCTTACTAGAATTTTAGCCTTGAATTTGATAAAAGACCCCAATCTATGCATCACTATCTTAACACAATTTATTCTTAGAAAGGGATTCAATATAGTCACAGATTCCCCTACCGCTAGCTTGTTGCATAGACAAGAGAGGAAAAGAGGGTTTAATAAGAAGCAAAAATGAATGATTTTCTTTTCTAATAAAAAATTAAATCTTAAATGCCCATTACTTCTCCTAGTTTTTCTAGTCAAACACTCCATGCCTTATCAAAGTGCGTTTGCTAGACATCCATAACTTCTCAGCACATCTTCAAAGATCTCCACACTGTCACAATTCCTCACTTCTTTAAGCTTATGACTAAGTGTCTGATGTGAAAATGCCACTGAGCTTGGGTTGACTAGAAACAAGAAAACCAACATGGAACATCAAAGGCACTGTATTATCGATGTCTGTCGCACTATAAATTATCACTAAAATAGTACAAGGACGATAGCCATGCCCTTAATAGATGAGATACTTCTCAAATACGTTACAATTTCCTGCTATTCAAGATTGAATCAGTGCCCAACTAAATATTTTGTGGATGACCAACTATGGAAATAAATTCCATACCTTATCCCATAAATATCCCAAAGGGCCCATGGATGACATCTTATGGTGGTTAGTTATCATTCTTCTTCATGCTAGTCATAAGTGTATCTTGGTATTAGTAGGATAAGAATTGGATAAGAAGGATACAACCTATATTAATAACAACAACATTGTTTAGAAAAGAAAGAGAATTACTCCATTATGACATCTACATAGATTCAATACATACTCATACCTGCAACATGAACATGAGATATTCATAAGAACAACATCAATATGTTGCAACAACATAAGTGATAACACCTATTTATCTAATGAGTAGAGTGAGTAAATGTGTATTTTTTATTTAGTTTATTACTGGGTTGCTCCTCACCACCTTTTCTTAGTAGCTTCATTAGGTAGCTTGATGAAAATCAAAATATATGAATTTCTCTTTGGCCGTCAAGCTCCTCTAATTTGCTGAAAATGGGGTGTGGAGCATGTTGAATTTGTAACTATGGCCAGTATAGATCATGTACGTTTGGATACTTGATGTAATTTCATTTATCATTGAGTTAAAGAAACAATTATTTTGAGTCAAAGTCCCATTGAGACTTTTTAAAGATAAAAATTTGAATTTTTGAAATGTATTTTTTTGGCTCCAAAAGTGGCAAGTCAGCCTCCCTCCAAGTCAAGTCGGCCCTGGCTCCAAAAGACACCCATTTGACCTAGAAAAATCACTATATAAAGGGAACACCTCCTCCACTTGGGAATTCAATCTCTCACACATAATACAAGTTCTGGAAAGCAAGCTAAGGACAAGGACGAAGAAGGAGGCCAAAATCTCTCTTTTCTCTCTCTCTGGTAACTAGCATGTGTGGAATACTCTCTCTCTCTCTCTTTGGGTCACATTTTTTTGGGGCAACTGTTGTAGGGGGGCAAAATTTCTAGGTAACTGGGACAACTATTGCAAGGCTAAAATTATGGGGTAACTGGTAATTACAGGTGTGCATAAATACTGGGTTAGACAAGCAGAGTGAGTTGCTGCATCTAATTGGGTGACTTGACTTTGGGTTTTACCATACGTCTAGGTGTGTCTCTTATTGAACAAGAATAATTTATCTATTGAAAAATGTTCTTGGGTTTTCCTAGGATAAATCTTGTCTTGTTTTATGCATTGTGATCTCTATAGTTCCACTGTTATTTAAGGTTGAATTTTTGAAGTATAATTTCTGAATGATATATTGGAATAATTTAAAAATATCCACATAAAAAGTAATTATCATAATTTCAAATATATTGTGCTAACCCTAATTTCACTAAGAAAATCAACAGAGTAAGCCATCTAAACTTTGAACCAGAATTTCTTCACGATAGCATGATGCTAGGGCTTGTAATAATTATGTGGTAATAGGTATTATGGTATATGGTTTTTGGAATTAATACCATACCAACGAGAAATAATACAATTACATAAAATAAAATTGCACAACTTAAAAAGCATAAGATGAACACTTAAAATATATTTATTATCCTTGCTCTAATTTATGATGGGAATCCCATATATTTAAATGTCAATATGAAAAACTCTCTATTGTATGACATGTCATAATTAAAATTTCATTTTAATATATGATTTTCAAATACAGGTTGGAGCAAAAAATAGGTGCTACAACTCGTGAAATTCTAGGCCTACTCTCAAGATGAGCTTTCCAAAAAGTGAATAACCCATTAGTTACTAGTTAAATATGATCCTCAGGTGACCTGGGGTATGACTTGCTTCTAGAAAATTTTAATTCTCTGATATAAAATTAGACCCATAATAATCTTAGTTCAACTTAGCAGTAGGGCTATGCCAATAGTGTGACCATCGAGTAGATAGAATTGCTTTTGGTCTCCTCCAAATGTTGGAACACAAGGTTTAACCCCTCTCGTGCCAACTCCAATGAGTAAAAGACTCGTGACAATGCTCCACATGTTCAAAGCATTTTGAGTTACAAGATCGATATTTGGTATTGTATCCATGGACAATAACCATATCCCTATTATGTAGTCAATAGATAGATATAATATTGTTCTGTATTTTCCTAAGAAGGAGTCACTAAATTAGTGACAAAGCCTACCATTTTGAAGAGATGAAATATTTGTGTGGATCGAACTTGGGAGAGGATGAGGTGCTATGAAAGGAATAAGGAAAGGTTCTTGAGGCACCTCTAGCTAGTTTTTTTAAGGGAAAAATATGGTTTTTATGTTGTCCCACACAAAGAATTAATGAATGAGTGAATTTTTTAATGACATCCATGAGACCTCGCATTTTAGGGACCACCCAATAACAACTTAATACATATTCATATTATTTTCCATGTTGTCTCTCCTATTATGAATCTTGATTATGAAAATCGTTGTTTTGTGAAGTCTTTCCTCCTCAAAAATTTTGTTGAGACTATTCACCTTTAGGTTGTTATCAAACTGACGACAAATATCTTCATACACTACACATTCTTTGATAAAATTCCATTCTATTTCTATCACACCTTTCCTGCAAAAAATGGAAGTTCTTTCTTCCCAATCTTCTTTAAGTACCATCCATCAACCAATTTCACATCTTAGATGATGGGAGTTAGTCCTCAGTTGTGCAATTAAAATTTTAGCTTTTCGCTTGGTTGAATGATCCAGATCCGAGAGGAAACTGATCCCAAACTTGATCATGTCTAAATCCCCCTAGATAGGACCCAAATTCTTAATAGTGATCTTTTGACTTGATTACATTAACAAGCTTGAATCCAAGTAAAATTGTGAATGTGTTGATAGACTCTAAATTCATTACTTAATGCATTTAATGATCATAATGCATAAATAACATGCACAGGAAAACATGAGACAAAATATCAATAACATAAGAGAAGATATTACTAAAATGGTAATGGAATTCACCTAGTGTTGGCTATGTTTCTGGGCTTTAGTCAACTGCATAGTGGCTTCTTTAATAAGGCTCTTATTTTTTATTAAAAAAGATGCAACTCTCACTTCAAGTGGAAATTCAACCCTTTTAGTGTCGTACCATTTCAGGTTTTGTGCACAGACTCACACAAAGAATTCCCTACAATAATTCATATCTCACTGAATTCCTCCAACATATAGAGATCATGTAGAATCTGAAAGTACATATTATCCTTCTCACAAATCTCAAAAACTACAATTCAATAATAAAATAGGCTTACATTGGTTCCTGAGAAAAAAATCTAAATAGGATGCTCAAAACACTGCAAACACAACACCCGTAAGTTTATCTCGACATTCTGCAACTTTTGATTGTAAATATGAACAACTTCTAAACTGTGTGTTTTCCTCTCAAAATTCATGGAAAACATTAATGACACATGTGGGATTATGCTATGATCCATAGGATCCACTGCTTGTAGCCCAATTCTGGCTGCAACATTGGATTTCTTTCAAAATTTTGAGAAAAATGAGTATAAAATTCCTATGGTTACTGGGATGTCACCTCTAGACCGTTGTGGACTCCACTACCTTAGATATCATGCCACACGCACTACTATATGCAATTATTACAGACCACCTGTCTCAAAAATCTTGCTTAGCAATGGTGTGCTCCTCCTGCAGACCCCCTGCAAATGATTGGATTGGGTTTTAAATAAAATTCCCTGGGCACACAAATAGGACAAAGTCCATTGGTATATGGATCATATTTTAGCCAGTATAGATCCATCTTAATCACAGATCTAGTAAGAGTCGAGAGCAATGAAATTCCTTGAGGTGAAAACCTCTTTTAAAATGGAAAAATTGAATAAAAATTTTGTACATGACATATTTGATCCCTCTAGAAGCAGATTAATTATGTAATTAAGATTGATCTATATCGTTATACACACACGTACACACCCATGTGTAATTTTTCATTGTTTAAATTGATTTTTTTAATTTATAAAATGGATTCAACATCAAAATTTTCTTGAAAACTTGGGTTGTGTACAGTACACAACTTAAACTTGCAATTCAAACACATCTTTTCTTGATTTCAAACAAAATTGACGAAAAAATATACAAGAAAAGGAGCCACAATGTAAAATAGTGAGATTACTTAAAATGTTTGAACCATACCAATTTATTTTTTTAATTTCTTTATCTAATGTATATATAGTTTTCTTTAATCATATATAACATATGCACATTTAAATATTTTACTTAATTTTTTTTTATATATGGACTATGTTGTCCACATTAAAATGAATTTTCTATTATTAATATATTTTTAAATAGAATTACTGTAAAGTGACACCACAACAATCAATGTTGCGGGAAAACCCTAATAATGCATTAGGGGAATTTTTAGGTCTAAAATGGGCCTCTTAAGGAAATAATAAAATAACATCTAAACCAATAAAATAATATTTATGAATTTGCAATTCACTTTTTGCACTACAATCCATGTAACCATAGTTAAATTGAATTCAAAAGTTGTACCAAAATAAAATTAATAAAAAAATTGTATTGATGTGACTATAAATAAGAATGATTTTTTCAAGAAAAAGTCATTATCATTGAACAACTAATGCATTTGTCCTTTGCACTTAAATAACTTAAAATAAAATATAAATATAAATATATAAATTCTTAATTATATTATATGTTATTAATTAAATTTTATATTATTTAAATTGTATAATAGCATGTAATTAATATACTATATAAAAATAATATAATATAATATAATAAATGTATAGGGATATGCATTGTTTCTTTCAAGAAATATGAAATGACAATAATATATTTTTATTCAAAAAGTGTGAAATGACATTTATTATGAGTACTTTATTTTGACTTTAAAAGTACTTAGAGCACTACCATGGTTAACCATGAGTTTTTATCCGCCATTGAGAATGTGACAAGTAAATACCTTTAACTCAAGCAATGCCACCTCAACCATTAGAGATGATGTCACCCCCTAAAATGTGATTGGTTCTCATAAAGTGAATTTTGATTGTACATTTTCCTTAGGAGGCCCATTTTAGACCTCAAATTTCCCCTAATAGGAGGAAAATTTCAATAGCTGCAGGTTGGCTCCAAGCTTCAGAGCCCACACGCGTGGAGGCCCTAGATGTGACAAGCGCTCAGGCTTGTCAGAACATTGTGACCATCTGTATGCTCTGCTAAAGGACACGAGTAGTACAGGATTCTCCAGGACCGCATCCAGTTAACCGAGGTCAAGATGGCGGTTTTCTATCCAAACCCTAACTTTTCTGATAGACAGTGTTTCGAGCTTAGGGTTTCTGTGCAGGCGTGGTTTCTGCGCTGTCGTGGAGTAGGTATAAGACCTAAAGCCTATTTTAGAAATGGGGTTCAAACATGATCACATGGATATTGAGCCAACGCCAGAAGACCTGCTGACTTACTGGGGGCACGAGGTGTTGGAGAAAAACTTGGCCCTTTTCTTTGCAGCCATTGCAGAATCAGAGCCGAGGTCCATTGATTCGGGAGGAGTTCGGGGTTTAATGAACGGAGCTACGTTGTTAGAAGAAATCCTGCAGAGTAATTTTAACTGTGTGTGGAAGGTGGGAGGCACAAAAGGGCTAGATTCACTAGTGGCCTCTCTGGATCGTGTTGTAGGTGACCATCATCAGACAAATCTGCAAACCCTTCTAAACTCTTCGATGCCAGGTATTTCCTCTATTCCAGTTTATATAGGGGGATTAGAAAACATTGTTGCAAGTTGTGGGTTTCAGGGTTCTGTGGGACTAAAAGCTATTGTGGATGAGAGAAAAATAGGTCTGGATTTGAGTAGAGGTCGACCTAGGTAAGAATCTTTTATGCATAGAAACCCTACTCTGTGTCAGGGTTTCAGTTTCTTGGAAAATTTCCTTCTCTCGCAAGGAATCGAAGCGGCTAGTATGGGTCCAGTCTTGGCAGAGGGTTTGCCTCGAACCTCCCCGGAATTTCTCCAGCTAGACAGAAGATAGGAGAGGGTTATCACACCCTTGTTAGAAAAAGGAGAAGCAGGAGGACCCTTGGATAACCTCAAAGGAGTTAGTCAAGAGGAGGGTTTAGGTCTCAAAGCGAGGCAGGAAATAGCAGGGGCCTTGGATAGGGAAGGCACTTTTTCTGCTGAAGGAAGGCAACCAGGGTCACCTTTAGCAGAAATTCCAGATGCACTTGAAAGGCTTGTGGAAGGTGAGGAAGGAGGAAGAAGTGGGTCTACAGGAACAAACAGGAAAAATAACAAGCTCATTAGGAGGAAAGATGAGCGCCCTTGCTGTGTTCTTGGAGTAGACATTCGTATAGATGAAATTATGGAAGCAACTGAGACTATTCTTGTTGGCAGGGTCCGCAGAAGAAAATTCTCAGAAAACTATATCACTGAATGGTCCAACGTGGAATGGAAGGACACCCCAAGGAAACCATTGGAAATCAAAACTCTAGCCCAGGGTTTGTTTAGCATCAAATTTGAGCAGAAATATCATCTGGATTGGGTTCTCGAGAGGAACTGGTGTTTTGGGAAGCGATCGGTCCTATTCAGAAGATGGACACTGCTTTTTGATGCTCAACGAGAAAAAATGGAAGAGTCTCCCATATGGGTAAAGCTTACGTGACTCCCTTTGCCATTTTGGACAGATTCAACCTTTCGATCTATTGGGAATACCCTTGGACAATTCTTAGAAGTTGATATGTCTTTCCAACATTCCAGGGATCTGAGTGCAGCAAGAATCCTTGTTAACTTAAATCCCAGAGAAGGACTAGCAGATGAAATGGGCCTGAAGTATAAGGATTTCGAATTCATCCAGACTTTGGACTATGAGCATTTACCTTTTCGATGTCATAGGTGCCACAAATATGGTCACCTTTCCAAGGACTGTCCCCTTGGGCATCACCGCAGGAGGTAACATAAAAATATCATCTGGGAGTCCATTCCGTCAGTTGGCACAACAGAGAATAGGGATCCGAAGGAGGATCTGATGGAAGGGGTAGAGGGTTTGGGTGTTGCAATGGAAGAATCCTTGCCTTCAGATCATACGGAAAATCAACAAAATCAGCATGCAAAGGATCTAGATCTGGAGCTCCCCCAGGCACAAGATCCTCCATTTGAATTTGGGTCTACAGGAACATCCATGGAGGGTTTGCCTCTCATCTCTTCTCCCTCCCTTTTCACATCCTTTTGCTCATATTTTTTTTCTTTATCTAAGCCTGGTCCCTCCAGGCCCATTCAAATGGAACATATGCAATTGCATGACGTCATTGAGTCTCTAGATAGTATCATTATGTCCATTCCGTCATCTTCTTTTGCCTCCCCTCCTGATTCCGAGACAGAATTATTTCCTTCCTTGCCCGGTCTTCCTGGTAAACCCCCCCTACAACCTTATATCCCTAGTGAATAAACCTTAGAAAGGAGAAGCTATTGGAGGGATGGAGTCTGGTCATGTCCCACTTGGGCCCAGGAAAATGAGAGGAAGAAAATTGAACCTCTCCAAAGCACAAGTTAAGGCCAAAATAAACATTGCAGATGGGAAGCATAGGTCTCTCTCTGGGGTGCTTAGAGCAGCGCAGCCACCCTCTCAGGGTTATCAATGATTATTATCTCTTACAATTGTAGGGGTTTAGCTAGTCGGCCTAAAAAACTAGCGTTAAGGGAGTTGATGAAGTCCCACAATCCAGATGTTCTTTTTCTCCAGGAAACCTTGGGCCAGGGGGAGAAGGTGAAAGGTCTACTCTCAAGGATTTTTTTGGGCTGGGTGTTCCAGGCTTTGGATGCCCATGGTAGATCGGGGGGATTGGCAAAGGGTTTTAACTCAGGAAGAATGAAGGAGCTATCTTCCTGGGGTTTTGAAAACTCCATGGCTATGGAAGTTTATTCTAATGAGCTTTGTCACCCTATTCTACTCCTCAATGTTTATGGGCCTTGTGCAAATGGAGTGCAGCTTTGGAACAGTCTCTTCACCAAATCTTGATTGAAAGACCCAAATCTCATATTGGGAGGTGACCTAAATTTCTTCTTGGGGATATCAGAATCTTGGAGTCCCTCTGCGAGAGAAGACCAGCTTACAGATTTCTTCATCAATAAGTTGCCCTCCTCTCATCTTGTGGATGCAAATTTGATCAAGCCTAGACCTACTTGGAGGAATAGAAAGTTGGGATTATAATGGGTGGCAAAGAAGATGGATCGGTTTATTCTTAATGAAGATTTGGTGGCAAGTTCCTCTGTCTTTAGACATTGGGTCAGGGAGGGTGGTCTATCTGACCACCTCCCCATCCACCTTGAGATTAAAGGCACTTAGAAAAAACCTGGCGCTCTGTTCAAATTCAACTCCTCTTGGCTAAAAGATGAGTCCTATAACTCTCTGTTCCATGCTACATGGAGGAAGGATAGACCAAGGGATCCTGGTAACATGAGTAGGCATTTTATGGAGAATCTGAAGAACATGAAGAAAGCTACCCTGGATCGGACGAAAAATAAAAAATTAAAGGAGGAGGAGGAGCTAAGGAAGGTCAATGAGGAATTATATTTTCTTGAAAGAGCGGAGGGGGAAGGATATTCCAATATTGATTTAAGGAACAGAATAAGGGATCTGGAAACAATTTGAAAGAAAATATTGATGGAAAGAGAAGAGAGTTGGCGCTTGAAAAGTAGGGCCATCTGGCTTATAGCTGGAGATGAAAATACTAAGTTCTTCCAGAACTATGCTAAAGGAAGGAAAAACATAAATACCATATGGGAATTGCAGATGGATAATGGTGGTTTGGCTTGATATTTTGAATATCTCTCCTCCTTAGGAGTCAATCATTTTAAATCCCTGTTCAGAGCCCCAACGGAGGCTTCCATAGCCAAAGTAATTAGGGTAGCTCAGTTCTTTCCTAGTTACATTGATGAGGAAGGAAATAACAACATTATGGAGCCTGTTACAAAAGAGGAAGTGGAAGGAATCCTAAAATCAATGCAGAAGGATAAAAGTCCAGGACCTGATGGATGGACGGTGGAATTTTTTCAACATTTCTTTGAATTTCTGGGGGAGGATATTTTAGAGGTGGTGGAAGAGTCTCGCAAGACAGGCTCCACATATCATCCTTTCAATGCTACCTTCTTAGCTCTCATCCCTAAAAAATAACATCATGTGTCCTTCGATGACTTTCGACCCATTTCTCTCTACACCTATATCTACAAGATCATTTCAAAAGTGCTTGCCTCTTGCCTGAAACCTTTTCTCTCTAAAAATATCTCCTTGGAAAAATTTGGTTTCTTGGACGGAAGGCAAATACATGAGGCTATTGGGGTCGCACAAAAAACCCTCCATAGTATAAAAAGAAGCAGGAAAAAAGGAGCCATTGTCAAAATTGACTTATCAAAGGCATATGACCGAATTAGCTGGTTGTATTTGAGGCTCTTAATGGCTCACCTTGGCTTCATGATTGACTTCATAAACTGGGTGATGGGATGTATCTCTTCCTCCAGTATAGCAATTTTGATAAATGGGGCAGCAACAAATTTTTTTAATCCTCAAAGGGGTCTCCGTCAAGGATGTCCACTCTCCCCCCTTCTCTTCTTATTGGAAGCTGAGGGACTAAGCCTGATGGTACACGAAGCAAAGAGACGAGGGGAGCTAAAAGGCATTGAAGTGACAATGAATTTATTTGTTACTCATCTGTTATTTGTTGACGATATTCTGTTGTTCAACAATGGTAGCTTGGAAGACTGTCGATGCCTTAAGAAGTTGCTCGATCTTTTTCTGAAAGCCACTGACCTTAGTATAAACTGCTAAAACTACACCCTGACAATAGAAGGCCTATCTAGGGTGGAAGTGGGCATGATCCAGGTGGATATTTGTGGCCACCCGCCTATTTCACTTGGGGCCCCACCATTGTCTCTTTCAGTTTTTTCACAACTTACTATTTTTAGTAGTTTTTCGGGTCTTGAACTTCCGGAGCCATTTTGAAGCCCCAAATGGAGATAGCATGCCGAAGTTACGTCCCTGGGAAGTTGAAACACCAATTTACCAAAACGGGGCCCATAGTTTTGGCGCTTCATCTCCTAGGGTTAGGTTTTTGGACGTTTAGAGTTCTCCATTGTTTCTCCATAATAAATAGGCCCTTGAGCCTCATTGTAACACAGTTCAGAGGTCTGTAGCCACCACATCTCTTCTCAAAGATTCGCTACCAGCACCCTAGCTATTTTATTTCCATCATGTTTGTAAGCATATTTCTGTGTTTTGATATTAATGAAATGAAGCCTTATTTCCATTGTATTTCTATATTTATGGTTATTTCTGTATTTTGTTGCGTTCCTGCATAAATCCGGATCAATGGTATCAAAGCGGTCTGATTTTTCTTGATCCTTCTTTGCATGTCCCCAACGAGGTCGGGGTATAAGGATTTAGGGCTCGATCTGGTGGAACCTTTGCAAGATCAGCCTCGCAAACCCTGACAGACGCCCATGGGGGATGAAAAGAAAGATGAGGGAGCAGGAGATCCTATCAAAATATTGCTTGAGGAGGCCTTCGAAAAACAAAGGAACGTGATGATGGATAACTTTGTTCGGATCCTTCAACGACTGCCCACCAGAGGCGCATCTGCATCCAACAGCCACTCTTGAGGCGCAACTCCCTTTTAGTTACAAGTAAACTTTGACATTCCCATATTTGAGGGTCAAATAGATGCAGATGCCATAGATAGATGGTTGAATCTATTAGAAGGATATTTCTTGGTTTATGAATTTTTCAACCGAGAGAAGATTATTTTTGCACTCCTCAAAGCTACCCCCCATGTCAAGTACTGGTGGGAAACCTACTGTGAGAAAAAAGACGAGACAGAACCCTCTCTATTCTTAGGCGTACCCACCTGGAATTCTTTCTGAGATGCCATCAAGGAACAATACTATCCCATGGGGAGCTATGAGGACAATTACATACAATGGACCACGCTGCAGCAATAAAGGGGTCAAGATGTGCATAAGCTAACGAATATGTTCCATACCCTATGCACAAAGTTGGGTATCAAAGATTCAGAGAAACATTTGGTGCTAAAGTATCGCGGTTGTCTACATAGATACATTCAGGAGGAAATGGAGTTCCTCGACATCTCCTTTCTTGGTACGGCATATCGGTATGTTGCCAAGATTGAGAAGAAATTAAAATAGAAGAAGCGAAACTTTGGATCTGTGAATCAAAAGCAAGGGAAAGGTGCCCCCAAACCGCAGAACAAAGGACAAAGCCAAGGCATGGTGGCC
Organism: Pinus albicaulis; assembly: GCA_034641835.2. Taxonomy (NCBI): domain Eukaryota; kingdom Viridiplantae; phylum Streptophyta; class Pinopsida; order Pinales; family Pinaceae; genus Pinus; species Pinus albicaulis. The sequence goes on along the minus strand of CM076575.1, from coordinate 1,114,748,431 downwards.
CAAGACAACCTACCAAAGACACAAGCAAAGAACAACACTGTGAAGCCAAAGAAGGACACGGGAAAGTGGTGTGAGTTCCATAAGAGCTCCACTCACAACACAAGTGAGTGTCGGGCCAAGCAGTCCCTGGTGGCCGAGATGAGGGCTTCTGAATCATATGCATGCTCTAACTCTGAATCAAAACTTGACAAGGTGAATGAAAAAGGGAAGCAGATTATTGATGCGGAGCCCAATGCCACTGTTGCCACTACAAAGATCCAGAAGGAGGAACTAGAAGATCCAGAGGAGGAAGAGCGTCTCTTCCACTCCCAGATGTGGGTAAAGGGTTCCCTGCTATGGTTCATTGTCGACAATGGGAGCCAAAATAACCTCATTTCAGCAGATGTCATGAAGTGGTTGGGCTTGCCGACCACAGCGCACCCACAACCATACACCATCGGGTGGCTTCACCAAGGATGGGATCTCCGCGTCAACCAACAGTGTCACCTTCCCTATAGCATCAAGCCCTTCACGGATGAGGTATTGTGTGAAATTTCTCCTATTGATGTTTCTGATGTTTTATTAGGCCAACCATACTTGTGGAAACGACATGCTATGTATGAGTCCCGGCCTCACGCTGTTATTGTTACTTTGGGAAATAAATTTTACAGGATACCAGAGGTACCACCGCCTCCCACTATCTCTTTGGTTACTGCAAAACAATGCAGTAAGCTCATTTCCCAAACCAGGAAATTTGTTTTCCTGATGATCCACCCCCAGGGCAAGAAGAAGATTGTGGCCACGAACTCTAGACATGGCTCCTCTACACGAAAACAACAAATGGACAAGGTTGTGGAGGAGTACAAGAACATCTTCACCTCACCCATAGGGATGCCTCTACACTATCAGGTCAAGCACCCCATTGACCTGAACCCAGGTGTGCCGCTACCCAATGGACCGATCTATAGGCGCTATGTTCTGGAGAATGATGAAATCAAGAGGCAGATTCAGGAGCTGCTGTAGAAAGGTCACATCCGGCCAAGTTCATCGCCCTGTGGGAGCCCAATCATGTTGGTATAGAAGAAGGATGGGACTTGGAGACTCTGTATTGATTATCAGGCGCTGAACAAGATCATTGTCCAGAATAGGTACCCGATCCCACGGATTGATGACCTTCTGGACCAACTCAAAGGGGAAAATTATTTCAGCAAGATCGACTTGAAGTTTGGGCATCACCAGGTACCAATCGAACCCTCTGATGTGTGGAAGACTGCCTTCAAAGCCAAGGAGGGCCTTTTTGAATGGATCTTCATGCCTTTCGGATTGACAAATGCTCCCGCAACCTTCATGAGGTTGATGGATGACATCTTGCATCCATTCACCAACTCATTTGTAGTGGTATACTTGGATGACATTCTGATCTTCAGCCAGACTTGGGAAGAGCACCTCCACCACATCCGAGAAGTCCTCCAAACACTGCGGCAACACAAGTTGTGTGCCAATTTGGAGAAGTGCACTTTTGGCATGAACTAGGTTCAATATCTAGGATACATTATTGATGAAAGGGGGGTGCATGTGGATCCAGCCAAGATCCAAGTCATTCGGGATTGGCCAGCCCCAACCACCCTAACAGAGCTTCGCAGCTTTCTAGGTCTTGCTAATTTCTACCGCAGGTTTGTGTTGGGATTCTCTCATATCACTTGGCCCTTGAGTCAAGTCACCAAGGGAGGAGCGAAAGCAAAATTATGTTGTTTGGAATCTCAACAGAAGGCATTCGGAGAATTGAAACATCACCTATGTTCTGCCCTAGTGCTCACATTACCAGACTTGTAACAACCATTTGAGATCGAGACAGATGCCTCTGACTATGCTATTGGGGTAGTTCTTACTCAACAGGAGCATCCAGTGGCATATCAAAGTGAGACATTATTCGACACAGTTCAAAAGTATCCCACTTATGACAAAGAAATGTATTCCATTGTGCAGGATTTTCGACAATGGATGCATTACATTTTGGGGAAGGAGACAATCATCCACACAGACCACTGACCCCTGCTGTTCATACAGACACAAGGGAAGTTGCAGAAGGATCGCCATCAAAGGTGGTCTACATATCTGCAAAAATTTCATTTGAACATCAAGTACAAGAAGGGTAGCACCAATAATGTTGTAGACTGCTTGAGCTGACCACCGATCGTGGCCATAACCACTATTCTCAACTCTTGTGGGCATGAGACTTCTGATTGGCCACTTCTCTACAAGAGCGATCCAAAATTAAGCTACACATACAAGGCACTCTTGGGGGGTATGCAAGTTCCAAATTTTCACCTCCAAGATGCACTATTATGTCACTTGGGACACCTTTGTGTTCCTTCAAGCGAGCGTGCCAAGATGATATGGGAAGCGCACTACAGTCAAATCGCTGGGCATTTTGGGGTTTAGAAAATAGTGGTAGTACTGCAGAAGTATTTCTATTGGCCGAACCTTCGATATGATGTCAGGAAGTACATCAGATCCTGCATTGCTTGCGCCATTTCCAAACCAACCATCAAGAAGCAAGGGCTCTATACTCTGCTACCTAACCCTAGTCGACCTTGGGAATCCATCTCCATGGATTACATGTCAAGCCTTCCTTCTACTAAGCATGGAAATGACTGTGTTTTCGTGGTCATCGATAGATTCTCAAAGATGGCCATTATGGCGGGCTGTAAGAAGAATATCACAACAGAAGCCACTGATAAAATCTTGTTTGAATGAGTGTGGGTGCACTTTGAGATCCCACAGTCTATCATATCAGATCGCAACAAAAATTTCCTCAACACATTTTGGTCTAGCCTCTGGTCAAATTTGGACACCAAGCTCACCAAGTCCACAAATTTCCATCCCCAAACTGATGGCCAAACAAAGGTCGTCAACGGGATGATTGTACACATTCTGCGCATGTACAATTCAAAGCATCCACGCACATGGGATGAGAGCCTTCCCTCTGTACAACATAGTTATAATCGAGCTCTCCACAGCTCAACTGGCCACAGCCCCTTTCAGGTGGGCTTGGGATTCCAACCACTTATGTCCCATTGACATAGCCATGCCATTTGCATCTACTCAGGCCGATTTGGCTCATGTACAGTTTGAAGCTGACAAAGAAAACAACTTCATCGAGCGCATTTAGCACATCCGCCAATAGGTTCATGACATATTGGATAGAGCAAATGCTAAGTACAAGAAACGACATGATCAACATCGGGTGCCACACAAATTCCAGGTGGGCGAAAAAGTGTGGCTACATTTGCAGAAGGATCACCTTGCTGGACCCCACTGCAAGATTCGCCCACTCCGGTATGGGCCGTACACCATCACCAAGTTTGTAGGGAACAATGCCTTCGAGTTCAGTATTCCACCATTCCTTGGTCTGCACCCAGTATTCAATGTAGACTGCCTTCGTCCCTACTTCCCACCTGTATTGGACACCTCTGACATTGCAGAAGAACTCACACCAAAAGAGTTAAACCCAAACTTCATGGAACAGGCCACCACAGACTATATCATGGAAATGCAAATCAAGAACACTCGCTGACAGAAGATCCAACTGTATCGGGTTGTCAAAGCTAGCCAACTCCTACACCAAGGAAAGTGGTTCACAACTTACTATTTTTAGCATTTTTTCGGGTCCTGAACTTCTGGAGCTGTTTTGAAGCCCCAAACGGAGATAGTATGCCGAAGTTACGTCCCCGGGAAGTTGAAACACCAATTTATCCAACCGGGCCCATATTTTTGGTGCTTCATCTCCTAGGGTTATGTTTTTGGATGTTTAGAGTTCTCCATTGTTTCTCCATAATAAATAGGCCCTCGAGCCTCATTGTAACATAGTTCAGAGGTTTGTAGCTACCACATCTCTTCTCAGAGATTCTCTACCAGCACCCTAGATATTTTATTTCCATCATGTTTGTAAGCATATTTCTGTGATTTTATATTAATGAAATGAAGCCTTATTTATGCTGTATTTCTATGTTTATGGTTATTTTTTTATTTTGTTACGTTCTTGCATAAATCTGAATCAGGGCAAAATCAAAGAAGTGCTTCACTTTGAAGTTAAAACTCTTCAGGACAAGTTCAGGTATTTGGGGTTCTTCCTTAAGCCAGACTCATATCTCATTTAGGACTATAATTGGCTCATTGCAAAGATCGAGGCAAGAATAAAACACTGGAGCTTCAAATGGTTATCTAGAGCAGGAAGACTTGTGCTGATAAATTTTGTTTCCATGGCCTTTCTTGGGTCCCTAAAAGCATCCTATCCTCAATAAATAAAGTATGCAACAGATTTTTATGGGTAGGATCTAAGGTGGAACATGTGACGCCTTGGGTGGTTTGGGAGAAAATAGTAAGACCGAAAGTCTAGGGATGTTGGGGAATAAAAGAACTTCCCTCATTCTCAAAGTATCTGGCAGCAAACTTATCATGTAGACTCATCAGTCTTGATAATATTTGGACATCAGTTACAAAAAGAAAATACACTGACCCAATGCCAATTTAGGACTGGTTGAGATTGCCTCAAAAAAATTCAAATAATTCCTCAATAGTATGGAAAGAAACTATAGCCTCTGTCAATATAATTGAACAGGGGCTAGCATGGCATGTGGGGGATGGATCTCAAGTTAGGTTGGGACGTGATCCATGGGTGGGCTATTCTGAGAGATATGCCTTATCAAGAGATCTAATTGAGTAGCTGGACTAAAGGGGCTACAACACTATGAGTCAGATTGCAAATCATGAAGGGTCAACAATGTGGAGACAATCTTGGATGATAGGGGATGAATTCCAGCTTGAAGATAGATGGTTGGAGGAATGGCAGGGCTTCATTTTGGATCGTCAGAACTCCAATATAAGGATCCAGGATAAGAGATATGAGCTCAGGTGGGTCCATTCCCAATCTGGGATGCACTCCCCAAACTATGGTTATAATTGGCTCATGTCTCAAAAGGGTTGGGGGGAGCCAGAGTGGTGGTACAAGCCCCTGTGGGAGCTACAAGGGACGACTAAAACGATATTGTTCTTCTGGTGCATCCTCTAGAACAAATTTCCTACCTGGGACTTTCTTCAGCGTAGGGGAAAGATCAGCCCTGGTTGGTGCTCACTATGCAAGGGTAGCTTCGAATCAGTTCAACATATTTTCCTCTCATGTCCCTTTAATATCAGTCTTTGGAATGAATCTTTGTGGCTTCTCAAAATTCCACAGCGATGGGAAGGTCGGGATGTGCAAGAAGCCTAGCAGAGATGGTGGCAAGAAGCTCCAAATGACAGGGTTAGAAATATCCCTCTGTTGATCGCCTGGGGAACCTGGATAGCAAGGAATCATGTCATTTTTAAAGACTCTCTTTTCTAATCAATATCCTGGCGGTAGAAGGAGTATCCATTTATGGGTACATTCCAATCCCATCCCATCCTCAACAAGCCCGAGTTATCCAACAAGAAAAAATTCGGGGGGACATCCCATGGACCTATTTTGATGGAGCCTCAGACCCTCAAAATAGATGTGGAGCGGGCCTGGTCATTCATGTCCCTTCTGGAATAATTCTTAAAGCATCGATTGGACTGGGTCAGGGGTCTAATAACTATGAAGATTTAAAAGCTTTACATCTTTTGTTATGCTATCTTTCCTTCCTGAGAATGAGAGAGGTTCAAATCTTCGGGGACTCTTTAAACATCGTCAAGTGGTTCAATGGGACTCAAACATGTCTTAACTATATCTTGCTTCCTTTACTTAATGAGGTGTTCCATCTTAAAATGTTTTTTAATGAGATATTTATTTGCCTTATTTACAGGGAACATAACCATGAAGAAGACCTCCTATCTAAGGAGGGAATTTGGCATGATCTGGGGCACTGGATAGCTGTTGAGGTTGATGGAGGGTTGGTTTGGAATATCGAACATCCTACCTTTGCCTGATGGTTCTCCTGCTGTTGTTGATTATTTTCCTTTTTTCTTTTCAAAATAGACAATATGATGTAATTTTTCTACTTAAAATACTTGCAAACCCTGTCTTTGTTTCAGGCTGTTTTCCTCAATGAGGAGGTCTGGGAGATTGGAGTAAACTTTCATCTTTCATATTTTGGTCTAAAATATATATGAACCGAATCGGTGCCTACCACCCATTTTTTGATACCCGTACCGAAGGATTAAGCAACTAATAGAATGATTATAGAACAATAAGAGAAAGCTTATGGTAGTTGGAATAAAGGCTAAATAAAATGGCAACCTGAAGGGATTAAGTCTGGGCATGATAGGTAATAAAGGGACTCAATCCTTTTACTAGTCTATAAAGGCTTCTTAATAAGCTTTATCCATACCCAAAGGGATTTTGGTATAGAAAGGCTTAAAAGGAAAAACCCAGCTTAATAAGGTCGTAAGTAAGGAAGAAAGACTCATACACGATTGATTTGAATGAAAAAAATAGATAGATTGAAAAGAACGATTCGAATCGATTGATGCTGGTAGATATGCTCCTTTGTCTTAATCACGAAAAGCGAAAAATTGTAATTACCAAACAGACACATTCTCTACACACCTATGTTTCGGGCGTATTTTTCCTGAAAAGGAAGCCCGAGGGGTGAAAAAAGACTTTGTAAGCTCACTCATGTGTGAAAAGGGTTGAGAGGGTTGTGGCTCCCCAATTCTTATCAGCAGTAACTCCATTTTCTCCCTCCAAAAAGGGGGGGGGGGGGGGGGAATGTAGTTCTTTTGAATACATCATGCATATACTATGTAACTCTTTATTACTTAATAGACAGTTCGATTTTTTCTTGGGAAAAAAATATTTTTAAATATAATTAAATATTAATTTACTTATGGTTCACATCAGTGTTTTTATTATTAATAATATTTTTTGAGTGCCACATACAAATTTAATACTAAGAATTAAATGAATTATATATCTCCTTCTAGTTGATTTTTTTTTTTACTTTTAATTACTCCTCTTGCATTGATTTTTGTTCTTTATACGTTTTGTATCTTGGAGGAACCCAACAACTTGCCTAACACATAGCTACTAATAAACCTATGGGGTTCTATGACTTGTTCTCTTTTCTATAAACTGGGTCACAACCGAGGGGATTTGAACCTTGAACCTCTCATTTTTCTTAGGACTCACATTACTTCGATCACCAATTGAGCTACCCCCATAGGAAGTTGTATTGAAATATTTTATTATGATAAAACATTAAATTTTTTTTTCATTTACATTCTCTCCATATATATGCATGGATTTGATATTTAAATAAATTACTCAACATGCGTATTTAAAAATTGTATACAAGTCATGTACTAAAATATTTTTAAAAAATTTTGTTAAGTCATGTGAAATATTTTTTATACAACTTTCTCATACTCAAAAGTGAAAATATAAGTGTTTTTTTTTTTTTTTTTTTTACTTTTAGTTACTCTATTTCTATATAAATTTGACATAAGATTATGATATTTCATATGGAAGTGAGAGGAAAACATGTATATTTTTTTAAAAAGAGAGTCCATACAGGTGAATTAGTATTCAAAATAGAGGAATAACCTGTTCTGAGTATTTTATTATTATTATTATAATGGAAATTTTTTTTTTAATTTAAATATTTTTTTTAAAGATGTAGGTGTCAATTCAAGGTTGAGCACAGATGAAATTATACATCTCCCTCATACTGGTCTGTAGAACGAGTCTCTTGGCTCAATAACCATATATTATATGGTTATAATCATGTATAACCATGGAAAGTGGTTATATTTACTATAACCATTCATTGATTTTACAAATGACCTCCCTCCATAATATTAAACCAATGTGTAATATACCTTGGTCCTTGTGCATAAGGGCTTGACTCCACATATTGGTGGCTAGCCCAGATTTTAATTATAACATATGGTTGGCTTCAAATGACTTGGATGTGGTCAAGTCTGTAGGCCCCCTCCTATTTTTAAATTTTTGGACATTTAAAGGTTTCTAAATATGAATCAACCGCCTTGTAATGTAATGAAACATACTTTTGTGCAACGATATTTCGTTGGTTTGTTATGCCAAGGTGAGGGGTTTGATCACTAGTTGTTACAATTGATTCATATTTTTGTATAGATCAAACTGACCAATTTGGAGCTGCCACATGGAAGCCTTTGGTTGGTCCACGTGTTGCCCACATAACACTACTAACTGTACCAATAATATTCCATGTGTCTCATGATGTCATATTTTTTATAGGTCAAACTAGCCAATCTGGAGCTGCCACATGATGACTCTTGGTTGGTCCACATGTCACCCACATAACACTGTTGATTGTACCAATGATATGTCACATGTATGCTGATGTCACCTTCCAATTGTGCTCTGACATGTCACTTGGGGCCCACGTCATGTCACTATACCATATCAGCGCAAGGTCCCACCTAGTAATTGTGCTTGATAACTGGGCTTCCACATGGTAGCATGTGAGAGTGCCATGTGGCAACCATGTGGACCCAACCTATACTTTATTTTTTTTATTTCATAAAAAAATCAAATGAACACAAATTTTTCATACCAACTCGATTTGGGGTGTCGTTCACGTTGTTGGAAAGATCTCATAAATCTCTACGACTTGACGAAGTTTCCACCAAATTTTGAACACTTTGATTTTTTGAGGTTTCCTGGAGCATCCTGGATCATTCCTCCCATATGAATGACTTCTAGAGCCCAAAATTTTACATATAGAGATCATATATGTTTTCTTTGATTTACAATAGAACTCATACTCGTTGCTACCTAGGAAAGGCATAAAAAATCACTATGTTGCATTCATAAGTGATGTTATGCATTTCATCACTTTTATAAGTTTTTTCCCATATGTGGGGTATTAGAAGCAATAAATGATTTACAATGATGGCCATTTCTCAAGTAGGATATTCATCCTTTCATTCATCAGGCATACATGTTTTCCCTCTTGATTTTTTTTTGTAACTGGCCTTCTTCGTGTAGTTGGCTTGCTTCAGGAGCTGTTTTTTCAGCTGGTTCCTTCACAAGTGCTTACTCAAGCTTATTGTCCATAATTTCTTGACCCTATTTGGATGTATATTTGGATGGAGTTACCAACATGTGTCATTCTAATGTCCACCCTTGTTGCAATGGATGCAATGGTTTTTCTTCATCCAAGTTTTTTTTCCCTTGATTTTCTCCTGATGTGGAGAGGGGTCTTTATGTCATGTCTGCTTCCTAGTCGATAAAAATTTCCTATATAACTCCATTATTTTCCAACACTTAGAAGCAACATGGTTATTATAATTGCAAAATGTACATGTTTTTCTATGCCATAGCCTACTCCTGCATATTGAGGTAGTTTGACTACTTGGATGGGATTCACAATGCCTTGGCCATGTAGAAATTATACAACATGCATGTATATCTTGGATTCACCCAATCTAACAATGTACTAAAGTTAAATACTGAATCACTTCTACAAATATTTTGTGAAATTAAAAACACAATCGCTAATCACATGAACATGAAGAATAATCAAATCAACCACAACATAGATAATTTCCCAGGGAAAGTTTACTGCTCAAAACCCCTCTATCATATATTTTATATTAAGCATGGATCATGAAACAATTACAAAGAAAACTCTTCTCACAAGAGCCCTCCAGTCCTCGTATAATTGTCTCACATTGTCATGAACAAAACTGATCAACACATAGCCAATTCTCAAACTCTAGACAACCTGCCTTGCTTGTGCAATCCCTGATGAATGCAATCCCTAAAAGATAGGAATTTTGGCCTTCCTTTACTGCACAAGTATCATGGGAACTCCAATGGGTGTTTGGTTGCATGTGTGCAACCCAATAATCCTACAACTAATATTCAAGTTCCCTTTCACCTAGAACTCAACTAGTCTCCATTGGATCTGCATGCATGCAACTAATAATAGTAAATACTCAGTTTCATGTGAGATCATTGATTGTGAATTAAGTAATATTGAATTCAATTGATCTCTCACTAGTGTATCTTCAATTGCAACTAGAACAACTGAGTTTAACTCACTTAACTAAGTTAAACTGATTACAACCTGCATTAACTAATGCACCACAGCACTTCAAACTCTATTAAAACTAGAATTACTCTGCATGCCTCACAAACTACCTCTAACTCGAAATCCACTAGCTAATTGAGTTTATCACTCTCAGTTAATATTTCAAGTCATCATTGATAATATACTACAGTTTATTGTCCATCTTAATTAAGGGATAACTGAAATAGACATGCACCCAAAAATAGCACTATGATCCCCACCCTAGTTTGGGTGCTTAATGCAAATAGGCGTGGGTGTTGAAGTTTTCTTATTGAATCTCAACACTCCCTCTCAACAAGAAAGGGATTATCCTTCACCCTAATCCTGTCTCTATGGTATTTGAATTTTCTCTTGGTGAGCACCTTCGCCAGAAGATATTTTGTGGGAATGTATTGAAGCAACATTATCCTTCTCTGCACACAATCTCTTAGATGATGGTACCAGATATATATATGCTTGGACCTATCATGAAACACATGATTAATTGAGAGTTCAATGCAACTCTGATTACCACAATGAATCATTGTCGGATCCATATGAGAACCAAAAAAACCAACCAAGATCTTTCTCATCTAGATAGCCTCACATGCAGCTTGACTTACTACCATGTATTCCGCCTCCGTTGAACTGAGTACTACAGATTTTTGTTTCCTGTTGTACTAGGAAACTGCTATCGATCCTATGCTAAATATCCCTCTTGATGTGTTCTTTCTGTCTGATGGAATGCTTTCCCAATCTACATCCATGAAGCCTTGAAGCTTCACTCCCTCTGTCCCTCTGTACTATAGACCATACTCTGATGTGCCCCTTAGGTATCTCAAGACATGCTTCCCCGCCTTCCAAAAGAGCTTGGTAGGCTTAACCATAGCTTCAATCAGCTAGTTAACTATGTAGAAAATGTCTGATTTGGTGTTCACTAGATACATTAGTGAACCAACTAACTACCTGTAGACAGTAGCATCCACTACCTCTCCAAAAGTAGCATCCTCTTTCCTCCAATTTCCTGGAAGAGGAGTATCCATGGGTTTTCAGCTCTCCATGTTAAACTTACCTAGTATATCCTTTTCATACTTGCCTTGAGACAAAAAAATTTCACCATCCCGCTTCCATATTTCCAATCCAAGGAAATAATGAAGGAGTCCCATGTCCTTCATTTTGAACTCCCTTGCAAGATCCTCCTTGCATGAGTGTATTAGTTGCTCATCACCAGTCAAAATTAGATCATCAACATAAAGAAAAATAATCAATAACTTACCCTCAACCACAATCTGGTATAGGTTTGCATCTGCTTCACTTTTGGTGAAGCCCAATCCGATGAAATAGTTGTCTATCCGAGTGTACCAAGCACAGGGTGCTTGCTTCAGCCCATACAATTCTCTTTTGAGTCGGTACACATGTGACTCACTGTTGAAGATTTCGAAACCTTCAGGTTGATTTATGTACACCTATTCCTCAATGATCCCATTGAGAAATAGTTTTCACATCCATATGATGAATGGGAGAACCCATATGCGCTGAAAGTGCAAGTATGGATCTTATGGAAGAGTACCTTGCAACAAGTGCAAAAGTATAATCATAATCTATCCCCTCGATCTGTGAGAATCCCCGGGCCACAAATCTGGAATTTTATTTCTCCACACTCCCATCAGCAGCTTGCTTTACCTTGTAGATCCATCTCGATCCAACCACTGATTTGTAGACCAGTCTTGGGACTATTGCCCATGCACTGCTCTTGACAATGGATTCATACTCCTCCACCATTGCATCAACCCAAGTTGGTTGCTGCACTGCTTCCTAAAAGGAAGATGGCTCAATCACAATACATTTTATCATAAGAGCCATGTATCTATTAAATCAGTCAGGAGACTGTCTCTATCAGCGCTATGAAGTAGGGGCTCCTACATTCTCTGCAGCATCAAGTTTCAATCTATCAGCTTCTGTGGTGCGCCTTCTGCCATTTCTGATGGATGTATTTACATGAGTTTTTTCCTCCACTCCTTGAACCTCATCATTTGGCTGATCCACATCTTGAGACTCGTCCTTGAGAACCAACAGTTCCTCCTCTGCATGCAAGTCAAACTCCTTCTCAAGGGACAACCGCATGGCTTTCTCCTCATCAAATTTTATATCCCGTCGCACAAAATTCATTCTATTGTTTGGAAAATACACACGATAATTATGGGGTGTTTCACTGTACCCCACAAAAATCCCAACCTCAACTATTGGTTCCAGCTTCTTCCTAGTGTCCTTGGTCACATGCACATAAACAATTGAGACAAAAATCTTAAATTGTGAAACATCATGATTCTTACTAGTGAAAGCCTCTTCAAGTGTACTCATGCCAAGTATCCTATGAGGACAACAATTTTGCACATGTATCGTTGTGTTGCATGCTTCCACCCACAGATGCATCAGTAGGCCTTGATCATGCAACATTGCTCGTGCTGCACCCAAAATAGTTATGTTATTTCTCTCTACGACCCCATTCTTTTGTGGGTTATGAGGCACTATAAGTTCTCTTAGAATTCCTTCTTTTCTACAGAAGTTATTGAATTCGTTAGAGATGTGTTCTCCACTACTATCGCTCCTAAGATCCTTCACTTTCTTCCCTGACTCTTTCTCCACCAATTCCTTAAACTCCAAGAACTTAGAGAATGTATGATCTTTCTTCTGCATGAAGAAGATCCAACACTTACGAGAAAATTCATCAAAAAATATTACATAGTACTTATGTTTTGCTATCAAAGCAACAGAGAAAGGACCACACATGCCTGTGTGAACTCTCTCAAGGATCCCCGAAGCTCGGTTTTCCTTCTCATGAAAGGTTTCATTTACATATTTTCCCATGGTAAATCCCTTGCATGTTTCTAACTACGCAAGTGTACCCCTGGGAAGACCAGTAGAAATCTGTTGCATGACTTTCAAGGCTCCATGGTGAAGATGGCCCAATCTCATGTGCCATAATTCACCCTCATCCCGACTCACCACTTGATCTGTCTTGCCCATAATTTTTTGCGCAGCCATATACCTCTAACTTGTAGAGATTATTAAATCGAACCCCTATTCTCTTAGCTTGTCTTATTGTTTTATGTCCTAGGAAATATTTTCCTTCACTAAAAAAAACATCATAGCCTCTATCCTCCAACATTGCGACTAAGACTAAATTTTTCTTCAAACCTGGTACATGAATTACATATTTTAATTGAAAGGTTTTACTCGACTGCCTCTGAGAGGTAATGGTACCAATCCCGATAGTACTATACCGCCCATCATCACCCATTTCAATATGCATCTAGAGATCTTTCTCCAAGTCACTGAAAATTCCCTTATCTCCTGTCATGTGAAAGGAAGCGCCACTATCCAAATACCACACGGATCCTGATGCTTTGGACACCATGCATGCAATGAATGATAAGTCAAGATCAAATTGCAAGGCAAGGGCCTCACCAGCTGCAGATCCTCTATCCTTCTTTCTCTTCTTCTTTTGTGGACAGTTAGTAGAAAAATTCCCATGCTCGTGACAGTGAAAACACTTCACCTTGTACATGTCCAGCTTATTTTCATTCTTGGAATCAGATTTAGAATGGAATTTATTCCCCTTCCCCTTCCTCACCTTGGAAGCCAAAGAAAAAACCTCTTCATATTCATTCTTAGATGAAGATCCATCTCTAGTGTTCTATCTGAAATCCCCCTGTACCAATCTGACCACTTTCGTTCCCATCTAGAAATTTTTCCCTTCCATTCACAGAGTCTTGATAATGGTGCCAACTCTTAGGAAGTCATAGGAGAGCCAAATCATCATCATCTATTGTTATTCCAATGTTCCCCAGCTCATCCCAACATTGGAAAAACTTTATTATATATTTTGGAATGGTGTCGCCCTTTTCCATCTTGATCTTCCTAAGTTGATCTTTGAGCACAATTTCCTATGCTCGTTACTGCTTTGGAATAGATCTGTCAAAGCCTTCAACATTTCATGTGGTTTGGCTTTCCCATGGCGGCTTGAAACAATGTGGTCCTGTACTCCCTCCAACAGGATCCTCCTTGCCTTTGCCACTTTCTTTTGCCATGCATCAAGATTTGCAACATATGTCACAGTGGGTTTAGGAACATCATTGTCAATGAATTCATTTAAGCCATTATCTTTGAGTACTTCCTCCATATTGTCCTTCCAAGAGATATAGTTTGAGTTTCCCTAGAGTGCATACTCCAACCTCAAGCCATTGAAATCCATTTCAATCTTGAATCAGCTATAGCACCAAGGAAGTATTTCCGCAAATTCGAATTCTATCCAATCACAAACTCAACTCCTGCTTCACTTCTGCAATTTCTTGTGCTCTGATACCATGTATAAATTACACAACATGCATGCATATCTTGGATTCACCCGATATAACAATGTACTAAATTTAAATAATGAATTGCTTCTACAAATATTTTGCGGAATTAAAAACATAATCGCTAATCACATAAACATGAAGAAGAATCAAATAAACCATAATACAGATAATTTCCTGGGGAAATCTTACCGCTCAAAACCCCTCTATTATATATTATATATTAAGCAAGGATCATGAAACAATTACATACAAAAATATTCTCACAAGAGCCCTCCAGTACTCAGTTAATTGTCTCACACTGTCATGAACAAAACTGACCAACACATAGCCAATTCTCAGCCTGTAGATAGCCTGCCTTACTTGCGAAATCCCTGATGAATGAAATCCCTAAAATATAGGAACTTTGGCCTTCCTTGTGTTGGGTCTTGAAAATGTCATTCATTTCCATTACACTTTCACTATTATGTCCATTATATCACCTCCATTTCACTACTATGTCACTACATTCATCCCACTTCATTATCATTGGGCCACATTTATGTTTTTCCAAACTTTATTAATTCTTAGCCTTTTTAAGTGAATATGTGGTTAAAAATTAGAAAATAATGTGTATATACTTATACCTAACAAGTGGGTTGAGATTGTTGACATGTGTAGATCAAAAGGAGACTTCTAGAAGACCATTATGTGGCACTCCAAGGACAAATTCGAATTTGGTTGGAGAAGATCATGGGATCATGAGGATATGTGTCTCATTTCCTTGTTGTATTGAAACTCTAAGAGGATATGTGCCTCATTTCTTAGTTGTGTTGAAACTCTAGAAAGACATGTGTCTTATCATTTCCTATTTTGATTGTAACTCTAGAGGTGGAGGGAGAGATTCATGGACTCCCATTAATGAGATAACTCCTCATATTTTGTATAAATAGGAGAAGCTTTCTCCTATCATGAGTAGTGAAAAAATAGTGAAAAATAGGAGAAGGAGAATAGAGAGTGTTTTGTAACAAAGCTTAAGATGGAATGGGATGTAGATTTGTGAGTTTTTCAATAAAGAAGTTCTTTGATGCTGTTTTGATTACATCTTCAAGGAGCTAAGGATTACACCAAATTGGTAGTAGAGGGCCCCTGCTATCCAAGGAGGCTTTTACATGTTTTCTAGATAAGTTGTTTTCAATTCTGTTTTGTCATAATTCCTTACTTAGATTGCTTTCTGAAATCATAACTTTTAGCATTATTTTTCATGTCATTTGCTTAGATAAAGGATCCTCATGATATTGCAGTTAGTCTCTTTCTCAAGCTCTTCCAATACATCTCTATTAAATGAATGGGATTCAATTGTGATATTTTGAGTTATTAGCATTTCGTTTTCTGTTATCTAGTTTTTAATGTTTACATTATATTTCTTTAGGCAGAGTCAATAAGAGGGCCAGAAGCTTCTGGTTTCATCCTTTCTAGTAAAGGTGAAATAACCAGTAAAAGGCCCTACTGTCAATCTCTGTATAAGAAATATTCTGTTCACACAATTTTAGATCAGATTCCTCATTATACTGTAGTTAGTCTCTTTCAAAATCTTTTCCAATAAACCTTTAATTCACGAATGGGACTAAGTTGTAGTATTGTGAGTTATTGATTGTTTTGCTTCATTGAAGATCCTTATCACATTATGATTAATCTCTTTCACAAGCTCTTCCAATAAACCTCTAACTCATGAATGAGATTTAGTTGTAATGTTATAAGTTGTTTCAGCATTTCATAGGAGATCCTTACTACATTATAGTAATCTTTTTCTCAAGCTCTTCCAATAAATTTCTATCAAATGAATGAGATTTCACTATAATGTTTTAAGTTACTGTTTGTTTCAGCATTTCCTTTTATGTTTTAGGAGATCCTCA
The DNA here is from genome assembly GCA_034641835.2 of Pinus albicaulis. NCBI lineage: Eukaryota > Viridiplantae > Streptophyta > Pinopsida > Pinales > Pinaceae > Pinus > Pinus albicaulis. The sequence goes on along the minus strand of CM076575.1, from coordinate 1,114,732,144 downwards.
TTGCATTAAAATTAATCTTTTTCACAAGCTCTTCCAAAAAATCTTTAACTAAATGAATCAGATTAAGTTGTAGTGTCTTGAGTTACATTTCATGTTCATTTGCAAGCTAGGATATCCATGGATTAGAATGCTCTGTTTTTCATCATTTTCCTAATTAGGGATAGAATTTACAATTACACTCTGTTTTGAGTCTAAGGTTTCCTTTTCTTTTCTTTTTGACATAGATTTGATTTCATCTTTTGAACATAGAGTAGCGTACTAAGTACTAAAAAGACAAAACCCCAAAAACAATAAGAAAAACACATACAACGAAGTAAGGAAGAGGTCACTTAAGCGCATATAGTGCACCACACTTCATCAGTTTACTAGCCTTGGTTGATAATTTATGTTAGCAATTTAGGACACTAAATTGACTAGACACCTTGATTGCGCAAGTATCATGGGCACTCAAATGGGTTTTTGGTTGCATGTGTGAAACCCAATAATCATACAACTGATAGTCAACTTCCCTTTCACCTAGAACTCAACTAGGTCTCCACTGGATCTGACATGCATGTAGCTAATACTAGTAAATCCTCAATTGCATGTGAGATCATTGATTGTGAGTTAATTAATGTTTAATTCACTTGATCTCTCACTAGTGTATCTTCAGTTACAACTAGCACAATTGAGTTTAACTCACTTAACTGTGTTAAATTGATTAAAACTTGCATTAACTAATGCACCACTTCACTTCAAACTCTATTAAAACTAGAATTACTCAACATGCCTCACCAACTACCTCTAACTTGAAATACACTAGCTAACTGAGTTTATCACTCTCTGTTAAATATTTCAAGTCATCATTGAGAATATATTACAATTTATTTTCCATCTTAATTAAGGGATATCTAAAATATGCATGCACCCAAAAATACCACTGTGGGTCCCACCCTAGTTTGGGTGCTTAATGCAACTGGGCATGGGTGCTGAAATTTTCTTGTTGAATCTCAACAAGCCATTAACTCCAAGGCCTTTTCCTTCAGATCCCATTTTCTTCAAGCCAATGGTTGTAGTGAGCTTTTCAAAAGCACCAAAATCATCATCATAATGGGAAGAACATGAAACTAAAGAATCAGTGACATCATTTACTAGAGTTATCGATTCTAGATCGAGTGAGGATGGCTTCGATAAGCCTTCATTAAACTGAAACTTTATCAAGGCCTCTTCTGCAACTTGCAATTGAAGTAGCAACCTCTCCTTCTCCTCTTCTTCTTCTTGTGGTAGTATTCTCAATTCAACATTCTCTACTTGAATGATCTGGTTGATTTCCTTGAGTTGATGAGAATGAGAGGAGGAAGAATAAGAAAAAATTGAACTTGAATATGGAGACGGAGGCTCAGGAGGGTCTACTCCAAATCCCATGTTCACTGAATCATTATCCTCTACTTTGGATTTATTCTTTTCCTTATTTTCCACTCCTTTCTCATAATCTGCAAACAATTTATCTACCATATATGCCATTTTGTAGAAATACTTGGGGAGAGCCTTTTCATTCTCTACATGAATGTTTTCATCCTCCATTTTCTTTCTTGGAGTTGCACATCCAATCTCAGGGTTAAAAGTCTTAATTTTTCTTTCACCCTATTTGAGCTTTGACCTAGTAAGCATCCATACTCATAATTCACGTCAAAGAGTACCTCTATGATACCAACATGATCCAGGATATTTACTTCAATGAATTTAAATTGAATTGCATAAAGAGCATGAAATAACCATAAGTGAAAAATACATGAAGAATCAAACACATGAAGAAATTACAATATTAACAAATGCACCAAACACTTGATAACAAAGTTCACCCACAACGTGTGAGCTACGTCTTTGGGCTCCGCCCAACTATGTATCCACTTCATTAGCTACTCTTCAATAAGTTTCTTCTTTCTCAACACAAGGATTGAACTCTCACTCATGTGGAAATGTCTCTCCTACAAAGATACATTCTCCTTCGACAATACAAAAGGAATGAATTCTAAAAAAAAGTGGCATAAATTGTTCTCCCTTTCTCCCAAAGCAAAGGGGATGGACTCTCACATAATTTGGCACAACTATTCTCCCTCCAAAGGGGATAAACTCTCTCAATAAAGTGGCATAAATCCTCTTTGAATTTGATGCTCAGACTCAAGCATATTTGCAAACACATGTTCTCATATATATTCTTCCTTTTACAAATCTTAAAAGGGAAAATAAAAAATAAATGAGACATACATTGGTTCCCAAGCTAAAATGCTTAATTGGATGCTCAAAATGCATCAAACACAACACCAATAGGCCTGTCTCATCATTTTGAAACTTTTGACTCTAAACATGACCAACTTATGAAAATTACATCTCTGTCTCGAAATTCATGCAAAGAATTAATGACACATGTGGTATTTTTCCATGTTCCATAAGATTTGTTGCTCACATCTAGATTATGACTACACCAATGGAATCCTCTCAGAAAATCTTGAAGAATGACTATAAACATCATATGGTTATGTCACCATCATCTATGTCTTGGACTTCATTCTACATAGATTAAAACCCTCTTTGTATTTAATGCAAGCCACCTATCTTGAAAATTGTTCTTGGGAATGGTGCGCTCCTTTTGCGGACCCCCCCTTGGTGGATGAATGAATTGGGTTTGAAATATTCATGGGCGTACATCACCATAAGTTTCATTTGAATTAAAAATATCACATGATTAAAAATGATATTATAAAATGGTATATGTCATTAGCTATATGGTATGTCATTTCCACCCATATTAACCTTCAACCAAACCATATGTTATATATGATGGCATTTTATAACCACCACTTTATAGGGAACACATCTTTATAACATGTTTTGTTGACGCACGAACCATGTAATCCAAAAATATTAGCATGATTGGTCGAATCCCCCTTGTCAGTCCGTTGGCCCTATGTCACGAGGCACGGGTTTGACCCTTTGGGTCTTCCTAGGTCAGACTTTGATAATCAAGCTAAATGCATGTGTGCCCCTAGGGCTCTAATATAGTTCATTACTGTGAAACAAAAATCCACAAACCATGTAATTTACGATCCCATGTGATATAGTATAACCATATGCGGCCCACATGATATAGTTTATGTGTGTTGGTTGGTTGGGGTTTGGACAGGTGTCCTAGGGTCAAACCCACAGGCACCCATCTATTTTTAATATTAAAGCAAAAAATTGTTTAAATAAATTTTCGTCATCCATATTTGATAAGAGTTGGGTTGGCACAACATCATATGGTTTGGGGCGACATCATCTAGGTTGGGTGTTCGACCCTTGACTTGTCCACCCAAACGATATTTTTTTATTGTTGAAACAACCGAGCCAATCAGGTGCTACCACATGGCAGCCTCAAATTGGATCACCTCATTGCCAACTATGTTCCTCGTACCATGAAATGTCACCCGAGTCCCATGCCATGTCATTGTGTCACATCAGCTATGGGTCCTACCTACTGACTATGCTGCCATGTGGCACTTTGTGGGCCCCACTTCCACTTCAATTTTCTGTTATTTATTGAAAACTTTAAATGATCATATCTTCCTCATATGGAGGGATTTTCGCGTGGAGTTTTATCTCTTGGAAAGCCATCAACAATTTCTTCGCAATGGTACAAGTCTCATAAAATTTTGATCACTTCGATTTTTGAGGTTTCCTAGAGCCTCCTAGATCAATCCTCCCCACTGAAGGACTTTTGGTCCCCAAAAGTTTAAATATAAATATCATACATGTTTATCCACTTTACAACAAAACCCATACCCTTTTCTATCCAACAAAATACCAAAATATCACTATGTTGCATACTTAAGAGATGTTATACACTTCATCACTTTTATAAAAAAAATCGCCCATATATGGGGTCTTTGAAAGCAACATGTGATTTACAATGGTGGCCAAACTCAACTACTTAAAAAGGCCACCCATCTCTTTCCTAACAAGCCCAATGGGTTGTCTTCCTATAGTTGTATTTATTCTTGTGTGGATTCATGGAGGGTTACGATGTGCCCTACTTCCTCATTTTTTGGTTCTTACACAAGAATTACTTTCTTCACAAGTGCTTTCATAAGCTTCTGGTCCTTATTTGGACATAACTTTAGATGGAGCTTCCAACGAGTAGCTTTTGGTTCCTCCTCTTGTTGCAATGGTTACAATGGATTTTATTCATCCAAAATTTCTTGAAATTCTTTTGACACAACTCTGGATGGATTTCACAACATGTGGCTTTCTGATGTCCACCCTTGTTGTAATGGTTTTTCTTCATCCAAGCTTTCTTTCTCTTCATTTTCTCTTAATGTGGAGAGGGGTCTTTATTTTGTGTATCCTTCCTGGTTAACATAAATTTCATGTGCAATGCCATTGTTTTCCAACACTTGACAACAACATGGTTATTCAAACCACAAAATGTACATGGTTTTTTATGCCATAAAATTTTCTTTACATTGTCAATTTTCTTATAATCAAAAGGAACATTGGAATAGTTATACCTTGACTAGTTTTTCTTGGTGCATATTTGGTGAGGAGAACTTGAATTAGCTCATACTCTGAAATTCTCACCTCCAATTGGAGATGCCTTGCAATCACGATCACTGGAATAGTGTGATGTGCTCTCAACCTACAATGATTCAGACTTGTTTCTTAAATACTCTCTTGCTTTTGTGGCTTTGGAGTTTTTTTCAATGATGTTGAAGATCTCAAATACTCTTTATCATCATGCTTCCATGTGGGGTTAAATTATTTGACATAATATGATTTTTTTTGCCTACCTATTTTGTCCACTTGGTAGTCCTAAATCGCCACTAATAAACCAAAGAGGGTTTTCTTAGTCCTCCAATCACATAGTTTTGCTTGTCTGCATTGTTCTGGAGAAGCTATGGATATTTCCACCATCCTTGGGTTCTCTTTGATCTACATGTCTCCCAACTGAGCCTATAGTGGAAATAAATTCCTACGTACCTCTACTCATCTACAAACTCCAAGGGAATACCCTTAAAGAAAAAGGTAACCTATTGATTTTTAAAATAATGACTTTGGTCTTGTTGTTGTTTACTTGCATTCCATCCTCTTGAAAAAAAAGTTCAAGAGTTTTCAAGTGTTCTCTCAAACCTAGGGAATATTTAGCAACAAGATTAAGGTCTTTTGCATATAAAAGTAGTTTCACCACATATCTTTCCAACTGGATGCCTTATTCTACTGTTTATCCACTCTTCAATCTTATCAATATATAAACCAAACAATACGGGGGAAAGAGGACATCCCATCTTGACTCTAATGGCATTGCTAGAGCATTCAAAAATGCCTTCCTTGGTTCTGATTTTGGATCTAACCCACTCATAAATATTATGAACAATTTCCCTATATTCCTATGGGACTCCTAATTCTTCCATTTTGCACCAAACCTTCTCTGGGGACAATTTCAAAGGATTTTTTGAAGTCAGCAAAGCAACAAAAAGCTTCCCCACCTTGGATGTTCCATACTTTTTCAATTAAATGTCTTAGATTGATGCATTGATCAATGGTAGAATGTTTAGGCCTGAAGCCAACCTGCCCCTTTGCTCTTTTTCCCTCCTTTTTTCCACACTTTCTAATTTTTCACTCTAGCATGCTCCCAAAAAGGTTTTCTAAGAAGAGGGTTGATCATAATAGTATGGTAGCTCGAAGGGTTATTGATGTCCCCAATTTTGCAAAGAGGTATAACAACACTAGTTGTCCACTCAACCAGGAAGCTACCTTGATTGACTCTGTTAAAGATCTCCTTGATGTGTGGAGCTAGAAGCTTCACTCCCCATTTTAAGAATTTTTCTTGTAAACTATCAATTCTTGAGCTTTACCAGTTTTTATCTTCTTCGTACCTTGTTTGATATCTATAACTAAAATTAACTTAGGTGAAGCGTCAATTATGGGAGGCTTACTTTTCTAATTTTTCTGTTCATATAGAAGCCTTGCATAATCTAACCATTGGGCACCTGTGATATTATTTTCTATTTGTTTTTTATTTTTTTGTAGTTCTTTCCAAAAACCTTTTGGATTATGTTTCCCCAAAGAAATTAATTCCTTCCTTCTTGAAATCACATAACTTTTTTTATTTTTTTTATAAATTTCTTATATAATATTGTTTTCTTTTCTTAACTTTTCTTAGGGATCTTTTAAAATCCTTGCACTCCTTGTCATACCAAGGATTAGCTGAAAAGGAATTTGAGATTCTCTTCAAAGGCATATATCTCTTACATACCTTTAAAAAATGATGTATTAAGGGAATCAACATGCTACCGCAAGCATACCTTTTATCTCTTATATTATCATTGTAACCACTATTTTTTTTTTTATCCAACTAGAGCTATTCTTCAAGAGAATCTTAGAAGAGCTCTTGGTTTTCTTGATTTAGGAGAATTCTAGCCTTTTCATAAAATTTCTTGCGAGTGTATTGGGTCTCCTTCCTTTTTCGATCTTCTGTATTTATACCAAGCTTAATAAGAAGAGGCAAATGGTAAAAATATAGCTCTATATGGAAGCACTCAATACTGAAGTCCAATAGCTTGGAAGTAGACCATTGAGAGCATGTAACATATTGTACTATGCTTTTACTGTTGTAGGTTTTACAAGTGACATGATTGGACTTCAACTATTTTTTCATTCCATTACATATAACCATGTCATTTATGCTACAAAGGCCTAATAATTCTACTACAAGATGTGAAACCTTCCCTTTCCCATCTTCTGATGTCCTCCTCCAAGGATGTTCTTCACTCTCTCTTAGACACAGCGGATTGTTGTCATCTCCTATATCACTACCCAACTAAATAGATTGATTAGTTTTTATTATAGCATCAAAATCACCATTTAAGAATATTTCTCCCATAGGGCTAAATTTTGGAATAATTTTTTTTAATGCTGCATAGGGGTCTTCATTATCTAGGTTCCTTTTCTTGTAGAAGTTTGAGAATTTTGGAGCAAAATAACAAGTATCCAACAAAATTTTTGTTTCATTATCTCTTATCTTCAGCCATATAAACTATATTTTTGGGTCTTCCTTCAATTTTATAATTTTGATCCACATTTTTTTTATTAGGACTGTTACCCCTCCATGTGCTTTACCCGTTTCAGTTTCTTCATTCTAGACTAAAATATTATCGTATCCTTCAAAGTCTGGAACTCTACATCCATTTTGTTCATGTGTTTCCATAAGGAAAATAATTTTTTTCCTCAAATATTGGACTCAACCCCGATCCTTGTCTACATGGGTAACCTATGCAATTCCAAATTAACATGTTTAGGTACTATCATGGAGCCCCAAATCCCTATTTCTTGTCCGTTAATCTATCAGTGACTTGGGATTTCCCGTTCTATAACCATGCCCACTTTCCTGCCTCTCTTGCTGATTTTACTTTCTCCCATTATTTCATCCTTTCTTCTTATTCAGGGAATGTTAAATCTTCATCTAAGTAGATGTTATTACCTCTAAGTATCCCCTTATTCTTTAGGATTATAGAATTGTCCTCCATGTTTCTTAAGGTAACTCTCACATGCCTATTCTTTCCTACTCCCATATTTTTTCATATCCTATTTGCTTGCTAAATCCCACCTATCCAATGCAACTTGTTCTTGAGAGAATTCCTAGCTAAAATATCTATTCTCTATTTTTCTTTGAATTCCTTTAGGCCTTTGATGATGATATTTACCGTTTTTTCTTCTTTGTCCTTTTCCTCTCTTATTGGTCCCTTGATTTTTTTCTTCTGTGATTTCCTTTTATTCACTTGTCAGTTATTTTACCACTTGAGCCCAAGATTTAGCCTCTTTTATTTGCTCCATTAACTTGTTTTCTCTTATTTCCATGTCTTCCATTATTGATTTAAACTTTTCCTTCTGAGTTGTGTTAGTTGTTCCCGTTGGCTTTGAATGATTTTTTTTTGTTGCTCTTGCATGTTCCATTTCTTGTTTTAAATTGATTAACTCTTGTTTCCCTTTATCCATTTTGTTTTGTAGGCTTCTCAGCTGTTTTGTTAACAACTTGTTTTCCATTTCAATGTTCCTTCTAGCTTCTGTGATTTCCTTTAACTTTTTGTCTTCTTGTTGTCCTTTCGCCTCTAAAATTTCAATTCTCTTTTTCATGCACATGAGCTCATTTACATAAATTTTTGGAGACCACAAAAAAGGGGAGGTTTTGGGTCTATATAAGTATTTATTGTTTTGAATTCTGTCCTTTCTTGTCCCTTTGTTTATTACATAGGTTTCAATTCTAATTTTCTTTGTCTCATATACTTCCTGAGAAGAAAGAATCTATTTCTTTTTGCCTTTGTCGCATTCTTGTTATGTCTGATAAACTACTGTATGGACCCTTGTCGCTGCTGCCGCATAGTTGTTTTTTGTTACTTTTGGTAAAATCATGAAGATTTTTTTTTTTTTTAATGTTTCCTTTTCCAAACTTTCCTGTGCTTTAATATTTCCAAGTACTATTTTTTATTCACAAAAATCCACTTATTTCTTGAGCTACCTGCATTAACATGCTAAAAATCTAGTAGAAGGGGTTTCCATTCTTAAACATGATACGTTCTTGCGAGCTTTCTCATTGCCTCAAAACAATTTATAGTCCATTTTACTAATCCTAGGTTGTTTGGGCATATGTTTTCATATGAGAAGTGTTTTTTGACAATAGACCCTAGAGTCCATGTTTTAATGTTGCCCCGAACCACTTCAAAATTTGGCATGGTTTAATTGATAATTCAAGGTTACCCAAATCCCCCTTATGCTACTTTAAATGATTTTCCCCAACTCCACTTTGCAGTAAAAAATGGAGAAAACTTAAAATAAAATTTCCAAAAGACAAAAGGGGGAAAAATTTTGACAGACCTATTCCTGCATATCACTACACTAGTACCACAAGATTGATATAATATTACAACACTCTCGTTTGATCCACATACCCAAAAAAAGTTGGGTGCTGTTGTCATTGATGTCAAGCCTGGGATTTGACTGGGTTTGACTTTGACTGAAGCACAAGTCATTGATGTAAAATTGATAATTAATTCTTCTTATAATTGTCTAGATTACATCAAGTTGGAAGCTCCACTATTGGATGGTTGAAAACCCAAGTCCTAGGGTTTGGGCTTCTTGGAATGAGCACATACCCCCACTTTGCAGAGGGTTTTTGAAGTGGAAAATATTTGAGTTTATCCAAAAGATCAATTTCAATGGATTATCCTCGTCAAAAAGTTTCTGGTGGTATGTGGCACCTCACGTAGTTTGATATTCGTGTTTGAAGTTGGTGACCTCATTTTATGGGCTAAAATGCTAAGGGGTGGTGATATGGCACACTTGTATTGGTTACTAAGCATTAGTATCAAGCATGTTTTTGTCATGTATTTAGAAAAATCATGATAAGAAAGCCTATCACAAACATATTTTATCCATAAGAAGCATTATTTTATATATTAAGAGTTATGCTCCTTATCTAAAGGAAAGTGGTATTTACTTAAGGTTTAAGGTAATTAATTAATTATATTCATTAAGAAAGTTAACATTATTGAGATGTTTTAGCCTCGTTATTATTCTCCAATGACTATCTTGTAAATCCCTCTCCAACTCTATAAAGTAAGAACTGATGTAATATCCTAACACATAATATCTCAACGAACTATCTTATGATATTTTTGTTCTATAACTTTGTGCCTACCCAAGGCAAGGAAATTAACGAAGTCTCTAATAATTGGTGGAGGTTGCTTATCAAAGGAACGAAGGGCATATTCTATGTGATTTAGGGTTTGTTTAGGTGAAGAATGATTCGTTAGGGCTCTAACCTCTCTATTGACAATGAAGGTAAGGGTCAAGTCTTTTAAGTATGTTTTTGAGTATTGTCTTGTTACAAGTTTATATCATAAAAAACAACGAAGGTTTAGACCATTTTTTTTAGTATTTCTTAGCATATTTAGGTCTATTTTGGAGAGTTACTTATTGTAGCAAATTTATATTAGATCTGAATTTTTCGACCTGTGGTAATGGACTGTTAGGGCACACAATATTAACACAAAACTCTGTGGAGGACAATGAGCACCTTAGGAAGGGTTATTACATGGTCAAAGTTAAGACTTCTTCACTTTCTACCCCATAGATATGAAAAGAACATGCCGCTCTATTGATTAAAACAAGGCCTGATCTGTACATTAGGGCACAAATTTTATGAAGTTTGGAGTTAGAAATTCCATGTTTCTTATCTTGAGTTGGGTATCCATTTTTTCACCTAAAACTTGGGCTCATAGAGACCTAGATCTCTGTCTTCATTACAAAACTTTGAACTCTTTGTTAGGGTAACTAACCAAGAACAATGAAAATGTTTAGTAAGTCTATCTTGACTTTGATAAGAAATAGTTTTTTCATCTACAATTTTCAATAAATAACATTAATTATCACCGTAATCTCATTTTGTATCAGTGAGTATCCTCAATAAATAAATGCTCTAAGCCAATAATAATTTTTTTTTGTGATTTGGTTCTACACATACTTGATATTCACCTCACATACCTGTTCTAGTGAGATAAGGGAGAATGTAATATGGCACTAACACTTAGTGACATATGATCATCATGTTGTAACACTTACCTCATGTAACCTTGCATTAATACAAAACGATGATATAAATATATACAATTGTAAATATAAATCATTTCACGTGACCTATGACATGTTATATATAGATCCATTAGAGAGGTGTTTTGAAATGATGTTGTTAGGACTTGACAGCTTAAACAATGCAACAATATATTATTTACATCTTTATTATATTTATTCAGAGAAAAGGGGGATCTAGTATGAAAATCGTGAAACGTAGCCCGTCATATCTTAAGGGTGGCACAGTGGTGCAAGACACACAATTAGAGTCACCTTCAGGTTGGTGCCTGAGAAAAATTCAAGGTGGCAGGGTGGTGCTAGGGTAGGTTGGAGCCTGCAGCAGGGCATTGGAGCATCCTTTCAGTAGGAGATGATAAAGCACATAGCATTGGAGTGTCCTTCAGGTTGCTGCTTGTAAACCAAGGCATTGGTGCGTTCTTCAGTTTGGTTCCTATAAAAGAGGGGGTTGGTTCCTCCTTCATTTGGAGCTGAAAACTTGATGTAATTTGTAGAAATTATACAAACAATGTGTATATCAATGGATTCAATTTAATCATATGATATACTAAAGAAAGATATTGAATCCTTCTACAAATCAATTGCGGAAAATAAACATGATCACCAATCACAACAAGTAAAGAAAGAAACAAATCAAACCACAACACAAATATTTTCCCGGGGAAATCTTACTGCTCAAAACCCCTCTATCTTCTATTGTATATTCACCAAGGAATCATGAAACAATTACAATGCACTCTTCTCACAAGAGTCTCTTTCACTCTCACAATTCTCTCACACTGACCTAGACAAAATCAACCAACACTAAGCCAATTTCCTGCCTCTAATCAGCCTACCTTGCTTGCACAATTCATGTGGAATGCAATCCCTATTCTTTAGGAAATCCAACCTTCCAAAACTGTGCAATGCTCATGGGCAATCCTATAGTTGTCTTACTCCATGTGTTATCACTCCGTAATTTGTAAGATTGGCAAGAATAAACGATAGAGGACAACATCACACCACTTTTAAGTCCAAGAGCTAGCCTTCCTAGACTCAGAGAGGGCTCCCTCTTTTTTTATGATTTAGCTTGATAATTATAAATGTTGATATTAGGCTAGTTACAGGGATGGTATTATTGGTTGTTTTTTATTGATTTTGTTGGTTGGATGAGCAGGTCTGTAGGGACTATTCCATTGGGCGATGGAGTCAAAGGCTGGATTGGCACATCAATGTTCAAGAGAATAATAGGGCAAGATAGTTGTGCTAAATGGGTCTTTAGAGTTGTATGAATTATGAGATGAAAGAAATAGTAAGGTTCAGCAGTGACTAAAGAGCAGTTAAGAATTATTTAATCAGACTTCAGCAGAAAACATTAAGATTGTAAATGCAGACAGACTTAAGGTGCTCTGACAACAAATACTAATCTAAAAAATTTTATTTACAATTAAATGAATAGATGCAAATCATGGAAAACAATGGAAAAATTTAGGACAGAGAAGTAACACATCACCATTTTAACATAGCTCAAGAATCCTGAAAACAATCTTTGATTATTGATGTCCAGCTCCAAAATTATAGTCCTCCGATATAGTAGTTCTTACAATGCAGGGGCTAACAATATCCAACCCTTGATAATGAAATTCAATCAGTATTTAACTAAAACTTGAGTTGGTTGCCCTAATATACTTTGGAAAACTTCATTTATTACAAGCAACTGAAATTAAATAGGTGTGGCCATGCAAGGCTAATCAAAAATATCTAACAACACACCACTTGTAAAATAAATTTTGAGAAGCTCTTCATGAATCTAAAAACTTCGATGGCTCTTCGTAATATCAAAAATTAGGCTTGAAGGTGGCATGTGATGGTCACGAAGAGGAAACGAATGATGGCTCTGACATCTGGCCCTGATTTTCAATAAATCAGCATTGAGTAATTAAATTTGGTGCAGTGCTTGCCCCTTTTAATTGAATAGTGACTGTGCTGATGAGTTTGCTGCCTTTTTCCATTTCTACCACTATAACATAAAAATTCTATAAAGCACCTTGCCCAACTCGAACCTTAATACTCGTGCTCCCTTTTTTGAATGAATCTTTAATCTTGGCAGCTTCGGTGGTTTTTTAAAACATAAACCCTTTGTTATTTTAATGATTGGCAGAACTTTCCTTCTCTCGGGTAAATGGTGGAAAACCCTTTGAACAGGTGGTCGAGTCTTGTTGTTGTGCTTATCCCCTTTTCTTCACAAAACAACCCACAAACTGTAACCGTCAGGACTTTAAAATATTTAGGCCTTTGCTCTGAAATACATCGCATTCGTGCCAACATCGCACTTCATACGGCGCAAGACTTAACTTTTCCTTAGCACTTAAACTTTAAAACTTGTGATGCACTATTTGCAATCGGACCCCACCGCATTGCACATCGCACTTCGGCTAATTTAACATTTACCTTTGCAACTAACTTGTAAAACTTGTGATTTGCAGTATGCGGGCCAGGGCCACGTCACCTGCCATGTCACCTTGCCACATCATCATAAATCAATTATGATCTGTGGGGTCGGGGCCATGTCACTACCACGTCACCAGCCATGTCATCATAAATCAGCTGCAATCTGTGGGGTCAGGGCCATGTCACTGCCATGTCACCTGCAACGTCATATGCCACATCAACTTACCTCGTCACCTTTCCACATCATCATAAATCAACTGCAATCTGTGGGGTCAGGGCCATGTCACTGCCACATTACCTTCCACATCATCTGCCATGTTAGCTTCATATTGCACTTCGATGATTTTAACTCTTACCTCCGCGCTTATTCTTTAAACATTGTGATTTGCGATTGGGTCCCACCACATCACATATCGCACTTTGTTGATTTCAACATTTACCCTTTGTGCCCATCCTTTAACATTTTATATTTGCGATTGTGATTGGGTCCCACCTAGCATATCACATCGCACTTCGTTGACTTCAACATTTTCCCTTTGTGCCCATCCTTTAACATTTGTGATTTGCGATTCTGATCGGGTCCCACCTGGCATCACACATCGCACTTTGTTGACTTCAACATTTACCCTTTGCGCCCATCCTTTAACATTTGCGGTTGTGATCGAGATATGGACCCCATTACAAGCTTCTCCAAGCGGACAAGTGAAATTTAGTTAAGAAATAGTAAAAAGCTACCTGAACCATAATATGAAGGATTTAAAAGCATTCAAGGTGTATACGAGGGCAATATGGGTCCCACCAGTCCCACATTTCACACTTCAATGACTATAACATTTACCTTTGGGCGCTTATCCTTTGAATGTTGCGATTTGGGCCCATGTAACCGGACTTCAACTCTTTTTTTAGTTTCTAATGCCTTTGTGTTCAAATCATCTAGATTTCGGAGGGGAAATTCAACAATGAGCGGTATTACGAAGAGGGCGTACAAATAATATGTGGAGGTGAACAGGGATGGTTAACGTGGATGCGACGGGACGAGTGATGTGAGGTGGAGTCAGGGTATGAGAGTTGAGGGAGTAAAAATGAAACTTAGGATAAGAGGAATAACAAAGGGGTGAGGTTAAAGGATATGCAATGCGGTCAGGGACTTAGGATAAAACCATACCATAAGGTCCCAAACTTGACAAAAATCATCCCTTTTCAGACCTTTAGAGAAAAATTTGGACTCTTCAGTTTGATTTCTCTTTAATTTTATTACAGGAAACAATCAGGCAGTTTTTAGGCTGCATGTTTATAGCATGAAATTTGCATTTCTCCTTTCTCAACATATCTACCTACCCAGTTTACAATTCCTAACAATTTTTCTCCTTTGAGGCTGCATTTAGACTTGCATACCCTCACATCATTTTTCTTTTTGAATTTCTATCCTATCACATATCCCTTATTTCTCCTATTGTTTAGATTAAGTTGTTGAACCAATGTCATTTTATACCTACCTAATGATAAGCGAAGATTAAACAGTTTGGAAAATCCTCATTCTCTAACCTATTAGCAGAAAATTCAAAATTTTACAATCATGCTTAAGCTGTATGATTGAACAAACCTTTCTAAAAAGTAGTGGAATTTTGATTTGCATCACTTTCAAAAATATTTATATTTTGTGTAGGGTTTTCTTTTTTCCTTTTTTCAATACCCTCTTTTCTTCTTCTTTTTTCTCTTTTTATCTTTCTTTGGAAAATAATTTTGAATATTGAAATCTATGTACAATATGAAAAATTTGCAAAGAGGAAATACACAGTCACCTTGTGACACTATAAATTACAGGACTCTAACAGTTGGTCTAATATATCTTCAATTTTAATGTTGATCGGTGAATTGATTGATTGATTATCGTCGTCTTTTTCAATTATTTGGGCTAGTTTAAGAGCTTCTTCACATGTATTAATTTCATGCATTCATAACGGCCCACGAGTTTTCTGAATTAGTCCATCTAGGTACCATTGTACTAACAGATTCACATTGATAGTGTAAGGAATATGAGTTAATAAGTCTTTGAAGCGTTTATCGTATTCGCATACATATTTTTTCGGTCTTTGTTTTATTTATTTTAGCTTTTGTGCTACCAAATGCTTAATATATTATGTTTTAAATAAGGTAATAAATTTGGTCTTGATTTCATCCTTTGTCTTGTTTTTTTTTGTTAAATTCATGAACCATGTCAGGGCTCGTTTTCTTAATTTTGAGGCAAGTTGTGCCATTTTTTTGTCTTCATCGTTGATGTCATTTACAGCCCATAACTTTTCACAGACGAACTAATGCCTCTTCAGGTATTCATCTCCCTTGAAGATGGGTATATGTTCTATTCCCATTTTGGTCGGCTGATGCGAAGTCGAGTGAAACTGCTCATTATCGTTAGTTTCATCGTCAAAGCTTAGTTCTCTACTTTATTCTCTTATTTTAATGATTTTATGTAAGGATTCGCCATTCTGACACTCTCTGTCTATATATTTCATGAATCGACTTGTTTGTGGTCCTGACTCTTCGTCGACCGATTTTGGACTTTTGTTTTCTTCACCATATATAAGTTGCGGTAGGGGGGGGGAATGATTGTGAGGTTATATAGTTGGATAAGCATTTGGTTTATTTCTTTATTATTATTCAACTGGTTTTGAGTATAATTTTCATTTTCATGAGGAATTCCTTGTTGGTCTTCGCTATACCATACTGCAGGTATTTTAGAATAATTCCTCGACTAAATGAATTCTCTTAAACTAGAACTTGACAAGGATATAATTGGAGAAATTATTATTTCTATACTAGAATCATCTATTTCCATAGTGTCTACCTATCCCCTTGGAGTTATCATCATACCTTCGTTCTTTATCGGGGCAGATAGTGCTACGCCTCTCAACTCTTCTGAGGAGTCCCATTCATATTTTCTCTCATGCTCCTGGGTCCTATTTCTTTTCTTCTGTTATTATTGTTCTATAATTTGTTCTCATTGAAATTATCTAAGGTTCCTTGGTAATTTGTGTGTGTCAGTCAATTTCTTGTATTTATGGTCACTATTTGGTTGGTTCTTTTCTTGTTGGGTGACTCCTTTTCTTCCATTTTTTTTGACCCTGATACTTTTCCAACTTTTTATTTGATTATTTTATGTTCCTTTTTATTCCTCACAATCCGCTACCCCCCCCCCCCCCATGTTGACCCGACTAGTGTTGGTTCGCAAGGGAGTATCCATCGACCATATTTATTTACTTAAAAATTAATCCCACGCTTCTTTCGTGTCTTTGCACTAATAATATAGAAAAAATTTCCACTTCATCTTATCCTTCTTCCAATCGTTACCGGATGGATTTTCTAGTGGTGGGTGATATACAACAATGTGGCTTGTTCCTTTCTTTAGAATGAATTTATGTAGTAGAGTTGGTATTGTGCAGAAAATATCATCATGTAGATCGTCGTAAAATCTAGTTTTTATGTGTTTGACAGACATGTGATCTTCTAATTCTTTTTCTTCGCAATAATATTCCGATATGGCCTCAAGGCACTCGTGTAAATTCGTTATACTATCGTTTGATAGTTTCAATAACATTTGGCCATTAGTTTTGTTTTGAGGTTTTTTCATGAGTAACATTGTCAAGAAAATTTTTGATCTCTACCAGAGTTTCTTTGATAAAATGTTCGAGTTCTTATGTGAAGAAATGATCCTTGGCTTCTGTGATTGACAATTGATTTCTTCATGTGTAATTTTTCAAATAGTTATTGATATTCACTTCCCACCATAATTGTATCTTGTCTAGGGTCAACATCTATGCTTTGGTGTTATTTTGGACTCAATTTCACTCTACCAGCAACAAAACCAATGTTCTAATGTAGCAAATAGTGTGCATTATTACCAGTAGATGAACGCAAGTCAACATCCAGAAATTATGTAAACAGAAAAGAAATAGTAATGGGCAGATAACCAAGTCGCATATATGTATTTTGTAGTATATCAGGAACCATTGTTACATTCATACCAACAGGTATATATAGACTAATGAGACGGTTACAGGAGTATAATTTTCGAATTAACCACATTGTCTATTATATCATTAGTTATATGTCTGTTGTATTACAATTTTTTTACATTGACGCTAGTTGGCTAGGTCGACTTGCCTTTTCCATATTTGACTAGTTGGTTGACCCAACTAGCTCCTTCAACATATATAAAAGAATTTTCTATACATAAAATATGCATAACACTTAAATTAATAGACATGAAAAACAAATAAATTTCATTAAATTTTCACTTGAAAGGAAAATTAATCTAAAGTTTCGTTGGTGTCGTCCTGTCATGGCCATTTTATTTATATGAAATGACCTCATCCGGAATAAAATGGTGTATTAGTGTGTTTGGTGCATGCATCTACGAAATCACACCAACTTAAGGGGTGTGGTTTACCCACTTAAGTTATTGGTCACAAGCAGAAAATATATGGAGTCAAGCAAGTTAGTGGAACATGCTAGAACATAAACATACTAGATAGAGAAATAGCATGGATATTCAAACATAAAAATTAAACTAAAACTAAAACAAATAAGAAAAAAACTCTAAATAGATTCAAACAACTGCAATAATCCAAATGGCGGCGCTTACATCCCCTCTTATTGAGTGCTGGTAGGAAATGAGGATGAAAATTTAACCCACTTGCCAAGGGGCCCTTAGAACTTGGGGTTCTAAGTCCCGATGCAAGGATGTCTTTACTTCCAAGCTTGCCTCGGTGAAAATTATCCCTCTCTCTACTTTGGTAGACTGAATTTTTTGGATGGCCAATAATTGAGTCCCCTCTATCTCTGCTCCAGATCACACACTACTAGTATTTCTTGGGGAAATTTTGGCCAGCATAACAATGTGCTCTCTAGTTGTTCATCTCTTGGTGGCCTTTTATAGGAGAATTCAAATCCTCCTTCCCTCTCTTGGTACATTGTGAATGGTGACCCAAGAGAGGGGGATGATTCCATTCTGTGCCACATTTATTCCATTGTGTGCTCCCTTGATGTCCTGAGGAGGATTTGGTGGTTGTCCTTGGGCGGCTTCAAGTGTGAAATCATTGTCCTGGAGTGTGCTTTCTATGGTCTCGGAAAGTGACTTCCGCCACTCCCAGGATTGCGCGCTTTTCGGGTCAAAATGCGCGCAAAGGCGCTCTTATTGAAGGATTTTGCGTGCAAAATAATTTATGACTTGCTCAAATTTGATTTTTCCTCAGACCTTAGAGATTTTTTAAATAATTTCCAGATTCTCTAATGTCTCTCAGCCCTGTAAATCCTTCTACCTGACATTAAATAATGTCGTCTTTGCTTGTATGATTTTCCAGTGTTAACAGTTGTCCCCTAATGTGTGAGGTCTAGGAAGAAATGTATAGCCGAAATACATTATAGTTTCTTTTCTGTATATTGTGCGTAGAGAGAGAGAGAGACTTGCATGTAGCTCGGAATTGGAAACACCCTACACTGGTTCGAAGAACGACCATGTCCTGTGGGACCCTTGTAAGCAAATATAATACAATATATACAAATTTTCTATGAGGCAGGCATGTCCCATGCTTGTAATGTTGTGGCTAGTTAAAAAAATCTATTTGATAGATACATGTTCTATCTGTGTCACTAATATGGTAGTGATCTGGTGGTTGATGACGACGACTAATGGCACCCTCAGGAGAATTTTTCTTTTAAAATAGGTGGAATGTGGTACCCATATGTGTAGACTTGGTATGGAATATAACTACACATTGTACACATAGGTGTTGGCTGGGACCTTCCCGTCCAAGCATTGTTGAATGTAATATCCCAAAGGGAGAATGCAGTAATACTAAAACACAATATGGGAACTGAAGCAAAGTAAAAAATAAATCTATATACACGTCAGAATGCACAGAAATAGCTCAGCCATTTTATTATATTGAAGGTGCAAAATCAAGTACAACAGTGCTCAAAATATGAGACACTCAAGCCACAAGAGTAGCCTAGAATGACCCTGCAATGATATCCCAAGAGGGACTGCGTAAATGCTGCTTTGCTGGAAGGTAAACTATGTTGTCCCTGCTGCAACTATAGGGACTACAACTGCTTGTAAGATAGAAAGTCAGATCTAGGCAGAATGGGAGCTCTTATGATGTTGAAATTATAGATCTGGGCTATATGATGGATTCCCAAGATAACCCAAGAGGGGTTTCTCAAATCTATAAGTCTAAGAAAACCTTCCTCTTAGGGCTTCACATATATGCTATTGGGAATGCATATCCAAAGCTAGATCTAATAATAAGATGGCTTCAATGATGTACAATCAGATCTATGCAAGAAGGGTTGATCCCTTCACTAGATCCTTGGGCTAAAAGCTCAATATCTAGCTCCTCCAATCTCGTCCACTGAAAATAGCTGCTGGATGAACAACAACTTCAGAAAAATGCGCTATCAGAGAGGAAGGCTCCTTAGCCTACTACTAGATGTATCAAATCAACTCCTGAGTGATGGAAACAATAGATCCAATGTGAGGAGGTTATCCCTCACAGGATTTCCAACTGAAATGCTGGAAACTTCCTTCCTCCAATATATTTACAAGACTAAATTGTGCAATCCTTGAAGAGACTGCTATTTCATGGAGGTAAAACCCAATGGCCTTGATGCCTGATGAATATCTACTGCTCTTGAAAGGCTGGATCTAAAGAACAAAGTGGTAGGATGAATCCTCCACTGGTTTCCTAGTTGAATGTAGAAACAACCTCCTGAAGATGGCACTAATGCCTAATATGGAATGAAGAACAATCCTCTTCCTTAGAGATCACTCAAAGAAAGAGGTGGGATTCCCGCTTGGGAACACCCTGTGCCAAACAACACTGCAAACTCTACTAAACATCCCAAGTCTACATAGAAGTGTCCTAAGTCAAATCTAGATCTAAACAGATCAAGAAATGAATAATATAAAGCATGCCTTCCATTGTGCCTTCACCTTCATTATATGCATGAGCCTTCCATAGCCTAGGCCTACTACAAATCTGTGCTGTACATATGGAAAAAGTCTCCATGTTTGAGTGCGTTGTTGATCCATGTCCTCCATCATTTTTATATGGGGTGATCACCCTCTCCATCATGCATGCATTAATTGCACCACTTCCTCCACTATCTTATCATAAGTGCTTCATGATCTTCTTTGAATGCACTATGGTCTCAGTTGACCTTATCAAATATCTTCATGATTTTATATTTGAGATCCATGATCTTATTTTACCATTTCATCCTCCATAGTCTATCTCATAAATGAGACGTGATCCCCATAAATAGAGCTGCTCCACTACTACATGTTCTAGATCTAGATCTAAAATATCCACATACACACATTAAAAGTGGATTTTATTCATCTTTGAGGTTTGTGGGTCCATCCACCCTTTTATTTACTTAATTTATTAAGAAAATAAAGGACTCTAATATTCCAAATATGATGTGAAAATTTGGGAATATTACAGTCCCCCCCGGCAAAATGTTGCTTGTCCTCAGACAACTCCAAAAGTAGATGCAAAGCCATCTATTCCCCTTAAAATGGCATCCACATAAGGAAGGCTTCTTCCATTTTCTCTAATGTGTTATGCATGTTTGGTTCCAAATTTGTCTCTCAAAAATACATAGAATGACCTCCAACTGTATGGTTAGATGTCCTCCTCCCACCATGAAGTACCAAGTGACAACTATATGATTTCCAACATCATCATTAATACATGAGATACATAAAATAAAGTGGCTCTTTCCACAAAGGAGAAGCTCCATCTCACAATACATTTCTTCATCCCATGCTTTATGAATTTGATTGAGCATTGATATGCTCCCATCCTTAGCCCTGTTGGCCTTGTTGGATCCAAGCATCATTCCAAAGTTATGCAAAAGAAGAAGGAAAGGAGTTATATGGGTAGAAAAAGATGTCAAACCATATTCTCCTAATAGTAACCACCAGTGTAAGGCCCTTTGTTGCCATCCTCCTTCTCCTCCATGTAAGATGGACAAGCCAAACTCCCCCACAAGCAACAAAGAAACAAGAGATCTTGCTGCTTCCTCTCCTCATCATGTGCATCATGGAGCAAAAACATATTGATTGACATGTGGAATGTCACATCAGTCCAATACAAATAAGCACCATAATTACACATCATGAGAGCATCATGCCAAGATTTACCCAATACAAAACACATAGACATAGGAGATATCTTGTGGTGTCCAAACTCTCTCAAGGGAAACAAAAATGAACATGCCTCCTTTTGTTGCATTTTAGAATTGATACACAAGGCATGAATCAGAAAAATATGAGATATTGGGTGGTAACCATACTCACCCAAGAGAAGCCAGCAAAACCATGCCTCCTTCTTCATTTCATATGTGTTTTTCAAGGCACAGATCCAATAAATAGGAACCTTTGGGTAGTGGAAGAAGTCTCCCAAGGGAAACCAACGTAGCAAGCTTGCTGGCCCATGTCATAAATTTGCAAGTGGTCATGCAACCCCTTGCTTATCATCCTCACCCACTCATCCCAATGTGGATGATGAATGATGTACTGCATAATCATGGTATCCTCCCTTTGTAGAATACCATCCTCCCCAAATTGATGAAGAACTTTGCACTTCATGAAATTTTGAAGTGCACCTCCAATGAGATCTCTCAATGAGATTCTCTTTTCACCAAAGGCCCTCCAAAACCAATGAAGTTTTGGATCTGCTACAGGTAGGAGTTTCTCTTTGAGCAGTGAGAGGCTCATTGAGAAAGTGTCATCTAGAAAGGAGAAAAGGTTTCTCATCCCAATATGTCTACCATTTATCATATTTATCTCCATTGCTTCATGAATGAAGCTACCTTCAAAATGCTCCAAGAATGATGGGGCCTCTTCCTTTTCATAGCTATTAAGTGACAGTGTTGTAGATCGACATGGTAATACATGTGCTGCCTCATAAAAAGATACAATACTAATCTCACAACCAGTTATTGTACATAGGATCATATCCATCCCATTTTCTGAAACTCGACACTTCAACTCAAGGGGTTGAATGTAGCTCAACAATGATGAACTTGGATAGTTCTTAATCTCCTCCTTGATTAGATCAAGGTTCCTCTGCACTGTGATATGTTGCTGCTTCAAATCAGCATTTTGTTCTAACCCTTGGTTATGCATTGGCCCTGATGGCATGTCCTCATAAGTTTCAATAAGATCTATTGAAACAATATGTGATGAAAGTTCATGCATACCTTGGATCAACTGATGTGTGGGAACTTCTTTCCATATCACAAGAGCTCCTCCAACCGGGACAATAGTGTCTCCAATTGCTGGTAAGAGTGATGGATTCTCTCCTCCAAGTGTACCAGTGATATAATCTTCCTCCTCTCCCTCATGTATCTCCTAAATCATGCATGGGACTCTATATGTCAAGAGCTCAAGACTATCTTGCAAAGTTGCAAGTGTCTCTTCTCCGAATGCAAGCACTTTTGCAGCTGGTGGTGAATGTAGTGACTTCTTATCCAAAGTGTCAAGATTGACATCCTCCTTTGTTTCCTTAGGAAATGTCACTTTGTGACACATCTCTGGTTTTCTCACATCAAATTTCTTCCTCAACTTGTGAAAGAAATCTGAATATTTTGTCACCTTTGCATGCTCCATGTGACTAAACCACCAATCATTGGTTTCATCTAAAATATGAAGTGTTTCAATTTGAACAACCTCTCCTTTAGCTACAGGATGTAGCCTGAAAAATGCATCTAACTCTCTCCTCCAAGCCTTAAAAGTGCTTGAGGAGGATCCATCAAATGTAGGCAAATAGAATCTATTATGCCTCTTTCTTCTATTGCTACTATAGGATCCTCTTTCTTCTTTGATTTTGAAGAATTGTTGGAGAGTTAGCTTCTCCTTGAATGCTCTAGACTGTGCTTTGTACTCTTAAAGATATAGATTGAGAGTCTCATGAGTCTTAGGTTCATTCCTTTCTTCATTTCTACACCTTTCACCTTCTCCAAAGAAAGTGGGAATAGTGGATCTATAAGGAGATTTATGATTCTCTGGTTTTCTTCTCTATTGATAGGAAGTGCTTGGGTCTTCCTCATCAAGTCTTCTTCTTGGATCTTCTTTTTGCCTTTCCTCCTTCATTTGATTAACCTCCTTTGAGAGATCTTGCATAGATCTACAGAAATGAGTGGCAGAATTATCATCCTCCATGATAGATCTCATCTATCTGCTTCTTCTTTTGATGTAAAAGATGAAGTGTCCACAAGCTGAGCCAAAGATCATGCTCTGATACCACTGTAATATCCCAAAAGGGAGAATGCAGTAATACTAAAACACAATATGAGAACTTCATCAAAGTAAACAATAAATCTATATACACATCAGAATGCACTTAAATAACTGAGCCATTTTATTATATTGGAGGTGCAAAAGCAAGTACAATAGTGCTCAAAATATGAGACACTCAAGCCACAAGAGTAGCCTATAATGACCCTGCAATGATATCCCAAGAGAGACTGTGTAACTGCTGCTCTGCTGGAAGGTAAAATGCGATGTCCCTGCTGCAACTATAGGGACTACAACTGCCTGTAAGATAGAAAGTTAGATCTAGGCAGAATGGGATCTCTGATGATGCTGAAATTGTAGATCTGGGCTCTATGATGGATTCCCAAGATAACCCAAGAGGGGTTTCTCATATCTGTAAGTCTAAGACAACCTTCCTCTTAGGGCTTCACATATATGTTGCTGGGAATGCATATTTGAAGCTATATCTGATAATAATATGGCTGAAATGATGTACAATCAAATCTATGCAAGAAGGGTTGATCCCTTCACTAGATCCTTGGGCTAAAAGCTCAAGATCTAGCTCCTCCAATATCCTCCATTGAAAATAGTTGTTGGGTGAACAACAACTTTAGAAAATTGCGCTGTCAGAGAGGGAGGCTCCTTAGCCTACTGCTAGATGTATCAAATCAGTGCCTGGGTGATGGAAACTATAGATCCAATGTGAGGAGGTTATCCCTCATAGGATTTACAACTGAAATACTGGAAACTTCCTTCCTCCAATATATCTACAGGACTGAACTGTGCAATCCTTGAAGGGAATGCCACTACATGGAGGTAAAAATCAATGGCCTCTATGCCTGATGTAGATATGTAGCTCCTGAAAGGCTGGATTTGAAGAACAAAGTGGTAGGATGATTCCTCCACTGGTTTCCTAAATGAATGCTAGAAACAATCTCCTGAAGTTGGCACCAATGCTTGATATGGAATGAAGAACAATCCTCTTCCTTAGAGATCACTCAAAGAAGGAGGTGGGATTCCGCTCGGGAACACCCTGTGCTAAACAACACTGCAAACTTTGCTAAACAACCCAATTCTGCATAGAAGTATCCTAATACAAATCTAGATATAAATAGATCAAGAAATGAATAATCCAAATCATGCCTTCCATTGTGCCTTCACCTTCATTATATGCATGAGCCTTCCATATCCTAGGCTTACTCCAAATCTACGTTGTACATGTGGAAAAATTCTCCATGTTTGACTGTGTTGTTGATCCATGTCATCTATCATGTTCATATGGGGTGATCACCCTCTCCATCATGCATGCATTAATTGCACCACTTCCTCCACTATCTTATCATAAGTGCTTCACGATATTCTTTGAATGCACTATGATCTCAGTTGACCTTATCAAAGATCCTCATGATTTTATATTTGAGATACATGATCTTATTTGACTGTTTCATCCTCCATATTCTATCTCATAAATGAAACATGATCTCCATAAATAGAGCTGCTCCACTACTCCATGTTCTAGACCTAGATCTAAAATATCCACATACACACATTAAAATTCGATTTTATTCATCTTTGAAGTTTGTGGGTCCCTCCACCCTTTTATTTACTTAATTTATTAAGAAAATAAAGGACTCTAATATTCCAAATATGATGTGAAAATTTGGGAATATTACACTGAAAGAGATGCTTATGAAGGCACGGGGCTTCGATGAATTTGATCAAAGTGCAATGGTTGTAAGGTACAACACCATCTTGACATGAAAGCGTGTGTTGTAGTCAAATGTTAGGATGATCGATGAAATCTGTGGGCAATGATTTCTCCCACAGTGCCACCCGAGGAGGCCCCTTTTATGGAGAGGGGTTATCCAAGGTACCGCTTCCTTTTTGGAAAATAGGTGTTGAAGTCGACAAAAAGGAAGCCTCAACTGAACGAGGGGTAGTTAATATAAAGGATCGGGATCCTGGATGTGATGGGTTTAACATAGGCATGGTGGCAAGGGGTGACTAAAAATTGATGATGGGGATTCAATGGCCCAAGGTCAGAGTATAATAAGTAACTTGGTGGCAGTCATAACTATTTCTAATGGGGAAATCCCTGGAGTCAGTAGGAATTCTAGCAGGGTGGGTATAAACTGGTTATGAGTGTCATGGTGGCTTTTGCGTGAGGGTGTGATACTTTGACCAAAGGTGTTCAGGGACTGCTTCCATGGGAGAATAAATGAATGAGTGGGTGGGGCACGTAGTGCACCATTTTCGATCTTTGTACACTTACCAAAAGAATAAAATAATAGGTTTGGTTTGTACAAAACTCAGAGATGGGTGCCCCAAAACATGAAAGTGCTCACTGATGACGTGAGGTGGGTGTTTTGCTAAGGGTGGGGGGCCCATTGGTTGGTCTCATGTGTGAGGTTGATGAAGCGGATGAAAAGTATCACAGATGGGATTATGTTGATGGAGGTATGGTGGGACAAATGCGAGATGCGGTAGTGTACTTTTGATCTTCTTGTACAACCTGACCGTCCGAGAAAGGAGTTTTATTTTGTATGGTAAAACTTGACCTTATGCATGGTGGATGGATGGGCATGAGGTGCTTCTCGAACTAAAGTGGTATGGCCATGGCGTCACTTTTGTTGTGATATATGGTCTAATGTGAGTGACGAGTGTTAGACTCCGTCTTGTCAGTCTACTGTCAGAGGCAAACTCACCAAGGTTCAATAAGTTTCTTATTTCGAGATTTTTATCATTATTAATAATCAAGGATGACTCTTCTCCAAAACCCTGTTTTGGAGAAGAGAATGTCAGATTAGTAGTTTGTAATAATGTGTTGGAGCATAATTGGCAAGAATATTGCAAAGAGGATTTCATCAGATGGTGGCGGTGCACTCATCATTGATTATGGACAAATATGGAAGGCGCCTACTTCTAATGATTGCTGCAGGAGGAATTTGCATAAGCTGTTTCATTATTGGATCATTTTACATACAGGGACATTTTGATGGGTTTTCTCTTCTACTACTTGCAATAAAATTATCATTAATTGGCTTTTTGGGTTATATTGGGCATGAGTGAATTCCATGGGTCATCAATGTCTGAGATATTTCTTTCCATTGCACAAAAATCAACCATTTCTTGAATGTCTTTGGTGCCACCTGTTACACTCCCTGCAATCGATTTCATGCCAATAATAAGATTGGCAGGATGGATCTTGATTTCACTAGGGAAACCTACAATTACAAACACTCCTGTAGTCTTCAAAAGTGGCATATAAAGATCAATTGGGTGGTCCCCTGAAGCAGTGTCAATGATGAAATCAAGGGTCTTTGAAGAAGCCTCTATCTGCTGTTTATCAGATGACAATATAAATTTATCTGCTCCAAGAATGTTCAATGCTTCATCCTTCTTTGATGCAGATGTGCTCAAAATTGTTACATTCAGTCCAAAAGCCTTTCCAAATTTTACTGCCATATGACCAAGACCTTCCATACCAGATGGAGTTGTTGATAAATACCAAGGACTCTAGCAAAGCCAAGCAGATTGAGTATCTGGTCTGTTAAAGGAAATTAGTCAATATGTCTGAAAGGTATGGGATTCGATGAAAATGAAATTCACATGGCTTCTGAAAAGGTCTCTGAGATGTTCGGAACCAAAGAGTCACAATCTGTTTTTGATAGCATTTTAAATTGTCTCTTGGAGAAGCAAGCTTCGACTTCATGTCTGCAAGAAAACTAAAGTCTCAACAGGGCAATTTCTGCTTGTTCTTTGCCTTACAATCCTGCAGATAGAGGAGAATCTGGTTCAAGCAAAGGTTTGCACATAGAACATACTCGGTCTTTGAATATGAGACCTTGTACTGAAACATCACGATCACTGGCTCCGACTACGAGGCTATCTGCATCTTCTGATTTAAACCATCACTGCTTGAACGATTTAGAACCGAGCACACACAAAATTGAAACAAATGTGTTAGCAATGCCTCCCCTTGAAAATGGGAATAAATTTGTTGAATTGTATGATGTTCAAGTTTAAGGCATCAGAAATTTAAGCTTGTGCATCTTGTGGCCGAGTTGAAGGTCGAGCGACCCACCTGGGCAGAGCGACCCACTTGGGTGATTTTCGCAGTGTAAAATTTCAACGTGAGCGACCCACCTGGGCAGAGCGACCCACTCGCCAACAGAAGTCCGGAAATTCATTTTTGCGCCCAGGCTTGGATTTTTCCTCGTAGAACAGAAGTGGCTCATTGTTCAATTGGATTTGTGATTGGTGGAAGCACAAATTGCAGCGTTTGCTTTGTTGCAGAGTGGATGTTCGTTTTAAATGGCAAAGTTAGTGCAAGGAAACAGTTTCTATAATGGTGAAGATGGTGATAGTGATCTTGAAGTTGTTTCAGATTCTGTTACAGTGAATCTCCGTTGTCCGATGAGTGGATCGCGTATAAGAGCAGCTGGAAGGTTTAAACCTTGTGAACATATGGGTTGTTTTGATTTTCAAATCTTTGATAGAGCTCACCCAGCATACACGAAAGTCTGTCCCCTATATGTCTGAAAATTTTCATTAGAGAACATTGTAATAGACCAGTATTTCAGTCGCATTGCATCTATAATGATATTGAAATAAAACCCGATGCTTCTTGGTGGCCAAAACTTGAAGGTGAAGCAAGATCCCATCAACAATGGCGCTTGCCAGATGGACAATCCTAAACTGGAAGGGACAAGTCTCAAAAATGATGATTATTTAGCCTTCAATTTTAATGACTATCCTAGTGGTATGGTCTTTTAAATCTATTGGTTATGGGAAACTGGCAAATTTGGATGAAGGGCTATGTGCAAATTATTGAAACGTCATGAGCACTGCTGTACTTCATCAGTTTTTATGTAATAACAGTGTTGCTTCTTGTCAATCTGGTGGTTGCATTCGTGTTGGAGGCATTTTTTGCTGAAACAGAGCTTGCTGGCATTGATCGCATAGTTTTAATCCGGGCTCTTAAGCTGCTAGAGCAACGTGGGAAAGCTGTGATTTTTGAAGGAACATCCACAGATGATGAAGAGAAATTTCGAGGAGAGCGAAAGGTTTGGGAAAATATCCAAAAAGGATTTGTCAACTAGAAAAATTTGGCTCACGTCCTTGACACCTGGCCCTTCACTTCAGCCAAAAATAAATAAAGACACCTGTTACCAGATGAATAGGATTCGTTCTTATCTATGACCTCAGTTAGTCATACGATGGAGTCTCTGCTCCAATTGTTAGGCTTTTTCTTGGTTAGAGATTTTCGAGGAGAAAGTTGTTACATGTTCTATTGTTGTAACTACAGGTGAAACAGCGCCCCTGTTTTGGGGTCGATTTGTTTTTTCTAGAATAGTTTATTTAATGTATTAAAATAATCATTTGGGAGAGAGAGTTCTGAGAGCTAGGGTAGGAGAAAATTAGAGTTTTATTGTACAGTTTGACAGAGATTTTAATGGAGAAATACAGCTCTGTTTTCTGAGATTCCTGTGGCTTGAAATTTAGCAAATGTTTTTCCTTTTGTTTCATATGTCATCGTTATGTTCGCATTTCATTAATCGCCATTTCAATATAGAATGTTTCTAAGTGAGAAAGGCAGAATTCAATTTAGTTGCTCTGTCTTGAGGAAGTATTCATAGTTAATGTTTTCTTCTGTTCGACAAGGATCCATCTTCTATGCCCTTGTCGACTTCTCAGCAGTCTTGTCATTCCGTTTATCTCAATTTAATTGCTAAACTTCATGCTTACCTTGCCTCAGGAGATAATCTACATTCTTTATTTAATCTCTGCTCTTGCTGTTCTTTGCCCCACACAGCCCAGAAACCCAACATTTATTAAAAACCTTATTCATATCACTTTACTAGCCTAAGATTAGTTTTCCTTATCGGTCATCTCAGAGTCCCATTGAAAATTTTCCGCCGAGATAGACCCGGAGAGAGCCCTCTCCTGTCCTCGTAGGGCTAGCTACGAGGCTAAGGTTGGTTTGATGTTGCCTCGAGTTTTGCCTTCTTCAGCCTGTGGCAGAATCGAGCGCTAACAACGAGTTCCATGGAGGGAAGGCTCTACTGACCAACGAGGATGTTTATCATGTGCAGGGTGAAGAGATGATAAACACGGTCAGATATGTGGAACCTATGGTTGATTTCTGATGGATAAATGATGTCAGGATATGCAGATTTTTCTAGGACTCTATCATGTTGGGGGTAGAATGATACCTGCTCTGGAAATTTTAGTGAATGGAGTTGTGGATGGTTTGCAAGATTTCTTGCAAAAACAACTACCTCAAGTGAAAACATCTTCTTTATCAAATATTATTGAGATTCATGAGCTTTAAAAAGAAGATGAGAGAGGGCATACTTGTCGACGCTAAAAAAATATTTTTCGAAAGTGCGAATGTGTGGCATCACCTCTATTCAGTATGGAGTGCTGATCACAGTGTTGCTTTCGGTTCGGAGAACGAACCTTCTGATCTCTCATTATGGTCCTCCAAAGTTTTTAAAAAGGGTGATATATAGGTGACTATGGCCCTAGTTCAATTCATTTGTACTTATTGAGTTTTTGAGAGATCAGAGGCTTATACGGAGCATTTCTTTCCATTGTTGTCAACCTGAGCACCAGGGATTAGAGATATCATGCCCAGGTAATCTCCATGCCATCTTGCACTTTAATTTTTCAGTCTGAGGGTGTCTGGATCCATACAAAATTGGTTTGTATGGATTCTGAGTAATTTTTTGCCTATATTGCATGGGCGATCAGGGTAAGAGCGTGCCCTATGTGCACATTTTCCAGGGTTTTGCGCACCTTAAGCGCTCTGTTCCCCTTTTTTAGCACGCCTTATGCGCACCTGTGGGAAATATAGGCACGCCTTGAACACGCATTTCTGAGGGACAGGCATGCAAAAGGCCGAGGAAATTTTTTTGAATTTTTTGCCTAATTTTTTATGTTTTTTCTATTGTTGATGGGTTCCTGTTTGGATGACAGGTTGTTGTGGAGGGAGAGGGATTAGCCTGAGCTCCGTACTATGTTAGCTGCCGATGGTCAAGTGCACCGACAGTTGGCACAATGGGGGCTCCTGAAGTTCGTGGAGAATGAGCTTCTTCGGTCTGAGGACCGACTGCTGCGTTACTTGATCCAGAATTGCCACAGGAGGCACAACATGTTTGTGTTGCATGGGAATAACTTTTTTATCCATCCTGGGATGGATGTATACTTTGTGACTGGGCTACTGCCTCATGGTGAGGCATTGCGAGACCCACTTCCTTCTGAGAGGGTGGATTTGGAGAGGTTCTGAGCACATCATTGTGGCGGGGTGCCCCTTACGGAGGGGTGCATCAGCATTGCCTCGGTGACAGACTTGGCTGAGCGGTGCGCTCTAGAAGCTATTGTGAAACTCGCAGGGTCGTTGGCTCCACATCAAGGAAAATTTTAGGGGCGAATTTTAGCCCAAAGGCGAATTTTAAGGGATTTTAAATTTTAATAGGGCAAAATTTTTATATAAAAATCATTTTCTATAGTTTAATAAAGTTAGCCCAATAATAATTTTAAAAATAATTAATTATTAAATATTAGCCGACCAAAAAAAACCACATAAAACTTAAAAAAAGAAATTCACCCCCGATTTTCTTTGGTTGGAGCAGATTTCCATGGCATTCGCTTGGATTTACAAGGTCGAAGGGAGGGGTTAGAGTGATTCGCCCTTCACTGGTTCGCCGAAATTTAAGAGAGGTGGCTGGGGCTTTGTGCACAGGCTCGCCGATCTTCTTGTTGGCTGAGCGAGGGACTTGACCGACCCTCTCTGGTTCGTTAGGGAAATTCCATAGTTCGAATTCGTTTTTGACCTATGATTTTATTTGATCTTTTCACTGTTCAGAAAATGGAAAAATCAATGATAACGCATGAGCGGCGGGGTGGTTGGATTCACCAAGGGATAGGCGCCTTGGGCTCAGATGTGGTGGATCTGCTCAGTGGCACACATTGATGAGGGCAACTGGTTCCACGGTAGCTGGTGAAAAGAGGCGAGACAATTCAAAATGCTGTAAAAACAGGAGCTGAATTGGGTGCCCCTATTATTGGAAGACAGGGAGGACTGTTAAAAGATGCAGTTCCTATGAATAATGTGGGTACAACAATGCGAGGAGTGCCACAAAAATTCAATGGTATTGGAGCTTCTAAATTTGTGCCAAAGGTTGCTACTTCTGATGATGCCAACGCCATGAAAATGATAAAAAAGAATGTGGGCAATGCTGAAAAACCATAGAAACTAGATGATGATTGGTCATAACCTCAACAGAACGCCTAGGGCCTAATCCGAGTGTTCTTCCAAAGGAAAGATCGGGGATATTAAGGTATTTTTCCTCAGGAATCAGTGTGCCAAAGACCGTGGCAGATAGTATGTCAATGTTGCCACCAGCATTTAGGTCAGTTGGTACGGATCACGACGTTAAAATATCTCCTTTACTTAAAATAGACTCACTTCCTTGTAGATGTAGGAATCGCAACTAGTTCTGTGGTTTTGATTTACTTCTCTTCATGTTGAAGTTTGCATATTGCTTTTAGTTTCTCAAACTATGCTCATGATGGGGTTTGCAATTTTTCTCTACAGATTCCTCTCAAATTCTTGCAGTTAAGGCATCCTTGCATTTGTCTGCAGTACTGACAACTGTAATATGCTGTGAAGAAGGGCTCAAAAAAGTCTTCGAGTTCTGTAAGATGTGTATAGAAAAAAAGAAAGTTGGAAGCATGTATGTATGTGGATGTCCTAGAACTGGGAAGTCTTTGCTTTTGGAGAAAGTCAATTTTTTGTCTATTGAATGGGCTAAAGAGGTAGGTAAATAGTCCTTTGGTATATTTATTTTCTAATTAGATTTCTATTTTCTGGTTTCGAAGATTCCACTGAGGCATATAGTGGACTTATTCGTGTCATCTGATAGATAACTTGCTATATCTAGAACCTTTGTTCGACGTTACAAAGGTGAGGATATCTGTTTCATTAGTGGGAAATGTTATCAGTCAGGGATGAAAACTGAGTTTCTTATGATTTGATTTCAAAAGTTTACTCTACATATGATTAGGTTGGGATGCCACCCCCCACTTCAGTGGTTGTTAACAACACTTCTTTGACAAACACTTCAAACATATTCAGCAAGGTAAGTACAAGGCAAAGTTAGGGGATTGCTCCAATGAATGACAGCCCCAATTTTAGCATTTTACATTCAGAATAGACTTAAGAAATACACAATGAAGGATAGTTTAATTACACTGATGAGAACATGTAGGATTGGTATGCTATATTAATTGATATTCTGATTCTATAACAGATATTGGAGCAATGCCAAGGAAATAAAAAATGCTCAGTAAATAGCTCTCCATTTCAGGAGTTGAAAAGCTTTCTGTGTGAGAAGAAAAAATCATCTGCCAAAAAGATGATGTAAGAATTATATATTAGTAGCATTTTTTTTCTAAATTAGCTCCTTCTTATGTGTTTTCTTGTTAAATTTTGATGTGCAAGATAAGTATTTCTATTGAGCCTTTGAAAATCAAATATGCAATGTTAAAGCTAAACACTTTATAAGTCCTCATTGATGTATTTCTATTTTTGGTAAATTTGCTTATAGTATGTAAACAAGTCAACTTCATCGTGATCTCTTAGTGCATGCAAACAAGTCAAATTCATTGGTGTTCTAATTCTACTCTGCTATCTTATGAAAAGGTTGTTGATTATCGATGAGATGGATTATTTGATTTGAAAAGATCAAGCTGTGCTTTATGATCTCTTCAGGCTTCCAAAATTCCCAAATTCACACTGTATGCTGATAGGTAAGCTGAAGAGTAGTGGATAAGCTAGACATCTTTTTCTTGTTTACTACTCACGGACATCATGAATTATATTTTTATTGAATGGTTTGTAAGAGAAACTCCCTGATGGATCTATTTGTGCAGGCATTTCAAATGCAATAGACTTGACTGATCAGTTTCTTCCCAAATTGCAGTCCTTAAATTGTATGACTATTTCCCTTTACATCATTTTATGATCAGTGTAATATGCACACATGATTAAGGGTGGGATCATAGGAGTTGGACATTACTATACTTGGTATAGAAAATGATAAAAAATGCGCAATAGGCATGTGTCAGTGTTGAATTTATACAAAGAGAATGAAAGTATGTAGTTTCTTTAATTCTAATAGTTGGTTAGTTTTGATATTGACTTTTTTTAAGATGCTTCCTTAATACTGCAGTGTCAAGCCTCTTCCACCTATTTAGAGGTGGGATGCTGCATACATTGTACAATCACCTGGTTCGCCTAAATGTTCCTTAGGGCAGATCAGGTGGTGCATTGGCCACTTCTTTTGAGGATTTAGCCTTGGTGTGGTCCACAACAGTGCTTTCTTTCACTGACCTGGGTTTCCTTTCATGGTTGATATTGGAATTTTTGATCATGAACTATTTGATGATAGAGTTGATTAGTTTGGTCATTGGTGATGAATCCCGTCATTTGTACCTTGTGAGGTTATGTGAGCGTCAAGGATCTCATGCCTCTTGATTAGTCTAGCCGTATTATAAACTAGACACTGTTATTGCCTAAATTAATTTAAGGCTTTTCCATTTGAATTCTAGGGTGTTGGCTTTTATTTGTTTACAGTAGATAGATTTCATACCATCCTTAGATCAAAAATTTATTTTTGGTAGGTAAAACTCTGGTTATGACATTTTGTGCCTATTCAAAAGATCAGATACTGAAGATACTCCAGCAGAGGTTAATGGTAATTCATTATTTTTTGATTGGAGATGCCCTTTTGTAGTTGACTGAAAATATTCTTGTATACATCTTTATGGGCATAGTATGAAAAATGCAGCCAAAAATGCTGGACATTCATTTATATTTCTCATACCTAAGGGAATTGTCTATAAGATTTACGATTACAGTGATTTGACCTTTTCTTAGATTACATATGGTGAAATTTCACTTGGTTTAATGGTCTCCCATGTCAAATATTTCAACCGGAGGCATTGGAGCTTTGTGCAAGGGTAAGTTACTACATGTCCAGTTAAAATTTTATTCAAGAGATTCAAGTGCTCTGCTTCCGATTTGCAAATTTATGTCTTTTATATTTTTAACATTAACACAAATATTTACATTAACAATACATGAAAATACAAAAATACCCCAGTCATACATTTAAGTGCAGGAGATTCTTGATTTGTAATACATTTGTCCAAAGACATGCTGATAGCTTGATATATTCAGCCTGATATAGAGGAAAGTTAAACCTTCTGTTTCATTATAGTATATGCAAAGGTTCAAGAATGTACCAAACGATGGGTAAAGCATTTAAGTTTAGAGATGAACTACCTTTTAAAAAATTGGAAGAAGAGTTTGCATACTTGTTGTCTTCATCCAGTCCTTTTCGATTGTCTGACCAATACTGTAGTATGCATTTTTTCCATATATTTTGGAACCCCTTTGGCTCCCTTTGGAGTCTTTAAAGATTTCAATTATAGCCCAGATTCTGTCCACCCACTCCAGCTGTGTCACATTTTCCCTGCCACTTGCCTCATCCTTTTGTTGATGGAGGTGACCTTCTGAATCTATTCTAGAGATTAGGGGCAGCATGAGGAAAGTGCTCCCTTGAAAAACAATAAGGTTGTTCAAGTGGCTCTGACATAACAACCAGTCAGGAAGAGGAAGCTTGCCTTCAAGTAGTTAATGTAATTCATGACAATTACTTGCCAATTCTCTCTCCCAGGCTCTAGCTACTACATTATTTCCCAGTTTTCCTTACCTAGTTGTTAACATTATATATTATATGGAAAATATAATTGGACTAAGTACCTTCATAGTTGATTTGCTAATGATTTCCAAATTAATCTTACAGGATAGAAGTCCCCTCTACTTTTTAAATTAGACTTTAGTTATATCTAGTAAGTTGGAGGATCCTGTTCATGTTTTTTTGGATAATGGTTCCTTCTTGCACCATAGTAGTGAGCATCCACCTCTATCAAAAAGTGACAATATTTACTTTTTTGGGAGTCTGACCAACCTCATGTAAACATCCATGACATTTAAGCTGGCCTCCTTGAGGGAGTATACAATAGGCCACTTTTTGTGGGATTTAAACCCTGGAAGCGACTTTAACAACGCCCATTTTCACTAAACTTGCCTGCCTCTTGTGGCTGGTTCCTGTAATGTTATTGTCTACTCATTCCAAATATTGTTTATGAACATCAGAAACCAGCTATCTGGCAAGCATGTCTTATATATTTATGATTCTCTGATCTCATGAAATTGACATCTTTCATGAAAGTTCCCTTTCATTGTTGTGATCTACACAACCAGTTCTGATCCAAAAGTCATTAATTCTCCCAACAATTTATTATTTTCCTTTGTGAAATGCTTCTTGATTCCAATTTTTCCATAAGAATGAGATGCCTATCAGTTTGATCATATTCCACTCTTTACCTATTTATCCCTAGAAAGGACCCTTTTCTAATGAGGGCAACAAAAAGTATTGTGCTCAACAACAATCCTAGTCCTTAAAACTTTGGTAACCTTGCAGTTCCACATACCATAATTAACCATTTCTGACTTGTGACAAACCATGTAATATGAATTTGTAAAGCCAGTATGATGTACTTGATCCACAAATGCTAAACTGTTATGAAGAAACATCCATCCAGGTACACTTCATAGTTAAAATAAGAATGGGACTTCTAGATACCTTGAATTTTTATTTGGGCATACACTCGGATACAAGGCCCATAAGTTGCGTATCTTTATTCTCGGACATTAAGATAATTATTTTCTTGCAAGTTTCTTGTAGTCTTCGTGGACCTGTAGGACAACACTCAACATGGCTTTCTTTTGTCGTTTTCTATCCTAAATTTCCATAGAACTAAAGTATTTTAGCTTCTAAATTTTGGTTCTGCATTTTATATAAGTCAGCTGCTTTTACTTGCTTGCATGTTGTTGAACAGTAATGGAGTAAATGAGCATTGTTTAGAACTTGAATGTTATGACAACCTCAGTTATCTAAAATAAATTCATGTTGAGAACTGGCTTTTTGAATTTTCAAGCATAGAGGCATAATGAGGGAACTTCAAAAGAGGAAATCCCTCAGCTTTTTATAAAGACCAGCAAGCATTGATGAATGAAAATTTCTCTATCTCACTCATTATTTCTTGGCAAGCTATTGATTATTTTGTATTGTGCCATAGTCCTTTATTTGTGGGCCATAGCAGCAATATTGCTTGTTTATTTATTTCTTTATGTTATTTTCAGCCTTTTCTAAAAGCGGTGCTTGCACTTCCACATTGTATTCATACTGATTATACTCTTTCAGTTCCACTGACCTACTTATCAATGTGATCATTTGTTGGACTTTAATAAATTATCATATCTTTTACAAATTTTACTTTTAGTTTTAAACAGTTGTGAATACTCTAATGCTTACTTTCTTTGGACACTGTAGAAAGTTGTTGCTGCATCAGGGGATATGCGCAAAGCTCTTCATGTTTGCAGGTAGACTATTTCCCCTAGTCTGATAAGTGTTGTCCATGATTGTTCTTGTCAAGTTAAATAAAAATCTATAGTCAATTGATATGTCCACTCCAAATACTATTTAGTATTAACTGTCTTGACATGTAAATCTATATCCGGATTTTGTCTTGACATATGCTTGGGATGCTTAGGTAACCTTTTTTGTGGAGCATTTTTTTCCAAGCTACAGAGCTTGGGGAAACCCCCAATGTACTTCCCTTCATTGTGAGGATGGTACCTAGGATAAAACCTAGAATCTTCAGGGCACAAGGCCAGTCAACAACAAGATTCAACACCATTACAACAATATATTTGTTAGGAGTTAAACATGCCACTCGTGGGAATTGAAACTGGGTGGGAAGGATAATGATCATTCCTCCCAACCACCAGAGATCAACCCAATTAACATCTTTCTTTGTGGAGCTTATAGTCAATATCATGATAATCACATTTTTTTTAGCAAATTCATTCTACTCTTTAAACAATTTAAAGCACATTATTTTGACAAGGATAGGAGACTAGGAACCTTTTTTATTGTATTGAAAACAATTATTTGTCGTCTTTGTCAGGAAAACTAGTTCTGTATGTAGTTTTAATATTTATCAGTACTGAAAGCTTCAACTTATTATATTCTATTCATTTTGGATCATGAAAGAGGTGCTGTTGAGATGCTTGAAGCAAAATTAACCAGTGGGATACATGAGTTGGATAATATTTTGCATGAGAAGTCAATGACCAATGGATTGAATCTACCGCCTGAACGATTAACGAAGCAAGAAATAAATATGGTGAGCATTCTTCTTGTTTTTTTCTTTCACGATGATGGATATATTTTGAACTAGAAAAAGCTGCAGCCGAACTGGACAATGGTGTAAAACACACACACACACACATATTAGAAGCAAGAAATAAATTGTGTGAGCATTCTTCTTGTTTTTTTCTTCCACGATGATGGATATATTTTGAACTAGAAAAAGCTGCAACCAAACTAGACAATGGTGTAATACACACACACACACACACACATATATATATTAGTGTTTTTCTGCAGCCTGAGACAGTCTCGTATCCAAAATTCCCTATTCTTGCCCACCCTATTCTATTCTCTGTCGGCTTCGAAGGAATATTTCCTTGCAAACTGAAACAATGACAAAACACTATAGATATAAAAAACAGATTAGAAATGCTCTCAAGTTTTAGTCCCACTTGAGTCTCCATTGTTGCTTCTATTGAGTGCATTTACATGTCAACTTGTTCCACAGGGTTGATTTCACTTGTAGGATCCTCCAGTTTTGGTTTTGGAGTGTTAGATACACAAATCCTCATCCCTGGCCATGGGAAAGTTGCAAAGTGAGGAGTCCTCAACAATTTAGAAGTTGACGGGGCAGGAGATGAAATCATCTCCTATGGGAGGTAGAGGTGACTCGAGATTCTACTAACTAGGGATTTTAGAGAACCAGTCTGAAACTCTAGCTTCAATCTGCATGAAGTTGGTGATCTCCTTCATTTCCTTAAGGTTTTGTAGTCAATGTGTAGTTTCCATTGCACATGGGCCTTTGCCCTATTTTTGGCTTCTAATGTACTGTCACAATCCTCTTGCTATTGATTGCAGTAAATGGTGAAATTCATCACACATCATTGGGTTTGAACAACCTCAAGCTCACAACACTTAACCCCTTGTTGAACCTCTCAAAATTCATACAAGTTGCATCATTTATGCCTACAATGATAGTGGCCCATTTTTACTGAAGAGAAAGACAAGTTCCAGACTGGGTTAACCCTCACCTTAGCACTGCAAAGAGTTTCCTTGGGATTTAACAAAATTCCACCACATTATTCCTAGAGCAGAATACCCTTGCTTGCTACTAGTGTTAGAATGTTGTGAAGGTAGAGAATAGGGTTGAAATCAATGGCATTGAGTCCTTCTACAATTGACATAAAAATAAACCCACATACATTTTCCAATTCAACCATTGTATTGAACATAAGCTCACATGTCGATGAGAGAGTAGTATGGACTCTGGAGTAATGGGTGTTGGTGGAGACTTAAATCCCGATCTCTTGGAGCTTACATGAGAGGGCACTTTTTGTTGTGTGCACTGTTAGCCACCTATAATATTTTGTGATACCAAAAGGTGGCTAAGATCTTTTTGAGCCTCCAAGGAACAAATTTTATCACTAAAAAATTGTTGGCTCTTGAAGTCTCCTTAAGGCCTCATGCCTCTGTCCAAAATCCTCATTTGCTGTCCCTTTTTATACTCAGAAAATTCTGCTAATTTCCTATAAAGAACTGCTGAAGAAACCATCATTTTCTTCCCCTTTTTTCTCCATATATTCCTCTACTTTTCGTGAGTTTCTCCCTCCATTCGTAAAAATCTTCCTGACATGGTTTGAAACTTCTTTTTGAACTGTGCCGAAACCCCCAAATCCATTGAAAACCTTGAAATTTTTCATAAAAAAACAAAGTTTTATTGCTATGGACCTAAGCCCCTTGGGCTAAGTCCTAAACCACTTCCCCCCACATGCCCATGTGTTAAAACCAAACGCCAAAGCTTTCGGCGCTAATTGCAA
This sequence comes from Pinus albicaulis, assembly GCA_034641835.2. Lineage (NCBI taxonomy): Eukaryota > Viridiplantae > Streptophyta > Pinopsida > Pinales > Pinaceae > Pinus > Pinus albicaulis. Next base: position 1,114,692,626 of record CM076575.1, on the reverse strand, counting down.
ATATCCAAACGGTGCATGACTTTGAACCATTACAAAGCTCATTTTCCTTTGTAAACCCACGAACCCGCTTATCCAAAGTTTCAACTTAAAAGCTTGAAGTCACGTGTTAAATATAAAATGGTTACATTAAAAAGACCGATCGCGCAATCGTAATCGGGAAAATTTCAATGGGTTGATCGAAAAGACCAGACCCGCAGTTTCGATTGCGATTAGGCCCGCAGTTTCGATTGCGATTAGGCCCGCAGTTTCGATTGCGATTAGGCCCGCAGTTTCAATTGCGATTAGGCCCGCAGTTTCGATTGCGATTAGGCCCTTATTTTATATAAAGCTCTGGGCCCATCAATTTTCATATATCCAAAGGCCCCGCAGGCGGGCGCCTATCCTTTTTTCCTTTTTATGCAGATCTCCACCGTTGGTTGCCTTCATCCGACGGCTTCGCTCCTCCCCCGCCATCTGAAGCAGTTTAAACCTATTTCCGCAGGATTTCTTAACTATTTTTGTGTTTTGTAGGCGTTTTTTCCATTGTTTAAAGAAAGAAAGTCGAGGGTTGGGAAAGACGTTTCCTGCGCCTTCGAGCTGTTAAAGAGAACCATCTGCGGGGTTTCGCTCCATTGTTTTCTCAATGCTTCATGGGCATTGATGCCTTTAAAAAGCCCAGTGCGGCCTGCACATCGACAAGACACTGTTTTAATTCAAAAACAGTTAAAGAGTATCAGTTTGAAGACAAAGCACAGCAGATGAAGATTGAAGACGGTTTTTATGGGGATTACGGCTAAGACCGTTATCAAAAGCCTAATCCCCAATCTAAAACACAGTTTAAAGGAAAAACCTAAAGTGTTTTATCAGACAGAAAGCCTCCACCGCCACAACTCGAGGCAAATTGATTCCTCAGCTACTACAAAGAGCCACCTGTTGCCTCAAACCTTTCAAACAGAGGCCGAAGTTATTGATTCAGGAAATATCTGCCTCCAGCGCTGCCAAGAAGCTAATTCTGCCAAAGGAGTGTAATAGAAAATAGCTGCAGAGTTGCTCCGGACAGAACATAGAGCCTCAAAGTCAAATAAAGCTCCCACCGAGCTTTGATATTAATTGTAAAACATTAATACAGTGATCCACCTATACACTTCTCCATCGAACCCCTCAAGAGACC